>JALMGJ010000003.1:120168856-120768856 GCA_023362775.1 Charina bottae
CCTGCCTATTTTAAACAGGTGTTGCACATGTGGCACATGATAAAACAGGATCAGGGCTTCGATCAAATGGTTGTGATCACCATCTTGACTTTTTGACACTGCCTCCTCCTCCAGGGACACCCCTGAAACCAGGGGCTCTCTTCTCTTCTCTCCTTTCCCCTGAAAAGCAAAGCATTGATTTGCACAGGAGCGATGCTTATCAGTCCTTCAGAAATATGTCTGCCCCAACAGGGAGATGTTTCTCCTGGGAGAGGAGCAGAATGTGGCCAGAATATAAAAAGGGATATTCTTCATTTAGTTCGCTCCAAGCCTGAGATCCAGATAGGAAGTGCAAGACTGGGTTCACACAACCCACTCAACCTGGTTCTTCAGTTAACCCGTTTTCAGGTTTTCCACAATACAGGTAGTCCTCACTAAATGACCATTTGTTTAGTGACGGCTCAGATGACGGTGCTGAAAAAACTGACTTACAACCGGTGCTCACACTTATGACTGTCGCAGCGTCCCTGCGGTCACATAATCACGATTTGGCGCTTGGCAACTGGTTTGCATTTATGACCGCCGCAGCATCCCGTGGTCACATGATCGCCATTTTCGACCTTCCCGGCTGGCTTCTTGCAAGCAGAATCAATGGGAAATCATGTGATTCACTTAGCAACGACATGGTTCGCTTGACAACCATGGTGATTAGCTTAGTGACCAACACAAAAAGGGTCATAAAATCAGGTCAGATTCGCTTAATGACAGCTTCGCTTAGCAACCAAAATTCCAGTCTCAATTGTGGTCATTAAGCGAGGACTACCTGTACATCAGATTAATTAGTGTTTGTATTATTATTTGGTATGTGCTTGGTATTGGATATCAAGGCCCAGTACAATGTCCTGCTCCTAGTCCAGCACCTTTACCTTTACCCTACACCATTGCCTTACCCTACATGGCTAGCTGGGGAATTCTGGGAGTTGAAGTCCATACCTCTTAAAGTTGCTACCGTTGAGAAACACTGCCCTACATTGTCTTTTGGGTGCATTTTGATGGTTGCATCTGCCAAAACCAGGCTGGGAACATGGAAGATTTGTTTCTCCTACACAAAAGATGGTGGAAAAGACCCTACCCCATCCCTGAGGTCCCCTGGCATTATTGCAGCTAGCTCAGAAACTATCACTCCTCGTTTCGTTTCATACATTCTTCAGTCCCAGCTGACAGTCCAGGATTATTCGACTGTATGCTTGCAAGAATGTGGTAGAATGTTATTTTCAACGCTAAGGCTACATTAAGCACGATGGAGGAGGAACCATGATGAATGATTGCTATAAAATGATTGATGCTGCAAAAAGAATGTAGGAAATGATGCTCCAGATAGAGGATTTCTTGCACCAACAGCACCCCCGTGTGGTGAAAAGGTGTTTCAATTTACAAACTGCTTACGCTGTTTTTCCTCACACAGAGGCTTTCTGAATGGGTGGATTTCAACCTCTCTGGGACACAGCGATGGCCACTCAATAGCAGCAAAAGTTGTAGAGTTTGCTACCATCTTTCTTTAAATTACCCCGTGTTGCAATGTTTAAGGAAATGCAGAGAAAACAACTTACAACAACAGCAGCAAAACTTGCTAAGAACAAACAATGAAGGAAAACAAATTTTAAAAAATGGCAATGTACAGCCGTTCAACCAATAATCAAATTATTAAATTCTATTGTAAAACAAGCAAATGAAAGAAAGAAAACAAATGAAGCACACCCCAATTAGCATATTCAATGAATATAAATCACCTAAATTTGATGTTTAGTTCTTAAATACAAATACAGGTAGTCCTCACTTAATGACGCTAATTGGGACCAGAATTTCCATCGGTAAGTGATGCAGTTGTAAAGTGTGATGTCACGTGACCGCACTGCTTTGCGATGGAAATTCTGCTGCTTCCAGTTGCTGTCATTAAGCAAATCCCGCACCGTCATTAAGCACGATATCATGTGGTCACCATTTGCAATCTCCTGCTGGCTTCCTCATTGATTTTGCTTGTAAGAAGCCAGCAAAGAAGGTTGCAAATGGCGAGTACGTGACTGCGGGATGCTGCCACATTGTAATTGCGAGCCAGGCACCGAATGCCCAGATCACGATCATGTGACCAAAAGGACACTGCGACCGTCATAAGTACGAGGACCAGTCATAAGTACCACTCATTCAGCGTCGTCATAAGTTTGAATGGTCACTGAACGAGTGATTGTTAAGCGAGGACCACCTGCACGTGATATATTTGTTGCCATCTTGCGATCATCTGGATTTTTGTAGAGCAGAGCTGCAAAAATCGACTTCAACTCCTATTAAATTGTGGCCCAAGATACCAGATGGAGGAAAGCTAACCTACATGCATAATTTTTTATTCCTAACCAGCTGATGATGTTGACTTTAATTAAAATTCTATCCAAGGACTTTGGGTACACACCTATGGCCTGCAAGCAAAGTATATATTCCCTTGTTTAATTGAATGAGTTCAAATGATTGTGATGACCAATGACTTTAAGAGCCAAAGACAGGGGTTGAAAGCTAGAGAAAGTAGACAATTGTCAGCCTCACATATTCGTCTGCCATGCTTCTGCCTTTTATACACGTGTGGGTTGCTGGTCTGCTATACTTAGCTTCAGAGACTTTGCTTTCTGCATCGCTTTGAGAGAACTGATAAACGCCTGCTCCCTGAGGGACATTCCGTAGGGGGGAGGGATTCTTTGTGGGATATGCTGGCTTATGGGGTTTCAGGCGCAGAGTAAAACAGACAGAGTGCAGCGTTTAGGGCTAAAAGTGTTTACTTGTAGCATAAGGTAATAAATGCATAAATAGTTACATTATTGCAAACAAGGAAAAACAAACCATAACCAGAGTTTCGTTCCTTGGTTCCTTGGTTCCATTGGTAGATATAAAGGATTGTAGGCCATGGCCTACAAACACAGCCAGGCGTGTATAGGCTATACACAGGAACAGATCATATACAGAAACATGGCAACAAGACCAGAAAGAAGTCATGAAGGCATAGACCCATAGTTCACAGCTGAGATATACACTTGTTTCAGCATTCTGATTGGAGGGATCTTAGGTGTGACACACACCAGGCCTAAAGCATAGGCCATAGCAGTGCTGCATCTAAGCAAGCATGTGATTCCCCCCTCCCTTGCTCTACACAGAGCAAGGCTTCCCACAGAGGAAATCAGGAGACACTATTCCCATGAGAATGTGTAGGCACTAGCCAAAACAATACACACGTGGTAGTTGTTATCAGGCCACCTGCACTTCACGTCACCACGAGAACAGAGCAGAGTAACAGTAAACAGAAAGTATACAGTGAAGAAAGCGATTTGGTTTTTTTTCACAGAAACCCCGACATTCTTGGAGTGGGAATTGGGCTGTTATGGCTGGGCATTGCCGTTGCTTTGATAAGGTTCTTTTCGGCGCGAAAACCGTTATTCGAGGCTTCTGCTGCCCTGAAGTGTACTAATCCTGAATAAATGGATCCTTTAGAGCAGTGCTTTCCAAACTGCCGCCATTGGCGACACACCAACGGCGGAAGCAGCGGCGGCACGGGGGGCGCGCAGTGGTGCTGTGCATGGCGGCAGCGGCGGCGGCTTTACTAAAACGCGGAAGCGCTGATGGCGTGCCGCTGCTGCCGCTGCCATGCACACCGCCGCTGTGCGCGCCGCTGCGCACACCCCCGCTTCACGACACACTAAACTGTATGTTGCGACACACTAAAGTGTCGTGACACACAGTTTGGAAAGCTATGCTTTAGAGTAACTCCCTGAGAGGATTTCTTTGTTGGGAATTCTGACACTGAGGGTTATCACAACAATAGTCTTGTGGGGCTTTGGACTTGATTGCAAAAAGGGGGGTTGGAGAGAACAGAGATGCTCTGAAGCATCTCCCAGAATTGAATCTGAAACACAGCCTAGCCTTAGTATATAAATCTGGAATGCCCAATATCCTGAAGCTCATGTTGTAGCCTTTATCCTAACAAAGATGGAGAGCCTTCATGGGCTATTAGAGCACAGGCTGTTGCATATATTTTTTATGTCTGTAGAATATGGGGGCTGAGTTTTTAAAAAGCCAAGCCTCAAACTTTTTTCCTGTGAGTTTCAAGAGAGAACACGTGTTGTTCATCTTCCTCAGGAGGAAGCCAGCTAGTCTGGGAGTGCTTAGCCAATCATAATTACCTGTTTGAGCTTTGCCCATATTGGGAATCTGTTGCCTAGGTGTTTGGTCACATGCCAGATCCTGTCCACTTAGATATGGCCAAGTTGCAATTGTAAAAAGCTTTAAAAGTGTTATCTCTGCTTTTGTTTTGGTCTCTCTACTCTGCTCTGCTATCTCAATGTAAATAGCTTATGTTAATCAACCACGTGCTTCTCTTCGGCTGAAGAAGATGCAAGGCTCATCTTGTTCTTTTGTTTTAAATAAAAAGCAACGTTTTACTTCAGTTTGCTTGTCTCTCAATATTTTCCATAACTCTGATCACAATTTTTTATAAACAACAAAAGGTTCTGGCCCCAGCAAATGCTTTCTCAATCAGAGACAAAACTTATGGAAATATGAAAAGAGGACAGCTGAACTGTTTCATCTGCAAATGAAGAGGCTTCTTTTGTTTTTTGAAACTTGCTGGCAGTTACAAGAAGTTTCACTTGGAGGCGGAGTCTAGCCTCGTGTTTTCCAGCCTTGTGGATTACTCCAACAGGGGAGAGAAGAAGCAATGGCGGCTGCTGGATCTTCAAGTTTTCAAGGTATGCCCCTGGAAAAGCTTTCTAATACTAATTATTTGAACTGGTCTTTGAAAATGGAGAGTTTCTTGAGGAGAGAAAATTTGTGGTCTGCTATTTCTGACCAAATTCCTCAGAATCCAGATCAAGCTTGGATGAGGAAAGATGAGAAATGCAAAGCCTCCATTATTTTGGCTGTGGAAGACTCTCAGCTTATACACGTAAGAGGCAAAGAAACTTCCAAAGACTTATGGGACTATTTGCGTGATTTATATGTAAAAACTACTCCAGGCAGCAAGGTTATTTTAACCAAAAAGCTGTACAAAGCTCACTTGCCTGAGAATGGAAATTTGCCAGAGCATCTTCATAAGCTGCAAAACTATTTTGTGGAGCTTCAAGAGCGTGGGATGGAATTTACCCCTCTTATGAAAGCTTATATTATGCTGTCTTCATTAAATGAGTCCTGGGACACTTTAATTTGCTCCATGGAGGGAATCCCAGAAGCTGATCTAACTCCCTCGTTTGTGTCTACCCGGCTTCTTGCTGAGTGGGAGAAGAGACAAGAAGAAGCTGCCTCCATTTCTACAATAAAGTCTTCTTGTGGCCAGCAGAGGGAGCGGAAGAGCTTTGAATTCCAAGCTTCTGCATTTTCCAGCCGGCGATGCTTTACATGTGGATCCCCTGCACATCTGCAGAAGGACTGTGTCCAGTTTAAAAGCAAGAAGATTTCTAAGAAGAAAGAAGAAACTTCTAGAAAGAAAATTCTTCATGCAAAAGTTGTAGAGAACTGTGATGATAAAGACTTGTGGATTCTTGACAGCGGGTCAAATGTCCATATCTGTAACAATAAAAATGCTTTTCTGTCTCTGTCTAAAACTAACAAACAAAGAGTTGCCTTAGCAGATGGATCTGTATCCAAGATCGTGGGTGAAGGTGAGATTAATCTTCCATGTTTGGGGGAAACTGTTCAAAATGTTTTGTTTGTGCCTAATTTTCAAAGTAATCTCTTGTCTGTGGGACAGCTAGTTGCCTCAGGTTATGTAATAACTTTTAAGAAAGAGGGTTGTGAAATTAGGAAGGATGGTAAAGTAATTGCAAAATGTTGATGAAGGTTCTCAGTCATCCAGGTGGAACAGTCTGTGGTTTGAATCATGTCAACTGGATTTCTATTTTCTCAGTAGAAACGTTTCACTCCTTATCCAAGGAGCTTCTTCAGTCTGAAGAAGTCAACGTTTGCAGAAAGATTCTCTTTACATTGTACAGAAAGCTGAAAAGCAAATAGCAAAAGCTGTGTTTGAGAATAAGCCCATACACGATCAATGCATCTATTTATTGCATAGGAGGTTTGCTCATGCTAATTTTAAGTACATATCTCAAATGCCTAGTTATTCTGCTGATTTAAAATTGAAACCTTGTGATAAGTATCTGGATTGTGCAGTTTGCAAGGAGAATAAAACCACAAGGGCTCCTGTGAAGAAGTTTTCTGATAGGTCCACCTCTAGGCCTCTAGAGATTATTCATTCTGATGTTATAGGCCCCTTTTCTCCTAGTCTTGGGGGAGCAAGGTACATTTTGACCTTCATAGATGATTTTTCCAGATACACATTCATTTGAACCTTAAGGAATTCAAGACATAAATTGGTTGCATTTAGTCTTAAGTGGTTAAGGCTCCAGGCTAGAAAGTAGAAGACTGAGAGTTTTAGTCCCGCCTTAGGCATGAAAGCCGGCTGGGTGACCTTGGGCCAGTCCCCCACTCTCAGCCCTAGGAAGGAGCCAATAGCAAACCAGGAGCCTGAGAGTTCTAGTCCCGCCTTAGGCAGGAAAGCCGGCTGAGTGACCTTGCGCCAATCATTCTCTCTCAGCCCTAGGAAGGAGCCAATGGCAAACCAGGAGAGTGAGAGTTCTAGTTACGCCTTAGGCATGAAAGCCAGCTGGGTGACCTTGGGCCAGTCCCTATCTCTCAGCCCTACAAAGGAGCCAAGGGCAAACCAGGAGCCTGAGAGTTCTAGTCCTGCCTGAGGCGTGAAAGCCGGCTGGGTGACCTTGGGCCAGTCACTCTCTCTCAGCCCAACTCACCTCACAGGGTGGTTGTTGTGGGGAAAATAGGAGGAGGAAGGAGTATTAGGTATGTTTGCCGCCTTGAGTTATTTATAAAAATAATAAAGGCGGGATAGAAAATAAATAAAATAAAATAAATAAATGTATGCAACAACACTGCTCCAAACCACATTATTTGGGGGAAATGCTTGTGTGCCCAACAAAGGTGACAGGAGAGGGTTTTCTGCTGCTATTGATACTGCCATTGATACCAGCAATGTAGGTGGAATCATGTAGCTGTAGGTTGGTGGCTGTGAAGGATTAGGGTTGTGCACAAAATGGAAAACATGTTTTGTTCTGGGCTTGAAACAAAGCCCACATCCTGAAAACCCCATTAAACTGGTTTGATTTGGCCGCAGTTTGAAGGCACAAAGCTTGAACCAATGTGAATCTTCTGTATTTTGTTGAAACAAAATGTAAAACGGTTTTCGAGTCTTTTCAGCCATGGGGAATAGGGGGAATTCAAAAGGGGCCACTTAGGTAGAAGAAGAGGGAGGGTAGGATGCACTTCTTCATTTGCACATCAGAGAAGCCACTGCCTTGCCGCTGGCTCTTTTTCATCCAGTGCCGAGTGTGAGTGTGAGTGTGAGTGTGAGGCATGGGCTCATCACAGAGTCTTGAAATCCCCTGTAGGCACCAAAGGCTATCACCTCCTGCAAGTCCAAGCAAAATCACCAGGCTTTAGCGAAGGATTAGAACCATTCTCTGATTTCTATCAAGGTCTCCAAGCTGAGTAAAGACAACAGGCTCCAGAATCTGATGAAAACCAACGTGGAAAAGCACATTGATGTATAAGTATACACAGCTACACTACACACACACACACACACACAAACTACACTTGATCTTAGCCAAAAGGCCGAGAAGCGATGGAGTTCTGTGGGACTTTGGTAACTCCTAGTAATGGGTGGGATGGGCAAGATCTGCTGGGGGTAAACATTCATTTCTGCAGTGTTGATGGAGCTTCTTGGTCTGCCAAAGTCTGAATGACTCTAGTCTGCAGCAAAGAAATAAAGAAAACCCCAGCTTTTTCCTGCCATCTAGTGATCATCCAGATCTCTGAAGCTCAGGTGTGTTAAAATGCCTTTCTTGGCTGCCTGCCTGCCTGCACTGCCCCCCACCCCATTGCCTTCGCCCATCGGCCTTCTCTCCGCCCTCCCTCCTCTCACTTCCAGCACAGGTAAGGTGGTGAAAGAGGTACAGCTGGGGGGTGTCCGATATGGTGGTGTGGTGGGCAATTGGACAAAGGGGAACTAGGATCCTGGTGATCCTCATGCCAGATCAGATCTTGGTGTAGAGGTAATAGATGGGAAGATCCTTCAGCGGCAGTGAGCCAGTTGTGAAATAAGCTCCAGGCAGCTTCATGGGGGATAAAGAACCAAAAACTTGCTCTGCCTTTCCAGGGAACCTGGTTGGTGTGAATTCTACTGCCACCTTCTTAGGCCTATGTGGCGATGGAAACTCCCACCAAGCTAGGGTACAGCTTACCAGGAATGGTAAATTAGCCTACAGGAAGGACAAGTCTTTCCCAACACTGTGACTGTGTCTTCTCCTTCTCCTCCTTCTCCTTCTCCTTCTCCTTCTCCTTCTCCTTCTCCTTCTCCTTCTCCTTCTCCTTCTCCTTCTTCCCTTCCCCTTCCCTCCCTTCCTCCCTTCCTTTCCCCTTCCCTTCCCCCTTCTCCTTCTCCTTCTCCTTCTCCTCCTCCTTCCCTTCCCCTTCCCTCCCTTCCTCCCTTCCCCTTCCCTTCCCCCTCCTCCTCCTCCTCCTTCCCTTCCCCTTCCCTCCCTTCCCCCCTTCCCCTTCCCTTCCCCCTTCTCCTTCTCCTTCCTCCCTTCCCTTTCCCCTTCCACGTCTCCTTCTCCAATAATCTGCTAGATACAGAGGCTGATATTCAGCCTGGGTCAGATCTCAAGGTGGTCTTAAACTATGAGAGTAAGATCTCTGCATTGCCATCTGCTTCGGTTTACAAGATGCTTTTGTGATTCAACCAGTGTATTTATCAGGAAACATTAAATGTTTTTTCCTAGAAAAGTAATGAACTGGAATGTTGACTAATTGAAATGTCATAATTGGTGTGATTTGCACACATGATGTCGCCTACCTCCCTTGCCCCTCCAGGAGATGCTCATGGTTGCTATGGCCCCTCTCAAACATTTCTGTCACATCAGTAGATCTTTCTCTGCTCAGGAATAAATTCATTTTCTTACAACTTTCAGAGCTGAGCTTCAGAAGCAATCATATTCAGCTTGTTGTTGTTTATTTGTTCAGTCACTTCTGACTCTTCATGACTTCATGGACCAGCTCACGCCAGAGCTTCCTGTCCGCCATCGCCATCCCCAGCTCCCCCACAGTCGAGTCCGTCACCTCCAGAATATCATCCATCCATCTTGCCCTTGGTCGGCCCCTCTTCCTTTTGCCTTCCACTTTCCCCAGCATCAGCTTCTTCTCCAGGGTATCCTGTCTTCTCATTAGGTGGCCAAAGTACTTCAGTTTTGCTTTTAATATCATTCCCTCAAGTGAGCAGTCTGGCTTTATTTCCTGGAGTACAGACTGGTTTGATCTTCTTGCAGTCCAAGGCACTCTCAGAATTTTCCTCCAACACCACAGTTCAAAAGCATCTATCTTCCTTCACTCAGCCTTCCTTATGGTCCAGCTCTCGCAGCCATAGGTTACTACGGGGAATACCATTGCTTTAACTATGCGGACAGCCAACGTCTGCAGTAATCTTTGCGCCTGGAAATACAAAGTCTGTCACTGCCTCCACTTTTTCTCCCTCTACTTGCCAGTTGTCAATCAAGCTGGTTGCCATAATCTTGGTTTTTTTGAGGTTTAACTGCAACCCAGCTTTTGCGCTTTCTTCTTCGTCATAAGGCTCCTCAGCTCCTCCTTGCTTTCAGCCATCAAAGTAGTATCATCTGCATATCTGAGATTGTTAATGTTTCTTCCAGCGATTTTAACTCCAGCCTTGGATTCATCAAGCCCAGCACGTTGCATGATGTGTTCTGCGTACAGGTTGAATAGGTAGGGTGAGAGTATACAACCCTGCCGTACTCCTTTCCCAATCTTAAACCAGTCCGTTGTTCCGTGTTCTGTTCTCACCGTTGCTACTTGGTCGTTATACGGATTCCTCAAGAGGCAGACAAGATGACTTGGTATCCCCATACCACCAAGAACTTGCCACAATTTGTTATGATCCACACAGTCAAAGGCTTTAGAATAGTCAATAAAACAGAAATAGATGTTTTTCTGAAACTCCCTGGCTTTCTCCATTATCCAGCAGATATTGGCAATTTGGTCTCTAGTTCCTCTGCCTTTTCTAAACCCAGCTTGTACATCTGGGAATTCTCACTCCATGAATTGCTGGAGTCTACCTTACAGGATGAGCATTACTTTACTGGCATGTGAAATAAGTGCCACTGTTCGATAGTTTGAACATTCTTTAGTGTTTCCCTTTTTTGCTATGGGGATATAAGTTGATGTTTTCCAATCTGATGGCCATTCTTGCATTTTCCAAATTTGCTGGAATATGGCATGCATCACCTTGACAGCATCATCTTGCAAGATTTTAAACAGTTCAGCTGGGATACCGGTGTCTCCTGCTGCCTTGTTATTAGCAATGCTTCTTAAAGCCCATTCAACCTCACTCTTCAGGATGTCTGGCTCTAACTCACTGGCCACACCGTCAAAGCTATCCCCGATATTATTATCCTTTCTGTACAGATCTTCCGTATATTCTTGCCACCTTTTCTTGATCTCTTCTGCTTCTGTTAGGTCCTTGCCATCTTTCTTTTTGATCATACCCATTTTTCCCTGGAATTTACCTCCGATGTTTCTAATTTTCTGGAAGAGGTCTCTTGTCCTTCCTATTCTATTATCTTATTCCACTTCCACACATTGCTTGTTTAAAAATAATTCTTAGTTTAGTATAGTTTTCATGGCAAGAATTTATCTATCATCTATCTATCTATCTATCTATCTATCTATCTATATCTATCTATCTATCTATCTATCTATCTATCTATCTATCTCCATCCATCCATCCATCCATCCATCCATCCATCCATCCATCCATCCATCCATTTTATTTATTTATTTATTTATTTATTTATTTATTTATTTATTTATTTATTTGATTTATCACCGCCCAACTCCCCCGAGAGGGACTCTGGGAGGTTTACAGTCAAACAAAGAATACTGGGGTGGGTTGCCGTTACCTTCCCCAGGGATCGTATTTAGTCTGACCTCTCTGCCCTGAAGGTGTCCCTTCACGGTTTAGCTCATGGCATCATTGAGGTGCTCAAGCTCCAGCACCACGACAAGGTAACAATCTCCTTTGCTGGAGCATTTCATATTCATATTCATATTCAGCTAGCTTGATCAAAAACCAAGAAGCAGTCATACTCAGCAGACAAGAAAGGTCTCCTGGCCTGGTTCCAGGGGCATCCACAGGATATGGTCAAAAAAGTCATGAAGGTGGCCACAATGGTGCAACACACACAAAAAACAAGGAGCTATGACTGCACTGTCACAGCTGTCATCTTGACTTTTTTGACCATGCCCTGGAGACTCCGTTTGGTTCCACTATCAGAATGGATCAGAAGAGTGACACTACAGATCCCCAAATGCCGGTCTTTCTCTTGATTAAACTATTCAGGTGCACTTTGCAAAGTCTTAGATACAAATGAAAATTAATAGATGTGAAACAAAATCCCGGGTGCTTTAGTGCTTTCAGAGAATAAAATCTATATATTAATGGGATTGTGTTGAGCTCAGCTGCTAGCAAACAGGATGAAGAAATGAGCAAGGACCTCTTCAGAATGAGGGAATGGTGCAAAAGGGAGGAACTGCAGATTTTTAAAAAAGAATGAAGAAAAGTAAATTGGAATATATTGGTAGAGGAGCACTTAATACTTTGCCCTCTTAGGATCATTTTTAAAATAATCATTCTGCCACTGAGGGCAACAAGGGATATGATGGTAACAAGGGATTTTTGTTAAAGGAATGGCTCCAAATTGGCTCCACCCTTTGTTCAATTTTTGAGATTAAAAAAAATTAAATAGACCAGTTCACTCTTATTTGAAAAGAGAAAAAAAGAAGGAACATTCCACCATTATTCAGTGGTTTCCACTGAACCTCAGTGTTATGTTTTTACACACAAACATGTGGCACCCCCCAACACAATTTGCATGGATTACACAGCTTTCTGCTTTTTAATTATTTAACAATAGCACAACAGTAAACCTTCTGCTGCTGGTGGCTCAGTGGGTAAGACGCCAGGCTTGTCAATCAGAAGATCGCAAGTTCAGAGGTTCAAATCCCTAGCCCCACGTGACGGAGTGAGCTCCCGCACTCGCCCCAGCTCTTGCCAACCTAGCAATTCGAAAGCATGCAAATGCAAGTAGATGAATAGGTACCACTTCGGTGGGTAGGGAACAGCGTTCCGCGTGCATCATGCCAGCCACATGACCATGGAAGCGTCTTCGGACAACGCTGGCTCTTCGGCTAACAAACGGAGATGAGCACCGGCCCCTAGAGTCGGACACGACTGCACAAATGTGCGGGGGGAACCTTTAGTTTACTAAACCTTCTGCTCCTGTAAACTCGGCTGTCAGTAACCCTGATCTGTAGTAAATTAGATGTAGGTTTGTACTTCTTGATGCAAATCATTCCAGCATAGAAGAAACAGCATCCTTGGCCAGTGTCTGTCAGAGAACTTGGACTTCAATTCCTGGCTGGGAATGATGGGAGTTGAAATCCACACATCTGGAAAGCAGCTGGGTGGGGACAGTTGCCATAGGAAATGTGCTTTGAAACACCACTTTTGCATTAGGCTGTACTCAGTATTTTGCATGTGAATCCAGTTGGGCTATTCATACAAAATAAAAGAACAGCTGGTCTGTGTCTGGTTTAGCGGACATTCAGCAGACCTCCAGATGGACAGTTGGTAACACTCTCGCAGAGAAAAGAAACAGATCGAAGGAGGTGAATTGAAACCATAAAGTTATGGTGGCTATTCTGTGCAACTCTAGCCTGAAATCCAAACTAGAGTTTTTAAAAAATATATATTTACATTTTTAATGCATTGCTGAATTCATTATAACCAGGAAGTACAAAGTTGGCCTGAGAATAATGTTATCACCCTGGTTATTCTTAAATATCTCTATCAGTTTAATGGCTGTATGGTTGATAAATGTTTAACTGCTCCTGTGTTCCAGATCCAGCCAGCTGGACATTTTGCTGTTAAATGTGAAGACATAATCTGGAAAGAAGAACATTTCAGCTAGAGAAAGTTTACATTCTAATTACTTGCTTTGGATGCAGCATTCATTACTCATCGTCATCTTTTTTCCCATCACAGCTAGACTAAATTTCCCCTAGGATCTCATTATAAATCAATGCTCCAATTTACCACTTGTGAAATGTTTGTGAACTACACTTTAAATTCACCTGGTATATTATACATGACCTCTTTTATCCCACCAAATGTGTTTTATCTGCCATTAATATTGAAGCAGTTTCTTGGAACACAGAGATTTGAGGCCTGTGAAACTCCAGTGCTTGTGAACTTGGAAAGATCAGTAATAAAGGTTTTTTAGCCTTAGAAATAATTCCTGTTTTTTAATGCACTACATTCAGAAATATAGAGCAGGAATAGCATACAGTAAATCCAAAAATAGGGATATATGGATCAGATTAAATCCAATACACAGTGGAATTGTTGTATTTCCATCAAATTTTCTGCATTTTTATTTTTAAAAAATGCTGCAGAAATTTCTTCATATGTTGTTATATCCTTCTTACCTAACAGTCTCTGTACACATTTTGTATACAACATTCTCAAATAAATGCAGTTTTGCCTATAATGCTCCCTACTATATTCTTAATCATTTTTAACAACACTTAGCTCCAATACAGTGTTTCTCAACTTTAGCAATTTTAAGACGAACGGACTTCAACTTCCAGAATTCTCCAGCCAGCCATGCTGGCTGGGGAATTCTGGGAGTTGAAGTCCACACATCTTAAAGTTGCCATGGTTGAGAAACACTGCTCTTAATATATACGGTCCCCCACCCTAACTTTTTCAAAGCAGCTTCCCGACTGAATGCTTTTTTGTATGAACCTTTGGAAGCAAGAATGGAGTCCTCTAGAGGTGCAAAAAAAGTTTACAGCAGATTTCTCCTACAACTTACCTAAGGCTAGACCACTTGACTCAAATCTCATCCAAGCTCTGCTGTTCCAAACAAAAATTCATCTCAAGAATGCATGTGAGATGAGGAGGACAACAATCTGCACAATCATCTGGGGTGTGGGGTGCGGGGTTGAGCTTGTAGACTCTGAGGGAGTGGACCGTATTCTCTATGAGGTCTACCAGCTGTGGAGTGGGTCCATGCATTACCTGGCTCCTTTGGGCAGCCAGGAGAGATGGGTGTGACTGGGTTCAGGAGGTGATCGTTGCTTCTTTGATAAAGAGGGTGGTACCCATGTTGGATTGTAGACATATTCTTACCTTTTTGTATATCTAGATGTGAATATATAGTCATGTAATAACACCCCATTTCTTTAGTATAAAATAAATGTTTTGTTGTTTATTCGTTCAGTTGTTTCCGACTCTTCGTGACTTCATGGACCAGTCCACGCCAGAGCTTTCTGTCGGCCGTCACCATCCCCAGCTCCCCAATGGTTGAGTCCGTCACCTCCAGAATACCATCCATCCATCTTGCCCTTGGTCTGCCCCTCTTCCTTTTGCCTTCCACTTTCCCTAGCATCAGCTTCTTCTCCAGGGTATCCTGTCTTCTCATTATGTGGCCAAAGTACTTCAGTTTTGCCTTTAATATCATTCCCTCAAGTGAGCAGTCTGGCTTGATTTCCTGGAGTATGGACTGGTTTGATCTTCTTGCAGTCCAAGGCACTCTCAGAATTTTCCTCCAACACCACAGTTCAAAAGTATCTATCTTCCTTCACTCAGCCTTCCTTATGGTCCAGCTCTCGCAGCCATAGGTTACTACAGGGAATACCATTGCTTTAACTATGCGGACCTTTGTTGTCAGTGTGATGTCTCTGCTCTTAACTATTTTATCAAGATTTGCCATTGCTCTCCTCCCAAGAAGTAGACATCTTCTGATTTCCTGGCTGCAGTCAGCGTCTGCAGTAATCTTTGCGCCTAGAAATACAAAGTCTGTCACTGCCTCCACTTTTTCTCCCTCTATTTGCCAGTCATCAATCAAGCTCGTTGCCATAATCTTGGTTTTTTTGAGGTTTAACTGCAACCCAGCTTTTGCACTTTCTTCTTTCACCTTCGTCATAAGGCTCCTCAACTCCTCCTCGCTTTCAGCCATCAAAGTGGTATCATCTGCATATCTGAGATTGTTAATGTTTCTTCCAGCGATTTTAACTCCAGCCTTGGATTCCTCAAGCCCAGCATGTCGCATGATGTGTTCTGCGTACAGGTTGAATAGGTAGGGTGAGAGTATACAACCCTGCCGTACTCCTTTCCCAATCTTAAACCAGTCCGTTGTTCCGTGCTCTGTTCTTACCGTTGCTACTTGGTCGTTATACAGATTCCTCAGGAGGCAGACAAGATGACTTGGTATCCCCATACCACCAAGAACTTGCCACAATTTGTTATGATCCACACAGTCAAAGGCTTTAGAATAGTCAATAAAACAGAAATACAGTAGATGTTTTTCTGAAATTCCCTGGCTTTCTCCATTATCCAGCGGATATTGGCAATTTGGTCTCTAGTTCCTCTGCCTTTTCTAAACCCAGCTTGTACATCTGGCAATTCTCGCTCCATGAATTGCTGGAGTCTACCTTGCAAGATCTTGAGCATTACCTTACTGGCATGTGAAATAAGTGCCACTGTTCGATAGTTTGAACATTCTTTAGTGCTTCCCTTTTTTGGTATGGGGATATAAGTTGATTTTTTCCAATCTGATGGCCATTCTTGTGTTTTCCAAATTTGCTGGCATATGGCATGCATCACCTTAACAGCATCATCTTGCAAGATTTTAAACAGTTCAGCTGGGATACCATCGTCTCCTGCTGCCTTGTTATTAGCAATGCTTCTTAAGGCCCATTCAACCTCATTCTTCAGGATGTCTGGCTCCAACTCACTGACCACACCGTCAAAGCTATCTCCAATATTATTATCCTTCCTATACAGATCTTCTGTATATTCTTGCCACCTTTTCTTGATCTCTTCGGCTTCTGTTAGGTCCTTGCCATCTTTGTTTTTGATCATACCCATTTTTGCCTGGAATTTACCTCCGATGTTTCTAATTTTCTGGAAGAGGTCTCTTGTCCTTCCTATTCTATTGTCTTCTTCCACTTCCGCACATTGCTTGTTTAAAAATAATTCCTTATCTCTTCTGGCTAACCTCTGGAATTTTGCATTTAATTGGGCATATCTCCCCCTATCACTGTTGCCTTTTGCTTTCCTTCTTTCTTGGGCTACTTCCAGTGTTTCAGCAGACAGCCATCTTGCCTTCTTGGTTTTCTTTTTCTTTGGGACGTTTTTTGTTGCCGCCTCCTGAACAATGTTGCGAACTTCTGTCCATAGTTCTTCTGGGACCCTATCTACTAAATCTAGTCCCTTAAATCTATTCTTCACCTCCACTGCATATTCCTTAGGAATATTAGTGAGCTCATATCTAACTGATCTGTGGGTCTTCCCTATTCTCTTTAGTCTGATTCTAAATTTTGCAATAAGAAGTTCGTGATCTGAACTACAGTCAGCTCCAGGTCTTGTTTTTACCGACTGTATAGATGTCCACCACCTTTGGCTGCAAAGGATGTAGTCAATCTGATTTCGGTGTCGACCATCTGGTGAAGTCCATGTATAAAGTCGTCTTTTAGGTTGTTGGAAGAGAGTGTTTGTTATGCACAGTGAGTTGTCTTGGCAAAATTCTATCAGCCTATGTCCTGCTTCATTTTGTTCTCCCAGACCATGCTTGCCTGTAATTCCAGGTGTCGTCTGACTACCCACCTTAGCATTCCAGTCTCCTGTAATGAAAATAACATCTCTTTTTGGTGTATTATCTAGTAGGTGCTGCAGATCCTCATAGAATTGATCTACTTCTGCTTCTTCAGCATCTGTGGTTGGGGCGTATATTTGGATCACTGTGATGTTAAATGGCTTACCCTGAATTCGAATTGAGATCATTCTATCGTTTTTTGGATTGTATCCAAGCACTGCTTTAGCCACTTTATTATTAATTATGAAGGCTACTCCATTTCTTCTGTGGTCCTCTTGTCCACAGTAGTAGATCTGGTGGTCATCTGATGTGAAGTGGCCCATCCCAGTCCATTTCAGTTCACTGACACCTAAAATGTCTATATTTAATCTTGACATCTCACCAATAACCACATCCAATTTGCCCTGGCTCATAGATCTTACATTCCAGGTTCCTATGGTGTGTTGATCTTTAGAACATCGGATTCGTCGTTCACCACCAGCACCGTCGGCCGCTAGCCGTCCTTTCGGCTTTGAGCTAGCTGCGTCATCACATCTGGGGCTAGTTGAACGTATCCTCTGTTCCTCCCCAGTAGCATTTTGACCATCTTCCGACCTGGGAGTCCCATCTTCTGATGGTATACCGACATATCTTTGGTTGTACTGATCCATTTAGTTTTCATGGCAAGAATACTGGGGTGGGTTGCCATTACCTTCCCCAGGGATCGTATTTAGTCTGACCTCTCTGCCACGACCTTCCCATCTTGGGTGTCCCTTCACGGTTTAGCTCATGGTTTCATTGAGGTGCTCAAGCTCCAGCACCACGACAAGGTAACGATCTCCTTTGCTGGAGATAAATAATAAATAAATGTAGGCCCAGGAAATCAAGGTCCTCACATCAGATCTCCTTTGTATATTTTAAATATCTCAAAGCAAACATTCTTGAGGAGGCTGTGACTCACCAAGCATGTGTGAATTGCCCTAGACTACACACTGCCCTTCCTGCCTCAATGACCCTTGTAGAAGGTGATAAGTTGTCTTGTCCTTGCATAAGGAATGTAATTCAGAACAGCCATTCAGGATTGTAAAGGAGATAAAAGATAGTTGACATGAAGATGACCTGACTCAATACTCCTCTTCCTGCTTGGATAGGAAGATGGGAGGGGGCATACTACTCAAGGTACCTGACCTGATTGGGTAGAGAGAATGTGTCATCCCAACGTGGGTCTGTGAGTAATCTAGGGTATATAATGTGCTGTAGGAAGGGGGTCCTGCGCGATCGCCCACCTAACAGCCTGCTGCTTTGTCTTTGCTCTTGGGTGAATAAAACTCCTAACTTCATGCAATTGGTCAGTTTCTTTACTCCCGGCTCAGGAACGAACTTGGTAAGATTTTCTTCTAACACCCATTCGCCTTGAAGGAAAGGATGGTACCACCTTCTTCTGAAGAGGCCATCTCTTGATCCAGCTGCATAAGACAATTACGGTCCAGTCTCCAGTTTCTCCTTTTGGGGGAAAATACTGGAGGAGTGGTAGGCCATCAGCTATAGAAGATCTTAGAAGATGAAGCAGATTGTTTGGATTCCTTCCAGTCAGAGTTCAGGCCCAGACATGGGAAGGTGCACAGATTGCTTTGGTAGACGTCCTAAATAGAGGAAGTCACTTCTGATCCTATTAGACCTCTCAACAATGCTCAATACCATCAACCGTGATATCCTTCTGGACCACCTCTGAGGGTGGGGAATCAGAGGCATTGCTCTATGGTGATTTCACTTCTTGCAGAGGGGGCAGTTCCAGTCAGAAGTTGTGAGAAGGGAGCAGTTGAGGTCATGGTTGCTCCAGTGTGGGGTACTACAGGGCTTGACTCTGTCCCCCGTGTTGTTTAAGGCTGCATGAAACCAGTATCCAGAGTTTGGGAGGGGCTGGTTGAGACAAAACAAGCCTAAACTGAATCCCAGCATGATAGAGCTACTGTTTATATATAAACAGTCTGGCTCAACTCAGGCTCTGAGGTTACCTTATGAATGGGGTTGCTCTCCTCTTGAAGGTACAGGTCCATAATTTGGGGGTCCTCCTGGACTCATGGCTCCAGTTTGAACAGCAAGCCATGCATTCCATGGACTGGTGCACTAGTTATCACCCTTCTTGGACTGGAAAGCATTTACAGCAGTGTCTCAGGCCCTTAACACCACAGAATTAGACTACAGTAATGTGGTCTACTTAGGGCAACCTTTGAAGACGATCCAGAAACTGAATTTGGTTCAAAACATGGAGCCCCAACTGCTGGCAGGCGAGAGCTGCTTTAGCAGCAGAATACCTGTGCTATGGTTATGCATTGTGTGCCAATAGGATTCTGAATCCAATTCAAAGGCTACTGTTAATCTATAAAGTCCTACATTCAACCAATCAAGATGAAATCAAAATGACAACACCCATGCCGTGACATCATGTAAAGACTGTGATGATGCACTGGCATCCTGATGTTTGGTGCAAGTATGTAAGTTGCAGTATTTGCATGATGCATGTTTTAGATCAGTGTGTCTCAAACTTGGCAACTTTAAGGCATGTGGGCTTCAAGTCCCACAATTCCCCAGCCAGCATGCTGGCTGGGGAATTCTGGGAGTTGTAGTTCACATGCCTTAAAGTTGCCAAGTTTGAGAAACACTGTTTTAGATCACACAAAAGTGTGCCACCTTGTTCTCTTCCCCAAGAACAGCCATGGCTGCATGGCTCAACTTCCTGCTACCTTCAAGTCCACTTTCCCAGCAAACCACCTGTTTGTCCAGATGGGTCTACTTAAGGTTTCCACCTTAGGAGAAGTTAATGGGGTGGGAACTCAGAAGCAGACCTCCTCAGGGGTAGTCGCAACATTATGGATACTAACCCCTAAGGATTCTTTGCGTGTCCCCACCCAGTTGATTTTCCATGAAGCCCATTCAGATGGGCCTTTGGGTACAAGTGGCTGAGTTGGGGTGATTTTTTTTTCTTTGTTCTTCAAATTGGCATTATGTCCCTGTGAAATTAAATGGTTTATTTTCTTAAGCTAAGTAAGTAATGGTTCTTACTGAGAGGATATGTTGGATGAATTTAGTGTTACGTTACCATTGGATTGGATTGCTACAAACGTTTTCTAAGTGTTGTGATTGGGCAACATACAAATCTGCATAAAAAAATAAATACGTCCTCCCAGAAATTTTATCATTTTAAAATTCATATTGCAGAAGGTGATTTCGTCTTCCAAGTCAAGCTTGATTTTTAGTCACTATGCAGACATATCCATGTGGTTTTCTGGATCATTATATAGAACAGAGCTTTCCAAACTTTTCCTGTTGGTGACACACACCAACGGCGGTGGCGGTGTGCAGGTGTGTCGTGCAAAACCCGGAAGCGCTGATGGCATGCCGCCACGCACGCTGCTGCACACGGCAGTGGCGCACCATCAGCATTTCCGGGTTTTCGCGCGACACACCTTCACACCGCAGGCGACACAGTACTGTGTCACAACACACAGTTTGGAAAGCTATGATATAGAAGTTTGCCATGCTTGCCTTCTGAGAGGTTTTTTCCACTTCCCAGCCTGGCCTACAATCCTGGTTTTTCCTCATGGTCTCCCATTCACATTCTAACCAAGTCTAAGCCTGCTCACTTTTCCAAATCAGCCAAGGTCGGCCAAGTGCTGCCTTAAGATGCGGAATACATTTCTAAGATCAGATTTCAACAAGTGCTGTATGAAAGCTTAGTTTTTTTATTCACATTGAACCAAAACATTCATGAAAACTTTTGTTGTTGTTGTTCAGTCGTTTAGTCGTGTCCGACTCTTCGTGACCTCATGGACCATAGCACGCCAGGCCTTCCTGTCCTCCACTGTCTCCCGGAGTTTACTCAAATTCATGTTCATTACATCGGTGATGCTGTCTAACCATCTCATCCTCTGCCGTCCCCTTCTCCTTTTGCCTTCAGTCTTTCCCAGCATCAGGGTCTTTTCCAGTGAGTCCTCTCTTCGCATTAGGTGGCCAAAGTATTTGAGCTTCAGCTTCAGCATCTGTCCTTCCAATGAGCAGTCAGGGTTGATTTCCTTTAGGATTGACTGATTTGACCTCCTTGCAGTCCAAGGGACTCTCAAGAGTCTTCTCCAGCACCACAGCTCGAAAGCATCAATTCTTCGGCACTCAGCCTTCCTTATGGTCCAACTCTCACAGCCATACATTACTACTGGAAAAAACATAGCTTTAACTATACGGATCTTTGTCGGCAAGGTGATGTCTCATGAAAACTTTAAGGACCTTCATTTCAATGGCTGGTGGTACTGGGTCTCCCAGCCACATATACCACTTGGTAGGGTTTAAGGCAGCCTTTCTCAACCTTTCGACCCTGGAGGAACCCTAGAAATATTTTTAAGGCCTCGGGCAACCCCTGCACATTCAGGTCAAAGATAGGCCAGAAGTTACAAAATTATGATATTCGTTTCATGAGTAGGCTTGTCATTGGCGATCACTCGTAGCCGAGTAAGATTGTCTTCCAGAGGTAAAATTTTAACGGTGGATCCGTAAGTGGCTGTAAAGGCCAATTCTGGATCCGCACAACCTCCCACAATGAGGGCATAGGTTTCCGGGTGGGAGACGGTCATGATGAGGGTTTGCCTGACGTGCCTTCCTTTTAGCTCTTTTCTCCCTTTCGCCCTGTACTCGTGCTTCTATATATGCATTCACAGTGTTCTTAGACTGAAAATAAAGAATGAAACTTGCCTCTTTAATGTGAAGTTGCCTGAATTTGAAATAATTTTTTAAATAAATCATGATCTCCCAGGTGGCCTCTCGCGGAACCCGAGGGTGCCACGGAACCCTGGTTGAGAAACCCTGCAATAGAGGATGGATAGGAATTGGCAGTGGGAACAGACAATTGCATGCCTGTATAGTTTTTTTGCCAACACAAGGATGGGTAAAGATCAGCTGAGCAGAGCAGAAAAGCTCACAGTGTAGGTGAGGCTTGGTCAACCCAGTACTTCCAGAGCTGGGGCTAAACGTAGGCAGTGTTGGACCAAGGCCTGCTGGTTTAAGATAGACAGTGTTTTCTAATCTGTCAGAGGGACCTCTCAGCTGGAAGGTTCCCATGACAACAAATGGCAGATACAATTTGCACCACAGCTCTGCCCAATTGCCATGCAGTAATGACTAAATCAATGGGGGGTCAATAGTGTTACATGCTATGCTCAGGAAGGGAGGCAGCCTTGTTGGGTGACCAATAATTTGCTTTTCCAAATCTGTTCTCTTCAAGACCTTTTTACTTCTAAATGTTTTGCTCCTGGAAGAAGCATCTTCTGCTAAATCAGAGCCACTCAATTTAGGTATTAGGGGTGGGGTGGGAGAAAATAACAGAACTGTGAGAAGGTTGCAAACAAATTGGAGGTGAATGAAATGTTTGAATATATATTATATTGCTATAATTAGTTTTCTCTCTAGATCATGGAGCAAAAAAAAAAAAGCAAGACTAAGGTTGTACTCCATGCTAAACAGTTTACATCAAGGGAATAAAATCAGCAGTGAAAAAAAACAGTTTTGCCAACTTGCTTAATTACAATATTCAAGAAGTTTGCAAAGATTCCCCCCTTTTTTTGCATAAGTGAGCTTGCAATCATTTTTCTAAATTCTATTTTTAATTTTTAGGCTTAGGAGCCCTAACCTGGGTAGCAAAAATGGCATCCTCCACTCAGCCAGGATTTATAAAGAAAAAAAGATTAAAACAATGCTTAAGGTGCAGGAGAAACCCCTCCAAATATCTAATGGGAGCTGAGAAGCTGCAGAGGCTACAGAATGCTTAAAAAAACCTTTATTAATTTTCTAACTAAGCAAAATGCAATCATTAGGAAGGCATGACAGATACGAAAAGTCAGAGAATC
This sequence comes from Charina bottae, assembly GCA_023362775.1. Taxonomy (NCBI): domain Eukaryota; kingdom Metazoa; phylum Chordata; class Lepidosauria; order Squamata; family Charinaidae; genus Charina; species Charina bottae. The sequence goes on from JALMGJ010000003.1 coordinate 120,191,541, forward strand.
AGACAATTGTGGAGTTGGAAGAGTTTATAAAGATCATCTAGTCCAGTGTTTCTCAATCTCAGAAACTTTAAGATGTGTGGGCTTCAAGTCCAAGAATTCGCCAGCGAGCATGGCTGGCTGGGGAATTCTGGGAGTTCAAGTCCACACATTTTAAGATTGCTGAGATTGAGAAACGCTGATCTAGTCCAACCCTCTGCAGTGTGCAGAATCAATTCTGAGGTTTTATTTTTGTCTCCTGCTCAACCGCCAACAAAAGAAACATTCCTACGTAATTCCACTACTGTACTCAGTGGAAAAATATTTCGAAATTCCTTATGAAGGCGATTGCCTGGACAAGTCCCTGCAATTTTCTTGGCAAGATTTGTGGAAGTGGCTTGCCATTGCCTGCTTCCTGGGGTTGAGAGAGAATAACTGGCCCAAGGTCACCTAGCTGGCTTTGTGCCTAAGACAGAACTAGAACTCAAGGTTGCTAGCTTGGTGCTTTAACCACTATACCAAACTGCTCTTGCAAGGGATCATCACAAATAAACCAATGAGCATGGGCAGACCCATTTACCTTCAAAAGCAAGCAGCACGGACCTTCAATCCTGCTTTGCACCCAGTAGCAACACTCTGGCCTTTTCTATTCCATCTCTGCCCAACTAAGGAATTCTTAAACCAGGGTTTCTCAACCAGGGTTCCATGGCACCCTAGGGTTCTGCGAGAGGTCATTAAGGGTTCCCTGGGAGATCACAATTTATTTTTAAAAATATTTCAAATTCCAGCAACTTCACAGTAAAGAGGTAAGTTTCATTCTTTATTTTCAGTTTAAGAGCACTGTTAATGCATATATACAGGCCTACGCATGAAACAAATATAATAGTGGAGTCCTTGGTGCTCTCTGAGCTTTGCTGTTTTCTTGCAGACGTTTTATTGCCAGACTAGGCAAATCTTCAGTGCGAAAAGGGAGTGGGACTTGCTCTGTTTATATACCATGGCTTTTCCTGCTTGTGTTGGTGGAGGTGTTGTTCTCTCCTTAGGAGTTCCTTGATTGGGCTGTTGTTTGCTGCTTGGTTGATTGACTGAGTTAATAGTTCCTTGATTAGGGTATATTGTGCTGTTTGATTGTTCCTCTGGTGCTAATCTTGATGTTAATCTTTGCATATCTGGGTACTGATTGCTGGCAAGGAGGTGTTCTAATCTTTTGGCTTTTCTATTGTCTCTTATGAATGGTATCTAAATGTTGTTTACCTCTATGTGTCTCTTGATGGCTGCTTTGTCTGAGTGCCAAGCTTCCAGGAATTCTCTAGTGTTTTTGGATTTGGCTTGGTGTCAGGAGCGAGCCTGGGCCTGCTGTCCCTGCATTGGCCGACAGCCCACTCAGACCTGTGAAACCGCCACCTTACCCAGTCATCATCCGGGGGAAACAGAATACGAGGTCGCTCGCATCCTGGACTCATCCATAAACCATGGTCACATCCAGTATTTAATTAACTGGAAAGGGTACGGGCCAGACGAGTACTCTTGGGAAAATGCTGCAGACGTTCACACACCACTATGGGTATGACAGCTCCATCGCCAATACCTCCGTAAGCCCAGACCACAAAAACAGGGGAAGAGAGTCCTGGGGGGGGGGGGGTCAGGAGCGAGCCTGGGCCTGCTGCCATGCCGGATTCTGAGTCAGAGAAAGATGAGCCGTTAACAGGAAGAAGCTGCGATGGTGCGAAAATTGAATCTGAGCCAGAGCCGCTGATTGGAGGTAGCCCAGAAGGAGAAACACCTCCGCCCATCAGCGCACAGCAAAGGAGGTGGGAAAAGCGGGCTGAGCAACGTGAGGCCCGATTGGCTCCTGGCCGCAAATGGCGCGAAATTCAAAGAATAAAAGGGCTAGCACACCCAGCACCGGTTGCCGGAGACAACCGTTCTATCTCAGCACCCACATGCTCTGTGGATCGCGTTCCTGTCACCATGTGCTGGAGATTAGTGCCACCGCCATCTGAGGACCCGATTCCAAGCCGCATCCTGCCGCCGCTCCAGATCCTACCTCCCCTCCAGACCCTCTCACCGCCGGAATTCCTGCCTCCGAGCCCTGCCCTGCGATTGCCACTCCAGACCCTGCAACTCCATCTTGCCTTGCTGCCGCGCACCCGTCTGATCTCCAGTCATCGTCTGCTACCACGTGTTTCCTGGAGGTACAGACTTGCCCTGATACTGCGTGCCTGCCCAAATTCCTGCCATGTACTGAGGCCACGAGTCCCGCTGAAGGACTGCCTTGCCTTGCCACCGTGCCTCCGCGTGAACCCAGTCTTGCTCTCCTGCCGTTCAGAATTCCGGCTTTGAGCCTCGGGTCATTTCTGTGACCAGTCAAATTCCTATGGAAGGGCACTCCCGGGACCCAACCAGTAGTGGTCCGGTGCCCTTTATAAATTGGGCTGCATTTTGTGATTTTGTAAATAATGATCTTTAAACACCGCTTCCAGTGTCGAGCTTTGATGGGACAGGACACTTGGTTTAAGATGCTCACAGTTTCCCAGTTGAAAGTATGGTTGAGTCTGTCCATGCATTGTGAGATTGAGTTTTCATCGTGTCTTCTTACTGCTAGTTGGTGTTCATGGATGCGTTCTGCTAGTCTTCTGCCCGTCTGTCCTACATAGTGGCTGCTACAGTCCTTACACTGTATGTTGTAGATAGCTCCTGTTTTTTCTTCTTGGGCTACTGGGTCTTTTGGGTTACTTAAGATGTTCTGAAGAGTTTTGGTTGGTTTATGTGCTACGGTGATGCCATGTGGTTTTAACAGTCTGTTGGTAGTTTCTGAGATGTTTCTGATGTATGGCAGTGTTATCCTTTTCATAGCTTCTGTTGGTTGTGTTGTAGTGGTTTGGGTAGTCTGGCACTTTTTGATAAATTTGCGTGGGTATCCATTTTGCTGGAAGATGCTGTATAGATGATCTGTTTCCTTTATCTGGTGTTCTGGGTTGCTGCAGTGCGTTAGTGCTCATCTGAATAATGTTCTTACACAGCTTCTCTTGTGGGAGGTTAGGTATATACAGTAATATAAATATAATTTTGTAACTTCTGGCCTATATTTGAGCCTGAATGTGCAGGGGTTCCCCAAGGCCTGAGAAATATTTCAAGGGTTCCTCCAGGATCAAAAAGTTGAGGAAGGCTTCTCTATTGCAATGTTTCTCATCCTTGGCAACTTGAAGATGTGTGGCTGTACTGAGTGTTTGGTTGGATGTGACTACCACGGCTGTGAGTTTGATGTACAGTATTTTATGGTGTTTTATATGCTTTTTATATTGCTTTGTTTTTAATTTGTTGGGTGTTTTTTTTCTCTGTAGCTTGAATCATGTCAACTGGATTTCTATTTTCTCAGTGGAAACGTTTCGCTCCTTATCCAAGGAGCTTCTTCAGTCTGAGCAAAGTTGGTAAGGGAATCCTAAATATTCCTAAATCCTAAATTATTTAGGATTCCCTTACCAACTTTGCTCAGACTGAAGAAGCTCCTTGGATAAGGAGCGAAACGTTTCCACTGAGAAAATAGAAATCCAGTTGACATGATTCAAGCTACAGACAATTCCACCTGGATGACTGAGAACCTTCATAGACGTTTTTTTTTCCTGTTTTTATATTTGTCTCTGTAAACTGGCCAAAGTCATATATATGAGATGGGCAGTTATATAAATTTTAATAAAAAATAAAAAATATATAGCAATGGGGTAAGAGCAGGATTGCTCTATATTCAAAATACTCGTTTCAGAATGAGTGCTATTTTTTTATATCCTGCCTTTATTACTTTAGAAGTAACTCAAGGCGGCGAACATACCTAATACTCCTTCCTCCTCCTATTTTCCGCACAACTCTGTGATGTGGGTTGGGCTGAGAGTGATTGGCCCAAAGTCACCCAGCTGGCTTTCACGCCTAAGGCGGGACTAGAACTCCCAGTCTCCTGGTTTGCCATTGGTTCCTTCCTATGGCTGAGAGACAGGCACTGGCCCAAGGTCACTCAGACGGCTTTCCTACCTAAAGCGGGACTAGAACTCTCAGTCTCTTGGTTTGCCATTGGCTCCTTCCTAGGGCTGAGAGAGTGATTGGCCCAGTCACCCAGCCGTCTTTCATGCCTAAGGCGGGACTAGAACTCACAGACTCCTGGTTTGCCATTTGCTCCTTCCTAGTGCTGAGAGTGAGGGACTGGCCAAAGGTCACCCAGCCGGCTTTCATGCCTAAGGCGGGACTAGAACTCTCAGTCTCCTGGTTTGCCATTTGCTCCTTCCTAGGGCTGAGAGTGAGTGACTGGCCCAAGGTCACCCAGCCAGCTTTCCTGCCTAAAGCAGGACTAGAACTCTCAGTCTTCTGCTTTCTAGCCTGGAGCCTTAACCACTTAAGACTAAATGCAACCAATTTACGTCTTGAATTCCTTAAGGTTCAACCAATAACCCAGTTGCAATGGGTGTGGATGCAGAAATACGTTCCGTAAGGCTAGCTTTGGATTGTGTATTCATAAACACAAATTTAGGGGTTCAGGGAAGCTTCTATGGCTTTATTTAGGTCAGAACCATAATTTTCCAAAGGCCCTTTAGTAATCACCGGTGAAAAGACTATGACCTGGCTTTTGTAGGTGCGTGAGGCTCCAGTTTGGAGATGTGTTTTGGAAGCAATCAAGCTGCACCAACTGCAAGCCTTCCTGGGTTGATTAGATTTGGTGGCAGTTCTCCATATCTTGGTAACCCCCTTGACTAAAGGTAAAGGTTCCCCCCGCACATTTGTGCAGTCGTGTCCGACTCTAGGGGCCGGTGCTCATCTCTGTTTGTTAGCCAAAGAGCCAGCGCTGTCCGAAGACGCTTCCACGGTCATGTGGCCGGCATGACGCAAGTGGAACGCTGTTACCTTCCCACCAAAGTGGTACCTATTCATCTACTTGCATTTGCATGCTTTCGAACTGCTAGGTTGGCAAGAGCTGGGGCGAGTGCGGGAGCTCACTCCGTCACGCAGGACTAGGGATTCGAACCTCTGAACTTGCGACCTTCTGATCGACAAGCCTGGTGTCTTACCTGCTGAGCCACCACGCCCCTTATTAAGAGTTGGGGTCGACCTTAAAATCCACAAATGAGAGGGCCTAATTTATTTATTTAATTTATCCCCGCCCATCTCCCCCAATAGGGGACTCTTATTATGTGGGGATCAGCATAACAGGTCCCTCCAGACAAGCCACTTCCGCCAGAATCTCAACACACACTAACAGTGTTTTGATTGTTTCAATTTTGTTTTGTTTATACTTTTTAAATTGTAGTCTCTCTTGAATGTTAGTATGAGCAGAAAGGAAAATCTCTGAAATGAATCTACTTTCGGAACTGGATTGGATTGTCTAGTCTAGCCTCCGATTAGAAAAAGATGGTGAGGCTTTGCAGATGCCTACCCAGCTAGCCATTAATTCTGAAAATTTAATTGATACAAGACGCTCTAAATTGACTTGATTTTCCATATCATTTCACATCTACAAATCATCAGATTGATGATCTGAATTGAACCAATTATTTAGAGCTAAACAAATCCACAGCTTCTACTGGTTTGCATATCACTTTAAAATGTTTACTTTAATTATGAGTTAGTAAATACACCAAAATGGCTGTTTGCAGAACATACAGTACTGTACTAAGGTAAAGCAAAGCACATTTCATTTTGTAGCAGTGAAATGAAACCAAGGACCGTACTGGATGGGAGCAGAGAGGGGGCAGAATATTTTGAGAGCTATTTTTCCCCCTTGGAGTTTCATTTCCTTTTTTAAGACTATTTATTGACTTACTTTCATATTCCCTATGTCAACATGTCACAAAACCATGTCCCCTGCTTGGGTAATTTTGGTCAAAGGAGACTTCCCGGATCACAGAAAGAAATGTGGGGCCTGCAAAGCTAGCTCAATGGGAAAATTTCCTCCACAGATTAAGTCTGCCCTCTCTAGCTCCCATCTAAAATTGCACGTTAGGATGGCAGAATTGAATGGGCCTGATAGGCAACATACAGAGAACCTTGTAGATGTAATTTTGTGATTACTCCACAAGACATAAATGTTTGATTTCTGAGGCGGCACTGAAGGTTTCTGAGAAGGATGTGGGGAAGTTGTTCTGTCTTATTTGCCTACAACTATCATCTGGGCATTGGTATTAACTGAATTCTTCAGCCTGTGGAGTGCTTTGCTTCCACAGGTGAGTATTGAAAAGGGTCACATGTCTATTAGAACTGAGATGGAACAGGGTTCTGGGGATACGTCAGGCTGGGGGTATGGAAATGACAAGTTCTCTATGCACAAAAAAAAATCCAGATGTTAAGTAGCATAGTAGAAAGCATGAGCTACATCACTTTTAAGTTGCCAAGAGAAATCACCTACGTAATTACTCTTCTGTGGCCTTAACTGATTCATTACAGACAATTCTAATATTTCCATAGATTTGCCCAAAGAATGTTCAAAAAGCAAACCCACTGACCCACTAATATGGGGGAATCCACTGCAAACCCCAAACAAGCATGCCCAACTGATAGGACAGCTATCATCAGTTCAGGTCAAAAGTTATTTCAGTCAAAGACCAGCATAGAGCAAAAAAAATTAAGCAACTGAACCACCACCACCTTCTCTCCTTTCCCCCAACCCTGACAGACTAGCCCTGCAGAGCATTAGTTGATGGAGGCAAGGTTAGCCATTTGACTAACAGAAAGATAGGAAACAGTATAGGCATCCATAAGGACTCTTCTTGGTTCTTCTCAGCACGCTCACCCAGTGGTTTAAATTTATACAACCCTATACCTCTAGTCTAGCAAGAGGGGACTTCATCTGAAAGGGAAGCCTGGTCTTTGCTCCAGGTAAGACAGTCGGAAGATCCTGACACCCTTCATGTTACTTGTACTTATGTACGTATGTATTTGTACTTATTACTGCCCTCCCTTCTTGGAGCAAGACACCTAGGAGAGCATTCGGTAACCACCAAGCCAAATTTTGAGCCCTTCGGTCATTAAGCTAGAAGCTGTCTACCCCCCTGCCAGCCTCAACAGGAAGGCCCCTCCTACCCTCTTCTTTCCTTTCCCCAGCTTAGTGAAGAAGGGGAATGTGTGAATTGGCTGTAGCCTGAATGCTAAAGGGGGAGGGGAGAAATGAAAGAACATCACACTTGCTAAGTAGGTATTATTTATTAAGGCTTGTATTCTCCTAGAGGAAAAAGTTAATCTGATGCTGTTCCATTACTCCTTACATCAGAAGTAACAGACAAAGCTATTATGTTCTAAATACAAGTCTAAATGATACAGTTTAAACTTTCATTTAAATTGGAGGTCCTCTTGCGTAAATATTGTTTTTCAGAAGATACCTGCTTTCTAATATAAGTAAAAGATCCTCTACGATTAAACACGTGCAGATTCAATGTGCTAGAGCAACAGGCATGAGCACCAAGAATTCATGCTAAATTTTGAAACTCCGGTTGGTGGCCAGTTCTTCGACAGCTTCCTCATTCCACAAAAACATGACAGAAAATTCTTTTCTTAAAACAGTTGTTTTTACTCATCCAACAGAAAAAATAGGCACACACACAATCAATTTTAAACATCTGAAGCATAATCCATCATATGAGTCTGAACTAAGATTCTAGATTAAAGCTCACCATTATTAGTATAAAATCTTAAGTGACATCCTCAAGGGGGCGAGTGAAAAAAAGGGGCAGATTAAAAGTAATGTATTTAATAATATTAAAAAGCAGGGGGAAAATTAAAAGCCACATTGCCCAAGCCCCTGCAATGTTGAACACATATTTAAATGATTAAAAGCTACAGATAAAGCAAAAAATTATGGTAGGAAACTTCTCAGCTTTTTCTCGCAGGATATGATACAAAGCAGATGTTCACTAATGTTCACCAAATATAGACAAAATAATTTAAGACGTAAAGTACAATCCATGAGGAATATTTCTCATGCAATATCCACACAAAATAACTGTAAATGATGAAAATGTACAATTGTGTTTGTGTTAAGTCCCATTTATACTTCTTGCATGCGAAATTACCCCGGTGAATTATGCCTTTTTGATTTTCGGTAAGGCAGAAGTATACTTTCAATATTTTTCAAAAATAATGAAAATAACAGATAAAAACTGAACTTCATAAAATAACCTGAGCTTGCTGTATTAATGTCAATATTTTTGACACAGGTTATTTCTCCAAACAAAATTACAAAACAAACGGATATATTTTTGCTTCTACTTGCTATAAGAATCAAAACAATTGTGGGGATGATGAGACAAGAGGATCTGTAGTACATAAATATAAAAACAATGACTTTTCAGATTAGAAACATAATTTGTGCTGCAATTAAAAGTCTTTGGAAAAGACTAGTATTTTCAAAATCTTCAACTGTAGATGAACTTGTTTAACCAACTTAAAAAAATAAAAAACAAGGAACATCTTTATTAATGGATTCTACAGCATTTTACATAGAAAAGATACAACTTAATGCATATTCAGCTGGGCAAACAAACAAACCAAAAAAAAAAAACCCCAACCCTCCACTACAGTGTACTTAAAAGATGCAAGATTTGAATTTCCCCTGCAAAAAAGAGATATTGGAGCTGAAAGCTTTATAGTCTGATGCCAAAATACACAGCACCAGAGCATTTTAAAAAAAAGATTCAATTTTTCATAATCAAATTTAATATCAGTTCTAGTATATATATATATATATATAGATATATATATAGCAAACCATATATGTTTATTCTTATTGTTTATTTTGATTCTGACGTTCCTGCAAAGAGAAAAACAGGAAATTAGAATGTGAAAGCCCAGAAAAACTCTTTACCTGTCCTAACTTTTTTAAAAGCCACATAAAACAACGGTGCACGTAGTCCTTTAAAATTTCAATTTTGTTGCATGTACAGTGGCCTGCCTATGGTGTATGTAACAAGATGCACTTATAAAAAACAACTAGGAAACTGCTCTCACGCCATGCACGTTTTAAATATATCACGATATAGCTTTCCGTGATACTAACTTTAACTCCTAAAGCTAAACTAGGATATCTAAAGGCAGTGTTTTCTGTAAAATCTGGAAATTCTCCAAGTACAGAGAAATACATTTCTTTGTAAATTACAAGTAACACCTTAAAACCAGGCTTAAGGGTGTATGCTTTGTAGTTTCTAGAACTCTATAACTACTGATGGAAAGTGATCTGCGGAACATTTAACTTTCTCTCTGTTAGGGTTGTGTGTGTGACAACTATTTTCGGGACAGTTCACAGCATTCCGGAAAAGAGATGAGATATTAATGGATTATATAACGTGGCAAAGTTTCAAGAGAGTGTATAAAGGACTTCAATGACTTTAATCTTCAATGTAACCATCTTTTTACCAGAAATAGATACCATGAAGTACTTAGATTCAACGCAGCCCCACAAGCTTGTTACTGAAAGGGCAGAAAAATGTTTTATCGTTTGAGACTTTCCTCTGTGAAAACTCTATGAACCACAATTCTAAATGTCCTGAACAAGTGATTGTCTTCTAATTGGAGATGATCCACAAGATGTTACAGCATGTACTCTTTCCCATTCAAGACCCCCTCATTCATATTAATTTCATGTTTTCAAAGTGTTTACATTAATAATAGTTTGGCTCCTCAGCTCCATTTTTTAATGTTTTGCCTAAAACCTTTGTTAGCCAAAATCCTTTTGGCTGATCAGCAGGATAAAAAACATATCCTAAACAAGCTAAACCATGCAAACATGTTGAAGGGTACTTTGGACCTGCATGTCTTCAAGGATAGCCTCAGCCATTTGCAGGTTCTGCATCACTTCTGAAACTGAAGGGGATCTTAAAAACATGGAAAGACAGTACTGGAAACATGTAATCTTCCAAGTTTGCTCAGGCTGATGATCCTTCTTTAGAAACAGACTATTGCAGCCACACAGGTAACTGCCTAATGCATGTCTGCACTAAAAAAAGACTTCATGGACCTTTTATGTTACAATAACCACTCCAAAGCCACAATCAATGGTAGTCTTTTAAGGTGAAAGGTTTTTTTTTGCACCAAGAAACCTGTTTTTTCCCCCTGTATCAGTTATATGCATTAATTTAAGTATCAGCCTAAGCCTAATTCCTGTGTTATGTCCTGTAAATTATTTGCAAGGATTTGATATTTACTGGTACAATTAAAAGAACAATTTTCTAAAAGAAAACCTTAAATAATGCAATTTAAATACAGTAACCTGTTATGCCTTTATTGCAACACAAGGTAAGATCATTTTGTTCTGCGCTTCAGTGTAAACAATAAATAGAAATTAAATTTAAGCTGGTGTGAGCACACACTAAAATTCTACAAACAAAAATTCAGTTGAGGACATTATCTTCTACTCCCAAGGGAATTGTAAAGTAAAGGTATTACCTGAAATTTGAGGTAATTCAATTAAGCTTACAAAAAGGACAGAAACACTGCAGTCTTACAATATTCTTGGGCAGAACCACATCCCCATCATGTTTCTAGATTTATCTGCAGCTCACAGACTAGTCTCCTTCAAGTTGCTCCACTCCTGATGACTTATACAGCCATATCTCCATTTTCTCAGGGTGACATGAAACTAGTTTGCCATTGCTTTTTATCACTATTTTCCAGTCAGCTTACATCCCCAACTTTCCAGCTAATACCCTATTCAAATACTAACCTAAATCAGCCACAGTTGATTAGATGCTGCAATCTAGCTGGGCAACTTGTAGACCAGTGCTTTCCAAACTGTGTGTCGCGACACAACCCGGATGTGGCAATGGCGCGCTGCCATCAGCGCACATGGCAGCGGCGGCGGTGCGCCATCAGCGCTTCCGGGTTTTACCGCAAAACACGAGGCCGCCGCCGCACACGCCCGTGCCACCGCTGTTGGTGTGTCGCCAACGGCAGGAGTTTGGAAAGCACTGTAGTAGACCAAAGAGCTCTTAAAACCAGTAATTATAAGCATGACACCAGTTGAAAACCTGCAGCTGAGATACAATCTTGTCCAGTAGAACAAAATACGGTAACAGCTGCTGGCACAGAGAAATTCATCCTGAAAGCCTAACAGGCATCCAGCTCCATGGCTGACTAATATAAATGTACAGAAACATTCCCCAGGCCTCACTTTTAACAATGAACTCAGTGTCAGAATAACTCCAGTTTACTCACACCTCTGACTCTTGTGCTTATCTTACCTTCCATTTTTCTTTTATTCCTGGTTCCTGTAAACTCATGATCAGTTCTATCATAATATGCATCTTCAATTAGTTTTAGCATAATATGCATCTTATTTTGCAGTATTTTGGAGAAACTGATTTAAACAGGCTATGCTTCTATTTTGTGCTATGGCTGAGTTATTAATGCCCTTAAGAGATATTTGCTAAATCCCATTTACAGGTCATTTTTTTCCCTCTGGTCTTTACAGTATTTTCCTTTATAAACCTCCTGGTTCTTTTGGTTTTGGTTTAAACCAATCATTTCCTAAATGCTTTGTTAAGGATGCACTATCATATTGTGTCAATAAATTTTACAATAAATTACACAAATATTAAAATAGCTCACATAATTGAGAAGTATACTATTATTTTTTTCTAAATATGAGTGGTGTGCAAAATTTCAAATTCAAAATACTTCATTTCAAGATTGAATCAGTTGTTTTGTGTTTGACACAGGCTTTCTCAGTAATTCTGTATTGTGAGCTTGAAACACTTCAAGAACAGTTGAAACAGACCATTTTGAACATTAAATAATCGTTTTTGGACAAAATGTGGCATTTTGGATTTGAAAGATTTTGCATGCCTGCACTAAATAGATACCAACATCCAATTTGTGTAAAAGGCTCTTTCGTTTCCACATGGAGACCTTTTAAGCTCTTCCTTCAACTAGCAGCCAGAATATCCCACAGAAGGAACAAAAAGCTGCCAATCATGAGCTTCTTTCTTATACCCCTTTATAAAGTAGAAGCACATCTTGCTCATGCATGGATGAGTGATTTGTATTTCATTTATTTTCCAAGCCCTGTAACAGCCAATATCCATTACAGCACTGAAACTAAGCCGTATTTAACAATGCACACACATCTCAACTTTTTGGCCTATTACAATAAAGCAGGTTAAAAAGCTTTAGGGTTGAAGGCTTGTGTGTTAAATCTGAAGGCTGCACAGTATCTACGATCCAGATAGGTTTTTTAAAAGTCCCTTTCAAACACTCAACTCCCATTCACCTCGTGTGTTGCTTTCCCCAAATTGAATAAAATGTTCTAAAGCCAGTTTACCTTTCGTACCACTTCCTCCTCCTCCTGGCGCTTTTCATAATGGGAAAAGTCATCAAAGATGGAGGTTGTGTGCTTGTACATAGCAATAATTTTAAGCACTTGCTTTGCTTTTTCTAAGGGCACCTCCTGAGTGTCACGGGAGTTTGTAACTGGCTTGTTGTCATTGTTCTCCAGCCTGATGTGTCGAAGCTGGTTGTTGGGAACATCTTTCACAAAGATCCACTTGACGTCAAACTTCCCCTTCCATTTGTCCTGGGACCAGACACCAGCACTGGTGCCGTAGTCCACTGACGATTTCATTTCTGCCACACCACAAAAATGTCCACTGCCATTGACACTGAAGAGTAAATAGACCGGGCCTTTACTATTCATAGAGCGGAAAGCGCTGTCCAAACGTTTGTTGCCATGTTCTGTGCTACACCAAATGGAGTATTTGATGGAACGATGAATATCATCCTCAGAGTAACTCTTTATTATGAACACACGTCCATTTTTAAGGTTCCATTCAAAATCCTTAGGGTTGTAACTGTGAGCGGCTTTCAGTTTCTCAAGAACAGGATGGGATTCGCCACCAGGGAGGGTGTTTGCCGGGGTGTTCCCAGGTGAATTGCTTTCATTACTGGTTCCTACACTTTGGCCAAAAGCTGCATTTCGGTTGCGAGGTGCCACCCATCTGTTTTGAGGTGGGGGTGGCTGAGGGTTCTGGTAGGGCAGCTGTGCCAATGGGGGTGGCTGGGCAGGGATAGGCTGGATAATCTGTGGCTGTGGGATTGCCTGAGGAGAAGGGATCTGCTGAGGAGTTGGAATTTTGGCCACAGGACCCTTATTGTCCCAAGTACCGATGTCCATGTTATGTTTAATAGGTGGTGGAGGCAGAGCCCCTCCTATTACAGGCCCACTTTTTGCTTTCATTTTGGGCTGAGGTTTTGCAGGTTTGCTGGCAATGGCAGCCCAAGATGTTGGCTTAGATAATGGCAAGTTTAGATTTGATCCACCGTTGCCAGACAATGCACCTGCCATCCCAGCACTGTTTACCACAGAGCCTACTGTTTTCACAGCAGAAGTTGTGACATCCCCTCCAATCTTCAGTCCAACCATTCCCTGCTCAATGCTATTCATTCCAGGTGCTTTATTCAAGGTATCGTTATGAAATCCTGTTTGCCCATCCACAATAGTACCACCAAGGGAGCTGGGTGGATAACTGTAGCTGCTTCCATAAGCTGAGTTCTGGGTCTGCTGCCCTTGAGATCCACTGGTTCCCCAGGCTGAGAAAGGTGGATTTTCAGGGAAAAAATTAAACCGGTGTGGATAAATGTTGTTCCCCAATCCACCAGGCTGTCCAAACACAGCATCGTGCATGAAGTGGTGATCACCGTTACTCAGCTGTCCATAGGTTGTAAGGTATGGGATGGGAGGGTCTCCTCCGGTTGACCAGGGTGCTTCACTCAGAGAGTAGGGAAAGCTAATAGAAGGTGGATAATAACTGGACAAGTAGGGATCGGTCATTGATGGATAGCTGTTGCTCTGTTAAATGACAAAACAGCAATTTCAGATTCAGTGGTTTACAACATTATTTACACTAGAAAAAATATTCAGGAAAGTTCAAATCCACTGTACTACATAAAAAACTGTAAATGTCTTAAACATGAAGATGTTCTCTTGCTTCTTCACTGTTTCCCCCTCTCAAAATTAAGGCAGGCTAATTCTTAATTAATTCACACGGTTTCCCACTGACTGCTTCAAGAATTAATCGCAAGAAACAGCAATTTGAGTAGGCACATTTTGTTTTAAAATCTGCAGTTTGGATCAGTGAGAAGTTATTTTTAAATCTGTTTCGCAGTATACTAATATTATAATGCTAGAACTGAATTAATCTGACTGCTTTAAAATGTTCTCAACATAACAATATTATGCAGTTATACTAAACCTTAATAAAACCAGATGTTTGTAGATTCTTTTGACCAAAGCATATACGGATTTGGAAAAAAAAATGGATTCCTCCGTGTTCTCATCTACCCCAATTGATTAACCCATATTATAAAAGTTCCACATTTGATCCATTACTCTGTCACAAACATGTTACTTGTTTTCCCATAACCATACAAATTCTGGCCTTTTACAATAATTCCTGTTTCTTTGTTTCATATTTCATCATTAATTTCCTTTACATTCCACACTCATCTTGATTCAACTATTTAAAATTACATTGCCTACCTGTCCATTTTGCTAGCTATTTTTGAGAACATCCTTCCCCTCAGTGATTCTAGTCACCTCTGGCCTGATACAGCAGTGTCATTCTTTCTCAATATTTTCTGCAAATCTACCTTCTCTATTTCTTTTCATACATTCGCTCATTTTCTACCGATGCTCATCAAACTTCCATATTCTTTTTAAACTTCTCAACACATGAATCAGAAATCTTCATACTATACCATGTATTCTGCGCCATCTTCACTTAATCTCTCTTAAAGCTTATCTCTTCTGATTAGCTTTTTCTACAGCTTGAACTGCTCCCCAATACGATGTCCTTGTATGACTCCACATATGCTTTAGAGCAGGGTTTCTCAACCAGGGTTCCCGGGGAGATCACGATTTATTTAAAAAGTTATTTCAAATTCGGGCAACTTCACATTAAGGAGATAAGCTTCATCTTTATTTTTACTTTACAAACTGTTAATGAATATCTACAGGCCTACCCGTGAAACAAACAGAATAATTTTGTAACTTCTGGCCTATATTTGACCTGAATGTGCAGGGGTTCCCCGAGGCCTGAAAGGTATTTCAAGGGTTCCTCCCTCCAGGGTCAAAAGCCTGAGAAAGGCTGCTTTAGGGGGTCAGCCCTAACCTTCAAGGTAGATCCAAGCAGTACATGGAAATTCACTGTTAGTGGATGCTGCTCTCTCACCATATGACTACGCATCAGTTTTCCAAAAGACTAGCATATCCTTTGAATTGGCCTACGCACTCAAATCTTTCAAAATTATTTGAGTAATATTAACCCATCCTCTGAACCTGAAGGGCATTTTAGTCAGTTATGGACTACAGCAAATATAGAAGCCAACCCTAAGACAAGACACACAGGAAAAAGCAGAGTTCTTAAGATCCCATCAGATCCGGCAGAAGAGGCAGGCTGCAGGCCCTGTCTACCAAAGAGCTCCATTTGGCGGGGTCCAGGAGACGGGCCTTTTCTGCTGTGGCGCCTGCCTCGTGGATCATCCCCCGCCCCACAAGTGAGGTTGGCTTCATCCCTGCTGATTTTCTGGAAGTCCCTCCCAACTCGGTTAGGCCATCAGACCCGGGGGCCCCAAGGGGCTGGTGAGTTACTTAGGTGGCTCCATTGTTGTTAATATCTGCGGTTCTTTTTCCTCTGAATAACATTTTTTTAATTCTTTGGATTCGCGGATTGCTTTCCATATCACTGTTTTATGGTTTTTATTGTATGCTGCCCAGAGCCTCATTTTTCGTGAGATGAGGGGCCATATAAATATGAATAAATAAAATTTGGAATAGGAACCCCTAAACATGGATTTCAGAGCAGAACGATACTTCTCTATAATAATACATAACTTTAATAAAAATTGGAAATATCTACCTAATCCCAATTTCAAATACCCTCAGTTTACAAGTATTAAAATTTTCAACTTCAGCCAACAGGAAAAATAGTTTTACTTTGGAATCAGGTACAAAGAAGCCATAACATTCAGGGTTAATATGGATTTCTTAAGCCAGTAATTATTTATTTGAAATTCAAAGAGAATATTTATTTATTTTATTTTCTATCCCGCCTTTATTTTTATAAATAACTCAAGGCGGCGAACATACCTAATACTCTTTCCTCCTCCTATTTTCCACACATCATCAACCCTGTGAGGCGAGTTGGGCTGTGTGTGTGTGACCGGCCCAACGTCACCCAGCCAGCTTCCATGCCTAAGGCGGGACTAGAACTCTCAGACTCCTGGTTTGCCATGGGCTCCTTCCTAGGGCTGAGACACAGGGACCGGCCCAAGGTCACCCAGCCGGCTTTCGTGCCTAAGGCGGGACTAGAACTCTCAGTCTCCTGGTTTCTAGCCCATTGCCTTGACCACTAGACCATAGCTTTCCAAACTGTGTGTTGCGACGCAACCTGGAAGTGGACGTGCACAGTGGTTGCGTGCACGGCGGCAGCAGCGCGCCATCAGCGCTTCTGGATTTTAGTGGAAACCATGAGGCCGCAGCCGCCACGCGCCCCCGCTGGTGTGTCACCAATGGCGGCAGTTTGGAAAGCACTGCACTAGACCAAACTGGCTCTCAATATGCCATTGTAAGTGGCCTTTGATTCTCCCTGTCTATGCTAGAAAAGTTTTCCTTTTAAACAAAATTACATTGCTTCCAAATTCCTTTTAAAAAATCCTATCACTTTTCAAGCATACAGACTAACCTGATTTGACTGTCCAGAAAGATAAGGCTCAAAATCATTGTCATGAACTGTATCCTTCTGATGAAGAGAACCATTTTGCACTGAAACAAAAGAGCTGCAATTATAACAACGCACATTTTGAAATTTAAATACAGAACCATTTCCTAAAGCATGACAGTATACATAAATAAAGCTGCATTTATCCCATAGCATTATCTATTTAGGGAAGGGAGAGAGGTCAGATTTCAACATGATGAAAAACACTTTCACAAGCCCTCAAGATACCATTGTCCCTTACAAAACTGATCTGAGTGACAGTTACTGAATACCTTGCAAGCAGGTTTTTCAACAACCAGCAACAGTTTTGTTAAGACCAAGAGTAAGAGTCACATGATGAATTAAAATGTATTTGTCCTGGGAAGGAAAGCTGAAGCATTCAGTGTAAGCAACGGCACAAATCTGAGAGGCCTCCAAGTCAGCAAGGCATGCCAAAGAGAGGTCAACAACATGCTGACTGAACGTCCTTTATAAAGTTCAACCCATGCTATCCGTTGAAGGTATAATGTAGACTCTATACTTGTTAGTGCCAAGTTGGATTCATCTAAATAGGGACACTACTTTGTTTTAGACCGTATGTACCTCCCTAATAGTATTTAGTAACTAGCAGTGGTTTCTGCAACCTTTTGAGCTTCATTCTAGTAAGCTTTTCACAGGTTCCTCGATAAAATAATCATTAGCACAGGCAAGTTTCTACAAAAGCCGAGTTGCCAATCATTGACTACATTCTGTCACAATAAATAAGAAAGACAAACGCTAGACATGTTCTAAGGCATGCTCTTATTTCACATACGAAGGCCCCAATGTGATTTTTTTAAACTTTGCTTTTATCTTATTATTTTTTAATTTAAATTGGTTGTTTTAATGGTTTTTATGTGTTTTATTATATACACTGCTGAGAGTCACTATGTGAGATGGGCAGCTATACAAATGTGATTAAATAAATAAATAAAGTTACATATGTAGGGTAGAGAAAGTCCACAGTAGATGATATGAAAAGTGCTAACCAAGAAAAGAAAATCTGACAGCATTATAAAGAAATGCATATATACATTGCAATGATCAGAAAAGTATGTTTTATGTATATTATATTATTAATATAATCTAATATAATATTTACATATATATATCGTATGTAGTTGAGTTTATTGTGCTAATTATATTTAGCCTTTATTTATTTATTTATTTATTCAGATTTATCACCACCCATCTCTACAGCAGTAGACTCTGGGCAGTTTGCAATAATATTATAAAAATTAAAACCTATACATCTAAAATACAATATAATAATAAATAGAAAAATCCAGAAGATGGTGAGATCTTAAAAGGAGGATATAAGCTAACCACCCCCAGGAGGAACTTATGGAATTAAGGTGGCTGTAATGCTGTTGCGCTGAGGAATAATTTGTTTTTAATTGTATATATTTCATTTTGCATATGTAGTTTATACTGCATACTGTTAACTAATAGCTTAGTGTTAACAGTATGAAATAAATAAATAAAAGGTAAAGGTTCCCCCACACAGTCATGTCCGACTCTAGGGGCCAGTGCTCATCTCAGTTTGTTAGCAGAAGAGCCAGCGCTGTCCGAAGACGCTTCCGCGGTCATGTGGCCAGCATGACACGCGCGGAACACTGTTACTTTCCCACCGAAGTGGTACCTATTTATTTACTTGCATTTGAGTGCTTTCGAATTGCTAGGTTGGCAAGAGCCGGGGCGAGTGCAGGAGCTTACTCCGTCACGTGTGGCTAGGGTCTCGAACCTCCGAACTTGCGACCTTCCGATTGACAAGCCTGGCGTCTTAACCGCTGAGCCATCGCGCCTCCTCAGTGAAATAAATAAACTACACTAAAAATAAACTATGTTAAATACACAACCACCAGATACTTTACTTTTTTGTATGTACACAAAATCAAAAAGGTATTACAGGAACAAATGAAAATCAAAGTTTTATGAAAGTATTTGAAAACAATTAGGCAGTACTGAGTTAAGTCACTTGTGGAGAAATTATTATTATTGCCCACTATACCTCCTTCTTTAAAATACTCCATTAACTTGCTATACTAACCGCCCAGAGTCTGCCATCGTGGAGATGGGCGGGGGATAAATCCAAATAATAAATAAATAAAATAAATAAAATGCTACAAATACATGAGGTTAAAAATTCCTGAAAACTTAAAATTCCAAGTTCCTATAATGTGAAAAAATTATAGAATCACTTTCATAATAAGGAGCATTCCTTTGAACATGTCAATGATATCTTACTTTTGCTTTTTGATCTTAAAATGTCAGGATTAATTGGCTATTGCTAAGAATAAAATATGCTAGTTACATTCAAATTCACAGTATGTTGAACAGGATTGGTTATTTTGCCATTAATATTCTGTCTTTCAGGAACCTCCATCAAATATTGCTATTTCAGGTATAATCTCTACATCTTGCACTCCCAGACAAGTTCACATTTTGGGAGAAGTGCTCCAAAAATAGCTTCAGTGGAAAAAGAGCGGTGATGTGTCAACTCCCATGATTTATAATCTCATAATATTCCAATGACAGAAGAGGGAGTTACAATTGCAATACAAAATCATTACCATCTTGGACATTTACTTTTTTTTAACCTTTTATTTTTCTTAGAGAAAAACAATCCTCTTTCGAAGAGAAGTTTCTCACTTTGTTTTAAAAAAAGAGAATGGGAAATAAATGCTTGCAGAGAACATTGCTTTAACTATTATTTTGAAGTTTTAGGTAGGTTATAACTTGCTTTGTGAGGTTCTTCTTGTGAAAAGGAGTATAGAAATTGATAAATATTTTAGGATTTAAGCTGCAAGCCTAGATAAAAGCCCAATGAACTGCACAGACATGTACAGGACTGAACTTCTATGCAGGGATAAACCTCACTGAGAGTTATAAAGAAATGCTTCTTCAAAAACATAGGCTTTAAATTTGTTAATATATCCCTTACAACCAAACATTAGCATGCCTACATTCAGATGAATCTACTTTCAGAATAACTATCTTGCAGATCAGAACTTTTCTTACCTTTATTATCCTGTCCTTTCGCTCTCTGTCATGCACAGGGTAAAATAAAAGAGACAGAACAAATACTTGTCATTTGTTGAGTCCTCAGAATAAAGCAAACTACTATTTATTGAAAATGTATAACATTGATCCAATATTTCATAATCAAGACAGGTGAGTCCATTTAGGTATCTCAGTCACAATTTTCAACCACAGTCTTTTCTCTGGCCTCCACTTTACTTTCTGCAACTGTTATGTCTTTGATAACTATAGTATGATCTCAAAAATATTTGCATTTATTAAATCCAGTTATAAATAGTTAAGATAGTATCATGGCCTTTCAGGAGATTGGAAACAAATAAACAATACCCCCGTGCTAATTATATAATGCAATAATGAATATTAAGGATTTAGTATTTTTTTTAAAGAGGACAGTCTTGCTACCTTGAAATAAAAGGGTTGGAGAGTAAGAAATTCAAAGAGCTACAGACTACAGAGAAATCTTCTAGCTTCTCAAAAAATATAAATATTACCATATATACTATTGGTATACAGTATATTTCAAATCTGAAATGCCCCCCAAAATCTCTTTTGCATCTGAAGCAGGCCATGCCTACCACTAGTACTTTGAGGACAAAATAGTATTTTTCAACAAAGTTGTTTTGACCATGAAATACTTCCAATGATAATCAAAAGGGTTCAAATTCAAAATTTCTCACAAACCCCTAATATGTACTTTAAGTTACCAGGTAAACATATGAAAGGAAAGAGTTTGACTTCTTGGAAGACCTAGAAAAAGCAAGAGACCCTCCAAGATTTAAAATGTTACCCAATGTGCAAGATGTTGGATTTCAACAGGGATAGGCATATTGAGATAGACATGTGTATTTACTCTCTCAGCGCATAGAGAGAAAAGGGGGAAAGAAGCTAATAAAAATATCAAGAAAAAAGTCCACTTCTGAGAAATCTCTCTCCACACAGTGAAGCAGCAGCATGTAAAGCAAGAAGTGACTGAGAAATAGGCTCAAGAACCACCTATGTAGCCTTAGGCAAGTCACTGTCTCTCAGACTCAGATCCCTGTAACATGTGAATAATACTATTGATCTATTTTACAGGACTAGTAAAAGAATTATAAAAACAATACTAAGCTATTTAAATACTACAAAGATATCATAGTAGAATCAGGTAGTTATAAGGGGAAGGAAATACTTTTGCATTCACCCAGGAGTAGTGCCTCTGGAAGCTCCTAGTTTTTTTTAATGCTCCCAAATTCTTCCTGGGAAATAAAATTAAATGGGAATATTCATTCCCATCTAAAAGCCAAAATCCTAGCGTGAGACTGATCCTTAAAGCTGAAGGTGGGAGTGCCTGGATCTATGAAGACTGGAACAGCTAACATGAGACGGGATTATAGAAAAATTATTAAATGTCTGTGTAGGGATTGATGCTCAAACAGAAGTAGGAAGAAGCCCACTGAGATCAAGTATAGTAAGGAAAATAAAAGGGAAGGCCTAGCAAAGAAACAGGAAGCTGAAGCTAGCAAGAACATTCCTACAGAACTAGTGTGGAAATTGTAGCATGAAGCTGCTCAGGATACAGAAACATAATATCCACGGATCTGTTCTTCGGTAACTATCTAAAAATGGCTTTGGATGGCTGGCTCCTAATAACACAAGTCCAAACTCAGATCTGCCATGCAAAGGTGCACTTTAAGATGTGGCTGATCACGGTTCTCTGGAATCAGAGCTCTGGAGGAGGGTCGTACAGTACCCTCTTCTTATATTCTGACATTAAGTGGGCACTCAAACACCAGGCAGCCCTCCAAAGCAGTCTGTAGCAACCTCGAAGGCGGCTCTGCAGGGGAGAGCCAGCAGCCAAAATCTAAGGTAGGGCTGGACAATCTTTTAGTGGCCGAGGCCCGTACTTAACAAAGGCCTGAAGGAAGAGGAGGAGGAGGGAGAAACGGGAAATCCAAGCTCTTTGCCCGAAGAGCAGAGAAGGGCTTCTCGAACATTGTTTGGGTCCACTGCTTTCCCGACGGGTCGGACTACACCTCCCATCGTCCTCCCTTGGAAAGCCTGGCTTCGATCAAGGCTGGCGGGAGGAAGCGGAGAGTGCAGCCTGCATCCAAGAAAAAGCGCGTTATGCCCGAGGAAGGATTGGTCGAGAGCCAGGAAGGCAGAAGGGAGAGCTGGAGACGAGGGGGGGAAGGGGGCTGGAAAGAGAGGGATCCCGCGACCTTCCTCCCCCATCCACTTACCTGGGGGTCAACGCTAGTGGCAGACATCTCTCATGCGCCCTGAAATAAAGGGGGGGGCTGGGAGGGGGAAGGTAAGAGGAGGGGCGGGGCGAGACCAGGCACGAGCGCGCGCGCTCCCCCCGCTCCCCCCAGAGAAGGGGCTACGCGCACGCGCGGGGTGCGTGGGCGGGAGGGGGAGTGAGGAAGGGGAGCGGGGGGGGGTGCTAGGTCAAGGGAAGGAGGGGAGAGGGCCGCGCGCACGCGCGCTGGCTCGTCTGTGCGCGCGCTCGTTTTTTCCCTCACATCGTTCGCCTCCACACACACAGGGAGGAGGAGGAGGGGAGGGGAAAAAAGGCCCGTCGCCGCTGCGCGCTCGCCGGTCCTCTCGCTTCCCCGGCTCTTGGCCTCAAGCCTCTCGATCCCTGCCGCCGCCGCCGCCGCCCTCGCCTTTCCTTGAAACGGAGAGGCAGGAAGGCAAAAGAGGCTCCCAAGCAGCCGGAGGAGCCTTCGAACTCCAATGGCGGCGGAGACCGGGCTCCGGTGACGTCAACGCTTCGACTGCGCGGAGCATGCCGGGAATGGGAAAGCAAAGGACCGCCGCGCGCTCGCCGGCGAAGAAGGAAGCGGAGAGGGAGGGGGAGAGGAAGGCATCACCTGCCGGGCATGCGCACGAGCGAGACGGCTGTTACGCCTGGCGGTCTTTAACGCCGCCCCGCTTTGGTCTCCCTTCAGTTTTTAAGTTCCCGCCCAATCCTCCGTGGGAGTTGGGTGATTGGCAGGCGATCGGAGGGCGAGGAGGCGGGATCAGGGCTGAGTCGGAGCCAATCAGAAAGAGAAAAGCTGAGGGAGTAGCATGGCGGCTATCTCTCTCCCAAAATAACCCCCGACGTCTAACCCGACACTCCTCTGAGGATGGGGGTAGGGAATGGCCGCTTTTCTCCATGCGGCTGCCGCGTTTTTATTTATTAGCGTGGCAGGTGGAAGTTCAACAGGTGTGGCCCGCACATGCGGAGAAATGCTACCTGTTGAACTTTGGTGCCTCTCTAGTTCCGAGGAGCGAAAAAAGGCTGCCCTTTTCTGGCCTTATTAGCATCTGACTTATTAAGCAAGACCAGGCGATGGTTGAGTCCACACATGGAATCCAAGCCATGGTTTGTGTAATTGTGGGTTATTGGGATCAGGTAACACTCTTCTGAAGAAAAGTCTGTTCTTTAATGAACATCAATCATAAATTTTGTTTCGCATTTCATTGCATATGATAAGCAGGACAGTACATTGTATTAAACTATGGTTTGCTTAATCATGGTTCATAATCAACCACAACTTGGGTTAAAAGCTAATGCTGTGCTTTAAGCTACAGTTCACCCTGCTACCACAATGGCTGGATTCAGCCTTTAACTAAGTCCAAATCCAAAACCTGCAGGGCTTAGTGTGTTGTGTGAACAGGACCACTGACTGGACTTGCACCTGAAGCTAAACCTTGATTTCTTTAAAAGGGTTTGCTGAATTTGCTAAGGCAATACACATTGCAGTAACCACAGTGCACAAATACTGTAGCCCAAACCACTTTATAGCCTAGTATGCTGTATGAACCCAATCCCAAGGACTTTTGGGTAAAGATAAGTAAATTGAAAAAAACATCACAGGTGTTTGGAGTGTAATGGGAATATGGGGCCAGGCTTTCAAAAAACCCATCTTCAGAGTCCAATTATAGTCATCAGAGTGATCCCTCCCAAACTCACTTAATGGGTGCATTTGCACAACCTGCTAAGCCACCATTCATTAAACCATAAAAAAAAGGTAAAGGTTCCCCCCCCCCCCCCCCCCGCACATTTGTGCAGTCGTATCCGGCTCTAGGGGCCGGTGCTCATCTCTGTTTGTTTGTTATTAAACCACAGTTTACTGCAGTTCTTAAACTTTACAGCACCATTCTCCTAAAATGATAAATGCATTTGAGTGAATAAAACTAATAATGTCATTAGAGCTTAGCAAGAAATGAAGGTATGACTTACTTTTAAAAATAATATATAATTTTTGGGCCCTGTTTAGTAGTGGGTGAGGGGTTTTGTTTTTGTTTTGTGCTTTCTGATTACAGTATGTTTTTACTGTAATGAGGGTTGCAGCTTACGTGTGTATTTATTGTACGCTGTCCAAGTCCTCTGGAATTGGGGTGGGTTAAATAATAAATAATTAAAATTTAATCTATATAATGACATGGGTTTTTAGAGTTTGCCCTACAGCAACTATGCACTATTGGCTTTTTCAGGTAGAAAAAAGAGCAAAGCCCAGAATAAGTTCTTATGGTGTTCCCACTTTCCTGTACAAGCTTGATCAGTTTGTTTGTTTTTTAAATGTGACCGCCTTCTCTAAGTTCCTTGTGACCCCCCAGCCCCAAAGTGGTTCAAACCATTTGAGAAATTTACTCAGTTAACCTAATACAGGTAGTCTTCGCTTAATGACCATTCGTTTAACGATGGTTCGGAGATATGATGGGGCTACAAAAAGTTACTTATGACCTGTCCGCTAAGTTACGACCGTCGCACCACCCCTGCGGTCACGCGATCGTGATTTGGGCACTTGGCAACCAGCTCGCATGTACAACCATTTGTAGCATCCCGCGGTCACGTGATCATGATTTGCGACCTTCCCAGCAGGCTTCCGACCTGAAAAATCAACTGGAAACAATTGATCCGCTTTATGACATCATGATTCACTTTATGACCATGTGGCTTGCTTTATGACCGTGGTGACAACCACTGTGAAAATCGTCATAAAAGCAGGTCCGGTCACATGGTGCCTCACTTAATGACTGCATTACTTAGCAACCAAAATTCTGGTCCCTATTGTAGTCGTTAAGCGAGGACTACCTGTAGACAAAATCTGTTCAACACTAACCAGTTGATCACACTTCAGCTGATATATTGTACAAACCCAGCCAAAATGGTCAGGCAAAGTTCCTGGTTCCAAGGCATCTCAGAGCATCAAGTTACTTCATGCAGAAGTGTTGATAATACTGTACTGGACTATCCTAATCCTCCAAAATTTCAGCCTTATCATCTGTTGGATATGAACATAGTTTTAATAGGTCCTGGGAATGACAAAAAATGGAAGGTAGTTTGGATATATAACTCAATAGTGAGTTGCTGTTGAGTCCAGGGTGTATGCCAAGGAGAGTTGCACACTTTGTTTCAGCCAAAGCAGCATATGGCTCTTTTCTCCATACATATAGTCAATTCACAGGAAGCCCTGTTACATCCCTCTGGGTTAAAAGGACCTATTACATCAGGGCTGCAAAGAATCCAGATGACTATTAGTTGGTAACAAAGAGCCAAAGATGTTTATATCTCTTTGCTACCATTTTACTGCCTGGATCTGGATTCTTGCAGCCCACATATGGTAATCCTGGATTACAAGAGGCTCTCTTCCCCCAGGGGAGTATTGCATTATTACAACCTGGCCTTCTCTTGTCAATGTGTGACATGGGCAGATCAGCCAACTTGGAACATCAGCAAATATTTTAGGATGCTTCTAGTAGGAGAAAGCAGTAGCAAAAAGTCCTTGATGTTTTTTGTACCCAACCAATTCTTGAGGAAAGGAAGTTGTGAGCAGCTGCCAATGTCCTGAGGTTTGAAAGAGCCAGTCAGATCTTTTAGTCAAAGGCAAGGCATAGCTTTTGTGTTCTTTTTGATCTTATTTAATAGGCAAATACTAGTCATACAGGGGCGTGGTGGCTTAGTGGGTTAGACGCCAGGCTTGTCAATCGGAAGATTGCAAGTTTGGAGGTTCGAATCCCTAGTCCCGCGTGACGGAGTGAGCTCCCGCACTCGCCCCAGCTCTTGCCAACCTAGCAATTTGAAAGCATACAAATGCAAGTAGATGAATAGGTACCACTTCCGTGGGTAAACAAACGGAGATGAGCACCGGCCCCTAGAGTCGGACATGACTGCACAAATGTGCGGAGGGAACCTTTACCTTTACTAGTCATTGTTGTTTATTCGTTCAGTCGCTTCCGACTCTTCGTGACTTCATGGACCAGCCCACGCCAGAGCTTCCTGTCAGCCGTCACCATCCCCAGCTCCCCCATGGTTGAGTCCGTCACCTCCAGAATACCATCCATCCATCTTGCCCTTGGTCGGCCCCTCTTCCTTTTGCCTTCCACTTTCCCTAGCATCAGCTGCTTCTCCAGGGTATCCTGTCTTCTCATTATGTGGCCAAAGTACTTCAGTTTTGCCTTTAATATCATTCCCTCAAGTGAGCAGTCTGGCTTGATTTC
The DNA here is from genome assembly GCA_023362775.1 of Charina bottae. Lineage (NCBI taxonomy): Eukaryota > Metazoa > Chordata > Lepidosauria > Squamata > Charinaidae > Charina > Charina bottae. The sequence continues at coordinate 120,217,790 of JALMGJ010000003.1, forward strand.
CTGGAGTATGGACTGGTTTGATCTTCTTGCAGTCCAAGGCACTCTCAGAATTTTCCTCCAACACCACAGTTCAAAAGCATCTATCTTCCTTCGCTCAGCCTTCCTTATGGTCCAGCTCTCGCAGCCATAGGTTACTACAGGGAATACCATTGCTTTAACTATGCGGACCTTTGTTGTCAGTGTGATGTCTCTGCTCTTAACTATTTTATCGAGATTTGCCATTGCTCTCCTCCCAAGAAGTAGACGTCTTCTGATTTCCTGGCTGCAGTCAGCATCTGCAGTAATCTTTGCGCCTAGAAATACAAAGTCTGTCACTGCCTCCACTTTTTCTCCCTCTATTTGCCAGTTATCAATCAAGCTGGTTGCCATAATCTTGGTTTTTTTGAGGTTTAACTGCAACCCAGCTTTTGCACTTTCTTCTTTCTCCTTCGTCATAAGGCTCCTCAGCTCCTCCTCGCTTTCAGCCATCAAAGTGGTATCATCTGCATATCTAAGATTGTTAATGTTTCTTCCAGCGATTTTAACTCCAGCCTTGGATTCCTCAAGCCCAGCACGTCGCATGATGTGTTCTGCGTACAGGTTGAATAGGTAGGATGAGAGTATACAGCCCTGCCATACTCCTTTCCCAATCTTAAACCAGTCCGTTGTTCCGTGCTCTGTTCTTACCGTTGCTACTTGGTCGTTATACAGATTCCTCAGGAGGCAGACAAGATGACTTGGTATCCCCATACCACCAAGAACTTGCCACAATTTGTTATGATCCACACAGTCAAAGGCTTTAGAATAGTCAATAAAACAAAAATAGATGTTTTTCTGAAACTCCCTGGCTTTCTCCATTATCCAGCGGATATTGGCAATTTGGTCTCTAGTTCCTCTGCCTTTTCTAAACCCAGCTTGTACATCTGGCAATTCTCGCTCCATGAATTGCTGGAGTCTACCTTGCAAGATCTTGAGCATTACCTTACTGGCATGTGAAATAAGTGCCACTGTTCGATAGTTTGAACATTCTTTAGTGCTTCCCTTTTTTGGTATGGGGATATAAGTTGATTTTTTCCAATCTGATGGCCATTCTTGTGTTTTCCAAATTTGATGGCATATGGCATGCATGCTAGTCATACAATTTCTAAAAATGTCCTGAACAACACTTCGTTAAAATGCTTTCATCATATGAAACTGACAAAATACCCAGGACAAACAAATGTCCAGAACAAGGTGTTTGGCAAATGACTTGATATCACAAATTATTTGGGCAAAGGATAATGAATTACTCCTTCAGCTTGTGCATCTTGACTGGCTAAGATGCTTCTTCCAGTGGCCGCTTATCACTTGTGGATGCCATTTAGCTGCTGTTCCCTCACCTCAAATGAGTGTTGGCGTTTGTCTGGGGACCGGAACTAAATTCAGCATTTGGCAAATAGGAGATCAAATTTTGAAGTAGCAATTCAGCAACAGAAATGAGAGCCAGTTTGGTCTAGTGGTTAAGGCTCCAGGCTAGAAACCAGGAGACTGAGAGTTCTAGTCCTGCCTGTGAGGATCAAGATCTTATGGCCCAAACTCAGTAATTACCAGCACAAGCCACATGGGATATGTGAAATTCTTTATTGGACCAGCATCATGCCACGTTAAAGCTGTGAATGGGGTCCCTTCCCCCCCCCCCCCAATCTTTCTTTAAGCCCTCGGCTCCCTTCTCGTTCTGCCCATTCTCCCAGCCTTCTTCTTTTGTTATTCAATTCCTTTTTCGCGCCCGCTGTTCTCTTCCGGTCTCTGTGCCAGCGTGCGCTGGTGCTCTCGTGTCTTCTGGACCGGATGTGGTGATGGCTGTCCTCCCCAGCTTCCCATCGTCTTCTTTCCCCTCCCCGTTCTCCCTTATTCTATCCTGTGTAAGGGTGGAGTATCCAGTCTATTGCTTCTGGATTCCCCATCCTTACACTGCCTTAGGCATGAGACTTTGGGCCAGTCCCTCTCTCTCAGCCCATGACATCAGGCTTGGGCGACAAGTTGGTCAGTGAATTCCTGTTGCAACCAATGGATCAACATTCAGTTGATCCAGAAAAGCGGACCCTGCACCTGTGGGAAAAATGCTAGGAAGAAAAAAAAATTCAGCAACAGAAATATGGGGATTATTTAACATTATATTTTAATCTACCTTCCCCTTCCTACCAGGGCCATGGCAGAGTGACCACTTTGAAGTAGGCAAGACTAAAACAGCATCGCTGACCCACTAAATTCCATGGCAGAATTAAGATTTGGATCTGTATCTTCCTGGTAGATATTTGGTTACTCTAACCTCTAAGCCACACCACAGTGGTTTGTATCCATAAATCAGACTGACAAGCGCTTGCAGCTTTAAAAGGCTCATTGGTTACACAAGTTAAGTAATTACCAGGGTGGGGTTAGCAATTTAAAGGCAGCCCAGAAGGCAGCGTTCTAGGTGTGTTTCTAGTTTGTGGTTGAATTAGTCTTTTGTGTATGTTCTGTTCCAGTTAGGTAAGTGGTAGAATAATAGAACTATGTTCTGAATTATTGCTGATTTTATGTTTGAGGCATAGCTGGCTTGTTCCATATGCAGCTATGTAGTTATCTTGTAGATGTGTTTGTTTCTTGATATAACTTACAAACTGTGCTACAGTGCAATTTGTTTCACAAGACAAAATTGGCTGGCTTTGTACAATGAGCTTAACTGTGGTTTATAAAACAAGCAAACTCAAATCAAAGCACACTAAGAGTTTGGCTGAAGAGTTCAGTGGAATGTGCATACACCACAAATCTATCAATTGTGGTTTATTTGGTAAACCACAAGCTATGGCTTGTTGCAGCATATGAACCAATCTGCTGTGTTTTTAGTATGTGGTGGAAGGAAAGATTTAAGATTCTGGTTTTGGAGGTAGACTTTTTAAAAGATTTATTAATTTTTTTCTGTATAAGGTAAAATAAAAATTTTGAGTTGAGTCTGACTGCTGATCATTAAACAGATATATCTCTACAATCTTGCCATTGATACAGAAGTGACTTGTCATTAGTATAGCTAACGGTCTTAGGTGTGTTGCATTATTAAACATTTAAGATGTTGGATAGTCTGTCAAAAAGCAGCTTCCTTTAAAAGGGGGTGCTTCCTCCTCCCTTTTTTCCTTTTGGGCATGTGGACTGGAGCTGAAATACTCAATGGAAATGGTTTCTAAACTGTTCTATATGTTTCATGCTTTTGTAAATGGAGCAAACACTAAGCATGATTACTCAGGGAATGAGTCACCCAGTGACTATCCCTTTTTCTGCCTGGCATTAACCATGTACACAAAGAATGAAAAGGCTAAAAATGGGTTCTTCATAAAGAGTTTTCCTGCTCCTTTTGGAGATGCTGAATTTGTCTCCAAATGTACCCTACCTAATTTTATGCTTGATTTAAAAGCTGCTCTTTTTCTTCCTTCCCTCTCCAGGCCCAAGAACAACTGGGCAGAAGGGCAGTAATTGTCTCAACAACAAATCAGCAGGCTCTAGAAAATCCAGCATCCTGTTTGCATCTGCTGTTCAGGAGTCTGTTTGGCCTCTTAGTTCAGAGTTTTCCAGAATTTGCAGTTGGCAGAGTCAAAGAGGGTTCAGAAATGCAGGCTGCTACTGTGACAGAACATTTCATTGCCTCGGGTGCCCAGCTGGTTGCTGATGTTTTGACTAGTCTCCTCTCCAGCAGCTGGGAAATGGGGGATAGCTTTTTTCCAGAGGGAGCCCAGGATGAGGGAAGCAGTTCATCTTCAGAGGATACTCAGTGGACACCACTGCATTGGTCAAGATCCAGCATGAAGTCGGAGATAAGGCGCCTACGGACATTTCAGCTCTGGCCAGCAAGCGTTCCTGTTTCTCCAGCTGATCTGGCAGCTGCTGGTTTTTATTTTGTTGGTCCGGCTGACACTGTCCAGTGTTTCTGCTGTGGTGGGTTGTTGTTCAATTGGTTAGCTGAAGAGGATCCTATGGTAGAGCACAAGAAATTCTTCCCGATATGCCCGTTTGTCCAGGGCAAAATTGTAGGAAACTGCCGACAGATGCCTTGGAGTGAAGAGCCCCAGGACTGTGTAGATGGCCAATTTCTTGGCATGCTACAAAGTTTAAATGTGGAGGAGACCACTGTAGGATGTCAACCAGAATACCCATATATGGAGACAGAAGGAGATCGGTTGGTAACATTTGAGAATTGGCCATCTTATGCTCCGGTGTCTCCTGCGTTGTTGGCCAGAGCTGGCTTCTTCTATACAGGTATGGGAGGAAAAGCAGGAACCTGCTTTTGCTGGGTAAGACCAAGGCTCCGTCTATATTAATGTACTGCTTAGAATATTCCTGGAAACTTAGGAATAGGGTATGAAACTGGTGGTCTTACTAATACTCTATTTTGTATTTATTAAATGTATATTCTGCCTTTACGTTGTGTAACTCAAGGAGGCATACCTAATGCTCTGACCTCATTTCCCCCACAAGAACCCTGTGTGGTGGGTTGGGTTAAAAGAGTGGCGCAAAGTCACCCAGTTGGCTTTCATGCCTAAAGGAGGTCTAGAACTCATGGTCTCCTATTTTCTAGTCTGGCACCTTAACCGCTCTATCATCCTGGCTCTCTTGTATGAAGAGGTATGATCCCTTTGAATATGTAAGTTCTGTTTTTGTTTACTTAACTAATAAGTCTAGATTCTCTACAGTTTGCTTAATAATTTGTTGAAAGGCATTGAAGCTTTGGCCAGGAAACACTGGGGATGGCTCTCTATAAACAGCACTGTTGCACTTCTCAAATCTCCAGTGCCTCTCAGCAGCTTAAAATGTTCTCTCTTCCTCTCTAAACTGGGTAAAAATATAAGATCTAAATCCCTCCTAAGCTACTTCAAAGAGGAGACCTCCCTCAGTTCCAGTGGAAGCTTACAGTAAAGGTGTGCCATGAAAAAGCAGAATTGCGGTTGCTGTTAGATATACAGTATCTACAGCAGCCTGCAAATGGTGCCCTGTTGAAGAGCAGAGAGTATAGTGCAGACTCTGTGGGAGTAGTTGATAATTTGGACCTAAGCCATGGAAGGCTTTGTACACTTTGTCATTCCTCTGGGAGGAATCCTTTCTTCCAGAGGAGCAATACATCTTCCCATTCTAAGTACTTGGCACCCTATGGAAAATAATACATTGCCAGAGCTGCGGAAGTACAGTTGAATATTTATTTAATCAATTTGTAAAACTGCCCATCTCAACAAGTAACGCTGGGTGGTGAATAATAACAAATATCTCCCCCTGCTGCTAAGAAGGCAAGGATTTCTCTATGGGGGTGAGATCATGGGTGCAGTATTTTCTCCTTTAACTCGCCGTCAATTTTGAACTCCTAGGTGCAACAGTTTGGTAATGGTGTGCATGCTTGTAAATACTTGTTGAAATCTCAAAACAGACTAAGATGGAGGACAATTCAGGCTTTGGTCACTGGAAAGATAATTCAATCTGCCTGGGTTACCTGTGTTCTCCTTACCCGCCCTTTCCATGCTGGAAACTCTTAATTCTGCATGGCTTTATATAGACCAGTGTTTCTCAACCTTGGCAGCTTGAAGATGTGTGGACTTCAATTCCCAGAATTCCCCAGCCAGCATGGCTGGCTGGGGAATTCTGGGAGTTGATGTCCACACATCTTCAAGTTGCCAAGGTTGAGAAACACTGATATAGACCAGAGCTTTCCAAACTTTTCATGTTGGTGGCACACATTTTAGACATGCATCATTTCGTGACACACTCTTACAGCAGGGCACAAGGCAGGCACTAGGACCTGCATGGAATCCTGGCAGGGCAGGTTTGGAGGCAGCAAGGCACAAGGCAGGCACTAGGACCTGCGCGGAATCCTGGCAGGGCTTGGAGGCGGCGGCAGCAGCCGCGACACACCCAGACACTGCAGCCGACACACTAACGCAGTGCTTTCCAAACTGTCACCATTGGCGACACACCAACCGCGGCGGCGGCCTCCACTAAAATGCAGAAGCACTGATGGCGCGCCACTGCCGCCACCGTGCACACCCCCGCCGCCGCTTCCAGGTTGTGTTGCGACACACTAAACTCTGTTGTGACACACAGTTTGGAAAGGCAGTAGGCTTCTGTCCTGAGTGAAGAGTGAATCTGGCCCCATGATGAACATAAAGATAGGTGGACTTGAGTTGATTTCCTGAATTCTGCACTGGTTCTTGGTTCTGTTTGCTTGCTAATTTTACTGGACCCTCCCAGAAAAATCATATCCATCCAGCCAGTTACAAGAGGGAGGTCTCTAACTGTTGCAGCAGTATTCTGTCTCCTGGCGAAAGCTGCTGCAGCAGTGATGGTAGTGCTTAATCCTTACCATAATTTTAATTCTGAGGGGGGGGGGTTATGGCATCTTCAAGCATCTGGCAATGATTTTTTGTTTTTGTTGACCAACATGGGATCTTTTATCATGGATGTTTTCAGGCCAGCAAGATTATGTGCGGTGTTTCTACTGTGATGGTGCACTGAGGAACTGGGAACAAGGAGATGACCCCTGGACAGAGCATGCCAGGTGGTTTCCAAGGTGATACATTCTGATGTACATATTTTTCTTTTCCTTCCATCCTCCAAGTCTTGTAGGAACTGACATGGGCAGACTTTTTTGACCCTGAAGTTCAAGTATCTCTTGGATGTAACTGATAATAGGCAAAAAAGCCCACTGCCCATGGATTCAAGGATTGTGCCAACCATGGTATGCTTTGTTTGGATTTGGTTCAGCATGCTCTGTAAATTCAACCATTGTGGCTTATCCAATAGCCCATATCTAGAACAACCCATAGCTTGCTGTAATGTGAATCCAATCAATGTGTAGTGTTTTGCCCCTCATGAATCTGCTCCTAGTTGAAGAATTATGAAATCTGTTCTTTTCATAGCGTGTGTGTCTTGTCTTTCTGTCATGTGGCAGTTTTACTGAGTATTTTGTGTCAGAACACAAATTGGAAATGTAAGTCAAGAACTGAATTAAAATGTTAATAGTATTTCTAGGGGATACAGTCCTGTATTGTGATTATTTCACAAAAGGAAGTTCAATATAAGTAACTGGCCTCAAATACATTTCGTGTTTTCTCTTTGGAAGAATGAAACACTCCACAGAAGGTTTCAGAGGACAGTACCAGAATCATCTGCTGCAGATTTGCTTAATGCATTTTCTGTTAATAGGATGAAAAGCTAAAGCATGGTATGGCTGACATATCCAACTGAAGACATCTTTGCCAAAAAAGACCCTGTTCCTCTAGTCAAACCTGTTTGTGCTGTTCAGTAAATTTATCCTCCTCTGCTACATAGGGGATGTTAGATCATACTAGTTTTATACTCTGGGAACAAGCCCTGATGAACTCCATGAGACTTCCTATTACAATAGTCACTTACAGGATTGCACTGTTCATGGATGATCCAATGGAAGATAACTTTTTACACCCCTCAGTTGCAATTTGACACTAAGTAGCAAACAGTATTTGCAATCAACCTTTTTCTTCCTTCCCCTTTTACCCCCACTCCCACAGATGTGAATTTCTGCTGCAGTCCAGAGGGAGAGATTTCATAAATCGCAGCCAAGGATCTAATCTAATGTTGGTGAGTGTGCATGTGTCTTCTGTATGACTGTAGCTTAAATAATACCTGATGCTGTTAAATGGGTATGTAACAGGCTCCCCTCATCCATTACCTTATTGTGGGTGAGGTGGCTGACCTGGCATGTATAACCAAAGACTTGGGTGGGTTGGAGGGGGTTCCTTTTCTCTGAGATATAGCCAGCTGGGTTTGGGGTTTGGCCCCAGCTGTGATCCCAGGGTTGGGGTGTCATCCAGGAAGTTTTGGAAGCTCTGCAGTGCAAATAACTGGATGTGAGATCCTGTGGTTAAAGTTGGGCTCCAGGGAACACTTGGGCGTGTGGCTGCTGTTATGTCCTCCTTGTTGCACAGTGAAATCTTGCCTGAAGTGCTCAAAACTACACTGAGCTGGCAGTGGAGTCTCCAGGACTGATAGTGCTGGGAGCCTTTAATTGGCCTCATGTAGCATATGGTCTGGTATGGCTTAGGGATTCATAGCAATCATAGACTTGATCCAGTTACTGAGGGCCCAACACCCACAGGTGGTCATAAGCTAGATCTGTTCTTTATCTCCATGCAGCTGCAACATGATCTGAAGGTGGAGGATGTTGCCATCACTCCTTTGTCATGCTCAGATCTCTCTCTAATTGCTGTTTGGCTTGCTGATGCTGCCCTTTCATGTAGGATCTATTTAATTGGTCCATTCTGGATGACTAATGATCTGGATGGGTTCCAGAGGAAGCTTTTGTTTTTTTCCTGTGGATGTGGACAATTCGATCAAGGCCTTCGTCCCTGTCTGGAAGGGAGGCGTGATAAGCGTCTCAGATTCGATTGCTCCTATATGGCCTCTTCTGGTTTGTCCATTTCTTGGGCCTCCCTGGTTTTCTGATGTGCTTCAGGGGATAAAAAAATCAGAAGAGACACCTTGAGCACCATTTGAGAAAGACAAAGAGTGAATCTGACTGCACATGTCAGAGGTCATATTAGGAATTACACAGTGGTGATAAGAACAGCAAAATGTATTTCTTCCATCCAGAGATAGTTGGTCAGTGGCTCTGTTGAAAGTGACCCATTCTTTACTTGGAGAGGGGATAGATCACAAGAATATTGACAGGGCCGTTATGAGAAATGTTCTAGGCATTTGGCAGATACTCAGATCAACTCTGACAGGTCAGGCCCAAAGGCACAGTCTTGTAACCTAGGAAATGACTGACTCTTTGTCACCTGAGGAAATCAACAGGGTCTGTTAGTCCAGCCACTTGTGTTTTAGATCTATGTTCCTCTTTGTTGGTTAAGGCCTCCCAGGCTGTGGTAAATTTATTCTTAAGAGAGGGAGTAGTTCTGCCTGCCTTGAAGGAGGCAGTGGTGAGCCCCTTCCTCAGGAAGCTTTTGCTGGATACAACAGTTCTGGACAATTTTCATCCTATCTCCAACCTTCCCCTTTTGGATAAGATTGCTGAGAAGGTGATTGGATTACAGCTCTAAAAAGCCCTGAAAGAGGAGGATTTTCTGGACCCATTTTAGTCATGTTTCAGGCTAGGGCATTGTACTGAGAAAGCATTGATTGCACTTGTTGATCTTTGGTGGAGCTGGGATGGGGCTGGTGCAACTGTACTGGTGGTTCTTGATCTCCCAGCAGCTTTTGATACTATTGATTGGTGTCCTCCTGGAAAGTCTATGGGGTTTGGGAGTGATGTAGTAGTTCTACTCTTTCTCTGTGGCTGGTTCCAGTCAGTCCAGCCCAAAGTTCCTAGTTTGTGAGGTGCATCAGGGCTCAATGTTCTCACCCTTCCCATTTAATATCTATACAATGGATGATACCACCCCATGACATAGGGTCAGGTATCAGTACACTGATGATACTCAGATCTATATTTCCACCCCTGTATATCTGAACCCAATGAGTCTATCAAGGTCTTGTCCCAGTGCCTGGAGGCTGCTTAGGTCCGGATGGGATTGAATAGTCTTAAACTCCTGAGAAGAGTGAATGGCTATGAGGGCACAGTTCTTCTGGTGCTGGATATTCTCCATCTTGGTTATGAATTAGGTGGGAGCATGCCTCGGTCGCCTTGCATGTGGATTATTGCAATGTGCTCTCCATGGAGCTACCCTTGAAGACCACTTGGAAGCTGGTCCAGGAGGTTATGGGCACATCTGGTATGCCCATGTAACACCTCTGCTATGCAAGCTGCACCGATGACCAGTGAGCTCCTGGGTGCAATTCAAGGTGCTGGCTGTCACCTATGTAGCCTTTTATGGCATAGGGCCTGGCTAGCCCAGAGTCACTGGGAGTCGGGCGGCATATAAATTTAATAAATCATCACCGTATCAGAGACTGCCTCTCTTTCACATTTCTGCTATCCCTGTAAGATCTGACAGAATGGGAGCCTTTTGTGTCCCCTTTGTTAAGCAATGTTATCTGATAGGGCCTAGGGAGTGTGTCTTCTCTGGCACAGCAAAGTATCCCCCCAAAAGTTCAGACTGCCCCAACCTGCAAGCCTTTAAACCAGTGTTTCTCAACCTTGGCAACTTTAAGATGTGTGGACTTCAACTTCCAGAATCCCCCAGCCAGCCATGCTGGCTGGGGGATTCTGGGAGTTGAAGTCCACACATCTTAAAGTTGCCAAGGTTGAGAAACTCTGCTTTAAACAGTCTCCGAAAATCTATTTCCCTCAGGCCCTGGGATAGGTCAGAGGGTTGCCCATCTAGTGTGCAGTTAAAGTATGTCTGTTCCCTCTGTTTTATCTTTACCGTTATGTTTTGTTTTTAGGTATTATATCTCTTTTTAATCTGTACACCATTCAGAATCTGTGAGTTTGGTGGCTGTATACATTAGAAATATATACAGTTTTCTCCTTGGTGACACCTATCTTGCCTTGGTTTTCAGGAAGACAACTTGCATTGGTCTGAAGACTATTCTGAAAGTCCTCGTGGTAGGTGCTCTTACAGAAAAGAGGTTTATGTCTTGCTTAATTTTGGTACAGTGATTGTTAATTCTGACATCTCAGGCAACTGTGTCTTTTAACTCAAGCAGGACACCTCAGTGCTATTTGCCCATTATCCCACAATCCTGTAAGGGTACCATGTGGATTACTTGTGCCCACCCAGTTGTTATAATGTGGATTTTCAGTATCAGCAACAGTATATTAGTGGTATAGAAGGAATAACTGTCTCACCTTTTAAGAAATTGCAACATAATCTATTATCAAGTAGTAGTGTATGCAAAAATCGGGGCTCAAGGAAAGGAACAGAGATAGTTATCAAATCTGAAGGAGATAAGATGGAAAGGCTAAATATTTTGAGAATTTAGGCAAGAATACCAATCCAGAAAGGTGGAAAGTGCATTGACAGCTAGAAGCAAATAAATCCCCCTTAGTTTAGCTTGCTTGGTAGTATAGAAGGGGCCGCCCTAGGCCTCACTGGCTTGACGCCATCAGAAGGGACACTGGAATGACTTTGATGGAAGCTGTAAGAGATAGAAAGGCATGGAAAGCATCGATCCACAAAGTGACCCAGAGTCGGACACGACTGAACGGATAGACAAGAGACAGAGAGGTAGTATAGAATTTGCTATTTACTTAACTGCAGTGAGAACCAGCTTCCCGTCATTACTCCACTCTTGTGGGTAGGATGGGAAACCTAGAGTCAGTTTCCCCACACCTAATCACCATGATGCAAAATGACCTCTTAATGGGCTGTTCCCCATCCTGGTGGTGGGCCTGAGGCTGAATACCAAGAGATGGACTAATTATCCAACTGTGCCTGAACAAGTCCCATATTTGCTTCAGGCAATGTAGGATCCAAACAGCAGCCAGGCAAAGGACGCAAGAGAGATGGCCAACCCTCACCTGCTCTGATGTATGATAATATTTGTTTGTAGTGCTCAGAATGTTTACTGCTGTAAAGATAAGGACACTGTGGGACAGGATGGTATCACTATAATGATGAGGTGCTGAAGCTTGGAGAAATAAGCTTTAAGGCTATCATGAGAGCGCCTCTTCCTTCTTGTCCTTTTCTGTAAGCCAAATGTAGCATATTTGCTTGTCAAGTCTTGCTCCTTAAAAAGGTAAAGGTTCCCCCCGCACATTTGTGCAGTCGTGTCCGACTCTAGGGGCCGGTGCTCATCTCCCTTGGTTAGCCGAAGAGCCAGCGTTGTCTGAAGACGCTTCCACGGTCATGTGGCCGGCTGGTGGTTTTCGCTTCTTCTAATACGCTAACATTAGTCCGCCTATCTTCCCAAGTAATTTGCAGAATTTTTCGGAGGCAGCGTTACTCGGCTACGAGTGATTGCCAATGATGACATGTGGCCAGCATGACGCACGCAGAACGCTGTTACCTACCCACCGAAGTGGTCCCTATTCATCTACTTGCATTTGCATGCTTTCGAATTGCTAGGCTGGCAAGAGCTGGGGCGAGTGCGGGAGCTCACTCCGTCACGCGGGGCTAGGGATTCGAACCTCCGAACTTGCGATCTTCTGATTGACAAGCCTGATGTCTTACCCGCTGAGCCACCATGCCCCTCATTATCATGCCTTGCTCCTTAGTGTGGCATTAAGCACACTTCATGTGCTTGTGTTTTCTGTGACTTCCCTGGACACCAACTTCCCACAATTTGTGAACGCTGAATCACCTCTCTGAATCACTTCTACACTAAACTGCACTACCTGGGGCTCCAGGCCAAGAAGCCCTTGGGTCTGGCCCGCAAAGCTCCTTCCAAAGTTGTATAAAGCTTTATTTCCTTACTTGCAGAAAAGTAAAATAGTGATCATAGCAGCTGTATGTACCTCAGTTTTAATTATGCTTAAAGTTAAATGTAGTTGTGCTGACCCCGTCCTTTCTTTATCCTGGCTTCAATCATTTGGGGGGATTATAACACTTGACATCCTGCTAAAAGCCAAGGGCAATCTAAGGCCTCCCAAAAGATGAACAGCTACCCTCTAGTGATTTCCAGTGCATGTTTGTTATACAAAGTGTGTAAGTAGATGCCAGCCTGGTGTCTCTCTAATAAGAGTTTGTATTCTCGTTATCAAGACCCATTCATATTTGATCCCAAAATTTTTTGGCTTTCTCACAGGTCCACCAGAGATGATAAAAAGTTCCTTCTCCCTGTAAACACTTCCAACAAACATTAGTTACACCAGTATACATTTTTGATAGTTTATCAGGGGTTAGATACCAACGATACATCATCTTATAAAAGTTTTAAGTTATAATTTAAGGTAAATTTCAAACCTTTATTCCACATATTTTCCCATTGTTCAAGCATAATATTATATCCAAAATTCTTAGCCCATTTGATCAAATATTCTTTTACCTGTTCATCTGTTCATAATGAACAGGTAAGAAATGTTTGAACCCTTTTTGATACACCAGTGTAACATGCTCAAATTGCTGTTGATTGAGGAGTATGTGCATGTCTCATGTGGATTCTTTCCTAAGCTACAGTTCTTGGCAGCTTTAGCTGTAACAGCAGATAGAGAAACTTGTAAAGAGAAATACAACAGTGAATAATGATCCATTATGTGCCCCACCGCCATTGTTTCCAAGAAGTCACTGTGTTCTCTGCAGTGTTTGCCTCCAGCAGAAATGAAAATCACTGTTGATGGAAGTGTTGAGTGTGCATGTGTGAATTATCCAAAATCAAGGGAAGGGATCTTGTTGCTTCTGGCCAGAGTGTTTCAGCATAAAGTGCATATTCAGAAGTTTGTTCTGATGGTATCCTTTCAACACTGAACTGATGGGTTATTTTAGATAACTTCTGCAAATGTCTTTGAGTCACAACAACCTTTCCTTTGGACTAAGGCAGATATCCTTCTAAGTGTTGTCTTCTAATGCTCGCTGTTGTGTTCACGTCTCCATACAGAGTCTGGTGAGAGAGAACCAGATCCTTGGAGAGCGAGAAGAGAAACGGAAGTAGAACACCCACGTGAGGCAGGTAAAGATCCATGCAGGTGGAGAACAGTTGCAAATGAAAGAGTAACAGGCTGTCTTAGCTATTACTTGCTACTAGTACCTATTAGCTACTACTTACAATAAAAATGGCTGAAATTGGTCATGACTTTGGGTGCTTCCACATGAATATTCCAGACCAGTTTGAAAGCATCTCTTCTCCTCTGTGTCACCACGATGTCATCCGCATTATAGAATTAAAGCTAAATAATTTCTGCCTTAGCTGCAAAATAGTTGAAACCACTACAAAACTGGTGGACTTCTGTCTTTGGAGCTCTTGCTTTGGCCTTCTTCCTGGATCCTGGGCTTCAAGTCTTGTAAAGGAAATATTAGCTTGATAGCCTTACCTCCATTCAGTAAGGAAGCCAGAAGGAGCGGGAGTGATGTGGACAAGTGCTTTAATTAGTTGTTTCTTTCTCTTCAGCAGGAGAAAATACCGGTAAAGGGCCAGGTTGCTGGGTTTCTTTTTCTGAATTTCCTTTATGTGGGATGGGAGTGAAGGACCAGGCCAGTGGTAATTGCTGTGTTGATTAGATTGAAATGTTCTCAGCATTTCAAATTGGCAGAAGAGAGGACCACTGCAGATTGCTTTCAAACTGCTTGGGGAGTTTGAGGAGTGAAACACTGACAGTCTGGAAGTGCCCCAAGTCTAAATCAAACCAAATGTGTGAACCTAGAATAATTACAATGTGCCATCAAGTCGACTCTTAGCAACCACATAGATAGATTTTCTCCAGAAGGATCTGTCCCCAACCTTGTCCTTCAGGTCTTCCAGTGGTGCACCCATTACTTCTATAACTGGGTACTGATGCTGGTCTTCCTCTTCTTTTCTTTTCTTTTCTTCCATTACCTAGAACAGCTAATGTTTATTTCTTCTTGGAGGCATGAGAAAAAGCACTGTTCTTACATAAAATAACTCTTCTATTGCAAAGCATCCTTCTCCAGCCTCATGCTTCCTAATGTGCTGGCTGGGGAATTCTGGGAGTTGAAGTCCACACATCTTAACGTTGCTGAGGTTGGGAAACACTGAAATATATTACGGCTCTCATCATTCCTATGGTCAACGATGAGACCTGCAGTCCAACTTATCTAAATGACATCCGATGGATAAAGTTGGCATATACTATTTTGGTGAATCCAGTTAGGATTTTTTATGCAAGACGATAGCTTCATATGACCACTTTCCATCACAAAAAATGGGATGTGGCTGCTTGACTGTCGGCACAAGTGATACCCCAATGTATTCCCCATAAATTAAGCTTGAGCTCATTAATACTGCAGTCAAACTTCACAAGTCTATCTTGTATTCCTGGATTGTAAGCCCAGAGTGATCCAACTCGCTATAGTGGATTGTCTTCTGAACTGTCTCCCCCCTCTTTTCAGCATCTGCCATGAGCATGGAAGAGAAGCTGCGCCGGCTTCAGGAGGAACGGATGTGCAAGGTGTGCATGGACAAAGATGTGTCCATTGTGCTGGTACCTTGTGGCCACTTAGTGGTGTGTGCTGAATGTGCTCCTAATCTGAACCACTGCCCCATCTGCAGAGGGGTCATTCGGGACAGTGTGAAGACATTCTTGTCCTGACTTGAAAGGTAGGTAAAGCATTGAACCCTTAACAAAAGAGGTACTGGCAGTCTCCAAACATGTAAAGCAGGCGGGGAAGCTAAATAGTGATACTCCTATAGGGTTCAGCTGATAGGGGGCTACCTTAAAGTTGAACAAAGGTATTTTGATCTCTGTTCCTTCTACTGGTATAAAGCAGTGTGTCCTCTAATAAGTAGTACTTAATGCAGGCTTTCAAGGCCTGATATGTACCCCTGAGGGCCATGGCAGAGAGAACCGTCCTTCAGCTTTCCCTTCCGTTACTGTTTGGCACTTAGTTGGGTAGCTCAGAGATGGCTACCGTAGTCTACTTCTGCCCACCAGGCTAGCCCATGGCGCTTTGGATGAGATTGATCGGTTTCACCCAGGAGACTCCCTCATTCAAACACTTGTTAAGCCTTCGTTCCTACATCACCTTGCCTTGATGGTGGGATAGCAACTGGAAAACTGGGCAGAAGTGTTACAGACGAATTATGAGCTGCCCGTTCATTCCTCCCAATTGCAAGGCACGGTTGAGAAATAACAGGCAAACACGTCACAAGGAAACTTCTTGCCTTTTCAGAATGTTCAGCCGCTAATCCTTCCTCTTGATGAACTATTTTGGCCCAGGAAGACTCTGCCTGAGGAGGGAACAGGAACCAAACAAGGACTTGAGTAAATACTGGGATGCTTTATTTATGTATTTGTTTGACTTTGCTGGTAGGCTGCCCGTTTCCAAAAAGGCTCGCTTCCCTCCTCTGCATCCTGCGTCCCCAAATGGTCTTGCTGAATTAACCTCTGGATATACAGCAGCTTCTTTGAGACCTTCTATTTCAATAATATCAAAGATGAAAGATAATCTGAAGGTTTCTCGTGTCGACAGACTGGCAGCTTCTAGGGAGAGTTATTTAAAGCATATTTCAAAACTCTTGTCCCAATTCTTACTTGTGTAAGGTTTTAAAGCAGATAATTTTGAGTGGTGTGTGTGTTGACTTGCAATGTTTTTCTTTAAGGAGAATAAAACAATTGACCTTTCTGGGGTCATTTCTAATAATTTCTGTAAGTAATGTTTTATTTATTTTTATTGCATTAAATTTATAAACCACCTGACTGCATTATGGCTCTGGGCAGTACCCAGTATACAAAATGCAAAACAAAACAATCCACACAAGGCAAGAATAACAACTGGAGAAGAACCACCACCATCTCGCAGATCGGACAACCCACAAGGGGCCCGCCACCTACCCTAGCCCAAGGCCTGGGAAAAGAGGGTTAAGGAATCATCTAAATAAGAGAGAGGGGGCCATTTGAATCGGGGGAGGGCTGTTATTCCTGAAGACAGGCACTGCAATGGAGGAGGCCTGGTTCTTGGTTCCCACCAGTTGACATTGCTTAATCAATGGGACTTGAAGCACACTGGATTGTATAGGACATGTAGTAGTAGTAGTACTAAAGCCTTCAAGTCAAACTTCATTCTTGGTGAATCTATAGGATTTCTTAGCACTTGACTTTCTTGGCAACTCTATGGAAAAGTGATTTGCAACTGCCCTCTCCCAGATTTTTTGTTTGTTTTGTTTAATTTCTCAGTCAAGTCTACAGCCCTGGAGATTTCCCATCCCAACGTCTTGTCTAAAAATTTTCCCCCAAATCAGGCAAGGCCACCTAGATGCTGCACCTGCCGAAGGTTAAGGCTCCTTCCAATTGAGCTTCACCTCTGATATCTCTATGGATTTGCCATTTGCCGCTTGGAACTGGTGGAAGAGCAGCACAGAAGTACCAGTAATTTTAAAAATAAAATAAATCCCGTTCTTCTGGGATTTTTTTTTTTCACTTCCAGTCTCGTTCACAACCCTGGATTCCTACCAGGGCTCAAACCTGCTTAGCTTTCTATCCTGACAATATTGGCCAGGTGCCGCCACTTGCTGAGATTTCCTTCAAAAGCTCTTTTAAGGTTCTTGTCACGGCAAGATTTTGTCTCGTGACTTTGCTAATGGTTTCACTCTACAAAGTGAAGTTTGAAACTTTGATTAATGGCAACATGGGGAATAGTACAAAAAGCACACAGAATTTATTTATTTTCTTATGTAAGAATACTCTTGTGAGGAGTGTAATAATATTTTGTTGTCGTTCAGTCGTGTCCGACTCTTCGTGACCTCATGGACCATAGCACGCCAGGCCTTCCTGTCCTCCACTGTCTCTCGGAGTTTACTCAAATTCATGTTCATTACATCGGTGATGCTATCTAACCATCTCATCCTCTGCCGTCCCCTTCTCCTTTTGCCCTCAGTCTTTCCCAGCATCAGGGTCTTTTCCAGTGAGTCCTCTCTTCTCATTAGGTGGCCAAAGTATTTGAGCTTCAGCTTCAGCATCTGTCCTTCCAATGAGCAGTCAGGGTTGATTTCCTTTAGGATTGACTGGTTTGACCTCCTTGCAGTCCAAGGGACTCTCAAGAGTCTTCTCCAGCACCACAGCTCAAAAGCATCAATTCTTCGGCGCTCAGCCTTCCTTATGGTCCAACTCTCACAGCCATACATTACTACTGGAAAAACCATAGCTTTAACTATACGGACCTTTGTCGGCAAGGTGATGTCTCTTCTTTTTAATATGCTGTCTAGGTTTGCCATAGCTTTCCTTCCAAGGAGCAAGCGTCTTTTAATTTCATGGCTGCAGTCACCGTCTGCGGTGATCTTGGAGCCCAAGAAAATAAAATCTGTCACTGCTTCCATTTCTTCCCCTTCTATTTGCCAGGAAGTGATGGGACCAGATGCCATGATCTGGGTTTTTTTAATGTTGAGTTTCAAGCCAGCTTTTGCACTCTCCTCTTTCACCCTCATCAAGAGGCTCTTTAGTTCCTCTTCACTTTCTGCCATTAGGGTGGTATCGTCTGCATATCTGAGGTTGTTGATATTTTTCCCGGCAATCTTAACTCCGGCTTGTGATTCATCCAGCCCGGCATTTCTCATGATGTACTCTGCATATAAGTTAAATAAGCACGGTGATAATATACAGCCTTGTCGTACTCCTTTCCCAATTTTGAACCAGTCGGTTGTTCCATGTCCGGTTCTAACTGTTGCTTCTTGACCCACATACAGGTTTCTCAGGAGACAGGTAAGGTGGTCTGGTACTCCCATCTCTTTAAGAATTTGCCACAGTTTGTTGTGATCCACACAATCAAAGGCTTTAGCGTAGTCAATGAAGCAGAAGTAGATGTTTTTCTGGAACTCTCTTGCTTTTTCCATGATCCAGCGAATGTTGGCAATCTGATCTCTAGTTCCTCTGCCTCTTCGAAACCCAGCTTGCACTTCTGGTAGTTCTCGGTTCACATGCTGCTGAAGCCTAGCTTGTAGGATTTTGAGCATAACCTTGCTGGCATGTGAAATGAGCGCAATTGTACGGTAGTTTGAACATTCTTTGGCATTGCCTTTCTTTGGAATTGGAACGTAAACTGACCTTTTCCAATCCTGTGGCCACTGTTGAGTTTTCCAAATTTGTTGGCATATTGAGTGCAGCACTTTAACAGCATCATCTTTTAGGATTTTAAATAGCTCAGCTGGGATACTGTCTTCTCCACTAGCTTTGTTGTTAGTAATGCTTCCTAAGGCCCACTTGACTTCACTCTCTAGGATGTCCGGCTCAAGGTCAGTGACCACACCATCGTATTGATCAGGGATATTAAGATCTTTCTTGTATAGTTCTTCTGTGTATTCTTGCCACCTCTTCTTAATCTCTTCTGCTTCTGTTAGGTCCCTGCCTTTTTTGTCCTTTATGATGCCCATCTTTGCACAAAACGTTCCCTTGATATCTCCGATTTTCTTGAAGAGATCTCTAGTCTTCCCCATTCTATTGTTTTCCTCGATTTCTTTGCATTGTTCATTTAAGAAGGCCTTCTTATCATCTCTCCTTGCTATTCTCTGGAATTCTGCATTCAGTTGTTTATATCTTTCCCTTTCTCCCTTGCCTTTTGCTTCCCTTCTTTCCTCAGCTATTTGTAAAGCCTCATCAGTCAGCCACTTTGCTTTCTTGCATTTCTTTTTCTTTGGGATGGTTTTAGTTGCTGCCTCCTGTACAATGTTACGAACCTCCATCCATAGTTCTTCAGGCACTCTGTCTACCAGATCTAATCCTTTAAATCTATTCCTCACCTCCACTGTATATTCATAAGGGATATGATTTAGGTCATACCTGATTGGTCTAGTGGTTTTCTCTACGTTCTTCAATTTAAGCCTAAATTTTGCAATAAGAAGCTCATGATCTGAGCCACAGTCAGCTCCAGGTCTTGTTTTTGCTGATTGTATAGAGCTTCTCCATCTTTGGCTGCAAAGTATATAATCAATCTGATTTCGGTATTGACCATCTGGTGATGTCCATGTGTAGAGTTGTCTCTTGTGTTGTTGGAAAAGAGTGTTTGCTATGACCAGCGTGTTCTCTTGACAAAACTCTATTAGCCTTTGCCCTGCTTCATTTTGTACTCCGAGGCCGAACTTGCCTGTTATTCCGGTTATTTTTTGACTTCCTACCTTAGCATTCCAGTCCCCTATGATGAAAAGGACATCTTTTTTTGGTGTTAGTTCTAGAAGGTGTTGTAGGTCTTCATAGAACCGGTCAACTTCAGCTTCTTCGGCATCAGTGGTTGGGGCATAGACTTGGATCACTGTGATGTTGAATGGTTTGCCTTGGATTCGAACTGAAAGCATTCTGTCATTTTTGAGGTTGTACCCCAGTACTGCCCTTCCCACTCTTTTATTGACTATGAGAGCTACTCCATTTCTTCTAAGGGATTCTTGCCCACAGTAGTATATATAATGGTCTCCTGAATTAAATTCGCCCATTCCTGTCCATTTTAGTTCGCTGATTCCCAATATGTCGATGTTCAATCTTGTCATCTCATGTTTGACCACATCCAGCTTACCTTGATTCATTGATCTTACATTCCAGGTTCCTATGCAATATTGTTCTTTACAGCATCGGACTTTCCTTCCACTTCCAGACACATCCACAACTGAGCGTCCTTTCGGCTTTGGCCCAGCCGTTTCACACTTTCTGGAGCTACTCGGAATTGCCCTCCGCTCTTCCCCAGTAGCATTTTGGACACCTTCCGACCTGAGGGGCTCATCTTCCGGCGTCATATCTTTTAGCCTTTTGATACTGTCCATGGGTTTTCTTGGCAAGGATACTGGAGTGGTTTGCCATTCCCTCCTCCAGTGGACCACGTTTTGTCAGAACTCTCCATCATGACCTGTTCTTCTTGACCTGACTTCATTGAGTTACGCAAGCCCCTTCGCCACGACAAGGCAGTGATCCATGAAGGGGATATAATAATATTAATTAATTAATTAATAATAATAATAATAATAAAATAATAATAAAAAATTAATTAATTAAGTAATAATAAATTGCTTTAAATGGGGAACAGACATTCTTCAGTAGCTTTCGGTAATTTATTATTTATTTATTATTTAGACTTATATTACTGCCCATCCCCCCCCAATCGGGGGACCCTGGGCGGTTCACAATAAAACGGTTAAAAATACAAAATAACATCAATAAATAAATATAAAATTCAAGGACAATGGCTGTTAATACTAGGGAGGGCTTCATGGGATCAGCCAGCCCCAGGAGGAACTGTTGGCATTCCCATCCCAGGCAAGGTGGCAGAACCAGGTCTTCAAGTTTTTCTGGAAGGTCGGGTGCGAGGAAACCCGCCTCAGCTCCGGGGGCAGAATATTCCAAAGGGTGGGCGCTACTGCAGAGAAGGCCCGCCTCCTGGACCCCGCTAGATGGAATTCTTTGGTCAATGAGGTCCGCAGCAAGCCCTCCCTGCATGACCGAGTGGGGCGGGTCGATGTTCTGGGGATGAGACGATCCCTCAGGTAGCCTGGTCCCATGCCATGCAGGGCTTTAAAGGTGATAACCAACACCTTGAATTTAATTTATTTTTTGTGAAATGAACACAGGTCTGTAGTTTCTTCAGGCTTCTGATCTCCACAAAAAGATTTTCAATCTGTAAGTATTAACATGTTAGATTAACACAAGGTACAATTCCAGTTTGCCCTACCTCAACAAAGGTCTCCTCCATTGTGTTTATGCAATACGCTCCACCAAGCCAGTTGAAAACCAAGCAGCTGCATTCATTCAACATGCTTAGCCTGGTTGTTTTAACCTCAGTTAGGGCTTATTTATTCTTTGGTTGCTTAGCATGCTGTACAAATCCAACCTCTGGTTAGCTTATTTAATGTGTTTGTATGAATCTGGAGAACGGATTATTCAATGAACAATTTGAGTGTGTTGTGTAAACATAGTCTCTGAGAAGATTCATCGGGCAGCCTTGAGGAAGTCTCTTTGCTGCTCAGAGACCTTATTTTCACAACCACTTAAGTTGTACAGCTTTGAGTCCACCACTAAAAATAGATGGTCAGTAGAAGGGAAGATGTTTGGGCAAAGGTCTGGCCACTCTTCTTCTCTTTATGGTGGCTATAAAAGAAGATAGTTTCCAGCTGCATCACTGCAATGTTCTTGCTGGATTTATTTATTGCGATCATCACTTCTGCCCAGAGAAGAGAGAGCTGGGTTGTCAGTTAAAGTATGGACTTGAGAGAAATTTACTTTAGCCCATACCACAAATATTCTGCAAATGGAGCTCTGGGTATCTACCTGCAGTAGACAGAGAAATTCAATAGTTCTCAGCTATATTTACATGGTAGGACAAGTGTATCTATAGGCTGTAGTCAGAAATGTCAAGAGAGCAGTCACAATGGTGTGGTCTTACATGTGACTCACATAAAAACCAGGCGGGGTTTGATTGCACCATCATGGCCGCCATCTTGACTTGTTTTTGTCATACCCCGTGGGACATCTGCAGTAGGGCCTCCTTTTGGCATCCATACAGCCTGTTCTAATGGTAGTTATTTGTGTGTGGTGGTTTTGTGGAGAGGAGAGGTATGCAAAAATCACTGGAAAAACACATTCCATCTTTTCCACTGGAGGGCAGAGTCAACCTAGCAATAAGGCTTGACGGAAGAAAAAGTTTTTCCAATTGAAGGCTTCGCGCTCGCAGAAGAGCCGGTTACAATACAGAATTGCTCTAGATTTGTAACAGCATCTCCTCAGCCTTTAGAATTTAAATTGCGTCTCCACTTGCATTTTGAAGAGTGCTCTGAAGGCTGTGTACAGTTCATCAGAACTGCAACTTAAACTCCGAAAGGAATAGCAAGTCTGAACCTCTGGAAGTGAGTGCCCGTAGGGGAGAGATTAAAGAGCCACTTGTTTGCCGCTCTCTGCAGTTCTACAAAAAGGTCTCTCTGCATCAGTAAATGAATTGCCAGTATGGTGCCAATGTGGTGCTGCTTATCTGTGATGGAGGGACCAGATGAAGCTACCGCAGCGTCTTCCACAAAGGATTGCCTCAGAAGACCGACCTCGCTTCAAATGGCTCAAAATGTAGCAGTAGGGTCACTCAACAAATAGCCAGTGAAGCAGCTTTTCTGTTTCGAAAAGCCATTTTCCTTGCTTTTGCTTTGACATTTTGTATGAAATACAGGATTTAATCTATAGGAGATATTGGCCATCCTTGCTGGATGTCAGTTAGTCAACTGCCATCTTGATGTTCATCACAATCAGTGGATCAGCATGTGCTTTGGAGAGATGGGTTGTTGTTGTTTTTTCCTCTTTGGGTGCTTCTCATGCTTGTTTCTGAATAAACACAACTCATTTTTTTACAAATTAAGATTTGGAGGTAGTCAGTAGCTGAAAGCCAAACTGCGTTTAGCTTGTGGCTTTTTGGCTGTTGGTGTCAGGGTAATCCCGAAGGAATCAGCTGGAGGAAAGGCTTTATGAACACCTAATGCACAAATCTGATTTAAAATAGGTACACTTTGCTCATTCTGCTTTTGGCGTACCCCAGCGCTGGTGTAGAGGGGTCACATAAGAAAACGGCAGAGCTTCAGTTGCACTGTCCCAGCTGCCATCTTGACTTTTCTGACCATACTCTGTGGACACCCCTGCTCAGGTCATCCCAGCTTTGAATTCATTCCTGCCATACCTTTCCTTGGTCATGCATTAAGATGATCAAAAGCTAAGGCAGATAAAGGTATTTTTAGCAATCATGATTTGATTCTGAATTGTTCCTCGAAGGCCCTTGCCTGGTCCCCAGTGCGCTAAATTGTACACATTAATAACTCTTTCAAAAGTGTAAAAGGAACGCTGGCTTTTGCACCACTGGTTTAGATGGGAAGTCAAAAAAATCCAGAAGGCAAAAGCACACTGCTTCTATACCATTGCAAGAAAAGTACATGAACATGTCTATAAGGTCACCAGGAGAGTCTGCCCGAAAAAGGGGATTCGGTTATCATGCTCATGCTCATCCTCAACCAAAACCATCTCCAGCTGTGTAATTTTGCCTATGAAAACTGGTACCAATCGAAGAGAAAACTATGAAAACTGAATTGTGAAGGGAAATGGGTGAGCATCTTGATCCAGACTAGGAACATATATTTGCAATAGCTTTTCTTTCAAAATAAGGGGACTATCTTATGTATTCTCATTTTCTTTACGCAAATGATTAACATATAGCCTCGCACTGAAGAAACATCTTCGTGCTGCCATATTCCTTTGGCTATTCCCCTGTAGTTCTTTTATATCACCGAAAAACCTGAAGCACAAATAACAATATTGCATAATGAATGCTTTGTTTTCTGAAGTTGTCCTTCTGTTGGTCAAAATTTAGCGAAGGACACCATAGCTGGTTCACATACTGTAATGTTGATTGTTCGGTTTTGGCTTAGTATGTTCTTTGCATCCAGCCCTTGGAACTAATTCAACCAATCACAAAACAATCCTTGGCTTAATACAATATGTATGGCTACCAATGTTGCTTGATTCAGTTGCCAATCTGGTTTTCTCCTAGGCGAGGAGTTGCCCTTCCTTTACCCACCCTGTCCTCAGTCTTATTCTTTGGTTCATGTTGAGCTAAGCATCATCTCATTCTTTCCCCAAAGGAGAGGGGTAATGTTGGCCTCACCTGTCAGGAAACATAAGAACAGAAGCCATGCTCTGCTGGATCGGCCCCCTGGCCCATCTAGTCCATCTGTCTGCTCTCCCAGTGGCCAACCAACTGCCCAAGGAAGCCCACCGGTCCCCCAGCAGAGAGATGGCCTTCAGAGGCTGCCCCACCGCCATCAAGGCTAAGAGCCATGGATCCCCAGGACCTCCATGAATGGCTTCAACCCTTTTGGGAGACCAGCCAAGCTGGTAGCCAGCACCACCTCTCGTGGTAGCGAATTCCCAAGTTGAATTATGCATGGTGTAAAAATATATTTCCTTTTGTCTCTCCTGATTCTTCCAGGGTTCAACTTCCACAGGTGACCTCTGGTTCTAGAATTTTGGGGAGGGGAAAATAGCTTGTCCTGGGCCGCCTGATCCACATCCTACAAAATTCTGTTCACCTCCATCTTGTCCCCAAGCTTTCGCATCCTTTCTACACTAGAAAGCCCCACCTGTCACAATCTTTCCTGGTTGCTCCAGCCCCTTGACCATCTAGCTGCTCTCCTCTGAACCTTCTCTAGCTCCACTAAATCCCTTCCGAGGTGGGGCAACCAGAACTGCACACAGTGTTCCAGGTGTGGTCGCACCATTGATTTATATAAGGGCATTATGATATTGGCACCTCTATTTTCAGTACCATTTCCTATTATCCCTAACATGCTGTTGGCCTTTTTTACAGCGGATGCACACTGTATTGACATCTTCATTGAACTGTTTACCATTACGCTGAGATTTCTTTCCTCATTAGCCACCGCTAGTTCTGATCCCATTACTTTGTATGCTGTATTTATTCACTTGCCCCCAGTGAACAGGGAGGATTTGGTTAACAGGTGGGCTTCTCCTCTCTCCCACAAAACATTCAGCTCAGTGTACACGTTAGACTAAACACAGGGGGAAGAAAGGAAGAGCATGTTGCAAGTAGTGCGTCTGGTTTTGTCACATTGCAAAGAGAATGAGGAATGCTACCATCAAGCAGAAGAGCCCCATGGCCTCGGAGAGCGCAAAACCCAGGATGGCGTAGGAGAAGAGTTGCTGCTTCAGGGAGGGATTTCTGGCATAGCCAATGATGAGACTGCCAAATACTGTTCCAATGCTAGCACCAGAGCCAGCTACACCCACGGTTGCAGCACCAGCACCAATAAACTTGGCGGCAGTATCAATGTCCCTGGATACAGCGCTTGTTTGGAACTCCCGATGCCACAGTGGCAAGGCTTCATTCTGGGCACCTGAGGGGCAGCAGGGCTTATCTGTCCTGACCTGAGGTCTGTTCAGCACACAGGCAGAGAGAGGCCTGCACAAAAACGTGGAACTGTTCCTCACCAGGGTGGAAGCAGAAATGAACTTTGCACAAGTGTACATATTCAGGGATGTTGGGGGTAGCCACATTCAACAACTGCTGCTCGGGAGAGGAGAGCGAGAAGGACCCCATTACTTTGTATGAGTAGTTAGGATTTTTGGCACCAATGTGCATCCCTTTACACTTGCTCACATTGAATGACATCTACAATTTTGACACCCACTCCCTTAAATATGCAGAAATCCTTTGGAGCTCTTCGCAACCCCTTATTGTTTTTACCACTCTGAATAATTTAGTGTCATCAACACATTTCACTACTCCACTACCCATGCTTGATTCCAGATCATGTATAAATCTGTTAAAAAGCACAGGGGCTAAGACAGATCCCTGGGGGACCCTACACATCCCTCAATTGTGTGAGAGAGAACATTTAAACAAGCCATGTAATGGTGTATTAATACAGGGGTCCCCAACCTGTGGGCCGTGGCCTGTTAGGAAGTGGTCCGCACAGCAGGTGAGCGGTGTTGGTCCGCACGATTGGCTCCCACCTGCAAACCTCGCCCCCCTCCCCCGGTCCATGGAAAAATTGTCTTCCACGACCGGTCCCTGGTGCCAAAAATGTTGGGTACCCCTGTATTAATAGATAAGTTTATCCCAGCTCACAGTTACTTCTTTCAATGCCATCTTCTACCAGAGCCTGGTTACCAACAGTGGTATTTGTTCTTTTGATGTTAGGGTCCAAAAGAAGGACAATATATTTTTGGCCAAATGTATATCACACATATCAATGCATATCATGTGTCCTAAGAATTCCAAATTCCTTTCTGATGGCATTTGCAATTTATCTTCTCCCCTGCTTTGGAGAACCAGCTTATTTTGTACATGTTCAACCCATGGTATTTAAAGTGATCTTCTGCAAATCCACTTTCCAGAGGTATCTGTTCTCTTGATAGTCATTGGGTCGTTATCCATGCAGAAGAATTGCTAAGGTATATCAGCATATAATCCACCATAGACTGCCAGACCCAGCCTGGGCCAGACCCAGCCTGGAAAAGAGTAATTTGAGCCATATTTTCATCTCAAATAGACGTTTTGCTAACTCTACTTTAGATGTTTATTTTACCCAGTCTTTAGATTACAGTTCAGATTTATTTCTTTAGGAATGTATCTGTTCCTAAGATATCCTACTGCCTGACCTAACACAAAATGGGTACTCTACATAGCAGAAAAATATTGGAGGATACTAAACATATATTTTTCCACTGAGATTTGTATATTGGTGGGCTGCATGAGAATGACAAGCCCCTTCTATTGGTTTCTGTAGGGTTAGGTGACCATTACAGACCAGAAAGAAGAATGGAGTGAACGCTTCATTGGCAGGCCCAATGAAGTGGCCCAAGGTCGCCCAGCTGGCTTCGTGCCCAAGGCAGGACAAGAACTCACAGTCTCCCGGTTTCTAGTCTGATGCCTTAACCACTACACCAATCTGGCTCTCACATCATCTTTATAAAACTTGCTAAAAGGAACTCTGTGAGAATCGTGCTTGGAAAAGACTCATGTTTGGTTTTAGCAGCTGCCAAAAGCTTAACAGTAAAGTCAGAAGATACCCTTCTGGAAGATACTCTTCCAAGGGTTCCCCAGGAAAAAGATAATTATAGGCTGCCACCAGTAAGGCTGAACCTCGTGGCACAGCCTAGAGTTCCTAGTTCTCCTTCCAAAGACTTCTGCCTTCAGCCCGGTCCTGGGAAAATTAAGAAGAGGGTGCTTTGGATCTTCCTGCACAAGCCTGAAGGCACCAAACTTGACAAACTTCCTGCTAATCCTGAAACGCAAAAGATAGCAATCAAGCACTTGGGGGGGACGATTTTAATGAGAAATGGCATTATTAAAGCATTGAGACCAAATCTCCTCATTAAAAAAGGAGTTCATTGAGAAAAGGAAATATACGGGAAATAAAGGAAGGTAAGAATTAGATAACATTCCAAGTAACCTTTTAAGAGCTCAGCTAAACTAGTTCCCTATTACTGTTGGATTTGAAAACTTCTACAGAGTTTATTAAAGGGGCGTGGTGGCTCAGCGGGTAAGACGCCAGGCTTGTCGATCGGAAGATCGCAAGTTCGGAGGTTCGAATCCCTAGCCCCGCGTGACGGAGTGAGCTCCCGCACTCGCCCCAGCTCTTGCCAACCTAGCAATTTGAAAGCATGCAAATGCAAGTAGATAAATAGGTACCACTTCGGTGGGTAGGTAACAGCGTTCTGCGTGCGTCATGCCGGCCACATGACCGCGGAAGCGTCTTCGGACAACGCTGGCTCTTCGGCTAACAAACGGAGATGAGCACCGGCCCCTAGAGTCGGACACGACTGCACAAATGTGCGGGGGGAACCTTTACCTTTACAGAGTTGCTTACAGGGAGAATATTTGGAGAGAGAACATCTGGAACTGCTGTATGAATTTTGATAGGCAGGCCTTCTTTGTCCTTCCTTCCTTCCTTCCTTCCTTCCTTCCTTCCTTCCTTCCTTCCTTCCTTCCTTCCTTCCGTTTCTTTGGGGAAACCGATTGTTGTTTTACTCAATCAAGGAAAATGTGTTCTTTCTGATGACCTGGATTGCATTACTGTAGAAATAGGATTTCATGAGACAAGCTTCTATGGGGGATAAAAAAGCTGAATTTGGTTTATTTAGGCCTCTTAAGACAGGATCAACTTGCCAAATGCTTTAAGGGCACTGTCACGAGTGTCTGCAGGTGTCAGAAAAGTCAAGATGGAGGCCACAACCATGTGATCAAAGCCCCACCTCTGTCTTGACGCCTGCAAAAAAAGGGCAAGGCTTCAATCACATGGTTGTGGCTGCCATCTTGACTTTTTTGACCTCCTTTCTTCAGACACCCCAGGCACTGCTGTGCCCTGCCAAAAAAATGAAAACCCCAGTGTTTACTCACAGCAATATTGTGGTCCTGGGGGGCCACACTTAACGATTCAGGCAGGGGAAACCTACATTACAGAGGAGCAGAGATAGGTAGTACATGGAGGCATATGTCCAGAAGTTCTTTTGCTTATTTTTGGATCACTTAAAGAGCCATTTTAAATATCTTCTGACTTTACTGTTAAGCTTTTGGCAGCTGCTAAAACCAAACATGAGTCTTTTCCAAGCACGATTCTCACAGAGTTCCTTTTAGCAAGTTTTATAAAGATGATGTGAGAGCCAGATTGGTGTAGTGGTTAAGGCTTCAGACTAGAAACCGGGAGACTGTGAGTTCTAGTCCTGCCTTGGGCACGAAGCCAGCTGGGCGACCTTGGGCCAGTTGCACTCTCTCAGCCCTAGGAAGCAGGCAATGGCAAACCACTTCCGAAAACCTTGCCAAGAAAACTGTAGGGACTTGTCCAGGCAGTATCCAATAATCGGCCATGATTGAATGGATTAAACTAAAAAATAATAAAGGTGATAGGCTTGGGGGTTGCAAAAATTCAATCCCCTGAACTATTTCCCATCTAGGATCAATCTATCCCAGTGTTTCTCAACCTTGGCAACTTTAAGATGCGTGGACTTCAACTCCCAGAATTCCACGCATCTTAAAGTTGCCAAGGTTGAGAAACACTGATCTATCCAAAGTACGTAAGAGTGGAAATTCTCCAATTGTCTTTCTGACATCTTTCCTACAATCCAGCGAGGTCGCAGGTTTTTTTTCATGGATAACAGAGAATGTTGTAGTTGACTCCTAACCCAATAATCTCCTGAATCTTTATCAGCCTAGAAAGTGACCATTATATTTATACTACAATTGTCCTGTTTCCTGCCTCACTGTGGAGAGAAACTCGGCTGCCAATTTTCCATGCTTGTGCTTAGAGGGGGCTCGGGGATCCAGAAAAGCCAGCTCAACATCTCTCTCCAACCCTCACAATGAGACCCAGATTGTAGTTTGTAATTTGTAATTATTCATTTTCTTGGCCAGGATCCAAAATATACATCCAAAAAATATTTCTATTTAGTTCAAAAGAAGCCAGAGGGTCTATCGTCCTTCCCATTAGTGCTTTGGCTCAAGTTTGCGATTACCTGGTTCCCAATGTAAACTGGTCCAGTTTGTCATTCTTGGCTGCATTACAAATCAAGCATCATATCTTCCAGAAATTCTCTTGGAATATGCAATGAAGTATTCCCACCCGCATTCAGACTAAGTGAGTGGTTTTGAGGTTGCGCATGTAAACACACACACAGAGGCTCTCCTGCTGTGAAGCCACTGGACCCAAAGCCACGTGATTAATGGGAATATTCTCTATGGGGAACATTTCTCTTGTTTGCCCCATCCCAACCTAGGAGGCTTCCTCATTCCCAGGAACTGTGTTCTGGAAGGAAAGAGCAATTGAGGATTAGTTTTCAGGCGGCAATATAATAACATATGTCGGTGTGGCTTGGCCTATGCACCCATGCAGGACTTGAGGAAAAGTAAGCATTTACTTCTAACTGTATTTGATCCTTGCATTTTATTTCTTAGATTTACATCCTGCCTTTCATTCAGGAGCTCATGGGAATGTACAATGAGGTAGGCTGAGCTGAAAGAGTACATGTTGAGTTTATGTTCTGCCTTTCTTCCCGGAGCTCAGGATGGCTTACATGAAGATCTCCCTTCCCTTTTAACCCCACAACAACCACCCTGTGAGGGAATTGGGTTAAGAGAGAGGGACTGAACTAAAGTCTCCCAGAGAGCTTCTGGGTCTGAGGTTGGACTTGATTCTGGGTCCCCCCAGTTCTAGTCCAGCAAGCTCCCCACTAGACCACAGTAGACAGAAGAGACTCTATCTTGTACCGTAGCCGACTGCAGTGTTTTTCAACCTCAGCATCTTTGAGATGTGTGGACTTCAACTCCCAGAATTCTCCAGCAGTCCACACATTTTGGGCAACCAAAAACGTCCAATTCTTACTCTGTGAATGAATACGTAATCCAGAAGGAAGGGTCCGACAGGATTTTGGTAGCTGGAAAGGTTAGAGGAGACTATGAGCTGGGAGTGGGCTGGGTGAGGGTGAGTAGAAATGATGGGGTATAGACTAGGGTGAGTTATACAGGAGGAGGAAAAATGGTGATGCTTTGGCTCTTGATTACACTTAAGCATTTAGACCTACATGTAAAATATGGCTTCAGAATCATCAGTATGTATTAGAATATGAATATGGAAAGTGTGTTGCCAGCTTAAACCAAAGGACCAGCAGCTAATCACTAATGTAAGACAACCTTTAGGAAGGTCCCAAGTAGGACATGAAGACGAGAAAATATCCCAACTGCTTTTCTCCACCAATCGGAGGTACAACGTGGAAGATAACAGCCATTGACATACAGGTAACTTCAATGCATTTCTTTAATAACGTTATATAAGTGGAGAAGAAAATCAGATAAAGAATGTTATTGGGCATTACCTAGCCATAAAGGCTTTAGAGATTTGCCATGAACCACAAAACCCCACAAAGATCTAATATAAGTTAGAAAAACGACCATCACCTTACATGTCAAACCATACAATAATTTTATATTGCTGTGCAAATCAAGCTGCTTAGATCTTCTGAGAGAGCTATCTAAAAATTGCTTTCAAGGCTGGATCCAATATAGAAACTCTGAGGTGGTAATGAAGTTTATAGATCTTATTACAGCTTCCCCAACTTGATATTCTCCACATGTGCTAGGCTGTAACTCCCATAATTATGAACCAGCTCGGTCATGGTTTGGGAGGCAGCAGCAAATTGGGGAAGGTGTTCAAAATGTAGAGGGTATACAATAGTCCAGTGTTCTGATGCAGAACTTTCCTTTCCTTTTGCTGAAATCCAAATATGGTGATCCAAAGATACAAAGAATGCATCAAACGTATTGGTTTTCCTATTTGTACTATTCAGGCTCTTAATGTTGTTACTTACGTAGTCAAAACTTTATCTATGCACACAGAAGAAGGAGATATCAAAAGGATTGGGAGAAAATACCTGGGTTGGTAGAAGTAAAAAAAATAAGAAGAAAAATATGGTGACGACGGGGGGAATAGAGTCTCACAATGCTCACTGCTGTGGACTGATGCATGATGTGGCAGGGGACTGTGGTTGTGGAAGAACTGGATGGTCGAAGTCTTAGCCTGTACCACTCTGCATTGCACGACTGACCATAGGTTCCACATCCTAGATGCTGATATATATTGCTGGTAAAATGAAGATTGCGTCTCAACAGATAGCAGCACCTATATAGCTGACCTTGTTTGGACTCAGAAACCAAGCCAGATCATCCCCGGTTAAGACTTGGATGGGAAACCACCCAGGAGTACCAGGGTGGTAGGCTCAAGCAGGAGGTCAACAGAACACACTGAAAGAAGGCATTGATGAAGCGCTTCAGAATTGTTGCCAAGAAAACTATATAGTTGGGTCCATGACGACATAAAAGAGTCAAGCTCAACTCATGGGCATCTTTACTAACACTACCATTAAAAACAATGTGCCACTTCTGCATTTTCCCTTACTCCTTCTCCTCAATCTTTGTCCTTAAAGCATAGCTTTCCAAACTCTGTGTCGCAACACACAGCTTAGTGTGTCGCGAAGTGGTGGTGGCGGGGGCGCGCGCGGCGGGGGCGGTGTGCACAGCGGCGGCGGCGCACCATCAGCGCTTCTGCATTTTAGTGAGGCCGCCGCCGCTGCCATGCACGCCGCCCCCGCCACGCGCCCCCCTGCACCGCCGCCATGCGCGCCCCCGCGCCGCCGCTGCCGTTGGTGTGTCACCAACGGTGGCAGTTTGGAAAGCACTGCCTTAAAGGTTCACTGCAATACACACTATGAAAAACTGCAGTTCTGTCATACCAGTGCAATTGGGTTGCACAGCTTTGTGATACAAGATGCAAAAGGACCCAGGTGGAGTTTCTGGCATTTCCCATTAAAAGGTGGTAGAGATGTTGCTAGTCCAACGTTGACACAGCCGTGCAATGTACCAAGTGTTGCGCTCTTGTTTGTAACCTTAATTCTTCCTCTAGATGATCATATCTGAAGCCTTTGGTTTTGATTAATCAACTAACACATATTTCTTTTAAATGAAAATGTAATAAATGACACTTTCTCAGTGGATTGGAGATAAATCGGGCACCTTGTCTATGGCTTTAATGGCACTATTTTGCTTGCCTAGAAGCCAGGGAAGCTTCCAACCAATTTTAATTGTCCTATGTGAAGATTAGTTAGTGGTACTTGGTGGTAGAAAGAGAGCAAGTGGTGAATTTAAGGATTGGGCTGTTCCAAATCCTTTTTCTATGACACTTAGAAAACTTCCCAGGAACAGATACTTTTAATTAACATCTTGTCTGTTAATGGAAACTACAAAGTGAGAATGTTCAGGGTAGGTGGGGGTTGAGGGGGAGTGGGGATCAGTCCACTGATAATAACAAAGTTTATGCCTCGAAATATCCAGAGGTGGTGCATTTCATTTTTGTACAGAAGAAAAGAGTCAAATATGTATTTTCCAAGTGTTCTCTTCATACCCTCAACGGAGTGAAGATCAGGTGGGGGTGGGAGAGGAAGAAGGTATTAATCTTTCCATTTCATTCATTCATAACAAAACCTACAAATCCACTAATGAGGCATTGTCTGAGTAGGTGCCAGCAAGACAGTAAGTTGGCTTGAAGGGCCAAGTATAGGATAGTGATCCCACGGAGACGTGATCTTTAAAGTGGAAGGCATCTCCCATTCCTTGGCTGCCACTGGCACCCGGCTGAACATTCAGCCTTTCGGTTGTGGATGGATGCTTTCTGCCCGTCCAGTCGCTGGATCTTGTCACTTACGCAGGCCTAGGAAACGTGTGAATACAAAGACTTTAGATGAGAAGACAGAGGGGGCTACAGTTAGAGACAATCAGCCATCTGAATGTTTTGCCACCGTTCAAGCAATTTTCATGCAACATCATAATCTCCTGGAAGTTTCTAACCTGTGCCAAGGACCCTGTGTAATGATGCGGGAATGACCTTGGGAGACAGGAGGAAGAGCCACAGACTAGGTAACAGTCAGATAAGAAGCATCTGAGCCCACAGAAGGAATGGGGGCGTGGCAAATGTCTCAGAAGGGACCCTCCCTAGTTTCTTGGACTGTAAAGGCGAGGGGGGAGAGAGGTACTTTCAGACTTGCAAGATTCTATTATGGTAACATTTCAATAAATTTAGAGTTAGTAGTTCTGGCTGTGCTTCTTGTCTGAACTACCTCGGAAGGCTGACAACTCTCTTGCAGGTCTGAAAGTACCTCTCTCCCCCCTCGCCTTTACAGTCCAAGAAACTAGGGAGGGTCTCTTCTGAGACGTTGTCACGCCCCCATTCCTTCTGTGGGCTCAGATGCCTCTTATCTGACCGTTGCCTAGTCTGCGGCTCTTCCTCCTGTCTCCCAAGGTCATTCCCACATATCATTAAATCCTGTGAGTGGGGCCTTTGATACTATGCCTAGTAAAAAAAAGTCATAACAATATAAAAGTTCATTCTCTACTAACAAGCTCCAGCATGCTGAAATATGAAAGTTAAGCAAATGAACACACGTGCCTGCCTGTTTTGGGGTATTTGACTTGGCTTCTGCCAACTTTAGCAGGGAGGCTACAGGCAGCTGTGCAGCCTCCTCATCCCTGGAAATTCTGCTCAGCTTCTCATCTGCTGAGAATTTCTCAAGTAGTCTGTATTACCGTCCCAGAGTTAAGGACTAGTCACTTGATTATTCTGAGCAACAACTCTAAGTCTAGATGGCTGAGATGCTGCGTTGTGCAACCATGGATTCACTTTGGTGTGATTGTGAGAATCAAAGAATCCACCCAGGATAAGCCATGGGCTTTTCTTCTTCCACGTTCTCCATCTTGCAGCATTCCTTAGGAGGCTGTTAGGCATGCTAGTAGATTTCCATTATACTAAAGGAAAATTATACTAAATTATACTAAAGTTCCATTATACTAAAGGAGGAAAGGATAGCTCCTCATGGGGGCGGCTAACTCCTTAACTTTGTAATGTCCTTCGTTTTAATTCCATCCATCTGGATTTAGAATTATTTATTATTCTATATATTGTATAGTGATGTTTTATATTTTGTTTTAACTATTTTATTGTAAACCGCCCAGAGTTCCCCATTGGGGGAGATGGGCGGTTATGTAAATGAAATTAAATAAAAATAAATAAATAAAGTAATTATAGTATGTGCAAGTGATGCATTCACAAGATACCCGCAAGCACTGGGGAGAGAAGGCACGCGCATTGCAATGGCTGCTGAGAGAAGTCGGTTTGCTTAGTGCAGAGTCCCTGTGGCTTTGCAGGGCACGCTTGTCACTCGGCAGTCTGTCTGCTAAATGCTGCACTTTCTGCTCCCCACAGAAGGAAATAACTCAGGGTCAAACCAACCGCTATTTATAATGCTTGATACTCTTGGTTGCAGTAGTGAGCGATGCCTAAATGCCATCGTACCTTGAGAGGGCATTTTTACATGGTTCTTTCACTGTAGTGCTCAGGGGCCGTAAGTTTCCCAGATGTAAGCATTGCTCTGTCTGGTAGGGATTATTAATCACAAATATTCTTAGACTATCTTTCTGGCCAAACGATAGGCCACCCTCCTTTCCCCCAGGACCTTAAGCCCATCTTTTCCTCCTGCTTCAGCTTCGAGCTTCTTTCCTCTGGATTAGTAAATCAAGCAGCTGGCATTGCTCCTCCAGAGGCATTGTGTATTCCCACTTTGCAGAAACCTCCTGCATGAAAAATCAATATTTAATCTCCTGCTGCATCCATCCAAAAATGAGGAACAATTTGGACGGTATTCAATCCTGAAACGCAGAGTATTTATCTTTTTTTCCTGTAGTGTAAACCGATGTTTGAGCAATCAAGGGCCTCTCAATCTTCTGAAGGGCCACAGGAGGGTACTATGAATTTACCAGAAGAGACATGGCTGAAAATTTGGGGCCTAGAGGTAAACTGCTCCTATTCCCACTCCCTAAACCCCACCAAACCTGGACAATCCCTCTCAGACTATTCATTTTTTGGCCTTTGGGGGAGATGTTAAGGCTTCAGGTGGGAGCAGGAGGCCTCCAAGAGGAAAACCACTCCCATTCTCAGCCTTAAGACTGTCCCAAACCTGGAAAATATGAGCTGAAATTGTATTTCCCAAATTCAGTAATTTTGCTGCTGAATTTTGGTGGCATAAGGTTGTTGAGGTGAGGAACCATAAATGGGATGCTGCAGGCCACTTGTGGCCTGTGAGACCCAGATTAAAGGTAAAGGTTCCCCCCGCACATTTGTGCAGTCGTGTCCGACTCTAGGGGCTGGTGCTCATCTCCGTTTGTTAGCCAAAGAGCCAGCGTTGTCCGAAGATGCTTCCACGGTCATGTGGCCGGCATGATGCGCGCGGAACGCTGTTACCTTCCCACCGAAGTGGTACCTATTAATCTACTTGTTTCGAATTGCTAGGTTGGCAAGAGCTGGGGCTAGTGTGGGAGCTCACTCCGTCATGCGGGACTAGGAATTCGAACCTCCGAACTTGCGATCTTCTGATCGACAAGCCAGGCGTCTTACCCGCTGAGCCACCAGATTACTCACCCCTAATAAAGGCAGAGTTCACAGTACTCTGGCAAAGCACCAGTGCGAGCTCCAAAAAAGGGTAGGTAATATTCCTGAATTGACAAATCTCAATAGCTACCTATTCACTGAAGATGAATACTAGGTGCAAAGAAGCAGTGAAGGAATAGGACAAAGACTTTTCTATGGGCTTCTCCAAACCTCCTAGTTGGCCAGAATGGCCAACTGGACGCTGGACTAGATACAGGTAGCCCTTGACTTACGATCACAACAGGGACCAGAAAATTCATCATTAAATGGTGTGGTCATTAAGTGAGGCATCATGTGACCGCGCCCAATTTGACTACCTTTTTTGCCGGGCTTGTTAAACGAGACATCATGTGACCGCGACTTGTGACCTTCCCTGCCTGCTTTCCCATTGACTTTGCTTGTTGGAAGCCAGATGGGAAGGTTGCAAATGGTGATCATGTGACCGCAGGACACTGCAACCGTCATAATTGTACGATGGTTGCCAAGCATCAAATTATGATCACGTGACCACGGGGATGCTGCAACGGTCGTAAGTGTGAGGACCAGTCGCAAGTCACTTTTCCCAGCGCCGTCGTAACTTGGAACAGTAGCTAAAAGAATGGTCGTAAGTCGAGGACTACCTATAGATCTTTGATCTGATTTAGCAGGGCTCTTGTGTAAGAATGTCAAAAGGTCTTGCAGAGCATGAAGGAGGAGTTCCTTGCCACTGCAACATTTCTAGGCATGGCGTGCAAAACAAAAGCCTTAGTTCTGTGCTCCACTCTTTCATTCCACAAAAGGAATTGCTACAAAGGAGGCCTATCCATATAGGGAGGCAGGAAGCAGGAGTAATGGAGAGTTACTCCACCTTTGAGTAACAGCTTCTTCCTAACCATCTATGAGACTTATGAGCAGATCCTGCTTCTGGATTGGAAGGGTGAGATTGAAACATTGCTTGGTGTGAGCAGCAGCGTGGCTTGACTTTGGGCAGAGCAACATCCAATCTGCATGTGGCCTGCTCCACTCGTGGAGCACACAGTGAAAACACCTCCCTCTCCTCTTGTGCAAAATGAATCCCTCAAGAATTCATTTCCATTCCCAATGCTTTACTGTGGGCCTTCGGGTCAATCCCAGGGCCTTTCCCTCTTACAGAGCGCTATCCACCCCTCCTGGAGTCAGCCTAAAACAACGAGGCAGAACGTTTGCCATCCCTGTGGCCAATCCCTGCCCTGTCCCTGTTGCACCACTTCCAAGTCACTGCCACTTGGTGTGGTTCTGAAGTCTGAGTGCGCCACTCGCTGTGGGCAAGGTGATTCAGGTTCTCTTCCCTTTCAGCGTGTCCCCAGCCAGCGGAGAAAAACGTCACCAATCAGGGCACTACCGCAGTCATGGGAAAAGTCTGACTTCGGGACTGGGCCTGAGCTTCTCCAGGCTGGTTAGTCTGGCCTCCCTCAGGCCCATACTTCGTCATCTCCTAAATTAAAACAGAGAGCCAGTTTGGTGTAGAGGGTAAGGCATCAGGCTAGAAACCAGGAGACTGAGAGTTCTAGTCCCGCCTTAGGCACGAAAGCCGGCTGGGTGACCTTGGGCCAGTCCCTCTTTCTCAGCCCTAGGAAGGAGCCAATGGCAAACCAGGAGACTGAGAGTTCTAGTCCCGCCTAAGTCATGAAAGCCGGCTGGGTGACCTTGGGCCAGTCCCTGTCTCGCAGCCCTAGGAAGGAGCCAATGGCAAACCAGGAGACTGAGAGTTCTAGTCCTGCCTTAGGCATGAAAGCCGGCTGGGTGACCTTGGGCCAGTCACTCTCTCTCAGCCCTAGGAAGGAGCCAATGGCAATCCAGGAGGCTGAGAGTTCTAGTCCCGCCTTAGGCAGGAAAGCCGGCTGGGTGACCTTGAGCTAGTCCCTGTCTCTCAGCCCTAGGAAGGAGCCAATGGCAAACCAGGAGGCTGAGAGTTCTAGTCCCACCTTAGGCATGAAAGCCGGCTGGGTGACCTTGGGCCAGTCCCTGTCTTTCAGCCCTAGGAAGGAGCCAATGGCAAACCAGGAGGCTGAGAGTTCTAGTCCTGCCTTAGGCAGGAAAGCCGGCTGGGTGACCTTGGGCCAGTCACTCTCTCTCAGCCCTAGGAAGGAGCCAATGGCAATCCAGGAGGCTGAGAGTTCTAGTCCCACCTTAGGCACGAAAGCCGGCTGGGTGACCTTGGGCCAGTCACTCTCTCTCAGCCCTAGGGAGGAGCCAATGGCAAACCAGGAGGCTGAGAGTTCTAGTCCCACCTTAGGCATGAAAGCCGGCTGGGTGACCTTGGGCCGGTCCCTGTCTCTCAGCCCTAGGAAGAAGCCAATGGCAAACCAGGAGACTGAGAATTCTAGTCCTGCCTTAGGCAGAAAGCCCAAGGGTAACCTTGGGCCGGTCCCTGCCTCTCAGTCCTCAGAAGAAGGCAAGGGCAAACCAGTTCCAAAAATGTTGCCAAGAAAACTGCAGGCACTTCTCCAGGCAGTTCCCAGGAGTCAAGAAAGACTCAAAAGCGCAATAAAATAAAATAATCTGAAATTAAAGATGTCTACCGGAAGGGCATTAAGTAAGTTCTAGAATGCAGAATAAGACAGACCGACTAGCTGCTGGGCACCCTCCTCTCTCAGTCCAAGGTGTGTGGAGAGAAGTCATTGCAACTGATAAATCAGGGAATTGGCAAACAGGTGCGAAGCATCCAAGGCTGGGTGGCTGTGTGCGGTTGCCATGCCTGTGGTTGAACAATTGTCTAAGGTCCCGTCATGTACAGAAGCCTTCCGGCCCTGCACCTCCTATTAGCCTCCATCTAATAGACTAGAATCCCTCAAACAAGCCCTCAAGAAATCCAGTACAGGTAGTTCCTATTTAGTGACCACAACTGGGACCAGCAACTCGGTCATTAAGCAAAGCAGTTGCTAAGTGAAACCACAACTGTGCTTACGATCTTCCTTCAGCTCTCCTTTGCTTTACAGACCTGTGAAGGTCATAAATGCGAGGATTGGTCATAAAGTTATTTTTTCACCATTGTCGTAACTGTGAATGGTCGCTAAACAAGGCAGTTGCTAAACAAGGACTACTTGTACCTTTGGATAAGTAATATTATTGAAAAAAGTTAGGAAGCTATACATTTTTGTGAGTGAGGAGGACAGGAGCCCAAAAATGCTGTTTTTCCATCATGGATCCCATTCTCTGGAACAGCGCCCCCCCTAGGGTGCCCTCTCAATGATGGCCTTCTGGAAGGTAGTGAAGACTCTGATCCAGGACCAGAGTCAGCAGTTTATCTTCATCTAAAGGAAAAAGGACACTCATTTGAGGACATTAATGTTCACATTTTAGACAGAGAAGATGGGTGGTTTGAGAGAGGGGTCAAGGAATCCATTTATGCCAACTTGGAAAATCCTTCCTTGAATAGAGGTGGGGGCCTCGGGCACAATCTTTCCCCTATTTTCCTTCCTGCTTTGTCTTCTGTGCCTAGGAAGATTAAGACCATTTCGCAAGCTCAACAGCAGCATGGTGATCTTAACGATCCTCCTTTGGATGATAAAGGGACTTAGAAATAAACATCTCAAAATAACGATGACCTAGCCCCAGGTGCAAGGTCACACAGCCACCTAGAAACATATTTAAGGATTCCCTTACTAACTTTGCTCAGACTGAAGAAGCTCCTTGGATAAGGAGCAAAACGTTTCCACTGAGAAAATAGAAATCCAGTTGACGTGATTCAAGCTACAGTCCCCAGTGAAATCTCATTTAGCTTTTAGTGCCACTGAGGCAAAGACAAAGCCAGCCTGGCTTACAGGACCTAGTTAAATGGCAGCCCTCCACGGGCAGCCCAGGAATCTTTCTCTGTCTAGCCAAAAGAGAAGAAAGAAAGCTGCTTAAAAGAAGGAGAAAAATTAGCAAGGGGGAATGGCATGCATTTCCTTTCTTTCTCCAACCCTTTTTTCCTTTTTCCAGAATCCCACACTGCTTTTGCTGTGTCAAATTAGCTCACCCTGTTCATTCTCTCTTGCATTCAGCACAGGACCTAGAGAACAGAGCAGGAATGCAGTTCCAGTGCCAAGAGGCAGACAAGATTTGCAGCCCATCCAGCTAGTTCAGAAGGGGGGGAAGCTGGGTTACAGCAATATCCAACAACCCGCTTTCCCCACATGCTAAATTTTGCCCATCTTTATTTGGAGATGATGAAGTTATCCCAGCAATATTAGTGTCCCTGAAAATTTGGGTGGTACTTTTTCCTGTGGAGCCCTTGGTGCTCTCCGAGCTTGGTTGTTTGCTTGCAGACGTTTCATTACCTGATTAGATAACATCATCAGTGCGAGGGAGTGTGGGGTTTGCTCCCTGTTTATATACAGCAGCTTGCCCTGCCAGTGTTGGTGGGGATGTGGTTTTCTCCTTGGTAGTTCCTTGATTAGGGTATTGTTTTCTGTCTGATTGTTTGTCTGCCTGATTGTTTGTCTCCTTGGTGTTTCCTTGATTATTGGTAGTTATATTTATATATTGGTAGTTCCTTGATTAATCAAGGAACTACCAAGGAGACAAACAATCAGGCAGACAAACAATTAAGCAGTAAGCAACAGCCTAATCAAGGAACTACCGAGGAGAAAACCACACCCCCACCAACACTGGCAGGGTAAGCTGCTGTATATAAACAGGGAGCAAACCCCACACTCACTAGCACTGATGATATTACCTAGTCAGGTAATGAAACATCTGCAAGCAAACAACAAAGCTCAGAGAGCACAAAGGACTCCACAGTTCAACCCTGAGCTACAGAGATTCTCTTCCATTGATAATTTTCCCCTTCTTACACTGTATTGCAAAGAGGACAGACAACATTATAAATCCTACTTTTGCCTACTTTCTTCTTTTATTCAATATTCTAGGCATATCTTCTACCCAACATGCATCTCATTAACCACATTTCTACACTACATCCCAAGCTATAGCCATGATTTAACCACAATTTACTGATTTTTATTTATTTATTTATTTATTTAATTTATTAACCATGATTTATTGAGTGGGTTTCAAGTGAGAGAATCCATGGAACCTGCTAATGTCTTCTTTAGACACTTTAACGTTGGTAAAGCAAAATTAAAATGAATCTGGAAGCTCCTTCTCAGGCACAACACCAAAT
This sequence comes from Charina bottae, assembly GCA_023362775.1. Classification (NCBI taxonomy): domain Eukaryota; kingdom Metazoa; phylum Chordata; class Lepidosauria; order Squamata; family Charinaidae; genus Charina; species Charina bottae. The sequence goes on from JALMGJ010000003.1 coordinate 120,258,906, forward strand.
GAATGATTAGAATCATAGATTTGGAAGGATCTAATCCAACCCCTTGGTCTGTGCAGGCTTTTTGAAGCCAAAAAAAAAATTGGTAAAACCAATAAATTTACTTGAGGGATTTTTGTGATCATAAGATTCAGAGGTGGTCTCAGGGTGTGGTAAAAAAAAAGTCAAGATGGTGGCTGTGATGGTGCGATCGAAGCTCCACCCATTTTCTATGTGCAATGCATTTGTGTGGAGCTTTGACTGCACCATTGTGGCAGCCATCTTGACATTTTTTTTTACCATACCCTGTAGATGCCCCTAGTAAGATTCCTTGCTTTAATCCAAGAATTGCCAAAAGAGAGCATCTAAGCCTTGCTATAGCATACTTACAGATACGTCTGCTTGAACAAAAGATTGGAAGGCTTTTCATTAACATGGTACAGAGGGAATGGGTCAAATCCACCAATGAAATCAACTGAAAGAAAAAAAAATCCAGAACACAAGCAATAACAATGGCATAATTGAAACAAAACGGAAGGCTGGTGAAGAGGAGAACACACCAAAGCATAAGACAACACAAACACGTATGTGTAAAAAAAGAAAATAAAACCAAAGGTGCAAAAAGAGGGTGCAAACTTACACCATCTAAGCATGTTAAAGTCCTTTCAACAGGAGAATTAAACACCTGGTTTAATTTTTCCACATTTTTATAATTTGGACATAAAGGTCCCAAGAAATTCCCCAAATTGTTTACGAGCAAGCAATGCCTGCTTCTATAAAATGAAACACTGAAAATACAGACTTGAGCAATGGGACGCTACTCAAGCTGTTCAATCAGTTGGAAAATCCTCATACCCTGTTTTTTTTTTTTTTTTTTGAAGAAATAAATGGGAACCACTTTGCCTCTTACTCCAAGCGATGTGGAGCTTCAGGATTGAGGCAGTTCCTGGACATTTTGTAAACTGAAGTTCTCAAATAGTTGATGATCCTGAAGTTCTCACTCCTGGGCCAATTGCTTGGATAGCCAAGGCACAATCTGGACCCTTGGTTAGATTAGGGCAGAGCTTTCCAAACTTTTCATATTGGTGACACACACCAACGGTGGCGGCGGCGCGGCCTGTGGTGTCCTGGTGTGTCGCGCGCAAACCCGGAAGCGCTGATGGGGGGAACCGGAAGAAGTGGCATCCCCGCCGCTGATTGGTGGGGGTGCCGCTTCTTCCGGTTCCCCCCATCGGCGCTTCCAGGTTTGCGCGCGACACACCAGGACACCGCAGGCGACACAGTAGTGTGTCGCGACACACACTTTGGAAAGCTATGGATTAGGGAGACATCTGAACTTCCAGGGCTGCATGTGGTCCTCAAAAGCATTGGCTCTCGGCCCCCAGAACCCTTCCGGAAGTTGTCACCCTACTAGAATTTTTAATGTGACAAAGAGAAAATACCTGAGTCGTCATATTAATAGTATTACAGGTAGTCCTTGATTTAAGACCATTTGTTTAGCGACCATTCAAAGTTACGACGGCACTGGAAAAAGTGACTTGCAACCGGTCCTCACACTTACGGCCGTCGCAGCATCCCTGCGGTCACATGATCAAAATTCGGCCACTTGGCAACCGGCATGTATTTACAACAGTTGCAGCATCCCGAGGTCACGTGATCGCCATTTGCAACCCTCCCAGCCAGCTTCCAACAGGCAAAATCAATGGGAGAAGCTGGATTTGCTTAACAACTGCTGTAAAAAAGGTCATAAAATTGGGTGCAGTCACATGATGCCTCGCTTAACAACCACATCGCTTAGTGACTGAAGTTCCAGTCCCAATTGTGGTTGCAAGTCGAGGACTACCTGTAATAGAACGGAACTGAATTATAAATTGAATTTACTGTAAATGTCATTTAATCAAATATAAATGTAAATTCAATTTCAATAAAAATGAAATTCAGTCAAAATGTGTTTTTCATTTTCATCCCCCTTATTCCTGTCCCATCAACTTTCAGCATGTGGCCTGGCAAGCCACTGAAAAGCTGAGTGAGATCTTTGGCTTGAAAATGTTGTGCACCATTGCACTAGCCTGTGTGAAGCCTTTGGGGAAAGGGGATCCATTCACCTGCACTGAACGCGAGGGATTTTGAGAGCATCAGGTTAATGGCACTCTAACAAAACAGCTGCCACAGTGGGTGTTTTCATTTGATCCATAAATATAATAGAAATGACTAGTTTGCATTGCCTGATTATATGTAGACGGGAACACAGTTACCCTTCAGAATAAGAAGGACCTGTCCCAAATGTAGCAATGCAATTCTTGGCACACAAAAAAATGTGTACAAAAATGCATGTTTCAGGCACAATTTTAAACAGTAATTTGTAGACAGGTGTGGAAATGGGACAGAACAGAGTGCATGAAAGACAAAGATGGTCGAGAAAGAGATCTATTGTTCCATCAGTACAGCAGGCTATTCTCATATATGCTCAGATGTTGTTCTGCATATATGTATATATATGTAAATATATGTATATATATTGTGTGCAAGGAAACAGAAACAGAGACACATAGTCCCCGCAGACTCAGTCCCCAGGCGCCTAAAGAATTTACCAGAAAATGTAAGTTTCAATTTATTTATTCATTTGGCTTCTAAGTCACTTCAGTTGATGCTGACTCTGAATGGCTTACATGCCCTATTTATGTAATTAGGTTCAAAATATCAATATCAATATCAATCCTTTTCTATTAACCCCCAAATTATAAGGGGAAAGAGTGTGTTACATTTCTGTCTCTAAGAGTCCCAAGTTTCCCTTGGAGAGAAATTAAATAAATTACATACATTATTAAATAACTCGTGAGGAATTAAATTCATGGAATTGATTTAATGGAATTGAATTGTCATTCAATTTAGGTGGTATCAAATCCAATTCGGTATTTGTCCTGGGCTCCCTCTATCTTTTAAAGTGAAGTCCTGGGCATGCCATTCAAAAGCAAAATGTGGCTTTTGGCCTTTTCTGATTTTTCGTAGTTTAAACTGCATTATCCACACACACAAGAAGATGATTTGCAGAAATACCCAAAATCCTTTACAAGAGTTAAACCATTTCTATCCTTAACCAACTCTTGAACAAAAACGTGTTGCAAATGTTGGCTCTGCCCACTCCAAAGTCATTATGATGTCACCTGCCACACCCCCTGCATTTCCTGGGAAGCCAAAGAAAAATTATTAAAATTATTGTTGCTCAAGCCATGTGGAAGCTATGCATTCTTGGAATACAGAATTAGTATTACCTATTAGATTTACAGTATATGCCACTTGTTCTCCAGGAGAATTAGACTCATAAGATTCTGTTATACAGGTAGTCCTCACTTAACAACCATTCATTTAGTGATGGTTCAGACTTACAACAGTGCTGGAAAAACCGACTTACGACCGGTCCTCAAACTTAAAACCATTGCAGTGTCCCCGTGGTCACGTGATCATGATTTGGGCACTTGGCAACCGATTCATATTTATGACTGTCACAGCGTCCCATGGTCATGTGATCGCCATTTACGACCTTCCCGGCTGACTTCTGGCAAGCAAAATTGGAGAACCAATGGGGAACCACATGATTCACTGAACAACCATGTGGTCTGCTTAATGCCTGTGGCGATTTGCTTAATGACCACTGCAAAAAAGGTCGTAAAATCGGGTAAGATTCGCTTAATGACCGCTTCGCTTAGCAACCAAAATTCTAGTCCCAATTGTGGTCGTTAAGCGAGGATTACTTGTAACAGCCCATCTCAACAAAAGTAGTTTTGGCCTCCTTGTGGAATTGATTTCCTGGTCTGGTCCATTTAGTGGGGCTGACCTCACCTGACAAGGTGCCTCTCTATTTCTCCTGCTTCATATCAAAGGAACAATTTCAAAGAAATGCCAGTATTGCAGAGAGAAAAAGCACCACCAATTGGTTCCGGTCACTGGAAGTCCATGTCGTTACAAATTTGAAATATCAGCGGTTTCTAAGTATTAATTATTGAGGTTGGCATTGGGGACTTGGCATCTTGGAAGAAGAGTGTGGAGGAAGAGGCTTGAAATTAGCTATGGATTTCTTGATAAATCACCGCCACGACACCACCGCTTTTTGTTTGAAGTTATTGAGTTTCCTCCAGAGAAGGGCACGTTCTCCCTCTGCACCCGATGCCTTCCTCCCTTTCCCATTCTGCTTCCTGCCCCAGGTCATCATCCTTCCAAAATGCCGCCATGCATATTAAACGAACAAGTGGACAAGAGAGCAGCTGACACAGACGAAGTGATGAGAATGGGAGAAAGAGAAAAGCTGCTTAAATTTGCCTCCTGTCTCCATCGTTAATTTGGAGGAGGACAACCAACGTCTGCAGGCTGGATATGGTGCTGGGTAAATCTTCTCCCATTTAGGATCCCTTCTAAATGTTAATGAAGATACATTCAAAAAGCCTATTGTCCTTTCCTTTCCTTTCCTTTCCTTTCCTTTCCTTTCCTTTCCTTTCCTTTCCTTTCCTTTCCTTTCCTTTCCTTTCCTTTTCTTTTTTTCTTTTCTTTCCCAAAGCTTCCAGGAAGTCCCCAGCATAAATTGCCAACTGTTTGCCAGTTGAAATTGCGGTTGAATTTGTCTATGTGTGGAGAGATTAAGGAATGGTAGGACCTGATGCCCTCAACACACAGACTAGGTCAGCCACAATTTCAACTGGCAAACATTTGACATTTTAGGCCAAGCCAAATCAGACCTCTACAGACACATAGAGATAAATGCTATCTACATGACATTTAAAAGACATGACCAGAAGTCAAGGAAGGAAAGAAATACAGGTAGTCCTCACTTAACAACCACAATTGGGACTGGAATTTTTGTCACTAAGTGATGCGGTCATTAAGCAAATCTGACCCAATTTATGCCCTTTTTTTGTGGCATCATTAAGTGAATCACCGCAGTCATTAAGTGAATCACATGGTTGTTAAGTGAACCATATGGTTGTTAAGCAAACCACATGGTCATTAAGCAAATAATGTGGTTCCCCATTGATTTTGCTTGCCGGAAGCCAGCTGGGAAGGTAAAAAATGGCGATCACATGACTGTGGGACGCTGCGATGGTCGTAAATGTGAACTGGTTGCCAAGCACCTGAATCGTGCTTGACTGCGGGGATGCTGCGATGGTCGTTAGCATGAGGACCGGTTGTAAGTTGGGTTTTTCAACGCCATCATAAGTCTGAGCCATCACTAAATGAATGGTCGTTAAGTGAGGACTACCTGTAGAGGACATCCTCTTTAGCAGTCAACACCCGGATAAGCAGGAAGCAACAACAGATAAACCATCAGAGAAGAAAAAATGCCCTAATCATTAAGGAACTGTTAAGGAAGATGCCATACTTCCACCCAGACTATATAATGTAGCCAGCACATCCCTCGCATTGATGATGTTACATAGCCTGGTAAGGAAACGTCTGCAGGAAAACAACCAAGCCCAGAGAACGCCAAGAACCCAACAGGTGAACTCTGAGTTATACAGTATATATTCCCTACTGTTATAAACTGGTGGCAGTCAATTTCTACTGCTGGATTTCAAGGGGCATAACTTCAGCTTTCGAGAAGAGAAGGAAAAGAAGCTGGGAAGGCAAAACAGATGCATGGTACAGTAAAGGCCTGCTCTTGGATACATTCAGAATTAAAGGGATGAAGCAAAAGGCGAAAAGGAGAAAAAAGAGACAGCAGAAGCGGTCATACTGAGAAGAATGTCTCCAGGCACAGAATACGTTAAAGAAACTAGCTGGCAAAACATTTGCAAAATTAACGTTTGCCTCTGCAGCTCCAGACGCTAATGTCTCAGAAGTTGAGACATCTCCTTTTGAAAATGAACCTCTCTCCAACTGGCCACAAATCGTTTTAGGAACATGAAATGCGATGCCATTTGTTTTCAAAGCTTCTGGTTACAGTTATCTATCTTGGCTCAGGAAAAGATGGTGCAAACAATGCAAGCTATTAATTGAAAGCCTTGTAAATCTAAAGGTCAGCTCTGGTGCAATTTGGATCAATAAAACCATGGTCAAGAAGACATCTTTTAGACAGTTCTGAAAAGTAATTGACATAATGAACCCTAATCCCAGTTTTATAATGTTCGTTCTCTAATCCACTGGGGGAAAAAAATATGCCCACAGAGGAATTGAAATTAATGCATTGTTTAGTGGAAGATGAGTGATTAGCCACTACCACTACCTCCTGAGCCAGCCAATATGCTTTTAGGTAGCAATCCCATGGTCCCTGGCAAAGTGTCCCAGGGAACAAAGATTCCTTTTCCCTTAAAAGCCCAGAGAGCAACTCCAATCTCAGATGAGGAAATCACACCCTAGGATTTCGAGTTGGCTGGCAGGAATTCTCAGACCATCTTAGACAAATGCCCGTCCTATCTTTGTTTGAAAACGTTTAATGACGGAGGGAGGGAGGCTGTTCCACACTTAATAGCTCTCATGGTCAGGTCTTTCCTTCTTATTTCAAGTTTGGATCTCCCTCTGTAAAGCTTCCACCCGCTGGTTCTTGTCCTAGACTTGGACATTATGGAGAATAAATCCACCCTCTTCCCCGTGATGGCCCTTTATTTGATGGGAAGCTGCTATTATATCTCCCCTTAGCTTTCTGTTCTTTAGGCTAAACACACCCCTCACCATCTCCCTGGTTCTTCTTTGCACTCTTTCCACTCAATGCCTCAGTGTCCTTCTCATATTGTAGTGACCAGAACCAGACACAGTATCCCAGGCAGGGCATGACCAGTGTAACACAGAGCGGTACTATCAATTCCTGTGATCTTCACATTATATACCTCCTTGCTCACTACTATTGGAAATTGTTTTCCTGATGTATTCTGACACCAGATTGTTCTTTGATGTATCACAGGATTGCTCTACTTGGCCATGAATGCCTACTTCCTCCATATTCAGCCTCCTACAATTCAGGAAGGAAGGAAGGAAGGAAGGAAGGAAGGAAGGAAGGAAGGAAGGAAGGAAGGAAGGAAGGAAGGAAGGAAGGAAGGAAGGGGGAAGGAAGGAAGGAAGGAAGGAAGGAAGGAAGGAAGGAAGGGGGAAGGAAGGAAGGAAGGAAGGAAGGAAGGAAGGAAGGGGGAAGGAAGGAAGGAAGGAAGGAAGGGGGAAGGAAGGAAGGAAGGAAGGAAGGAAGGAAGGAAGGAAGGGGGAAGGAAGGAAGGAAGGAAGGAAGGAAGGAAGGAAGGAAGGGGGAAGGAAGAAGGGGAAAAGGAGGGAGGGAGGAAGGAAGGAAGGAAGGGAAAAGGAGGAAGGGAGGGAGGGAGGGAGGAAAGGGGAAAAGAAGGGAGGGAGGGAGGGAGGGAGGGAGGGAGGGAGGAAGGAAGGAAGGAAGGAAGGAAGGAAGGAAGGAAGGAAGGAAGGAAGGAAGGAGCAACAGGCTGCATTTCAGGCAGGTTAAATCCAACCTTGACTATTAATGTGTGCTGCAGTCACTGGAACATCTGAGTAGTATCAGGGAGGTCTTTGAAGAGTTTTTGTGAGAAAGAAGGAAGAAAGAGCTTGAACTTCACCCTCATTTACTCCTCTCATCTTCCATTTTTTTCACATTGGTTACCAAACTACAGTATATGATAAAGTGTCCTGAAGACTTAAAAGATGACCCACCTACATTCAGACATCTAAAGGCCATTTTGCTGAACAGTCACATTTTCTGCAAATAATTTTCCTGGGTACAATGTATTTTGTAGATTATTCCACCAACGGATGCATTTTTGTAAACATTTTAACTGGAGAACAACTTTATTAAAAAAGGCATACTGATTTTGTTTCAGTTCATTTTTTAAAATCTGAAAATGTAACATTGCATTAAAATGTCAATTTAACCAATTTGTTCCCCATCAGTAATGATGTAACAATATCTGTTCCCATGTACCAACATCTTCAGCTACAGTCAACTAAACATCCAAAGGAAGGCCATTTAATCAATAGACACTGACTGCAATCTGTGCTGGCAAATACTTACAGCTGTCTTCTTCTTCTGTAAAAACACTGACAACGTAACAGGCATACACGAATCCCACCAGCTGGAAAACAAACAGAAGAAGGAACTATGAACCTCTCTTCCAACAACCACCATTTGTGATTTTTAAAATACGAACTAGACATCTAAGATTTTCTTCTAAAACTGTTCATTGTTGAGCTGTTTCTTCTTGAGTACATTTACATGATGCTTTTTAGTAATGTAGAGAATATGTAGCCTAGATGTGATGGTATGTGGGAATGACCTTGGGAGAGAGGAAGAAGACCTGCAGCCTAGGCTTTGGGTCTTCCTCCTGTCTCCCAAGGTCATTCCCATATACCATCACATTAGGTTACCAACTTTAGTCATCCTTATGCCATATGGAGTATTTCCTGCTAAGTGTAATGACAGTAGTGAGCAGCTTGGACACATAATGGCCAGGAGGTCACAAGTGCAACAAAAGCCCAGGTTTAGCAGAAGAATGTTCATGCTTTCCTGTACAAATTAGGATGTCTCATCTAGAAACTGCCTTATGAGACAACATACTGTTGCCCTTGTCCTATCAACTTGGAGGCACATGCAGTGTATGGGGAAGATGTATGGAATCAAGGATGGTTTGCAACGACAGAAGCATCTGGAGAGATCAAAAAAATCAGAAGGTATCTGGTAGCATCTTTTCACTATAAAATATAATTTATTAAAAGGCATAAGCTTTTGTGAGCTGCAGCTCACTTCACCAGATGTTAGCTTTTTAGTCAGAAAAGGTGCTCCTTCTGATTTTTTGGTACCATAGACTAACACAGTTCTCCTCCTACAGTGGAAAGATCTAGTGAATGATGTTGGTATAAGCTAAATCTAAGCTGTATTTCCTTTCCTTTTCTTATCTCAAGCTTTTAATTTCTTTGGCTTACTTACTTACTTATTTCTTTCAGCACTTTGTACAGCATTACTTACCTTGAAAGGGAATAGCATGGTGTGTGTGTGTGTGGATAGTTGCTGACAAATAATAATAATAGTAAAAAGGTAAAGGTTCCCCCCGCACATTTGTGCAGTCGTGTCCGACTCTAGGGGCTGGGGCTCATCTCCGTTTGTAAGCTGAAGAGCCAGCATTGTCCGAAGACGCTTCCACGGTCAGGTGGCCAGCATGACGCATGTGGAATGCTGTTACCATCCCACCGAAGTGGTACCTATTCATCTACTTGCATTTGCATGCTTTCGAATTGCTAGGTTGGCAAGAGCTGGGGCGAGTGCGGGAGCTCACTCCGTCACGCGGGGCTAGGGATTCGAACCTCCAAACTTGCAATCTTCTGATCGACAAGCCTGGCGTCTTACCCGCTGAGCCACCACGCCCCCAATAATAATAGTAGTGGTAATAAAATAATAGTAGTAACACTTTCCATTTTTCTTGTTTTACAAGAAATAAACAAAATCCAAATAAATAATACAGTAGATATGAGAACAGAAGAATCTACCCTCAATATGCTTAATGTCAATGCTTAGAAGTATAATATTATTTCTACTGTATTTTAATCTTCTGCTGATTAAGGGAGTTTTTGGGGTCTGTAAGAGGTTGAGAAATCATATACAAATATTTATCTAAATGTATTAATATTATTTATGTAAGGCACAATCCTACATTGCCTAAGATTACATGCTATGTAAGATAAGTCTTCCAAAGCCCTTGAGAAAATGCCATCCTCAGAGAGTTAAACTCTGACATTGTATTTTCCCTTTCCCTCTCCTTCTGACATGGGTGGAGGGAGCTCTTTCTAAAGATGTGACTCCTTGACCTGAAAACTCCAAAAAGAAGGACAAATGCAGATGAGGATCAGCTGGACCTTAAGGTTTTTTGTCCACATTCTTGTCCACACCTCCAGACCTGATTAAATTTCAGCTGGCTAAATTGCTAGATTTATTACCTGCCACTCCATGCAACAGGAGAACTTTTCCTTTCTTGAACCACTGGCAAACATAAAGGGCAGCAACTGATTGACTGATTCTGCGCTATCAAATCAGCACCGTCTCTTAGCAACCTCATAGGTAGACCTTCTCTAGGAGGATCTCTCCCCAACCTGACCCTTCAGGTCTTCCAATGGTGCACCTGTCACTGCTGTAACTGACTCCATCCACCTTACCATCAGTCATCCTCTTCTTCTCTTTCCTTCCATCTTTCTCAGTATTATAGACTTCTCAAGGGAGCTTGTGTTTTTTGCATGTGTCCAAAGTATGATAATTTGAACGTGGTCATTTGTAAATCAAGTGACAATTCTGAATTGATTCATTGATCAGCAAAAGATGCTCCTTCCTACTTCCTTGTTATGGTCCACCAGCAGGACCATCAAAGTGCTCTAAGTATGGAGTGTTCCAGCCTAATGTTAGGATCACTGTTAATGCATTTATATCTTGCTTTTTCTCCATTGTAGAGCATAATGCAGTATAAAAGTTTCTGAACTGGGTTCCCATCCTGCTCCCATAGCAAGTCTTGTGATCTTTGCCTTCTTTCTTCTTGTAGTTTTGGAAGGCCAACTTGCTTTACAAAAGCACTGGGGCGGGGGGGGGGAGAGAGAAATGGGGTAGGGACTTAATATAGTTAGGATTCTAGTTATATAGGTATAGTTAGGATAGACTACTGTAATGCACTCTACATGGGGCTACCCTTGAACAGTATCCGGAAGCTACAGCTGGTGCAGAATGCGGCCGGGCGAGCAGTCTTAGGAGTCCCAAGGAGGGCACACATAACACCATTGCTCCGCGAGCTGCATTGGGTGCCAGTTTGCTTCCGGGTCCAATTCAAGGTGTTGGTTTTCACCTTTAAAAGCCCTACATGGCATGGGTCCAGGTTGCCTGAGGGACCGCCTCACCCCCGTGACATCGACCTGTCCCACCCGGTCAGGCAGAGAGGGCATGTTACAGATCCTGTCCATGAGGGATTGCTGATTGGCAGGGTCCAGGAGGAGGGCCTTCTCCACCATTGTGCCCACTCTTTGGAATAAGCTACCTCCGGAGGTGAGACAGGCCCCCACTCTCCTGGCCTTCAGGAAGGGGGTTAAAACCTGGCTATGCCACCTGGCTTGGAGTGGGAGGGGCGATAGCCATGCATGGAGGTGGTTGGCACCATGATGGTGCCAACAGTAAGATCTCGATTTGCCATCTTGTATTTATACTTCATATTTGTATTTTTATGTATATTATATTTATATATATTTATATTCATATGTACATTGTATTTTAATGATATATTGTTTTTATTGTTGTAAACCACCCAGAGTCGTCGTGTACGAGTTGGGCGGTCAAGAAGTTCGATAAATAAATAAAATAAAATAAAAAATAATTCTCATGTCTAACTGAAATGGCTGTAATAGTGGATTTCTGCACTGAGCAGGAGTTGGAACAGATAATCTCATTCAAGTTATGCCTCCTATCAAAGCATACCTCAAGTTTTCCAAGAATAATGATTTCTTCACCACTTCCAAGGGTCCACCTGGAAGTATGTTGTTACCCCTGATCTTTGCAACTCTTAATCCAAAGCTAGAAAACTCACATTTGGTGCAATAGCTTCCTTTTCTTTTTCCTTTTTTTGCAAAACAATTTAAACTCAACTTCTTTCAATGAAGAACCCTAGTGCATTCCATTATACCCCCTTGCAATCCTTATTACCTTGTCTTTTCCCTGTCTAGGTGATGTATATTTCTCTTTTATTAAAAATGAATGACTCCATTTTCTAGAGTTTCCTCGTACATCATCCTGTCTTCCTGTGGTGTGAGTAATTGTGAGGCTTCTAATTCCTAATTAAAGTGGATTGAGTGCACCATGGAAACAAATAATAAGGGATAACAGTAGCCTTAAAAAGTTGGCCACCCACTGAAAGGTTGGTGCCACAAATATTGGGAATGAGATTCTCCTTGTGTCAGCAATGCACAGCATTCCAGAGACCAGGATAATGGACTTTGAAAAGCCTGCACACGGATTGCTTTGGTTATCTCCTGATGTTATTAGTATATTTTAATTTTTTTATGATAATATTCTTATTTTAATAATTACTTTTTATCATTTTATAATAATTATTGTGATTTATCTACTTGCTGTTTTATTCAATTGTTGTATGCCGCCCAGAGTCACCTTGTGTGAGATGGGTGACCATATAAATGTGATTAATCAACAAACAAGCAAATAAATTCTAAAGCCCTAACAACTAGGAGAAAAAGCCCTCAGAAATTGAGGCGGCTTCTTTACAGTGATTCTGCAGGGCATCAGAAGTACTCTTCAGTCCTTCTCGGATGAAGCTGCATTGGGTGCCAGTTTGCTTCCGGGTCCAATTCAAGGTGTTTGTCAGAGGGAGCGTGCGGAGATGGAGCGGCCTGCCTCTCTCCTAGGCACCAGTGATCCACGTACTAAGCAGTAAATAGACTCCAAACAGAAGTTATATCAAATATCCTATTTACTTTATATACATACGTATTTACAGATCACTTCCACAAGTAACAAATGATACACCATCAACGATACAGCTTTCACGAGGTAAAATGGGAATAATGGGAAATGAGAATGTCTCTGCATATATAGTGAACCTGACCAATCACATTATAGGTCACTCTCGTTATTCACCACACCCAACCTAACTCTAAGCACCTGTTGAATGAGTCACACATGACACATCATTCCTTCAACAATGGATGAAGGCCTCTGCTTCGATTCCACATTCAGATCCCAAAAGATTTAGTTGCCTTTTAACTGTACCTCTGGCAGCTGAAAATGCACAGGATCTGCAAGCTCTAATAATGAAAGTCAAGGAGCACAGTGAAAAAAATAGGACTAAGATTAAATATAAAGAAGACCAAACTAATGACAACAGGAATAGCACCCAGCCTTAGAATTGACAATGAAGGTATTGAAGTGAACGCTCAACAATGAAGGCACAAGCAGACAAGAAATACACCACAGCCTAGTACTTGTTAGAGCAGCCATGAAGGCCTTGGGAAAGATATTCAGATGCTGTGATGGGTCTACACCTACAAAGTTCAGAATCATGCAGGCAATGGGATTCTCTGTGACACTCTATGGAAGTGAAAGTTGGACTTCGAAGAAGCAGAAAAGAGTATTGATGCTTTTGAACTTTGGTGATGGAGAAGACTCCTTTGAATACTGCGGACAGCCAAGAAAACAAACAAATGGTTCCTAGAACAAATCCACAAATCAAGGAAAGAGAAGAAGACAATGACCAGAAGCAAGGTCGATGGATTCAGTTACAGCGGCGATGGGTGCACCATTGGAAGATCTGGTTGGAGACAGATCACCCTGGAAAAAAAATCTATCTATGTAGTTGCTAAGCATCAACACCATCTTTATGGCTCATAATCAACACTCCCTCAGATTTCCTTTGTACCCAAGAAGGTCCTGAGGAACATTCTGCCTCTTATACTCTCACCGCTCCCCATATAAGATACATTAGCACCTACAGAAAAAAAGGAAAAAAGGAATTGGACTTTGACAACTAACTATAAAAGCTAAGAGAGAGGACTTCCAGAATGGAATTATTGTTTCCTGGACTGAGAAAGATTCGGGAGATAGTTGTGCAAACCACCAACTGCAAGCACATTTGTTATCAGTGAAGAAATCCTCTATTCAGTGTCTCACAGGAAGATAGTTAGAAAGAAAATAACGAAGATTTTGCCCTAATGAATTTTGTGATAGATTGTTTTAGATGGGAAATACAGTAGTTCAGTTGTCAGAATTCTTGTAACCCCATCCCAATCTTCTCAAAACATCTTGCTAAAACAACTCTAGTAATTTGTTGTTATAGGTAGCTGCTAAGGAACCTGTAGAGAGTCAGGAAGATGACCTTGATGGAGATTTGCAGGAACCGTTACCTAGGGAAAAGGGGCTGAAACATTTTGTTAAGTCCAGAGCAAGGAGATAACATCCGGAAGCAACTCAGACAGATGCCTCTGTAATTCCCTGGAGCAGTGTTTCTCAACCTTAGTAACTTTAAGATATGTGGACTTCAACTCCCAGAATTCCCCAGCCAGCACTGGAGTATAAGAAGGAGGAGGAGGTGTAGCATAATCAGATTTTCATGATTCTGCTATTATAGCCAATCTTAAGAAAAGTAGTTTTAGCCTTCCTGTGGGGTTGATTTCCTGGTCTGGTCTACCTAGTGGGGTTGACAAAACCTGATTTAGCCCAATTTAGCTATAAATGCCAATCAGTGCTTCCAAGATTGTGAGGGAGTAACTTGTCTATGGTTTGGTGGTAGGATTGCTCTCCGTGGTACTGAACCCAAGACCTCTCGCCGGCTACTTGGACTTTCCCCAAGTCCTGCTCCACTCAGCTGCCCCTTGGTTGAACAGTCCTGCCTGTGCTATTACTCAGAGCAGGCGAGAGAGTCTCTCCTTGACCAGAATTGAAGCAAGATCCACCAGCTATGGGAGAAGATTCTACAAACTTTTAAGCAGCAGATGAAGAGATCCAGCTACTGGCAGATCGGTCCTCCCTGAACTTGCTCAACCACCACACTTAACCCACTTGAGTGGGTGATAAGGATAACTGTATAAACTAAATAATAAACTGGCTGTGTAAGATAAGACTGATCTAGAAAGATCATTTTTAGCCTTAGATATGATTAATTTGTATAACTCTGTACCCCCTGCTTTCTTACCATCTTATTTCTATCCTTTATTTAATAAACATTTACTTATATTGACAATGGGCCGCTTTGGCTTCCTATTGCGGCACTTATATGTAATTTCCCCTATGTGCTTAATGGGCCAAAAGTTTAACCCTATTATTGAGCTATGCAGAAAGGAAAGGTGAGGAAGCCTGGTTGCTGATCTACAGGCCTAGATTTACCTGGCTGCTTCACTGTTCCCAGGGAAAAAACCTGCAGTTCTAGAGGACACCTGCTCACCTTGAGATTTCAAGCAATTAAGAACTATTTAGAAGCATGTGGCAGCAGAAGGGAATCATAAATGATAAAGGGGAACAGCTGGTGCAGGAATATCAACCCTTACTGTCTGTAGCTTGAATCATGTCAACTGGATTTCTATTTTCTCAGTGGAAACGTTTCGCTCCTTATCCAAGCAGCTTCTTCAGTCTGAGCAAAGTTGGTAAGGGAATCCTAAATATGTTTCTAGGTAGCTGTGTGACCTTACACCTGGGGCTAGGTCATGGTTATATTGAGATGTTATTTTAAGTCCTTTTATCATCTAAAGGAGGATCGTTAAGATCACCATGCTGCTGAGGAGCTTGTGAAATGGTCTTAATCTTCCTAGGCACAGAAGACAAAGCAGGGAGGAAGATGGGGGAAAGATTGTGCCTGAGGCCCCCACCTCTATTCAAGGAAGGATTTTCCAAGTTGGCATAAATGGATTCCTTGAGAAAGGGGTCAAGGAATCCATTTATGCCAACTTGGAAAATCCTTCCTTGTACATGACCTAGCCCCAGGTGTAAGGTCACACAGCCACCTAGAAACATATTTAAGGATTCCCTTACTAACTTTGCTCAGACTGAAGAAGCTCCTTGGACAAGGAGCGAAATGTTTCCACTTTGAAAATAGAAATCCAGTTGACATGATTCAAGCTACAGACAATTCCACCTGGATGACTGAGAACCTTCATAGACATCAACCCTTACTGTATCAGCGACATTGCCATCCATCCAGCAAACATTTTCCAATGGAAATTTTATTTGCCTCTTTGAACAGATTCACCTATCATGAATCTACCTATCACCTTCACCTATCATGCTGAAGCATGGTTCAAAAATCCACAGTTTATTGGATGTTTTCATAAAACTTCCTGAACCATAAGGCAACTGTACCCGCAGGGAACACGCAACATGCAAGACACCAGTGTGCTTGGCTAATGAGTGGCTTAGTGTGTCATGTGAACACAGCTCTTTCACGGATTCGAAGCATTCAGTTCCCCAAACCATTGTTATTTATTTCGTTTATTTATTAAATGTAAAACCTTCATTATCTACCATTTTTTAAAAAAATCTCAAATGGAGAGGAAACGGTTGCCGTGATCTTGGTGTCATACAGTCATAACTTAAATTGTCAAGAAGGTGTAAGTTGCAGCTATCCACTGAGCAGGGGATCCAGTGACAGAAGGGACCATTTGATCCTATAAATCTGCTAAATCTGAACTTGGCTCTCTGGTGTGATCAACTTGCTCACTAACTAGTCAGAGATTATCTCTTCCTGCTCTGTTCCTTGTAAAGAGCTGCATGCCTACATTCCTGAGCTCTGGATATTGCTAAATAAATATACGGAACAGCCAACAATGTTCATCTATTTAATTGCTGGTGGGAAGAATCCAGGAATCTCCAGATGGTTAGTGCAAAGCTTGGAAAAGCTCTAGTAACTCTGCCCTATCAATAGCACACAACCACACGATACTGGGAAATTTTAGCACAAGTGTTTTTTTAATAAATATAAAAACCTCAATCCTGAGAATCTCTATGGCAGAATACAAAGAAAAAGGAACAGTCACAATAGAAGAGAATATATGTAGCTCAGGGTTGAAATGTGGAGTTCTTGGTGCTCTCTGAGCTTGGCTGTTTGCTTGCAGATGTTTCGTTACCCAACTAGGCAACATCATTACTGCAAGGGAGTGTGGGGTTTGCTCCCTGTTTATATACAGGAGCTTGCCCTGCCAGTGTTGGTGGGGGTGTGGTTTTCTCCTTGGTAGTATAAACCAATATGAGAGCCAGTTTGGTCTAGTGGTTAAGGTGCTGGGCTAGAAACCAGGAGTCTGTGAGTTCCAGTCCTGCCTTAGGCACGAAAGCCAGCTGGGTGACCTTGGGCCAGTCCCTCTCTCTCAGCCCAACTCATCTCACAGGGTTGTTGTTGTGGGGAAAATAGGAGGAGGAAGGAGTATTAGGTATGTTTGCCGCCTTGAGTTATTTATAAAAATAATAAAGGAGGGATAAAAATAAATAAATAAATAAATAAATAAATAAAGTGTAAACCCCACACTAACTAGTCTACACTCATGTGCACTGATGATGTTACCTAGTCAGGTAATGAAACGTCTGCAAGCAAACAACCAAGCTCAGAGAGCACCAAGGACTCCACAAGGAACAGTGTCAGATAAACATCCTAAAAAAAAGATCACATTCAAACCCCATCTGTTTCTAATGCCACCCTGACTTTGCCACCCAATGCAGGCAAGTCCTTTGAACTGGTGGTAGACAACTGTTTTTCTTTTGAGAGACGAATGTGTTAAAAAAACAGGACGAGGTGCTGAAAAATGGTATGCAATTACTATTTTGTTTACTTCTTAGCCCAACACATTTCTAGGGCCAGAAAAGGTAATAATGAATTGAAATGGCAAAGTCCGACTGGATTTATTCAGTCTCCTAAACCCTAATTGCTACTTCAAAACAATCTCTTCTGCTGATGGATAAAATAAGTCCTTTTGAGATTTCAGGGAAGATACACGCACCCATGTGTACACCTTTCTATGCAGATAGCCTGAGATGTCGTGTGGCATCTTGTGCTGTAGCGATCTGACCTTTACACAGGAACTTGTGATAAAAATTGGCTACAAAAAAGATATTTGTATTTCCTAAGGGCTAAAGAGAATTCCGTTTATCCTTTTTTTATTAACACATACCTTGCAAAGTTTGCCCATTGGTTGACCCTTATGAAAGCTGATAGCTAAATACATTAAGCAATGGACATAGGATTAAAAATTCATCAGTGCCCCCGAAATATGAACCCTGGCTCCTGAAAGTTATAACTTCCTTTGTCCTTGGGAAGGTAGCAAGCAACTGGATCCTTCCCTTTATTAATTCATTTTAGATTATTTATAGCCTATATGATCCCAGGCTCTCCTACACACAACAGGATGCTACATGAAAGCCCTATTCAGATATAATCCTAACTCTTGCGACATTTGCAGGGAGGGAAGATGAAATGATGCCTAATGGGGTTTCCCTCAACACTGCAACCGGGCTCCCAATTTTTACATGTCCTATGAGGTTAGTAAAGGGGCGTGGTGGCTCAGCGGGTAAGACGCCAGGCTTGTTGATCGGAAGATTGCAAGTTCGGAGGTTCGAATCCCTAGCCCTGCGTGCGGAGTGAGCTCCCGCACTCGCCCCAGCTCTTGCCAACCTAGCAATTAGAAAGCATGCAAATGCAAGTAGATGAATAGGTACCACTTCGGTGGGATGGTAACAGCGTTCCGTGTGCGTCATGCCGGCCACATGACCGTGGAAGCGTCTTCGGACAACGCTGGCTCTTCGGCTAACAAACGGAGATGAGCACCGGCCCCTAGAGTCGGACACAACTGCACAAATGTGCGGGGGGTACCTTTACCTTTACCTTATGAGGTTAGTAAACTCATGAAACAAGACTCACTTGGATTCCTCAAAAATATCTTTGTTGCTACTAGGGTAATGTGACAGAATCTTGAAAGCCCATCAAAACAATTCTCCCACTCAACTTATACCAAGCATAATTAAGGTAGAGTTGCTCTCTCTTATGCTTCTGGGCTAAGATGTCTCTTTTGTAACAATTCTGTTTTCTTCTCCACTTTCCCAGGATCTGTCAGACACCCCATCTCAACAGCTCTACATGAACCCTAATTATATTCAACTGAATACATCCAAGTGCCCATAACTGCTGCACCTGACAGTTCAACAAAAGCATAAAATAGCTTTTTTAAAATATGATTTTACAGTATTGAACTGTGGAGTCCTTGGTACTCTCTGAGCCTTGTTGTTTTCTTGCAGACGTTTCATTGCCAGACTAGGCAACATCTTCAGTGTGAAAAGGGAGTGGGACTTGCTCTCTGTTTATATACCATGGCTTGTCCTGCTTGTGTTGGTGGAGGTGTTGTTCTCCCCTTAGGAGTTCCTTGATTGGGCTGTTGTTTGCTGCTTGGTTGATTGACTGAGTTAATAGTTCCTTGATTAGGGGATATTGTGCTGTTTGATTGTTCTTCTGGTGCTAATCCTGGTGTTAATCTTTGCCTATCTGGGTGTTGATTGCTGGCAAGGAGGTGTTCTGGTCTTCTGGCTTTTCTATTGTCTCTTATGAATGGTATGTCAATGTTGTTTACCTCTATGTGTCTGTTGATGGCTGCTTTGTCTGAGTGCCAAGCTTCCAGGAATTCTCTAGCATTTTTGGATTTGGATTTGGATTTTTGAACACCAACTAGCAGTCAGAAGACACGATGAAAACTCCTTAATCTCACAACACATGGACAGACTCAACCATACTTTCAACTGGGAAACTGTGAGCACCCTAAACCAAGCCAAATCCAAAAACGTACAGTATTGGTACAGTATTGAAAGTTTTAAAAACGAGTAAAAATTAATACAAACTAAAATAGAATAAGAAAGAAAAAAGAAAAAGGAAGAAATAAAAGAGAAAGCTAAAGTGCAAAAAGAAAAAAAGGTAGAAGAAAAATAGAAAAGAAAGAAAAAAGATATAAAGAAGTGGCTTCCAATCTTCTTTACAGCAGTTATAAGTACAATTGTAAAGTTGTCTCTTTCTCTCAAGTTACATCATGACTCTCTTCTTTCTATAATCTATCCTGTCTAATTGTCAAAACCATAGATCGTAAGTTCATTGTTTTTCTGTTTTATGCAAACAGTCCATAAGGGGAAAAGCAGAAAATAGCTTTTGCATCTTCAGCTGCATGGGACTATGGTCCCCTGTGCACAAGTCCATGCTGAATGTAGAATCATAGAACCCGAGAGTTGGAAGGGGCCACCGAGGCCATCTAGTCCATCTAGCCTAACCCTCTGCACAGCGCAGGAGTCTCAACCAGAGCATCCCAGACAGATGACCGTCCAGCCCCTTCTTGAACCCGTCTTGAAAAGGGAACCCCACTCTTTCTGAGTCAATCAAACCACTCTTACTCTTACAAAGTGTTTTCTGAGACCAAGGCTCCATAAACTCCTGAACCTTGATGGGTAGAGTGTTCTTGAGAGGTGTAAGGGCTGAAGCTGGAAATGGTAGCAACCAACAGTTTTGAGGCCGGATAGAAGTGGTAGTTCTCAATGGCATAAATAAAAGACCTCAGATTTAAACCCTAGAAAAGACATATGTGTAGGGGTTGAATGTGAGTTCTAGTCCCACTTTAGGCATGAAAGCTGGCTGGGTGACCTTGGGCCAGTCACTCTCTCTCAGCCCTAGGAAGGAGCCAATGGCAAACCAGGAGACTGAGAGTTTTAGTCCCGCCTTAGGCATGAAAGCCGGCTAGGTGACCTTGGGCCAGTCCCTCTCTCTCAGCCCAACTCACCTCACAGGGTTGTTGTGGGGAAAATAGGAGGAGGAAGGAGTATTAGGTATGTTCCCTGCCTTGAGTTATTTATAAAAATAATAAAGGCGGGATAAAAATAAAAATAAAATAATAAAAATAAAATATTCTGCAGTAGGCAGATCATCTGGATATTCTAGGTGGCAACAAAACTTACCTAGTGATGTAGGGCCTGTGAAACTTCTGCTGCCTAAGTTCCTGAATATGGAGCTGAGTGTCTGGAAAATGGAGGTTTATTGCTGTGCCTGGTGCAACATTTTGCCAAGCTCTATGTGCGTGCGTGCGTGCGTGCGTGTGTGTGTGTGTGCGCGCGCGTGCATCACCAGGGTTGAAAACTGGCCTTGGGAACCTTCAACGCTTGAGCTTTCACTGGACTGCCAAATCCTGCAGAACTTTGGTCATCTTTGCTAGACGTCAAAAGAGATCCCACCTGGGAATGCTAAAATCTTGCAAGGTAACAGTGAATTTAAAATTATGAATGAATGAACTGGGGGGAGCTGTGGATTCCATTTGGGAAACTGGCAGACTTTGTACCCGTGGGTGTTTTGTTGCTAACCCACAGACCTGGATTAACCCTTCAGCCAAAGAAGCCCGTGCTTAGGGCACCAAGGGAAGAGGGGCACCACAGTTTTTTCCTCTGGCTATCATGCCCTGAACTCTTTCACCGCCATATTTGACTTTAGTCAATTTTTTTCTAATTGTCCTCATCTGCCATGTTAAACTTTAATTTGCATTGTTAAAAGAAAAAGGGTTTCTGTGGCATGGTGAGTGGCTAAAGTTTAAAAGGCTGGTTTGAAGGTGTTGTAAGGTATCACGTTTGTTTCCATCTCATGGCGTGAGAGTTTTGCTTCTGTTGGGCTGGGTTTAGGGCAGGGGTGGGCAACGTCAGGCCCGCAGGCTGTATAAGGCCCACGGGGCTCTTGCCTAAGGCCCGCGGGGCTCCTGTCCGCAAACCCCACCCCTTCCACGTGATTGGCTCCCGCCCGCAAACCCCGCCTCCCCAGTGCTTGTGATTGGCTCCCGCCCGCAAACTCCAGCCCCCGGTCCGCGGAAATCCCAGAAAACCTGCCCCCCCCGGTCCCCGGTTATAAATATCCAAATGGCCCTTGGCAGAAAAAAGGTTCCCCACCCCTGGTTTAGGGCATCAGTTGGCCTTAATCCAGCCCTGCTGACCCTCGTGCTTTCTGTTTAGGACAGCAGGGGAAAAAGTAAGTGAATTTGCTGATTAGGCTACCACTGCCTGTCTTTCCTTTGTTTTATGTGATCACCTGAATTTCTCTTGCACTTGGATTTGCACCGTGGGTCAGAAGCCCCCTCCCCAATTCTTCTGAATGCTTCTGATAATTATTTAGGATGCACCCACAAGTTCTGATGTTCCAGATGAACGCTTGGATGACCTTGTGCTACCAAAGACTCTGCTCCAGGTTCAGCCCATAAAATGTTCACTCCTGTTACGCCTACCACCACTTTAACCAAGAATGAAGTTCTGTATATTCACCCAGAAACTGTTCATGCAATTGTTCACTTTCAAAGAGGTTACATCAGCTTCTCCACTCATCTGGAAAAGAGAAGTTTCCAGAGCAGAGGGATTCAAGAAAAAGCACATCATCTGAACACACCCTGCTTTTCCATGTGATCTGTGCTCAGCAATAATTAAACCTAACACCAATGGGATGTCATGAACTCCTGAAAGCTGAATTTGCCTTGCCTTTCACAAGAAATATGAATCACATATAGCCAATAGGGATGAAACAAACCAACAAAAAAAAACCCTTAGGTTAGAAAGTCTTCAACAGTAAAATGGCTTCTAAAGAGGGAAGTACCAAAATTAAGATAGGTTTGTGGCCTTCTCCTTCACATGAGGAAGATTACTGTATTATAGATTATAATGAGATTATAGATTACTGTAACACACTCTACATGGGGCTACCCTTGAAGAATATCTGGAGGCTACAGCTGGCACAGAATGTGACCACGCAGGCAGTTTTAGGTGCACCAAGATCGACACACATAACACCTCTGCTCCGTGAGCTGCATTGGGTGCCAGTTTGCCTCTGGGTCCAATTCAAGGTGTTGGTTATTACCTTTAAAGCCCTACATGGCATGGGGCCAGGGTACCTGAGGGACCGCCTCATCCCCATTACATCGTCCCGTCCCACCCGATCTTGGAGAGAGGGCATGCTGCGGACCCCCTCTATGAAAGAATTCCATCTAGCGGGGTCTTGGAGGCGAGCCTTCTCTGCAGCGGCACCTGCCCTATGGAACAATCTCCCCCCGGAGATAAGACAGGCCCCCTCACTCCTGGACTTCAGGAAAAAATTAAAAACTTGGCTCTGTGATCTCGCCTGGGGCAAGAAGGAAAGTGGTCACGCTTGGGGATGGCTGATCTCTTAGAGCCACCTCAAATATTTTAAATATTTTTATCCTCACTGTAAGAACCACCTGCCACTTGGATTTTATTGTATTTGTATTTGTATTGTTATATTTATGGTATTTTAATGATCTTTTGTTGTAGTTGTAAACCGCCCAGAGTCCCTCCTTGAGGGGGAGATGAGCGGTCATAGAAATTTAAAAGAAAGAAAGAAAGAAAGAAAGAAAGAAAGAAAGAAAGAAAGAAAGAAAGAAAGAAAGAAAGAAAGAAAGAAAGAAAGAAAGAAACGAACACTGGAAGAAAGATCTAGCAGACCAGTCAAACTCTACATTCATTTGGGGCATAAGCTGCTGTGCAGTGAATAGTCTAGGATCTAACCCAGAGCTTTCCAAACTGTGTGTTGGGACACGTTAGTGTGTCGGCTGCAGTGTCTGGGTGTGTCGTGGCTGCTGCTGCCTCCTGGCTGCTGCACAGGTCCTAGTGCCTGCCTTGTGCCTTGCTGCCTCCAAACCTGCTGTGATTCTGTGCAGGTCCTAGTGCCTGCCTTGTGCCTGGCTGCCTCCAAACCTGCCCTGCCAGGATTCCGCGCAGGTCCTAGTGCCTGCCTTGTGCCTTGCTGCCTCCAAACCTGCTGTGATTCTGCGCAGGTCCTAGTGCCTGCCTTGTGCCCTGCTGTAAGAGAGTGTCGCGAAATGATGCCCTTCTGTAAAAGTGTGTCGCGAAATGATGCATGTTTAAAAAGTGTGTCACCAACATGAAAAGTTTGGAAAGCTCTGATCTAACACAATAATGGGACATAGGAGCCACCTAGGTTCAGGTCTGCAAACTTCTAGAACGTCTCCTTATGTTCCCCCGTGGAAGAACAGTGCTGAAAATGGAAGGCCATGGCAGAAGCTGTCCCTTCCTTTGGGTTTCATGGGGCTGACCTATGGGGCTGACACCTGCTGAGGGAATACCATCTGCAGGGACCACAAGATTAAACCTTCTCAGTGAGGGCTCCCTTCTTTCTACTTTGTTGGCATACTGTAAGACATTCAGAAATGGAGCAGGATTGAAACTAAAGTTAAGTAATTAATTGAATATTTTGTCACTTTCATAGCAGCAATCAGAACCTGCTGCATGTAAATATAGGCAACTATATTTACACTGGTTGGGTTCACACAAGACACCTAGCTTGGTTCTGAGTTAACCCATTTTGGGGGGATGATAAAATGCACCCAATCGTCAACTAACAAAAAGGGTTGAGTTTGTACATCTGGCTAAGCCACAGAAAGAAGACCCAATTCAGGTTAACACAAGCCAAACTTAACGTGTGACATGAATCCAGCTTCTAAGCCTTTAACTACTCCCGTTAAGGATGATATCTAGTTCCAGGCAAACTAAGGTTATAATTCCATCTAATTCAGACAGACTAGTTAGATTTAGTTACGAGACCAAGCTCTCTGGAAAAGGCTCTCATGCAGGTAAAGGTGGAAGTAAAGAGAAGAAGAGGTAGGATGGGGGCACCGTTGGAAGACCTGAAGGACCAGGTTAGGGCCAGATCATTATGGAGAAAATCTATCTATGTGGTCACTAAGAGTTGACACCAACTTGATGGCACATAATCAATCAATCAAGTTAGATTTGTAGAGCACATTCATATTCTACAAAGTCATCCAATCACATATATACACGCATACATACCGTACTGTAGAGATCTTGTGTGTCTGCATCTGGGTGTAGGTGTGAATGTGTTGCTGAAAAAAATGTTAGCCAGCCACACTGAGATGTCCTGAAAAGACTTGGTCCTTCACCAATGTATCTGTAGTGTAGGCTGAATTTTTCATTTGGTTACTCAACACAGAGCATGAAGGGCTTTTGACCTATTGGCTCCATATATTATATCACCATCCATCAAGACATTTTGGTAATCAGAAATGATGAACCCAGGTCAGAAAAGGCAGGAAATCATTAGGGTGAAAATTAGGACCAGTGGAAAGATGGAAGCAAGCATCAAAATCCACAAGAGACAAGACTCCAGAGAGATCCAAAAGATGCTGAATCAGGCTAGAATGTAATAGATTGAGAATGTATTGTATTTTTCATGATAGATGTAGTCCATTAAATTTCTATTAAATTCCAATAAATTGTTACCACCATAATGGTGACTTGCAACCTCTGACCTATCAAGCTGCAGGCTCTCCACAAGCATCGGTGGACAGCTCATCAGAAAGGTGATCCATTCCTTTTCTGCAATCTTCTAGAAATGTGCAAAAATGGAGAGGAAGCACCAGGAAGAGAATTTGGCAAGCTACAGCAAACAGGCTTCCTGTGTTCAAACTGTAAGTTGCAGTTGATACAGGTCTTTTGCAGAAGGTTGCAGCACATACCTGACTTTGGCTAATCTGGCAGGGCAGGGAATTCCTAGCATCAGATCTTGTTAGTATGCCTATAACAGGGCTTTCCAAACTATGTGTCGCGACACGTTAGTGTGTCGGCTGCAGTGTCTGGGTGTGTCACGGCTGCTGCTGCCTCCGAGCCCTGCCAGGATTCCGCGCAGGTCCTAGTGCCTGCCTTGTGCCTTGCTGCCTCCAAACCTGCTGTGATTCTGCACAGGTCCTAGTGCCTGCCTTGTGCCTTGCTGCCTCCAAAGCTGCCCTGCCAGGATTCCACGCAGGTCCTAGTGCCTGCCTTGTGCCTCCAAACCTGCTGTGATTCCATGCAGATCCTAGTGCCTGCTTTGTGCCCTGCTGTAAGAGTGTGTCGCGAAATGATACCTTGCTGTAAGAGTGTGTCACCAACATGAAAAGTTTGGAAAGCTCTGGCCTATAAACTTGTACAGGTAGTCCTCACTTAACAACCATTTGTTTAGTGACAGTTCAGACTTACGACAGTGCTGGAAAAAATGACTTAATGACCAGTCCTCACACTTATGACCACTGCAGCGTCCCCGCAGTCACATGATCACGATTTGGGCGCTTGGCAACTGGTTCGCATTTATGATCGTTACAGCATCCCGTGGTCACATGATCACCATTTTCTGCCTTCCCTGCCGGCTTCTGGCAAGCAAAATCAATGGGGAACCGTGTGATTCACTTAATGATCATGTGGTCCGCTTAACACCTGCGGTGATTTGCTTAACGACTGCCACACAAAAGGTGGTAAAATCGGGTCAGATTCGCTTAGTGACCGCTTCACTTAGCAACCGAAATTCTGGTCCCAATTGTGGTTGTTAAGTGAGGACTACCTGTATTCCACTAATTCATTTTCAGCTGTTTAGCTTTTTAGTTTGGCCGCTATTATTCCATCATTAAGTCATCTTCCTGCCTTGGTCAAAGAAGAGGATTTCAAGAAGCAAAAACGCTTCTCAGACCAGTTAGACTCACTCGCGGTTTGAGCATCTCAGTGATGTCCCGCTTGTGGAATTGAAGCGTTCAACACTGCCGTCTAAAACCCACATCGACAACTGGAGTGTGATCAGAGGAGGGCTACCATGATGGTGAAGGAACTGGAAACCCAACCCTGCAAGGGATGGGAAGAGCCATCTCCCAGTGGAACAGGCTGCCTCATGAAGTGGTACCTTCCCCTTCCTTGGAGGCCTTCACATAGAGAGAGCCTGGACAGCCATCTGTTCCAAACGCTTTAGCAGATCCTGCACTAAAAAGAGGGTTGGACTGTATGACGTTGTGAAATACAGCCCATTTTTCTTTGGGGTCTTTTGCTTTTTGTTTAATCTGTGTCTGAGAAGGTTCTCATGAGCTACCTTAGAAGGGTCTTATCGGTTCCTTTGGGGGGGGAAATCCATATGTGCAAAGCATGATGTCAGATTCCTTAGAAGGCTTTAAATGAACCCTTGTCTGTCCAGACCAAGCTGGTTGAAGACGTTCACCTGGGTAACTCTCTGGAAATGCACATGCAGGCTTTCAAAGATGAAGATCCCAGCTTGTACATTCAGATTCTGAATTATACACAATCCCTAACAGCTTCATAGAAACCTTCTGTTGCTGCTGCTGCTGCTGTTTTGTAAAGGTCTGTGCATAGACTTCTTTTCAAATTAAAGTTGCTTGCAAAGGGGGGGAAACATGATAAGTTGCATCCCTCCTCATGCATTGCTTGTTCTTCAGCTTTCCAAACACGCCATCCTGAGACTTAATAAGTGATGTATCTCAAATAGTATAGGGTCGAATTTTGACCCACATTAAAAGCTCTCTGTTCTTGTGTTTAAATATTTTTATCAGAAACTGGAGAGGTTAAAGAAGAGAAAAAGGAGAAAGGGGGAGGGGGGGTGCACTGGAGAAGCCTGGCTGAGCTGTTTCCTAGAGGGCTCATCATTGGTCAGTTTTGAGATTTATGTCAAACGGAAAGGAAGGAAATTTTAAAACCCATTTCTAATAACCCAGATCAAATTTTTTTTTGGCATGAACATCTCAGTTCTCTCTGAAACACTAGGGAATGAGTGGCCAGGGATGGGTGAGGAGGTGTAATCAAAGATATACGCCTTTTTTACATGTGTTGAAAGAGGGAGGGCTTTGTGCAGTTGTGGCTGCCATCTTGACTTTCTTGACCCTTCCTTCCACTGTGGACCCCCCTTGTTCTTCTTTCTCATATCCACTTCTAAAGTTTGGATCAGGCAGGAGGAGAACAGGGTGGGGGTTCAATAATATTAAATGCACCATTCAGAGCAACAGAAAAAAAATTCAGCATTAGAGAAGTTGTTGTTCAGTCGTTTAGTCGTGTCTGACTCTTCGTGACCTCATGGACCATAGCACGCCAGGCCTTCCTGTCCTCCACTGTCTCCCTAACCATCTCATCCCATCCCATGCCATCCCCTTCTCCTTTTGCCTTCAGTCTTTCCCAGCATCAGGGTCTTTTCCAGTGAGTCCTCTATTTGCATTAGGTGGCCAAAGTATTTGAGCTTCAGCATCTGTCCTTCCAATGAGCAGTCAGGGTTCATTTCCTTTAGGATTGACTGATTTGACCTCCTTGCAGTCCAAGGGACTCTCAAGAGTCTTCTCCAGCACCACAGTTCGAAAGCATCAATTCTTCGGCGCTCAGCCTTCCTTATGGTCCAACTCTTACAGCCATACGTTACTACTGGGAAAACCATAGCTTTAACTATACAGACCTTTGTCAGCAAGGTGATGTCTCTGCTTTTTAATATGCTGTCTAGATTAGAAGAGATTGCTCAAAATATTATTACCATTATTTACAATTATTATTTGGGTTAGCCTATTATGGTCCCATCCATCAAATGATGATGATTGCTTAGAATATTATCATCTTAATTTGGTAGCTATTTTCTCTTTTTTTCAATGATTTCCTACATTTTGATTCTCTTTGCATTTTTGCTGTAAATGCTGAGAGTTCTTGGCAGCATACCAATGCAGCTAATCAGTCCATCAAATCTGAGCGTGTGCTTTGCATGGGAAGGTTTGGGCTGCAATCCCAAATATTGTAGGGAGCAAAATGTTTTAGGTCAGAGCTTTCCAAACTGTGTGTCGGGACACGTTAGTGTGTCGGCTGCAGTGTCTGGGTGTGTCCTGGCTGCTGCTGCCTCTGAGCCCTGCCAGGATTCTGCGCAGGTCCTAGTTCCTGCCTTGTGCCCTGCTGTAAGGTGTGTCGCGAAATGATGCATGTCTAAAAAGTGTGTCACCAACATGAAAAGTTTGGAAAGCTCTGTTTTAGGTAGTCAAATATGGAAGATCTTTGCTAAGACCTTGGAAGACCAGCGTTTGGGGGAAGGGGGAAGAAAGGTTTAAAAGGAAGAAGAAATTAATTTAAAAGGAAGAAGAAAAAGAAAAAGAAAAAGAAAAAGAAAAAGAAAAAGAAAAAGAAAAAGAAAAAGAAAAAGAAAAAGAAAAAGAAAAAGAAAAAGAAAAAGAAAAAGAAAAAGAAAAAGAAAAAGAAAAAAAAAGAAGGAAGGAAGGAAGGAAGGAAGATTGTTTTCATGTGATGACTGTGGGTTTCCCAGGAATTTGGTTGGCTAACATGAGTACAGAATGCTAGAAGAAATAGAGCTGACCCCACAGAATTCTCCTCGTGCTTCTCATTATATGAAGTTATAAATGAGATTTTTAGTGCATATGAAGCTAAAAAAATACAAAATACTTCGTACTGGGACTGAATTCACCTATCCAGACAACCAAAGGCTAGGATTATGTTAAGACATCAATTTGGAGGTTTGATTCAAGGAAATTGGATCAAACTTTTAAGTCAACTTGTTTTTCTGAACTGAACTGTGGATTCAGATCCAACTATCAAATTATACCAGATCCCTCCAAATTGGCTGAATTTTCCCAACTGAATTTGATGATCCCTACTGAACTATTCCCCTTCATGGATCACTGCCTTGTCGTGGCGAAGGGGCTTGCGTAACTCAATGAAGTCAGGTCAAGAAGAACAGGTCATGATGGAGAGTTCTGACAAAACGTGGTCCACTGGAGGAGGAAATGGCAAACCACTCCAGTATCCTTGCCAAGAAAACCCATGGACAGTATCAAAAGGCTAAAAGATATGACGCCGGAAGATGAGCCCCTCAGGTCGGAAGGTGTCCAAAATGCTACTGGGGAAGAGCGGAGGGCAATTCCGAGTAGCTCCAGAAAGTGTGAAACGGCTGGGCCAAAGCCGAAAGGACGCTCAGTTGTGGATGTGTCTGGAAGTGGAAGGAAAGTCCGATGCTGTAAAGAACAATATTGCATAGGAACCTGGAATGTAAGAACTATGAATCAAGGTAAGCTGGATGTGGTCAAACATGAGATGACAAGATTGAACATCGACATATTGGGAATCAGCGAACTAAAATGGACAGGAATGGGCGAATTTAATTCAGGAGACCATTATATATACTACTGTGGGCAAGAATCCCTTAGAAGAAATGGAGTAGCTCTCATAGTCAATAAAAGAGTAGGAAAGGCAGTACTGGGGTACAACCTCAAAAACGACAGAATGCTTTCAGTTCGAATCCAAGGCAAACCATTCAACATCACAGTGATCCAAGTCTATGCCCCAACCACTGATGCCAAAGAAGCTGAAGTTGACCGGTTTTATGAAGACCTACAACACCTTCTAGAACTAACACCAAAAAATGATGTCCTTTTCATCATAGGGGACTGGAATGCTAAGGTAGGAAGTCAAAAAATAACCGGAATAACAGGCAAGTTCGGCCTCGGAGTACAAAATGAAGCAGGGCAAAGGCTAATAGAGTTTTGTCAAGAGAACACGCTGGTCATAGCAAACACTCTTTTCCAACAACACAAGAGACGACTCTACACATGGACATCACCAGATGGTCAATACCGAAATCAGATTGATTATATACTTTGCAGCCAAAGATGGAGAAGCTCTATACAATCAGCAAAAACAAGACCTGGAGCTGACTGTGGCTCAGATCATGAGCTTCTTATTGCAAAATTTAGGCTTAAATTGAAGAATGTAGAGAAAACCACTAGACCAATCAGGTATGACCTAAATCATATCCCTTATGAATATACAGTGGAAGTGAGGAATAGATTTAAAGGATTAGATCTGGTAGACAGAGTGCCTGAAGAACTATGGATGGAGGTTCGTAACATTGTACAGGAGGCAGCAACTAAAACCATCCCAAAGAAAAAGAAATGCAAGAAAGCAAAGTGGCTGACTGATGAGGCTTTACAAATAGCTGAGGAAAGAAGGGAAGCAAAAGGCAAGGGAGAAAGGGAAAGATATAAACAACTGAATGCAGAATTCCAGAGAATAGCAAGGAGAGATAAGAAGGCCTTCTTAAATGAACAATGCAAAGAAATCGAGGAAAACAATAGAATGGGGAAGACTAGAGATCTCTTCAAGAAAATCGGAGATATCAAGGGAACGTTTTGTGCAAAGATGGGCATGATAAAGGACAAAAAAGGCAGGGACCTAACAGAAGCAGAAGAGATTAAGAAGAGGTGGCAAGAATACACAGAAGAACTATACAAGAAAGATCTTAATATCCCTGATAAATACGATGGTGTGGTCACTGACCTTGAGCCAGACATCCTAGAGAGTGAAGTCAAGTGGGCCTTAGGAAGCATTACTAACAACAAAGCTAGCGGAGAAGACAGTATCCCAGCTGAGCTATTTAAAATCCTAAAAGATGATGCTGTTAAAGTGCTGCACTCAATATGCCAACAAATTTGGAAAACTCAACAGTGGCCACAGGATTGGAAAAGGTCAGTTTACGTTCCAATTCCAAAGAAAGGCAATGCCAAAGAATGTTCAAACTACCGTACAATTGCACTCATTTCACATGCCAGCAAGGTTATGCTCAAAATCCTACAAGCTAGGCTTCAGCAGCATGTGAACCGAGAACTACCAGAAGTGCAAGCTGGGTTTCGAAGAGGCAGAGGAACTAGAGATCAGATTGCCAACATTCGCTGGATCATGGAAAAAGCAAGAGAGTTCCAGAAAAACATCTACTTCTGCTTCATTGACTACGCTAAAGCCTTTGATTGTGTGGATCACAACAAACTGTGGCAAATTCTTAAAGAGATGGGAGTACCAGACCACCTTACCTGTCTCCTGAGAAACCTGTATGTGGGTCAAGAAGCAACAGTTAGAACCGGACATGGAACAACCGACTGGTTCAAAATTGGGAAAGGAGTACGACAAGGCTGTATATTATCACCCTGCTTATTTAACTTATATGCAGAGTACATCATGAGAAATGCCGGGCTGGATGAATCACAAGCCGGAGTTAAGATTGCCGGGAAAAATATCAACAACCTCAGATATGCAGACGATACCACCCTAATGGCAGAAAGTGAAGAGGAACTAAAGAGCCTCTTGATGAGGGTGAAAGAGGAGAGTGCAAAAGCTGGCTTGAAACTCAACATTAAAAAAACCCAGATCATGGCATCTGGTCCCATCACTTCCTGGCAAATAGAAGGGGAAGAAATGGAAGCAGTGACAGATTTTATTTTCTTGGGCTCCAAGATCACCGCAGACGGTGACTGCAGCCATGAAATTAAAAGACGCTTGCTCCTTGGAAGGAAAGCTATGGCAAACCTAGACAGCATATTAAAAAGCAGAGACATCACCTTGCCGACAAAGGTCCGTATAGTTAAAGCTATGGTTTTTCCAGTAGCAATGTATGGCTGTGAGAGTTGGACCATAAGGAAGGCTGAGCGCCGAAGAATTGATGCTTTCGAGCTGTGGTGCTGGAGAAGACTCTTGAGAGTCCCTTGGACTGCAAGGAGGTCAAACCAGTCAATCCTAAAGGAAATCAACCCTGACTGCTCATTGGAAGGACAGATGCTGAAGCTGAAGCTCAAATACTTTGGCCACCTAATGAGAAGAGAGGACTCACTGGAAAAGACCCTGATGCTGGGAAAGACTGAGGGCAAAAGGAGAAGGGGCCGGCAGAGGATGAGATGGTTAGATAGCATCACCGATGTAATGAACAGGAATTTGAGTAAACTCCGAGAGACAGTGGAGGACAGGAAGGCCTGGCGTGCTATGGTCCATGAGGTCACGAAGAGTCGGACACGACTGAACGACTGAACAACAACAACAACAACAACTGAACTATTTCCAATGGATTCCAAGGCAATTGGAATGGGATCTGGCTTGATTTGCATATCCCTAATAAGTGTTATCCTACTTTGGACACATTATACAAAGACCCAGCTCTCTGGAAAAGGTTCTAATGCTGGGAAAGGTGGAATGAAAGAGAAGAAGAGGACGACCAGCAGCCAGGTGGACAGACTCAGTTACAGTGGTGATGGGGGCACCATTGGAAGACCTGAAGGACCAAGTTGGGGACAGTTCATTGTGGAGAAAATCTTTGTATGTGGCCACTAGGAGTCAAAAGCAACTTGATGGCACATAATCAATCCATCAATAAGTGTTAATTTCAGGTTTCTTAAAAGCTTAGAGAAGAACTCACCATAGAATCACAGAATCACAGGGTTGGAAGGGACCACACAGTCTTCTTCTCCAAGCTTCTCAGAAAGTCCTCAACAGAGGTCTTCCAAAGAAGGTGACAGGAGAAAGAAGCAAGAGGAAAGAAAGGGAATCCCTTCTACAAATAATGCTCAATATTTTAACCAGTATTACTAGGAGGAGAGGTAAGATTAATGGAGGACAGATGTTGATCAAAAACTACTAGCCACAATATGTCTATGAAGGTTCTCAGTCATCCAGGTGGAATTGTCTGTAGCTTGAATCATGTCAACTGTATTTCTATTTTCTCAGTGGAAACGTTTCGCTCCTTGGAAATGTTTCCACTGAGAAAATAGAAATCCAGTTGACATGATTCAAGCTACAGATACTAGCCACAATAGTTTAAAAGGGGTTCGGTGTTGAGAGTGACCAAAAAGTTATTGCTGGACATGTGGAATTTCAAGAGGCATCTAAAAAATCAGAGAGGCACAATATTGGGGTACATCCAGCATGAGCAACCGTCTAACCCTGAGCACACCTGACCCTTGAGGATGAGAGCATATTTGTCCTGGGAACAGGAAGGGGGGAAAAATGGATGTGGGAGAACAACAAAACGAGTAGCACTAAGAAAAAAAGTAAATGCGGTTTGATTGAATGTAAAAGGAATTAAATTAAAAGGAATTAAATTAAATACCATGAACATGATTACTCCTGATGGATTTAATTTCCTCTATCACAATAAAGATTACATCTCAGTGTATTGTCGAAGGCTTTCACGGCCGGAGTTCAATGGCTGTTGTGGGTCTTCCGGGTTGTGTGGCCGTGTTCTGGAAGTTGTGGTTCCTAACGTTTCGCCAGCATCTGTGGCCAGCATCTTCAGAGGGCAGGAGCACAGATAGAAGCAAAATCTGTGCGCCCAGGTAGAGTGGCAATGTTCTATTTATAGAGCTAAATTATAGGAGATTAGGTGGGGTTTTTTGTTGTGTTGAAATGTTAACGAGTGGCTGATGAGCATGATTAGCATGTTCATTGTGAGAATTATTCCCATGTCCTGGTGGTTGGACTGAGTTCGTTGACCTTTTGCAGGCTGTGTTTTTCAGGACTGGTAGCCAGGTTTTGCTAATTTTTAAACTTTCTTCTTTTTTATTGTAACTGTGCTGGTGTTTGTGAATTTCAATGGCTTCTCTGTATAATCTGGTGTAGTGGTTTTTGGTGTTGTCCAGTATTTCTGTGTTTTCAAATAGGATTTTGTGTCCCGTTTGCTTGAGAGCATGTTCAGCTACTGAAGATTTTTCTGGTTGCTGTAGTCTGCAGTGTCTTTCATGTTCTTTTATCCTGGTGTGAATGCTTCGTTTTGTGGTTCCGATGTATACTTGTCCACAGCTGCATGGTATGCGGTATACTCCTGCAGCGGTGCGGGGGTCCCTTTTGTCTTTTGCTGATTTTAGCATTTGTTGTATTTTTCTGGTGGGTCTGAAGACTGTTTGAAAGTTGTGTTTTTCCATCAGTTTTCCCATGCGGTCAGTGACTCCTTTGATGTAGGG
This sequence comes from Charina bottae, assembly GCA_023362775.1. NCBI lineage: Eukaryota > Metazoa > Chordata > Lepidosauria > Squamata > Charinaidae > Charina > Charina bottae. The sequence continues at coordinate 120,292,935 of JALMGJ010000003.1, forward strand.
CAGGAATACTTTGTTTGTGGGGGGCTGTTTTTCTTCAGTTGGATGTTGTTTTCTTGGCTTGATGGCTCTTTTTATTTCATTCTTGGAATAGCCATTTGCCTGTAGGACCCAATTCAGATGGTTAAGTTCATTGTTGAGAAATTGGGTTTCACAGTTTCGAGGCATGATCAAAACCTTGGTGGATCGTGCTAATTGAAACTGTTTTTTTTTCCAATCTGATGGCCATTCTTGTGTTTTCCAAATTTGATGGCATATGGCATGCATCACCTTGACAGCATCATCTTGCAAGATTTTAAACAGTTCAGCTGGGATAACGTCGTCTCCTGCTGCCTTGTTATCAGCAATGCTTCTTAAGGCCCATTCAACCTCACTCTTCAGGATGTCGGGCTCTAACTCACTGACCACACCGTCAAAGCTATCTCCAATATTATTATCCTTCCTATACAGATCTTCCGTATATTCTTGCCACCTTTTCTTGATCTCTTCTGCTTCTGTTAGGTCCTTACCATCTTTGTTTTTGATCATACCCATTTTTGCCTGGAATTTACCTCCGATGTTTCTAATTTTCTGGAAGAGGTCTCTTGTCCTTCCTATTCTATTGTCTTCTTCCACTTCCGCACATTGCTTGTTTAAAAATATTTCCTTATCTCTTCTGGCTAACCTCTGGAATTTTGCATTTAATTGGGCATATCTCCCCCTATCACTGTTGCCTTTTGCTTTCCTTCTTTCTTGGGCTACTTCCAGTGTTTCAGCAGACAGCAATCTTGCCTTCTTGGTTTTCTTTTTCTTTGGGACTTTTTTGTTGCTTTTTGTAGTCAATCTGATTCAACCTCACTCTTCAGGATGTCTGGCTCTAACTCACTGACCACACCGTCAAAGCTATCTCCGATATTATTATCCTTCCTATACAGATCTTCCGTATATTCTTGCCACCTTTTCTTGATCTCTTCTGCTTGGGTTGCAGTAGTCCAATCAAACAGCGATTAAGGCATGAGAGATAGTGAGCAAGGCCTCCTGTTCCGTAAAATCTTGGCCCCCTCTCCTTTTTAATAAATTTCCATTCCCAATGTGCCTTCTCAATTGCTGTCCCCCTCCAGATAGTCCCAACCCTACTGAGATTAAGGAAAGCTATCACAACTTGGGGGCAAATATTGGGTGGGGGGCTGATATATGATGGGGCCATTTTGTGTTAGAATAATGTAATGTTATGTTCCTCAATGTATAAGTGGAAGCTATATTTTGTTACGTGTAACTATCATTTATCATTTTCATCTGATTTGCTGACGTTGGATATGTAACCTGCTCAGGCTCAGTCATGAATGGAGCCAAATTGAATAAATAATAATAATAATAATAATAATAATAATAAAAATATGTCCCATAAAATAAAATAAATTAACAATGTTTCATTTACAGGATTACATCTATTTTACAGGAGGTTTTCTAAAAGAAATGTTTAAAATTAAGAATCAACAGCTGACTTTTCCTTCTCCATCCTCTTCCTTTTTCCTCTCATGCTGTGTCTAATTTTTAGTTTAAAAGTTGTTTGTATTAATTTGTAAGCCATCCCAGAAGCCTCTTTGCAATAGATAAAGTTTTCAAACAATTAAACAGTACCCTGGATGATCTCTCTGGGAATAGGATTATCACTTAACAACCACAATTGAGACCAGAATTTCATTTGCTAAGTGAAGCAGTCTTTAAGCAAATCTGACCCGATTTTATGACCTTTTTTGTGATGGTCATTAAGTGAATCACCATGGCTGTTCAGCACGCCACATGGTCGTTAAGTGAATCACACGGTTCCCCACTGATTTTGCTTGCCAGAAGCAGGCCGGGAAGATTGAAAATGGCGATCATGTGACCACGGGATGCTGTGATAGTCATAAATGGGAACCGGTGCCAATCACCCAAATCATGATCATGTGACCATGGGGACACCGCGATGGTTGTAAGAGTGAGCAGTGGTTGTAAGTCAGTTTTTTCAGCACTGTCGTAAGTCTGAACTATCACTAAACGAATGGTCGTTAAGTGAGGACTACCAGTATTGCTTGCTGCTTTTAATTCCTTGTAACATAAAAACCTCAAAAATGTTCAGAGAAAATCTAGTGAGAAGCCACCCCTAAGATTTTCAGAACAGCTAGAAAGATCTCAGGAACAACTGGCGAACATGAAATTGTGGTACCCAGATGGCAATTGGTAACCTTTCCCTTCAAAAACGTATTAGCTGGAGGGCAGTGATTAAGGGTGAAAAGGTAACATATGCCAATAGCTCTTCTTCCAGTTTTTACTGTATCATCTGCTGCAAATTGACACAAAACATCTTTCTGCAAGGCTCCAATCTGTCATATGGGGGGGAAGAGGTAGATATGGATGGCAAACACTTCCCTCAATAGTGAGACCATTTCAGACACCATTTCTAAGCATGGATGTTGGAAAAGGTGGTCCTGATATCCCACCTTTTGCCACTTGCCACACCTTACCATCTGCAATTCAGCCCCACAGAACCCCCTGCACCATCAGCCATCATTTACAAGCCACGATGGCTGTGTTCATTCACTGGCTGAATGACAGGGAGCATTATTTATTTATTTATTTATTTATTTATTTATTTATTTATTTATTCATTTATTTATTTATTTATTTATTTATTTATTTATTTTTATTGTATATCCCGCGTTTATTATTTTTTTATAAATAACTCAAGACAGAGAACATACCTAATACTCCTTCCTCCTCCTCTTTTCCCCACAACAACAACCCTGTGAGGTGAGTTGGGCTGAGAGAGAGTGACTGGCCCAAGGTCACCCAGCCAGCTTTTGTGCCTAAGGCGGGACTAGAACTCTCAGTCTCCTGGTTTACCATTGGCTCCTTCCTAGGGCTGAGAGACAGGGACTGGCCCAAGGTCACCCAGCCGGCTTCCATGCCTAAGGCGGGACTAGAACTCTCAATCTCCTGGTTTGCCATTGGCTCCTTCCTAGGGCTGAGAGAGAGTGACTGGCCCAAGGTCACCCATCTGGCTTTCATGCTTAAGGCGGGACTAGAACTCTCAGTCTCCTGGTTTGCCATTGGCTCCTTCCTAGGGCTGAGAGACAGGGACTGGCCCAAGGTCACCCATCCGGCTTTCATGCCTAAGGCGGGACTAGAACTCTCAGTCTCCTGGTTTGCCATTGGCTCCTTCCTAGGGCTGAGAGACAGGGACTGGCCCCAGGTCACCCAGCCAGCTTTCATGCCTAAGGCAGGACTAGAACTCACAGTATCCTGGTTTTTAGCCCGTTGCCTTAACCACTAGACCAAATAGAGCTAGATTTGGAAAGGGATGGGAGACCTCATGGAAATCCCAGGGCTGAAGGCTAGGCACAGAAGTTTGTAAAACTGTGGCAAACCACTTCTGGAGGAAACTGCCTGGATGTGAAATTGTGAATGTGGAAAAAAGAGATTAAAAGAGGAAGAGATGAATGTAGGGGAGACCTGAGCATCTGCTTGCTGTGTTTTGATTTAGGGAGAAGGCACTGCTATGTTGAGAAAAACCTAATAGAAACTCGAGTCCTGCGTGTGCACACCCAAAGATGGGTGCTTAACAAGCTAGGTCTTCCTCTACACATCTTCTTCCACTTTCCACTACAGGTAGTCCTTGACTTATGACGATAGTTGGGACCGGAACTTCCATTGCTAAGTGAGGCAGTTGTGAAGTGAGTCATGCCCAATTTTACGACCTTTTTTGCTGCAGTCGTTAAGTGAATCACATGGTCATTAAGCAAATCTGGCTTCCCCCATTGACTTTGCTTGTCAGAAGCTGGCTGAGAAGGTCGCAAACGGCGATCACGTGACCGAGGGACACTGCAACCATTGCAAATACATGCTGGCTGCCAAGCGCCTGAAGTTTGATCACGTGACTGCAGGGATGCTGCGACGGTCAGAAGTGCAAGGACCGGTTGTAAGTCACTTTTTCCAGCACTGTCATAACTTCAAATGGTTGCTAAACGAATGGTCGTAAGTCGAGGACTACCTGTATTTAGGAAAGCAGAATCAGGAATCGCATGCCAAAAATAAGAGGCTGCAGCACAGATAGCCAGGGCGACACAGTGGGAGGGGAAAATTGCAAAGAAAAAAAAGTGCATTTAAGTAAGATTAAGAAGCCAGCCTTTTCTTTAGACCTTAGGGCAATGCTAGTGGCATGATCCGGATGGCCGATATGAAGCAGCCATTGTACTACCAACCCTTCTGTACGCCTGTGAAACATAGACCCTCTACAAACGCCACCTCCAACTTCTTGAAAGATTCCATCAACGCTGCCTCCGAAAAATTCTGCAAATTACTTGGGAAGATAGGCGGACTAATGTTAGCGTATTAGAAGAAGCGAAAACCACCAGCATTGAAACTATGATCATCCAACATCAACTTCGCTGGACCGGCCATGTTGTTCGAATGCCTGACCATCGTCTTCCAAAGCAGCTACTTTACTCCCAACTTAAGAATGGAAAACGGAATATTGGTGGACAGCAAAAGAGATTCAAAGACACTCTCAAAGCTAATTTAAAAAAATGTAATATCAGCATTGAGAACTGGGAAGCCCTAACTCATGAGCGTTTCAATTGGAGGTCAGCCTTTATTAATGGCACTATGGACTTTGAAGAAGCACGAGTACAGGGCAAAAGGGAGAAACGAGCTAAGAGGAAGGCACGTCAGGCAAACCCTCATCATGACCGTCTCCCACCCGGAAACCTATGCCCTCACTGTGGGAGGTTGTGCGGATCCAGAATTGGCCTTTTTAGCCACTTACGGATCCACTGTTAAAATTTTACCCTTGGAAGACAATCTTACTCGGCTACGAGTGATCGCCAATGAATGATGATGAAGCAGAACCTGATTAAAATTAACCCAGTTCCTCATCTCCTACCCACGGCTTCCCTTTCTCCCATGTCTGAGGGAAGAGAAGGGTCTCATCTGGCCTGATGCCAGCCAAGGATGGAATAATTTGGCTCCCGAAAGACTTGGCTTCACTCATTGTTTCATGCAGCTCTGATACATGAATTGTACAGGAGTTTTCCTTGCTAAAAATCAGGAGGCCTCTGCTAGCACCTTTTCCGAGGAACACATTTTATAAAAAGGCATCAGCTTTTTTATAAAATGAACCATGCATCCGAGGAAGGGAAACTGCGGCTCGTGAAAGCTTCTGCCTTTTCCTAAAGCTTGTTCATCGGAAAAGGAGCTAGGAGATTCCTTCTGATTTTGGGCTACCGTCAATGAATACCGCTGCCCTCCTACAACTCCTTCTTGCTCGTAAGAGGGGACGGACAGGGCCGCGCCGGGGGGTGGGGCAGCAAATCTCCCATCTTTGCTATCAGCAAAGCATCGAGGCATTTCATGTCTTGGGGAGGGGGGCTATAATAAACAAAAAGTGCCACCAAGGAGAACCAGGGTCAGGGTCTCCGGGAAGGAAGATGAGATCTTCCCATTACAGTCCTGATAAATTTCTCCCCGTTTCTGAAAGGGCCAGTTGACCAAGGAGGTATGTTGTAATTAGACCCAATGTTCAATTCTTCGGTGTCAGCTTTCGGTGTGTCTGCTCTCCAGATGAGTTGGAACACAACAGATGTGTCGAGTCCTCCCAGAGCAGCTGCTAAGGCTGGCTTGCAAAATGTGAAATTGGAAACCACCTTGCAGGAAATGCCTATCCCTGCAAATACAGAAGCTGCTCCAGGTCCGTGCAATGCCTCAGATGAGGACCACAGTAGAGGTAAGATAGTGACGTATGTTAGAATCTGTCAACCATGCCCTACCACCTGTATTAATGGATCATTAACCGCACGAATCAAGACCTATCTGTAAATGAAAGATTAAGAGAATGGGATCTGCTCAAAGTGGGCCATGGAAGTAGACAGGTTTGCTCAGATCCAACTATCAAATTATACCAGATCCCTCCAAATTGAACGAATGTTCCCAACTGAATTTGATGATCCCTACTGAACTATTTCCCATGGATTCCAAGGCAATTTGAACAGGATCTGACTTGATTTGCATATCCCTAATAAGTGTTATCCTACTTTGGACACATTATGCGAAGACCCAGCTCTCTGGAAAAGGCTCTAACGCTGGGAAAGGTAGAAGGAAAGAGAAGAAGAGGAAGACCAGCAGCAAGAGGGATGGGCTCAGTTACAGCAGCAACGCGGGCACCGCTGGAAGACCTGAAGGACCAGGTTGAAGAGAGATCATCCTGGAGAAATTCTACCTATGTAGTCACTAAGATTCAATACCTATAGCGCATCACCATCACTGGACATCTTGGGAATCTCAGGTCTCCTCCCGCCGTGTTAAAAAATGTTCAGATAACTAATAAAGCTTCCCTGTGGAAAAAAAGAAGATGGAAAAGACTTTCTCTGGCACTTGGATGCTATAAAAATGTACATGTTCTGATGAGAACAGTAACCTTTCTTGTGTCCATTAATTCTACAGCAAATGAGAAACCCCCAATTATTGTTGTTTAATAATTGGTTGTTTCCCCCACCAACACAACAAACAAACAAACAAACAACCAATTATTAATGAGAAACAACCAATTATTGTGCAACACCAATTGACATGATGCAGCGGTTCTGAAAAATAAAAGAATTAATAATGGAGGGGCTGGATTAACCCAGATGGTGTGATATTTGATGGCCACTTTTGAATCAGCTGCTTGCCCCTGCAGGAACAGATGCCGGAAGTGGAGTGCGGCTGCAGAAATATCAGAAGGGCATCGTTTTCAGGCAGAGTATATTATTATTATATCCTTGGGGGGAAAACACACAAGTTTGGCCTAATTGGATTTCCTCCCCCTCCTCCAGTTGCATCTTTCCAACTCACCCATAAATATTTAAATTGCAATCACGTTCATAAAGATCTTGATGTATCTATCCACAGGAAATGCTTCTAGAAGCAGATTGGGCTGGGGGGGGGGGTTGTTTTCCTTGAGGGAGGTGTACTTTTAAATAAGCTCTGTCTCTCAACACTCCAGCCCCATCTTCTAGATGGAGGGGGGCAAGTGAGAGTGATTTTGTACGACCTGAATTTAATTTGAGCGGGAAAGGAAAATCTGAAATTTGCTTGCAGTAAGTGGAAATACCTCTAATTCTCCCCAGTATCTGTTTGTTTCTTTGTTTGTAAAAGAGAATTTTCTAACAGCAAGGGATGTGGTTAGGTTCAAGATGATGGGGGTGCTTCGGGAACCAAAAGACAAAGCTTTGGGGTTGTATTTCTGGAGCAAATAACATTTTTTCCAGTCCATTATGGAAAGCAAAGAGAATGTCAAAAGCAATATGTTTTGACACGCCATATGGTTCTGCTGCTTGTAACAGATTAAAAAAAATCAACAACCCAAAGCTGATGGGCACTCAACCACCAGAAAACACCACATTTAGCAAGCGTATCCTTCCTTTCCCCCCCCCTTGTTTTGCCTGCATCTACTAAATTTAAAATTCAAGTTCATACACTTGCACACACACACACACAGACACACACGCACACACATATAGATATACTCAAACCTTAGCTCTCAATGAAAGTAGGAATGGAAAGCATTAGCTTGCTAAATTAAATACAGTGAAACCTGGCTTTAACAAATTAGTTCGTGGAGCGGGTGTCCATTATTCAGGAATGTCTGTTAAATACAAAAGTATGTCATCCCGGTAACAACGTCATTTGAGGAAACTGGTGAACACAGGCCATGCCATGTGAAGATCATTGTATCAAGGTCCACAGAGCTGGGGTTTCGCTCTATATGTTCAGATATAGATATATTACACACATTAACAAGTATACAACCAGCTTAAATCAATCCACTGCACTATCTACCACAGAGCTTTCCAAACTTTTCATGTTGGTGACACACTTTTTAGACATGCATCATTTCGCGACACACTCTTACAGCAGGGCATCATTTCGTGACACACACTTACAGCAGGGCACAAGGCAGGCACTAGGACCTGCGCGGAATCCTGGCAGGTTTGGAGGCAGCAGGGCACAAGGGAGGCTCTAGGACCTGCATGGAATCCTGGCAGGGCTCGGAGGCAGCAGCAGCCGCGACACACCCAGACACTGCAGCCGACACACTAACGTGTCCTGACACACAGTTTGGAAAGCTCTGATCTTGCACATTGGTCCAGTACAGGTTGTTAGATTGATATTTGTTGACTTCCCAGTCAAGGGAGAACTAGAACTAGGCCCCCCTGGTCATAGTCCAGCACCTTCCCCAGTATATCATACTGGTTTTTTCTCTCTCTCCACTTTCCCACATGCCCCCAGACAGCAAAGAATCTTAGGGTATATTAAGGGCTAACAAATGTATTAATGCATAAATCTCCCAGGCTTCCACAATACTTTTGACTAGCATGACTCCCACTCCATTGCCTACGGAAGGTTCAAAATCTGAATATCTGTATTCCAGAACTGTTTTGCTCCGTCATAATTCTCTGGAAAACGCTGTTCCCGCCTTTATTTCATGAGAGTCTGGCTCCAAAGCAAGGTTCTGGATTCCTTCACCCTCCCAATTCTGGATCGTTCCATGTTCCTGTGGCCCAGCCTGCAAGGACCACTGAGGTACCTGATCCAGATACAGCCAAGCTCCGCGCGTCTTTTTCTCACAGTTTTGCAGTGCAACGGCGAGCAGGTGTGATAACCCTCAGTGTCAGAATTCCCAATCAAGAAATCCCTCAGGCAATTACCCTAAAAGATTCATTTATTCAGGATCAGTACACTTCAGGCAAGAAGAAGCCTCGAATAAAGATTTTCGCGCGTAAAGCTGCATTATCAAAACGTCCCTCTGACATCAACCACAGTTAAGACATAATAATTCAGCTCCCACTCCAAGCAACCCTCCGCCCAACAGAATGTCAGTTGAAAGAGCAGGTGCTTATCACAGTTTCTGGCAAGCTCTGCAGAAATGCCGAGCGGGAGGCTAGCGTCTTGAAGCAATGAAGTGCAGGGCCAGCAATCTACACGTATACAGCATTCAGAGAAGTGTGGCAGATGAACATGTGAGGCTGGCAGCAGGAGAAACATGTGGCTTGCAGCTGTGGGCTGCTCAGCTAGTGGCGATTCAAATCCTTATCAATCTGAGAACCCATCAGGGGTGCCCACAGGGAGGTCAAAAAATGTCAAGATGGTGGCCGTGACCATGTGATCCTTTTCTTACCTGCATCACACCTTCTAAAGCCTTTCTGCAGGTTAAATTAAAGCACTGTGCAGGCCTTAACAACACTGCACTGAATAAACTAGCAAGGATGTGTGTTTCCTGTCTGAAGGGAACGCTGGTAGATCTTTTTCCCCATCAATTCTGCTCTTGAGCTTTTATTTCATTAAATTCCTTTGAGGGGAGAAAACTTTTGCACTGATACTGCGCCTCCAATGCTTCATAAGAAAAGAAACGAAAGGCTGGGCTGTACTCACCGCCACCAGAATCTGCAGTGCGCTGTGCATGACCTCAATGTAACGGTATTCCAACGCGCAACCGATCACAGAGACGTATGAATGGCTGTCCAGACCTTTGATGCCGATCATGGGTGTCTCCTTCCTTACACAACCAGGACCGTTCTCACTCCACCATGACTGGTGTTGGGAGATGTTAAAAGTCAAAAGTTCACTGTCCTGGGAGGAGAAGTAAAAACCACAATAAGTAAAGGTTTTTCCCCTGCACAGTCGTGTCATAAATAATGCATTTTTAAACCAGAGCTGGAGATAGGTTTTTGCATTGGCTCATCTAGGCTGTTCTTGCAAAATACAAAGCTCTTGTGTTCACAGGACAGACTGCAAATGGGTTCATTCATTACGCTGAGGCATTTTAAAACCGCTGTTTGTTGAATGACATAGTTGACTGGGGTCGTATGCTTGCTAGGCCACAAGCCATGGTGTACAAGCTACAATGGCTGGAGTCAGTGCAATACATTCAACCAGAAATCAAACAAACCACACAAGGATTGGGGCAGAGCTTTCCAAACTGTGTGTCAGGACACATTAGTGTGTCGGCTGCAGTGTCTGGGTATGTCGCAACTGCTGCTGCCTCCAAACCTGCCCTGCCAGGATTCCACACAGGTCCTAGTGCCTGCCTTGTCCCTGGCTGCCTCCAAACCTGCTGTGATTCCGCGCAGGTCCTAGTGCCTGCCTTGTGCCTTGCTGCCTCCAAACCTGCTGTGATTCCGCACAGGTCCTAGTGCCTGCCTTGTGCCCTGCTGTAAGAGTGTGTCGCGAAATGATGCATGTCTAAAAAGTGTGTCACCAACATGAAAAGTTTGGAAAGCTCTGGATTAGGGTGATGTGTAAAGCCTAAATTCCCCATGCTGGCTGGGGAATTCTGGAAGTTGAAGTCCACACATCTTAAAGTTACCAAGGTTGAGAAACACTGATCTAGGGCTTCCAGACCTTGGCTGCAAAAGTTCAAGGACCACTAGAGGGCAGCAAAAGGGGTTTTCTGTATGTCTTTACCGCCATCTCATGATCCTTGGAATTTTTGCAACCTAGATCCGATAACCCTATGGGAGACATGGGAAGGATTCTTTCAGAGCACATGCATCACCTGAACTGTAATGGTATGTGGGAATGACCTTGAGAGAGGAGAGGAAGAGATGCTGCAGAGGGAACGATCAGATAAAAGGGGGAGGAGCCCGCAGCTGCATAACAGGCAGAGAAAGAAACTTAGAAAGGATCCGCCCTAATTGATCAGGCTGTAAAAAGAGACAGCGGGAGAGTTGTACTTTCAGACTTGGAAGATTCTGTTAATGTAGCCTGTTAATGTAGCCTTAATTCTACTATAAAGTAGAATTAGCTCATCTGGTCGTGTTTCCTGTCTGGTCCACCTGGGAGGCTGACCTGAATTCACCCTTCGACTGTTGGTGAACAGAATCTCTCCAAACTCAGGAAGACTCAAACCTTTTCCTCAAGGGTGCTGCCTATAAGTGCCCAACCTGGAAGTGATATGCGCGCTGTTCTATGTGCTACCTTTTCTTCCCATTGTGAGATGTGCTCCAAAATGATGCATAATGGTTTTCACATGGCACTAAATTATAATGTAATTTGTTTGGTTTGGGCTTAGTGTGTTTATTTTATAGTTTATATATTTGTAACATTTATTTCCAACCTTTTCTTCAGGAGCTCAAGGTGGGTTGTATAGGGTACCTTCCTCCTTTTCCCCACAGCAGCAATTTTGTGAACTAAGTGGGGCTGAGAGAAAAAACTGAGTCAAAGCAACCATCACTGAGCTATGATGGAGTGTAAACCTAGTCCTGGGTGTGGGGCAAGGATGAAGGAACCATTAAGGGAGGAAGAGGAGGTTCATGAAATATTACTCAGGTCTGGGAAAGAAGAAAGCAGGATAAAGAAACTCAAAATAGCAACACTGATTTATGTTTCAGTACAAGATGTGGAGACAAACTATGACAGGCTTTCAAGATTCTGTTATTATACCCTACAATAATCAAAGGTATTTCTTCTTGCCGAGATGGATAAATTAACTTCTTTGATTAGAGGAAAGACACTATCTACCTTTATTGGTGTCTGGAAACCTCTTACAGACGTTTTGCATAAAAACAAAAAAAATGAACTTGTGATTTATGGCTTTGATGATTAGACAGGATAGTTTATAGAAAGAAGAGAGTCACAATGCAACTTTAGAGAGAGAGGTTAAAATATAATTGTACTTATAACTGCTGTGAAGGATATCGAAGTCACTTCTTTGTATCTTTTTTCTTTCTTTTCTATTTTTCTTCAACTTTCTTTTCTTTTCTTGCATTGTTTGCTTTCTCTTTGCTTGCTTGCTTGCTTTCCCTTTTTTCTTCCTTAGTTTGTATTAGTTTTTATTTTATTTATTTATTTATTTATTTATTCGATTTCTCACCGCCCAACTCCCTCAAGGAGTTTATCTTCTTTTTTAAAAGTTTAAATAAAATTAAAAATCGTATGTATGTATGTATGTATGTATGTATGTATGTATGTATGTAGACAAGGACCAGAAGACAGAGGGGGTGATAGATGTAGCGGTGCCAAGTGACAGCAACATCAGGAAGGAGGATGAGAAGCTGGAGAAGTCCCAGGGCCTGAAGGAGAACTAGAGAGGATGTGGAAAGTGAAGGCCAAGGTGGTCCCAAGGGTGGTAGGAGCACTCGGGGCTGTGACTCCCAAGCTGGGAGAGTGGCTCCAATGGATCCCAGGAGCAACATCAGAGCTCTCTGTCCAGAAGAGTGCAGTGCTGGGAACAGCTAAGATCCTGCACAGAACCCTCAAACTCCCAGGCCTCTGGTAGAGGACCTGAGGTTGAGGAAGACACATACCACCCATAGGGGGTGAGAAGGGATTTTTTTATTAATATATATATAATCAAAGGTATTTCTGAAACTCTGCTCCTCCCGTTTCCTGACCCTGAAAGGCTGACAACAATCTTGACAATCTTCTCGCTCCAAGCCCAGCACCTTCACCAGCACATCATCATCTCTTGGGCTGAGTGGGAGGGACTGGCCTAAAGTTCTCCAGGGCACTTCTCTGGCGGGGGGGGGGGGACTTGAACCCAGGTTTCTCCCCTCCTAGTCCAGTACCTGCACCACTATCCACACTGGCTCTTGGACTGAGAGAGAAGGACTGGCCCACAGTTCTTCATCCTCCTCGTCGAGCATCGTCTCCACCACACCACACTAATTCTTGAATTGAGAGGAAGGGACTGGCCCAAAATCATGCACACATAAGCATCACCCCAATCTACATCCATGTGATATCACAGTGCATGTACAAAAAAGAGGCAGAGCTTGTGTCTCAACACTTGTTTTATCAGGATGTGAAGACTGTTTTGTCACTTGCCCCCTTGTCCATACTCTACAGACCCCGATGTTGTGGAAGTAACTTAGCATTTTGGATGGCCCCAGCTCAACCACTATGGGATATTCAACCAATGATGGTTAAAAGAACGTGGGCCTTAAGGCAATGTGTAGGCTGACCATACATCCCGTTTTGAACGGGACAGTCCCGTTTTTTTAGCATTTTTCAACCATCCCGTCGTTTTAATAAAAATCTCAATTTTGTCCCGTTTTTCAAACCCGGCGGGAATGGCACGGAAGGAGGATCCGAGCCGGAGCGTGGACCTGGGGGCGCGGTTTGCAGGCGGGAGCCAATCGCGCGGACCGGGGGCGGGGTTTGCAGGCGGGAGCCAATCGTGCGGACCGGGGGCGGGGTTTGCAGGTGGGAGCCAATCGCGCGGACCGGGGGCGGGGTTTGCAGGCGGGAGCCAATCGCGCGGACCGGGGGCGGGGTTTGCAGGCGGGAGCCAATCGCGCAGACCGGGGGGCAGGGACCCATCTTTTTCATGAATACGGAATATTACATAAGACCCCGTCCTGTTTTGCCATCCTGAAATATGGTCAGCCTAGCAATGTGTGAACTAACCACGACAAGTTCATTGGTGCTTTCCATGTGTGTGCTATCATTTGAACAGTCTGTGACTGACAAGATCTAAAAGTGCCTCCCAGGGTGCTGAGATGTGTTTATTTTTCATTTTGGATTTGGATTTTCTGGGTTGAATGTTTTTAACAGTCCTTTCAGACTGGCAAATGTAGGATCTGCTGGCCCTTCTGCTGGTCTAGCTAAGATGACTCTCTCCCTACTTACAGCAACTTAATTAGGGTGTTGGATTATTCTTTAAACCAACGAAAAATAAATGCTTCTCGACAAGTAAGCTGGAAATGTTATAGTTCCAACACTTTAGGAGGGAGTTCGGTTGTCAATGTGTATTTGCACTAACACAGAAATAAAAGACCTGGATTTAGGGGCACAAGAGCTGAAGTCATAGAAGAGTTCTGCCTAAAAATCCAGTTTAGTTTCCTCCATGCTGCGGACACTAAATATCTCCCATAAATCCCCCCCCTTCCCTGCAGCCTTCTGATTCATTGCACGATCTAGTCTCCTATTGATCCCTACAGCAATTAACCTCTTGGGTCACATTACTGTAAGGGACTGACTTGGGTATGATCAATAGCTGCTCATTGTCCATCTCCCCCAGATCTCTGCCACTGTCTGCTGCGTGAAACAATACTTTGAGGTCCTTCTTGGTGATCTCCTTCCCCACACCCCAGGAGAGATCCTCTTCCCTCACTCCGGCCTCACTTTTAAGAAGTTAAATCAGGCCATTTCAGTGAAATGCAGTAGAAAAACAGGAGAGACCATCAGCTTGCTAATTCCTGCAAACTCCTTTCTAGGTCAAAAGGATATTGAAGTTGGACTGGAGAGCTCTCAGCCAGTATCAGAAGCAGGAAGGCAGAAGATGAACGGCTAAACTACAGTTGGATTGCACGGTCATAGACACCATCTCAACTTTTTGGAGACACACACCTGTGGATCCCCTGAATTTAAATGGATGGATGGATGGATGGATGGATGGATGGATGGATGGATGGATGGATTGAGTGCCATCAAGTCGGTGTTGACTCTTAGCAAGCATGTAGATAGATTTTCTCCATGACGATCTGGATAAAAATACTGAAGTTCATTAACACGCACACTTCCATAGACACTCAAGAGTCTACAGCAGTGTTTCTCAACCTCAGCAACTTGAAGGTGTGTGGACTTTAACTCCCAGAATTCCCCCAGCCAACTCTGGGAGTTGAAGTCCACAAATCTTCAGGTTGCTGAGGTTGAGAAACACTGGTCTGCAGGATACTGTTACTTAGAGGGGGAGGGGGAGGGGGAGGGAGCAGAAGGGGAAGGGGAAGGGGAAGGGTGGAAAGGGAGGAGGAGGAGGAGGAGGAGGAGAAGGGGAATATGTGCAAATATCAATGAAAATGTAGTGAGTGGTAAGTGGTGTGCTCTGAAGAACAGAATGTATGTCAAAAGAAGCAGAAATGGCTGGATAGAAGAGCATGTTTCTGACCTTTTTGTTCCATGGAAGAGATTGCTGGGTATGTTAGGAGAAACATGAAAGCAAGCTGAATGCAGTCGTGGTTTCATCATGCAGAAAGAATGAATGAGAACTGAATCACAAAGCAAATATTTGAGAGAAGAGTGAATGTGCAGAGAGGAAAGGGAAAACTGAGTAAGTGTGGTTGGATGGTGTTGACTAGATTCCCCCAAAGGGAGAGGTTAGAAGTTCAAAAAACAAAAGGAAGTGCTTTATGGATGTGATGGAGGCCAGGATGACGTCCAAAGACAGAAACAGGATGGGGAAGTATAATGAATGGTGTTAGTGTAAAGTAGATCTAGTTAGATTTCCTCTTCTTTTATCTCCTGCCTTTAATTTCTTTTGCTTATTACTTCTTCAGAACTTTGCTTATCATTGCCCAACCTGAAAGAGAAGAGCATGACCAAGATTGTGATGGTCTCTCTCCCCACTCTGGTGATGCAACAGTTACTGCTTTCAATTGGTGGTTGGTGTTACCACTTTCTTTCCTTCTCCTCAAGCAGGGTTATAGGAGCATGGCTAAAAGAAGAAAAATATCTTTCCCTTTCTGCTAACTAGGCAACAAAAGGATGTCATATCACAGTAGACAATCTGGAAAGGCCTAGGCCTTTTGAGGCATGCCAGTAGATTACAATCCCTCCAGACACAAATTGGCACCAAAATATATTTTATTTATTTATTTATTATTCGTATTTATACCCCGCCTATCCCCTCCCTATCGGAGGACTCTAGGCGGCTTACAACATTTGCAATTCATATATTTATACATTCATATATATTAACAATGTTTATTACCGCGCACTCAGGGAAGGGGTAAGGGAACCGACTCTTGTAGTATTGGACTACATGTCCCAGAATACCTTGCTTCAGAGTCGGCTGCTGACGTCCTGGATATTGCTGTTCGAGATCCGTCATCTCTGTTTCTCCGTCTCCGCCGCCATTCGCGAGGTCTTCTTCGCTCCGGAGGCGACTCCTGACAGGACGCCAGCAAATTCTCCCATGTAAGGTGGTACCCATTTACCTACTTGCAATTAGCTTTCGAACTGCTGGGTTGACAGGAGCTGGGGCAAGTGACGAGAGCTCACCACGCCACGCAGAGGTTCGAACTGCCGGCCTGCTGATCAGCGGTCTTACAGCATCAGCGGTTTAACCCACTGAGCTACCGCGCCCCGCAATGTGTTTGAAATAGTACATAGAGTTTATTTAGATACACAACCACAAAGGGTATGGGCATTGGGATTAAAGAATGACTCTTTCTGATTACAGAGTCCTCGACTTACGACTGCAATTGGGACTGGAACTTCTGTCACTAAACGAGGTGGTCATTAAGTGAGCCACACCCAATTTTATGACTTTTTTGGCCATGGTGGTTAAGCAAATCACCGCAGCTGTTAAGTGAATCACATGTTCATTAAGCAAATCCGGCTTCCCCCATGGACTTTGCTTGTCGGAAGCCAGCTGAGAAGGTCGCAAATGGTGACCACATGACCCTGGGATGCTGCAACCATCGTAAATACATGCTGGTTGCCAAGCACCTGAATTTTGATCACATGACTGCAGGCTGTTGTAACTTCAAATGGTCACTAAACGAATGGTCATAAATCGAGGGCTACCTGTGTTCACTGCATCTATAAGGTTAGGTTATAAATCCTTCCTTGGTCCCAGGTTTTACTCCACAACTAATGGTGGTCTTAATATCCATCCCTTCTCTACCAGCTGCTCTTCTGGGGAGATTCAAAGAACAAAAGCTTCTAGCAAACTCCTCCCACATTATTTAAACTCAAGGGGAGGTTGGTTATATTTGCTCAAAAATTTAGGCACCTGCTCTCCTGGGCTTCCTTACTCAAGGCAGAAATGAATTAATTTGCCAGCAAATAATGAGCTCTGCACAGAGGGCATGGTGGCTCAGTGGGTAAGACGCCAGGCTTGTCGATAGGAAGATCGCAAGTTCGGAGGTTCGAATCCCTAGCCCCGCGTGACGGAGTGAGCTCCCGCACTCGCCCCAGCTCTTGCCAACCTAGCAATTCAAAAGCATGCAAATGCAAGTAGATAAATAGGTACCACTTCGGTGGGAAGGTAACAGCGTTCCGCGTGCGTCATGCCGGCCACATGACCGTGGAAGCCTCTTCGGACAACGCTGGCTCTTCGGCTAAGAAACGGAGATGAGCACCGGCCCCTAGAGTCGGACACGACTGCCCAAATGTGCAGGGGGGCCTTTACCTTTAATGAGCTCTGCACTGGGGGATCCCTGAAAGCTTATATTGCTAAGTGCCCTTTATACAGTAGATACATATGTTAGGATCAGACCACATCCTACAGAGGTCCTACATGGGTGGGAGGAGAAGTACAAATGCAGGGTAGAAACAAGTGGAACATTGATAAAGTCTATCCCTACATGTCCAGGATAGTTTTTTTTAAATTCCGGAAGGAAGGAAGGAAGGAAGGAAGGAAGGAAGGAAGGAAGGAAGGAAGGAAGGAAGGAAGGAAGGAAGGAAGGAAGGAAGATATAAAATGGAGAAAGAAGTGGCAGTGATGGCAGAGGGCAAAAAAACAACTGGAAAAAAAATACATTGGCATAGGATGCAGTGAAAAGACATTGGGAAGGCGGATCACATAACATTCTGCCCTGTGGCATCTCAGCCTTCATTATGTCTTAATCACCTGTGGCTTTCCAGACAAGTGAAAGTGAAGGAATGAAAGAGACCAAATATGGCACAGAGCAGTCTTTCTCAACCTTGGCAACTTTAAGAAGTGTGGACTTCAATTCCCAGAATTCCCCAGCCACCATGTTGAAGTCCACACATTTTAAAGCTGCTAAGGTTGAGAAACACTGGTATAGAGGTTTAAGGTGTTGGACTAGGAGCAGCTATGGAAAGTCCCTGGGTGACTTTGTTGTTGTGTGGAAAAGAAACGTATGGACACTATACAACAGAAAAAGTGCCAGCCTGGTCCACTTTACATAACCACGCTGCCGATTTATGCTCTAGGGTTTAAAAAACAGCAACCCAAACAGTCCATCCGTAGACTGAACATGCAAAACCTTAAAACTGTGAAGAGATTTTTTAATTTATTTTTTATTTTCTATCCTGCCTTTATTATTTTTATAAATAACTCAAGGCGGCGAACATACCTAATACTCCTTCCTCCTCCTATTTTCCCCACAACAACAATCCTGTGAGGTGGGTTGGGCTGAGAGCGCGCGACTGGCCCAAGGTCACCCAGCCGGCTTTCATGCCTAAGGCGGGACTAGAACTCTCAGTCTCCTGGTTTCCTATTGGCTCCTTCCTAGGGCTGAGAGAGAGTGACTGGCCCAAGGTCACCCAGCCGGCTTTCCTGCCTAAGGTGGGACTAGAACTCTCAGTCTCCTGGTTTGCCACTGGCTCCTTCCTAGGGCTGAGAGACAGGGACTGGCCCAAGGTCACCCAGCCGGTTTTCATGCCTAAGGCGGGACTAGAACTCTCAGTCTCCTGGTTTGACATTGGCTCCTTCCTAGGGCTAAGAGAGAGTGACTGGCCCAAGGTCACCCAGCCGGCTTTCATGCCTAAGGCAGGACTAGAACTCAGTCTCCTAGTTTGCCACTGGCTCCTTCCTAGGGCTGAGAGAGTGTGACTGGCCCAAGGTCACCCAGCCGGCTTTCCTGCCTAAGGCGGGACTAGAACTCTCCGTCTCCTGGTTTGCCATTGGCTCCTTCCTAGGGCTGAGAAAGAGGGACTGGCCCAAGGTCACCCAGCCGGCTTTCGTGCCTAAGGCGGAACTAGAACTCTCAGTCTCCTGGTTTCTAGCCCAGCACCTTAACCACTAGACTAAACTGGCTGCTGATGATGTGATGATGATGATGACTGGCTGAGATGATACATCTGATTAATATATTTGATTATTTACTGCCTAACACGTACACAATGAGTACACATCTCCTTTCAAAAATTGCAATGCAAATACAGTATTTCTCCTTTGGCAGGGACAGACTGCAGAATTTTTGTTGTTGTTCAGTCGTTTAGTCGTGTCCGACTCTTCGTGACCTCATGGACCATAGCACGCCAGGCCTTCCTGTCCTCCACTGTCTCTCGGAGTTTACTCAAATTCATGTTCATTACATCGGTGATGCTATCTAACCATCTCATCCTCTGCCGTCCCCTTCTCCTTTTGCCTTCAGTCTTTCCCAGCATCAGGGTCTTTTCCAGTGAGTCCTCTCTTCGCATTAGGTGGCCAAAGTATTTGAGCTTCAGCTTCAGTATCTGTCCTTCCAATGAGCAGTCAGGGTTGATTTCCTTTAGGATTGACAGGTTTGACCTCCTTGCAGTCCAAGGGACTCTCAAGAGTCTTCTCCAGCACCACAGTTCGAAAGCATCAATTCTTCAGCGCTCAGCCTTCCTTATGATCCAACTCTCACAGCCATACATTACTACTGGAAAAACCATAGCTTTAACTATACGGACCTTTGTCGGCAAGGTGATGTCTCTGCTTTTTAATATGCTGTCTAGGTTTGCCATAGCTTTCCTCCCAAGGAGCAAGCGTCTTTTAATTTCATGGCTGCAGAATACCCGAGGCAGATGGGCTTCCACGCTCACTAGCATCCCCTTCCATTCATTATCAAAGAAAGGCATGGTAATGCTCCTTCAGATGAATTCAGTCCAGGGAGATTCGATCCCAGAAGAGCTTGATGGTTGAATAATTTTGCATGGTTTAAGAGGAGAAAATGTATTATCAACCAGAAGGAAGAGGGAGCCTTTGTATTTCTAAATCTTTTGGTAGTATGTTCTGAGCAAGCATCTCTCACTGGGCTACCAAGGGAATTGCATTTATTGTTCAAAATGCTTAGGGCAGCATGTAGAGGATGCTGCTGCCAATACTCCAAGGGGCTTTCCTGAGTTTTTGGTTGCCACCAGATTTTAGCAGATCAAGAAGAGGTTGCAGCATGTTGCTACAGATAAGGAGAGGGACAGTGGTTCAAGAAGAGTGTTCTGGCCAGAGGAATCCAGGGGCTGAGCAGCAGATCTCTAGCTTCTGGATCAGGAATACTTCATGTAAACCAACAATGAAAAAGGCCTTACCATAAGCCCAAATTGCTGCCCAAAATCTGCTTCTGTTAAAGAGAATCTGACGCAATCACGACTAAAGAGGGGAGAAGGAATAAATTATATACCCATAGGGGTCCACATTGGAAGGACAGATGCTGAAGCTGAAGCTCAAAGACTTTGGCCACCTAATGCGAAGAGAGGATTCACTGGAAAAGACCCTGATGCTGGGAAAGACTGAAGGCAAAAGGAGAAGGGGACGGCAGAGGATGAGATGGTTAGATAGCATCACCGATGCAATGAACGTGAATTTGAGGCAGGTTTCCTCCCTCCCGACCTTTAGGAAAGATCTGAAAACCTGGTTCTGCCGCCTAGCGTGGGAGGGGGAAAGTAACAGCTCCTCCTGTGGGTGGTTAATACCATAATGTCCTCCCTATTATTTGAGATACTTGCCGGATTGGATTTTGTATTTATTTATGTCATGTTACTAATTTGTAATTTTATATTTATATTTTAACTTCAATTTTATTGTAAACCGCCCAGAGTCCCCGGTTGGGGGAGTTGGGTGGTCATATAAATTTAAATAATAAATAAATAAATAAATTTGAGTAAACTCTGGGAGACAGTGGAGGACAGGAAGGCCTGGCGTGCTATGGTCCATGAGGTCACGAAGAGTCGGACACGACTAAACGACTGAACAACAACAACAACAAGGAGTGCACAGGTGTAGCTCTGATGCTCATCTGCTCCTTCTTATCCATAGTCCCAACTCCTGGTTGCTTTTCACTTTGGTACTGGAGTCCAGATGGATCAAGGAAGCAATCTGGAACTAGCAGTAGTAGCAGCAGCAGCAGCAGCAGCAGCAGCAGTAATTATCATCCCCAAGGGAGGACTGCGTTGCGTTGCATAATTCCCATTATAACATTCAGTATGGAGGAAAATGAAGAGAAGGGGAAGAGAAATAGAGGTTGGGGCAAACAAGAAACCCAGCGAGAGATTTTAAGGCAGGACACAACCCTAAAACCAGTAAATGGACTACCGAAATGTGCTCTGCATGGACCTGCTTCTGGAGACCACCCAGAACCTACACAGATTGCAGGTAGACATATGTGCTATACTGGGGTTCCAGGTCCCTATCAGCTTCTGAGTAGAGTTCCAAGGGCTGAGCCTAATCTGTAACGCTGGATATGGCTTGGTAGAAAGATACATCCAGCAGCATCTTCTCCAACTGGATTTGATCACCCAATTTGGACATCCCAGAAGAAACTGCTATTGCTTCTACCTTTCTTCAGGGAAGGCAGGGCTGAGGTTCCCAGGAGGTGTGCCTGCATGATTGAATAGCCTCCGATCATGTTGTTCGAATGCCTGACCATCGTCTTCCAAAGCAGCTACTTTACTCCCAACTTAAGAATGGAAAACGGAATATTGGTGGACAGCAAAAGAGATTCAAAGATACTCTCAAAGCTAATTTAAAAAAATGTAATATCAGCATTGAGAACTGGGAAGCCCTAACTCATGAGCGTTTCAATTGGAGGTCAGCCTTTATTAATGGCGCTATGGACTTTGAAGAAGCACGAGTACAGGGCGAAAAGGAGAAAAGAGCTAAAAGGAAGGCACGTCAGGCAAACCCTCATCATGACCGTCTCCCACCCGGAAACCTATGCCCTCATTGTGGGAGGTTGTGCGGATCCAGAATTGGCCTTTACAGCCACTTACGGATCCACCGTTAAAATTTTACCTTTGGAAGACAATCTTACTCGGCTACGAGTGATCGCCAATGAATGAATGACACTTTTGGCTTTGAAAACAGAATTATTTCGGAGACGTTGAATGGGGTGGAAGGCTTGGCACGCCCTGCCCTTGTTTCTCTGGAGGCTTTAAACTGCACCCATTCACGCTTTGAACATCGCTGGGGACCCATGCAGAGATTTAAAGACGAATTACGTACAAGCAGAGATTTGAGGAGGCTGGTTTAGGCATTGATGCTTGATTCTGGCCCTTGAGGGCAAAAACAATCACAACCGAGCCAATTCGGCAGAATGAAAAATTGGGTACCGCTCTTCCAATAATGCAATTATAGGGTTCCCCTCCACATCCTGAGCCAGTTAGGGGAGAATTTCATTCCACTCCCACCTGCTCCCCCTTCCTTTCCACCTGTCTGAGCTGAAAAGGACACCCATTCCCGCCAGCTGCCAAATCAACTCACTCCATTCTTTCTACCTCACTGCACTTCCTTGCATTTTGTCACTATAAATTAACCTTCAGCTGACAAAGACAGATCAGCCAAGCTACTTTGCAACGGAAAAATAAAATAAAATGTGGAGCTTAGGAGCAGCGGGGAAAGTTTTTCTATATATGCCTTTACCCTTCTACATTTAGGGCCCAGGCTACATTTTCCCTCTGGCATTGGCACAGATTGTGCACCAGCTGCCTGATTCAGAACAAGATCCAGCAAAGAAGACGACTTCTGATCTTCCTTCTGGATTCAAGGTGTTCTTTATCAGGATCCTGGCTCTAATTCCCTGGATAAAATCTGCTTATTTTGGCAAGCTCACATTTGAAAAGAAAGTCTTGCAGAAAATATGATTCTCTACCCTCTCCAACTGCAGTAAGCATGAAGGACAGTGTGAATTCAGTAGGTCCAGATGTGTGTATCTCTTGGGTATAAGCTGGAAGTCAGAAATGAATGCCAAAATATTTGACATTCCTTCCAACTTCCCACCCAAATCTTAGATCATCTCATTCTGGTACTATTTTGATAAACTACAGAGCACTCCACAGTTCTAAGGTCCATCAAATAGAATGAAACCCCGTCAAAACTTGTCAACCCCATAGATTTATTCTTATTTTATCAAATATTCCCACTGCCCCTGGAAATCCTGAATCCTGGGATCCCAAGGGGCCAGAGAGGAAGAGTAGCAATTTTTCCTGGAGGAATCCAAAACTGCCAATAAACTGTGGTTCTCAGGATCCTTTGGGAGAAGCCAACCACAACAGGGACATCAATATTAAAAAGGTTTGTTTTCAGTGTAGATCAACTCTCAGCATGTAAGGTTAATATTGTGGAAATTGATTTGCAACTGTCACTGAACTCAACTCTATATAAAGATTTGTAACTGAATATTTACTTTGTTCTTCCAAGATGATTACAAGGAAAGTTCTTGGTCTCCAAAACAGTCCTTACATCCTTTACTTAAATCTAACCTTCAAAAAGCTTAAATGCGTCCGGGTGTGTATTCTGAAAACCCATACCACTTTTAGGTCAAACAGGCATGTTTAGGTACTGGGGAGAAAATGTACTTCTAAGTATTCACATCTGACCCACATCAAGCCACCCTGTGGAAGGATTGGAATTACAGACAAAAACTTGCACGCAGGAAGAACTGCTGGACAAAATTACCTTCAAGGAACACTACTGTGCATGGAAGGTTGTGTGATAGTACATGTGGGCACGTAAGAACTTTGAAATCTTAAGCTTAAAAGGCATGCCAAAGGAGTGACAGTGTCCAAGGGAGAAACAGGAATCCATACAACCACATGCAGCAACAGTAGAAGGGGTTCAAGAAATTAATTCTCTCCAAATCATGCAAAGAGCTTGCAGTGACTGATAGCCTCTTCTTTTGAGAGGCAGGAAAGCACTAAATTGGATTCAGTTTATGGAAGAATAATTTAATCCCCTATTCCCCCCCACCCCCGCTTCTCTTTCCAGCCTGAATCTTAAAGTGTGATTGTTGTTTATTCGTTCAGTCGCCTCTGACTCTTCATGACTTCATGGACCAGCCCACGCCAGAGCTTCCTGTCAGCCGTCACCATCCCCAGCTCCTCCAAGGTCGAGTCCATCACCTCCAGAATATCATCCATCCATCTTGCCCTTGGTCGGCCCCTCTTCCTTTTGCCTTCCACTTTCCCTAGCATCAGCTTCTTCTCCAGGGTATCCTGTCTTCTCATTATGTGGCCAAAGTACTTCAGTTTTGCCTTTAATATCATTCCCTCAAGTGAGCAGTCTGGCTTTATTTCCTGGAGTATGGACTGGTTTGATCTTCTTGCAGTCCAAGGCACTCTCAGAATTTTCCTCCAACACCACAGTTCAAAAGCATCTATCTTCCTTCGCTCAGCCTTCCTTATGGTCCAGCTCTCGCAGCCATAGGTTACTATAAAGTGTGATTACTAGCAGACTTTCCACTCACAGGACCTCTTGACCCACACTTGGATGTCTGTTAGCAGACTCTCTCCTCCAGCAGACTTGACCCTCCCTCACCCCACAGCCTTCTCCTGCCAGACCCCTTTACCCTCTTTTCATTATTCCTGGATGCTCAGATATGAACTTCACTCACCTTCGAAAGACCGCCAACTTCCAAATAAAAGCAGATGATGAAAATGTTCCAGGTGACCCAAATGGCCGTCCAGATGGCGTACTGGGTAGATGGGTGGGAGATGCAAAAGAGGAAAAAGGGGAAAAAAAATCTTATTGCTTATTGAAAATGCTTTTTATCACTTTTCCCAAACCATGATAAAAGAGCACAATAAACAGGAAATAGTTGCTCCATTTTATCTCTGCCTTCAAGTTCACAGGGGCAGAAAAGGTTCAGGGGAGAGTTTGCCATTCCTCATGGCTCCAACATTGGTCAAGCTCAAGGAAGTCATTTATCTGGGATTAATTGCAGCCCCCAAGCAATCTACAAACTTAGTAGCCTCTCTTCTGTATCCTATCGCGTGAAGCACCCTCCTGACTTAAATTCAGTGCTAATGCCTTAGTAAAGGTAAAGGTTCCCCCTGCACATTTGTGCAGTCGTGTCCGACTCTAGGGGCCGGTGCTCATCTCCGTTTGTTAGCCGAAGAGCCAGCGTTGTCCGAAGACACTTCTACAGTCATGTGGCTGGCATGACGCACACGGAACGCTGTTACCTACCCACCAAAGTGGTACCTATTCATCTACTTGCATTTGCATGCTTTCAAATTGTTAATGCCTTACCAGGGGTCGGCAAACTTTTTATGCCGGGAGCCATTTTGACATGCTCGTGCACATTTTGAAATGCTCGAGAGCCAGGGGGCGGGGTTTGCGGGCGGGGGCCAATCGCGTGGAAGGGGGGGTTGCGGGCGGGGGCCAATCACATGGAAGGGGGCGGGGTTTTGCGGGCGGGGGCCAATCACGTGGAAGGGGGCGGGGTTTTGCGGGCGGGAGCCAATCACGTGACTTATTGGGGCGGGTGGGAGGGCCCATGTAGCAGTTTCCCCCCCCCCACCGGCTTCCCGCCCCTCCCTCCTTGTCTGCAGAAGGCAGCCGGCCTTCTCCCCCCGCTATTTCTGGAAGTGATCCAGCGCCGATCTGCGGGCTGCAGGGGCTCCAGCTTCGGAGGGCGCCGGCTGCGCCTCTGCCTCGGCAGCCAAGCTGTTCCGAACCAAGGAGCCAGGGCGGAGCCGGGGCAGCGCTGGGCTGTGGAAATGCGCTCCAAAAAGACCGTCGCGGGGCCTCGCTCAGCTGGACGAGCCGCCGGACCTGGAGCGCTTCCACGCGCAGCTGAGCGAGGCCCCGCGCCGGTCTTTTTGGAGCGCATTTCCACAGCCCAGCGCTCAGCTGCGCGCGGAAGCGCTCCAAAAAGGCCAGCGCTGGCTGGCTTTCTTCCACCGCCCGCTCTGCACGGGAGCGGAGCGCGCTGCCAAATCACATCCGCGCCCACCCCTGCCCTTTTCCGAATACCCCCCTCCGATCCTTGGAAGGCGAGGCCCTGGTGGTGTGGGGGGGGCGAGGAGGATTCTCAGTCGGGAGGGGGAAATCCCCGGGTCTGCGGAGGTCTTTCCGCGCCGCCTTGAGGCCCAGGGCAGGGGAGGAACGGGGAGCGCCAGGAGACTCACCCGCTGCTGCTCGGCTGCCACCTTCCTCCTCCACTTCAGCCGCCCGCCCGCCGAGTCCCGGCCCTTCAGCCCCCGCTGGGGGGAGGGGGGCAGGGACTCAGTGCCCGGAGCCCGGCAGAGCTGCGTCTAGCCCCGCCCCACCCCGCCCTCCCAGAGTGGCCAGCGGAGCGCCACCGGCGCCCACCTGCTCGGGCAGGTACCAGCCTCTCTGCACGCTCCTTCCGCTGCTGCTGCTGCCGTCTCCCTGCAGCAGTAGCAGCAGAGCGTGCAGAGAGGCTGGTACCTGCCCGAGCAGGTGGGCGCCGGTGGCGCTCCGCTGGCCACTCTGGGAGGGCGGGGCGGGGTGAGACGCAGCTCTGCCGGGCTCCGGGCATGCGGGCGCTGAGTCCCTGCCCCCCTCCCCCCAGCGGGGGCTGAAGGACCGGGACTCGGCGGGCGGGCGGCTGAAGCGGAGGAGGAAGGTGGCAGCCGAGCAGCAGCGGGTGAGTCCCCTGGCGCTCCCCATTCCTCCCCTGCCCTGGGCGCCCACGGGCGCCTCAAGGCGGCGCGGAAAGACCTCCGCAGACCCGTGGATTTCCCCTCCCGACTGAGAATCCTCCTCGCCCCCCCCTACACCACCAGGGCCTCGCCTTCCAAGGATCGGAGGGGGGTATTCGGAAAAGGGCAGGGGTGGGCGCGGATGTGATTTGGCAGCGCGCTCCGCTCCCGTGCAGAGCGGGCGGTGGAAGAAAGCCAGCCAGCGCTGGCCTTTTTGGAGCGCTTCCACGCGCAGCTGAGCGCTGGGCTGTGGAAATACGCTCCAAAAAGACCGGCGCGGGGCCTCGCTCAGCTGCGCGCGGAAGCGCTCCAGGTCCGGCGGCTCGTCCAGCTGAGCGAGGCCCCGCGCCGGTCTTTTTTTCGCACCTCTGGGTTGCAGGGCCAATCGGGCTTCACCTTGTTCAGCCCGCCTCTCTGCTCCCCTTTGGCGCGCGCTGATTGGTGGAGGCGTCCTTCCTTCTGAGCCTCCACCAATCAGCATCTGTTTCTTCCCCAGGGTTCGCTCTGCTTCCGGAGACCGGCTTTCCAGATGTCGGGCGGCAGACAGAGAGAGAGAGAGCCAGAGCCGAGGGGCCAAAGAGCCAGATCTGGCTCGCGAGCCGCCATTTCCGACCCTTGCCTTATCCCATTTTAAACTAAGGGGTTTAAACTTGAGGAAGCCTGCTGTCCTCCTTATCTGGAATAGGGATGTCCGCAGGCACTGCTACAGAGAAGGCACACTTCCGGGGTCCCGATAGATGACGTTGAATCGAAGGTACCCAAAACACGCCAACCCTGCAGGATCAAATGGCCAAGCAAATGTTGTGGGAGACAGGTGGAGTGAAAATATTTGTACTTTCAGACTTGCAAGATTGATATCAGCCTTGCCAGATAGACCAGACAGGAAACACAACCAGATGAGCCAATTCTACTTTATAGTAAGGCTACATTTACAGAATCTTGCAAGTCTGAAAATATAAACCTCCTGCCATCAGCCCTCCCAGGTAAACCAGACAGGAATCACAACCAGATGAGCTACTTCTACTTTATTGTAAAGCTACATTAATAGAATCTTGCAAGTCTGAAAGTACAATTCTCCCGCCATCTCCTTTACAGCCCAAGGAACTAGGGAGGGTCCCTTCTGAGTCTCTTGTTCCACCCACTATGCAGCTGTGGGCTATGCCGTCTGTTATCCGACCATTCCGTAGGCAGCATCTCTTCGCCCCGCCTCCCAAGGCCTTTCCCACATACCATTACACTGGGTAGGGAATGGGACTAGAAGAACTCATGGTCCCTTCCAGCCCTCGTATTCTATAATTCCAGGTCCACAAGGCAGACTGGGAGAAACACCCAGTCTTTGGAGGACTTCCTGGTAGCAGAGGCATCCAGTACAAACTGCAATTGCGACAGGGTGTATGTGATCTCACACACACCCCCTGCCCTTGCAGGTACCCAGGCCTGGTAGGTCGCAAGCTGATTAATCAAGTTGGGAAGATTTAGCTTCGCAGCTGTTTGGAATATAAAGACCCCAAAGGTTGCATTATGAATGCAAAGACTAATGATGATCACCCATGGGTGGTCAACTTCATATAAGAACAATTCCACAGGCTACGGCCCTTTAGGCTGGCAATTAAAACCCGCAGCTGCTTGTATTATGAACTACTGGATTATTTCTTTCCCACCCCACCAAAAGGCTGTATAACAAAGTGAAAACATCTGATTGAAGTGAATTAAGTGTCCTCTGTTGGAAGTGGTAGATCAAAAGCAATTATCTGCTTGTAATCTGGGTTGCCTTGGTCTCAGTCAAATGGGAAATACACAAGCTGAAAATTTGCCTGCCTGTTTGAATTTGTATAAACAGCAACAGGCCAGATTGTAAAGAAATATGTGTTACTGTGGAAAAAGATTCCCAACATTCCCTTTTCTGCAGACCATGACAGTAATATTGTTTTACAGGTAGTCCTCGCTTAACGACCACAATTGAGACCGGAATTTTGGTTGCTAAGCAAAGCAGTCATTAAGCAAATCTGACCTGATTTCACAACCTTTTTTTGCAGTGGTCGTTAAGCAAATCACTGCAGGCGTTAAGCGAACCACGTGGTCATTAAGCGAATCATGCGGTTCCCCATTGATTTTGCTTGCCAGAAGCTGGCTGGGAAGGTCAAAAATGGTGATCACGTGACCACAGGACGCTGAGATGGTCATAAATGAAAACCAGTTGCCAAGCGCCCACATTGTGATCATGTGACCATGGGGATGCTGTGACAGTCGTAAGTGTGAGGACCGGTCGTAAGTCAGTTTCCCCAGCACCGTTGTAAGTTTGAACCGTCACTAAACGAATGGTTGTTAAGTGAGGACTACTTGTACTGTTTTATTGTATTTTAATTAATGTTTTATCCCTATTTTATGCAAACCACCCAGAGTCGCTGCCCGTATTCTCTGTGCCAGGAGAAGATCTGGTTTTGTGGGCCCTCTCTGGGATGTTAGATCCAGGCTATCAATAGGGGACAATGAACTCTGAGATTTAGGGGTTTGCATGACATGGGACAGGGGAGAAGAGTTAGTTGCCAGGGTCAATTTAACTTCAAACAAGACAAGTCTGTTTGGGGCTAAATAGCCCCCCTTGAGATTAGTTGACTGGTGTAATGGTATGTGGAAGTGACCTTGGGAGACAGGAGGGAGAGCCGCAGATGGGACAGCCATCATGTAAAAGATATCTCAGCCCACAGAAGAGGGGAGGGTGTGGGAAACATCTAAGAAGGGACCCTCCCTAGTTTTCCAGAGAGTAAAAGGAAAGGAGGGGGGAAATACTTTTAGTCTTGCCAGAGTCTGTTAATGTAACCCAGTGTTTCTCAACCTTGGCAACTTTAAGAGGTGTAGACCTCAACTCCCAGAATTCCCCAGCCAGCCATGCTGGCTGGGGAATTCTGGGAGCTGATGTCCATGCCTCTTAAAGGTGCCAAGGTTGAGAAACACTGAGTAACCTAACAATAAAGATAGAGCTAGTCCTCCTGGTTGTGCTTCTTGTCCAGACTACCTCGCAGGGCTAACAACTGGGTCTGTTAAGCCAGCTTTCCTGTTACACAGTACCTCCCCACCAATCTTCCAGGTATATAGAGAGCCAGTTTGGTCTAGTGGTTAAGGCAACGGGCTAGAAACCAGGAGTCTGTGAGTTTTAGTCTCGCCTCAGGCATGAAAGCCGGCTGGGTGACCTTGGGCCAGTCACACTCTCTCAGCTTTGGGAAGGAGCCAATGGCAAGCCAGGAGACTGAGAGTTCTAGTCCCGCCTTAGGCATGAAAGCCGGCTGGGTGACCTTGGGCCAGTCACACTCTCTCAGCGTTGGGAAGGAGCCAATGGCAAACCAGGAGGCTGAGAGTTCTAGTCCCGCCTTAGGCATGAAAGCCGGCTGGGTGACCTTGGGCCAGTCACACTCTCTCAGCTTTGGGAAGGAGCCAATGGCAAACCAGGAGGCTGAGAGTTCTAGTCCCGCCTTAGGCATGAAAGCCGGCTGGGTGACCTTGGGCCAGTCACACTCTCTCAGCTTTGGGAAGGAGCCAATGGCAAGCCAGGAGACTGAGAGTTCTAGTCCCGCCTTAGGCATGAAAGCCGGCTGGGTGACCTTGGGCCAGTCCCTGTCTCTCAGCCCTAGAAAGGAGCCAATAGGAAACCAGGAGACTGAGAGTTCTAGTCCCGCCTTAGGCATGAAAGCCGGCTGGGTGACCTTGGGCCAGTCCCTGTCTCTCATCCCTAGAAAGGAGCCAATAGGAAACCAGGAGACTGAGAGTTCTAGTCCCGCCTTAGGCATGGAAGCCGGCTGGGTGACCTTGGGCCAGTCACTCTCTCTCAGCCCAACCCACCTCACAGGGTTGCTGTTGTGGGAAAAATAGGAGGAGGAAGGAGTATTAGGTATGTTCGCCACCTTGAGTTATTTATAAAAATAATAAAGGCGGGATAAAAATTAAATAAATAAATATAAGTAGAGGGAACAGAGACTAAACCTGGGAGCAATACAACAGGTTTGTTACAGTTCACAAAACAAAGACACACACACCCCGACTCTATTGGCAAAACCAGGAAAAAAAGGCAAAATTCCAGCCCCATCTCCCTTTCTCTCATTAACCGGCCCTCTGCACCTCACAGGTGTCCCCAGGCCCAAACATTTGCCCAGCTCTTACAAAAAAGCATCACTTAATACCCTCTCCCACTTGCCAAAGGAAAAGTGGGGGGGGGGGGGGTGACAAGAGACAGGGCCTTCCTGCTGGAAAATTACTACGGGTAATTTCCAGCTTAGTTTACAACCAGCACGTTCCCAATCAATCCCTCTATCCAGATCAGAGCAAAAATATAGCTTGAGGTTTATTTATTAGACATCAACAAAGATCAAAAACAGCTAACTGCAAAAAGAGGATAAAAGGCATGGAAGAACAGGGAGAGAGGGTGTCATAAGCAACAGCCAAGAATTTGCATAATTAATTATTAATAATAATGTATTAAATTTATATGCCACCCGACTCCCAGCAACTCTGGGTGGTTATGTCCATTAGCATGGAGAATCGCAATGGAGCCACCTTTGGTTATTCGAGTCCTAATTCTCCAGAATAGAGATGGAAAGTAGGACACCAGGTGATCTTTTCTTTATTCTGCACCGTGAAGAAATAATTTTGGTGGATGGGGATGACGTATCTAACCCTTCTCATATGTGGCACCTTATCTGTGCCCTGCCATCGCTAAACTGACTCACTTGGCACCAGTATTAATTACAGCATCTTTGGTGCCAGATAAAATTTTCTTTTTATATTAAGGAAGATACGTACAGCTTTTAAATCTTCACGCCATTTTATTCTGCAGCTGGTTTCGGTGCGGTTTTTACATGCTGCCTTGTTTTGATTCTTGCGGTCAGTTTTATTAGCTACTATTTTTAATCCTGGCTTATTGTTTTCCATTTCATGATTTGACTCCATCTGCACATTGCCCAGAAATATCTGTTTTTTTCGAGGGGCCAAAAACATCAGCAAATCAAGAAATGGCCACGGGGAATGTCACTGAGAAAAATCACATAGGTGAAATTTAATTACGTTCATTAAATCTGGTCTACCATTATGCATCAGTCGATATAGTCACTGGTTCTGATAGCCCTTTCTGCAGTTCGGTCCTATACATCTTCCGAAAACTAAGTCCCACTGAAACCAGTGGGCCCAAAATCCCGATTGGGCCATCAGTTGCCAGCCTTAGAATCATTAGCAAACTCACCACCACAATGTAGCGTGGTCTGTACTGGATTGTCCCGAACAGGCCCAGGATAACCATGATGATGTGGAGGAAATTGGCCAGAATCGGAGCCCACTGGTACCCCAGAAAATCAAACACTTGTCTCTCTAAAGCAACAAGCTGGAAAAGAAAAAGGAGAAGGAGATGATAAGTAGCACATTCATATCAGGCCCTTCTCACAGTCACTCACGCCCTAGTCGCCTCCCGTCTTGACTACTGTAACGCGCTCTACATGGGGCTGCCCTTGAAAAGTATCCAGAAGCTTCAGGAGGTTCAAAATGTGGCAGCCCGCATAGTTTTGTGCAAGTCTAGATTTGCCCACGTGTCACCTCTTTTGTGGGAGCTGCATTGGTTGCCGATTTGCTTCCGGGTCCAATTCAAGGTGCTGCTTATCACCTTTAAAGCCCTACATGGCTTGGGGCCTGGTTATTGAAGGACCGCCTTTTCCCAGTCACATCTACCCGGCCTACCAGATTGGGGAGGCACGGTATGTTACGGGTCCCCCCCCCATTAAGGAGGTCCATCTAGTGGGACCAAGAAGAAGGGCCTTCTCCCTGGTGGCTCCCTCCCGGAGGAACTTCACCCCCGCAGAGATAAGATTGGCCCCCACCTTAATACTCGCCCAAAAGGCCCTGAAGATGTGGCTTTGCCAGCGGGCCTGGGGATCCCAGGTTGGTGCACAGCCCATCAAGTGAAACGTCTTCTCTGTCCCCAAATCCCATGTTTCAATCAATCAATTGACACTTATTTATTTATTTATTTATTTTATATCCCGCCTTTATTATTTTTATAAATAACTCAAGGTGGTGAACATACCTAATACTCCTTCCTCCTCCTATTTTTCCCACAACAGCAACCCTGTGAGGTGGGTTGGGCTGAGAGAGAGTGACTGGCCCAAGGTCACCCAGCCGGCTTTCATGCCTCAGGCGGGACTAGAACTCTCAGGCTCCTGGTTTGCCATTGGCTCCTTCCTAGGGCTGAGAGACAGGGACTGGCCCAAGGTCACCCAGCCGGCTTTCATGCCAAAGGCGGGACTAGAACTCTCAGTCTCCTGGTTTGCCACTGGCTCCTTCCTAGGGCTGAGAGACAGGGACTGGCCCAAGGTCACCCAGCCGGCTTTCATGCCAAAGGCGGGACTAGAACTCTCAGTCTCCTGGTTTGCCATTGGCTCCTTCCTAGGGCTGAGAGAGTGTGACTGGCCCAAGGTCACCCAGCCGGCTTTCATGCCAAAGGCGGGACTAGAACTCACAGACTCCTGGTTTCTAGCCGCCCAAGACCAAACACAATAAAGAAAAAAACAGCAATAGAATACAATGACAGTGAAAAAGGAATTTTTAAAAATTGCAAGAAAATCCTAAAGCATTTAGCCGCTAACAGTTAATAGCATGCGGGAAGAACTGGACGGCTTGTAACAGCTATAGCTATTGCTAAGAAGTTTGCAACCGCCCAGGGTCCCTCCTTGTGAGGGAGATGGGTGGGATATAAATGTAATAAATAAATAAATAAATAAACAAACAAACAAACCTTCTTAGAGGTTTGGGGGGCAATGTTCTGTCTTACTTCCTAAAATATAATTCCATGCTTATATTTTAGTGAGTAAGACAGAACATTGTCCCCCGAAGTTGCTATGTGCGGAATTGATGTACGTTCCTATTCACACATTCATTCTGCATCATAGGTTTTGTAAGCAGCGGTTTTATGGAATCTGGATCAATTCTCCACCAAGCCAATTAAGAAATTCAGATAAGTGCAATCATTTGAGGAACTGCAGCAGCATTCAGGGGTGATTGCAACCTGCAGGGCTTGCATAGTGATGTCACTGCACATGCACATTTTGTTCCTTGCTTGCCAGCAAAAAACAGGCCAGCCAGGGCTGGCTTACATTCTGCCAGTAATTGTGAACTATGGCTGAGAAGCAGATTGCTTGCAGTCTGCTGCTATTACCGCTGGCCTGTTTCTGCCAGCAAGGAATAATTAAAGCATTGATTTGTTTTTATCTGCTTGGACTTTTTTCTTTTAGTTTTTGGGAATCAAGTTATGTATCTATTGACTTCCCTGGCTATAGTGCAGAATCCTATGGAACATTTGGGGGAAAGAGACCAGTGCTTATGTGATACAGGTAGTCCTCGCTTGACAACCATTCATTTAGTGACGGTTTGGACTTACGACGGTGCTGGAAAAAAACCTACTTACAACCGGTCCTCACACTTATGACCGTCGCAGCACCCCCATGGTCATGGGATCACGATTTGGGCGCTTGGCAACCGGTTCACATTTATGACCATCACAGTGTCCCATGGTCACGTGATTGCCATTTTTGACCTTCCCGGCCAGCTTCTGGCAAGTGAAACCAATGGGGAATTGTGTGATTCGCTTAATGACCACATGGCCCCGCTTAATGCCCATGGTGATTCGCTTAACGACTGCCACAAAAAAGTTCGTAAAATCGGGTTGGATTTGCTTAATGACCGCTTCATTTAGCAACCAAATTTCCGGTCCCAATTGTGGTCGTTAAGCGAGGACTACCTGTATACCATAGCTAGGTAAATCTGTCCTGTAGTGGATCCTACAATTTTATGAACCCTCCAGGGAGTTCATAAACCAAATTAAAGTTCAGGACTGATCGAACCTAGAAAGTCCTCTTCTCACCACTGCATATCAGGGCCTTCTAGCTGTACTTTCTGAACTTGAATGCATCTTTGGTTCAATGGAGGGTAAGAAGATCTTCTAAGTTCTGCCAACTGCAGACAGTCTGGAAGAACTTCAGAAGGATTCAATTCCTCAAGGCTGACACTTGAAGCAATAAATTTTTAAGGTTTTCTTCCAGACAGATCTCTAACGTAACAACCCATTGCTTCTTCTCTGGCCTTCATCAGAGATGACCCAATGGTTATTTTTCCAACTTTTTCCAAACATTTGAAAGTGACATTCTCTGAGTCCAGGGGAGCCCATTAATGAATAAGGAGGCAGGTACCACCAGCAATCTTGCACGAAGCATCTGGGAAAGTGGAAAAGGAAGGCTATTATTCATTTCAAAATCAATTTTCTCTGCATCATCAGTGCCAGCGGGAAGGGGTTAAGCGCTTAATCTTCCATTAGGAAGATCAAAAGACATACGGTGGTGACATTTAGAAATCTTGGATTCAGACTGGGTAGCTAGAGACCACGGGATTTACTCAATTGGGCATTTAATTAGCTTGGTTTGTTGCATTAAGCCAAGAAATATAGATAAAGAACCAGCATCTACATATTAGCTTACCCATCAAGCAAAGGATGGGTAAGCTAATATATTAGCATAGAATATGCTTGAAAGAGATAACCCCATGCCTTCCAGATATTGTAGGGAAGAATTCAACTTTCCTTCCTGACTACAATCATTTGAAAAAGAAAAACTCACACAAATACACCATGCTGGATAGAGCACTGGAGGCAAACCAATAGAATCAGAAACTAGAAGGGGTCTTAAAGATCATCTAGTCAACCTTGCCAAAAGAGATGTGCCAGCTCCGAAGCTAACGTTGTCTCATCTCACAAAAGTTATTTTTTTCAGCTTGTGATGGGCTTGAATGGGAGACCACCAGGAAACCCAGGTGTAGCTTGATTGGAAGGTGAAGTATAACACCAGAAGACCATCACAATGCTTTCCGTATTGTTTTTAAGACAACAACATGGATTGTCCTCCCTCAACTCAAGGGAGATTTAAATTTTAGTCATGTAATTTCATAGATACCTAACATAATAGGCCAGAAACTCCCTTTGAGTTTCTGTCATCTTGACTTTTTTGCCCCCTCCCTCCCCTGCTGGAAATATATTGAACTACACTTCAGTATGAAGTAGGCTGACCATATTTCCTTCAGAGAAAAACGGGGCGGGGTCTTATGTAATATTCCGGAATGATATTAAAGGCAAAACTGAAGTACTTTGGCCACATAATGAGAAGACAGGATACCCTGGAGAAGAAGCTGATGCTAGGGAAAGTGGAAGGCAAAAGGAAGAGGGGCCGACCAAGGGCAAGATGGATGGATGGTATTCTGGAGGTGACAGACTCAACCATTGGGGAGCTGGGAATGGTGACAGCCGACAGGAAGCTCTGGCGTGGACTGGTCCATGAAGTCACGAAGAGTCGGAAACGACTGAACGAATAAACAACAACCCCGCCCTCCGGTCTGCGCGATTGGCTCCCTCCTGCAAACCCCGCCCCCTGGTCTGCATGATTGGCTCCCTCCTGCAAACCCTGCCCCCTGGTCTGCATGATTGGCTCCCTCCTGCAACTTCTTCTTCCAGGCTGCCTCCAGTCGGCAGCTCCGGCTTGGATCCTCCTTCCACGCCATTCCCGCCGGGTTTAAAAAACGGGACAAAGTTGAGATTGTTATGAAAACAACGGGATGCTTGAAAAATGCTTAAAAAACAGGACTGTCCCATTCAAAACGGGATGTATGGTCAGTCTAGTATGAAGATGGTTTGCATTCAGTGAACAATATTTTGAGATTTTTAATTCTTTGCTACTACTGTATACGTATCCAATGTTGAGAATAAGGGGAGGCTTGTATTTTTGTCATATTTTTAATTGATTTTTTTTTCAGCTTTTTGGGTTATTTTGTCTGACTAACATTTGATTATTTGTTTTAGGGCAAAGGATCAGAATATTTGCAAAGCCTGCCCCTGAGGATAAATGGATGCTAGACTAAAAATGTAGAAGATATTGCTTTTTGTGTTTTTTCTTTGCTTGTTTGTTTAACATTTTATCCCCACTAGAGATAGGCAACACGATGCCCTTGAGAACTAATTTCCTCCTGGGCAATTTTTTAATTATAAAAAACTAAACAAAAGCTGATATGCTTGAAAGCAAATCAACAGTCTGTAACATTGCATTTATTTGCTGAAATGGTTTGGAGCCACGCAGAAGTCCCACTGAGGTGGTTGAAAGTATCTTTTGGGACTACAGGTAGTCCTCGTTTAGTAACTGCCTGAGACAGTGACCATTCGCAGTCACAGCAGTGATGAAAAAGTAACTTTGCGACCAATGTCTGCATTTACGACCTTTGCAGCGTCTCTCTCAGTCATGTGTTCACCATTACAGTCAATTAGTACAAATTGTCCTGTGCCTGACCTGTTTTTTCCCCTCCCCTCGCAGAGTGGAGAGATTGCCTAAACAAGCAATCTCTTCCTGAGCTGCTTTTCAGCACAGCACTTTGCAAAAGGTGCTAACCACATTAATAAACTCAGGCCTGTGACCTTAATTAGTTGATTAGAATGAGCTGCTGCCTGAAACTGACCAGACCTTAATCAGTTTCACCCTGAAAGCTTTTGTTTGCCTCCTAGCCAGCACTCTAGGCAAACAGCTGGTGCTAGCGCATTCCTTTTGATGTGTGTTCCCCATTGTGTGCCTGCTTACTCTCTTGTAATCCCTTCCTCTCCAATGAATGTAGGTACAAACATCAATTCTCTTCTTGCTAATTATCCCAGCGCTGGGGTGAGCATTCCAAAGGGTGGGGGAGTTGGGAAAAAGGGCTACAAGATTTGCTCTTTTACCCGGCTTCCTTGTGAGTCGAGTTCTGGAAACCTTCCCCACCGTTTGGGCTCACCCAGCTCTTTGGGGTCGTATCCTTCTGATGCTGTAAAGCAAAGGAAATCTGAAGTAAAATCGTAAGCACAGGAGCGGTCAGGTGATTTTTTGCTTAATGACCAAGTTGCCAGTCCCAACTGCAGTCACTAAACAAAGACTCTCCAAGTTGCAAATGTGTCAGTCTGAAAAGTTTGGCTACGCCTAATGTACACATTTTTCATACAGGTAGTCCTTGACTTACAACCACAATTGGGACCAAAAAACTCATCAAGCAGTGTGGTCATTAAATGAGGCATCACATGAATGCACCTGATTTTACGACCTTTTTTGCCATGGTCATTGTGTGAATCTGGCTTCCCCATTGAATTTGCTTGTCGCAAATGGTGATCACATGACCCCAGGACGCTGCATCCATTGTAAATACATGCAAGTTGCCAAGCTCCCAAATTTTGATCACGTGAGTGCGGGGACACTGTGACGGTCGTAAGTGCTAGGACAGGTCGTAGTCACTTTTTTCAGCGCCGTCGTAACTTTGAACGGTTGCTAAACAAATGGTCATAAGTCAAGGACTACCTGTACTTCTTTCTTCGCAATTTTGTTTCTTTCTGTTTAACTCTGCTTGTACTGTAACCACAGTTGGTACATGTTCACAATAATCAGCCAAGCAAATTTGTTAGCAAAACTCTCCCAAATAAATGGATTTCCAAGAAACAAGAAAGTAAGCACTAATCAATTTCCTTCTTGAATAATTGGGTGGATATTACTTCTTGATGTTCACTGACTGGGAAGATGAAGGTTGCACATTCTTCGTAAAGGAATGTTGTTGTTTATTCGTTCAGTCGTTTCCGACTCTTCGTGACTTCATGGACCAGCCCACGCCAGAGCTTTCTGTCGGCCGTCATCATCCCCAGCTCCCCAATGGTTGAGTCCGTCGCCTCCAGAATACCATCCATCCATCTTGCCCTTGGTCGGCCCCTCTTCCTTTTGCCTTCCACTTTTCCTAGCATCAGCTTCTTCTCCAGGGTATCCTGTCTTCTCATTATGTGGCCAAAGTACTTCAGTTTTGCCTTTAATATCATTCCCTCAAGTGAGCAGTCTGGCTTGATTTCCTGGAGTATCGTAAAGGAATAGAGACTTTGTAATTCAGGTGTTTCATTAAATCTAACCATGCCTTTGTTCAGCATGTTATGCAAAGCTCAGAATTCGGGGCTTTGTTCACACCATATGATTGTTCATGGTTAAGTGACCCTTGGTTTACCTAGCCTATTGCCTTTGATTTGTACAATGCTCTGAGTCATAAACACAGGCTGGGTTTACTACATCTAGCTAAAATGTGATTAACTAGAGTACAGCTGTGTCCTGTTCGCCATAAACAGCCTAAGTGGGAGAGCAGATGATAGAAAGGACTCTGCATAGGGGAACCCTTTTCTTTTGCAAAATTAATGCTTCATGGACTGTCTTTGATCCCTAAACATCAGCACTCTTCCCAGCCTGACCAAGGCAAAGAATTTGTGGGTGGGGAAGGAGGCAAGGGTGCATCTTTGAAGACATCTGGAAGATTTCTGCAGTAATCATTTTACACTAAAATTTCTGATTTCTACAGTAAGATTTGGCACAGAATCCCAGATTGTCTGCCAGAATCCATATTTGTACAGCAGAGTCATAGATGCATGGAGTACAACCCAGCCTGATCATATTTTCCAGTGATCCTGGAGGCCTTCTACAGATAGCAAAGGGGAAAAAAAACTCTCAGTGTTAAAAGCTATAGTAGTTGAGCAGCAATTGGAGGAGTAGGATAAAAGGGAAAAGAAACCCTCAGGTTAAAAAGTTATATTTGTAAGATCCAGGTGATAAGGAGCAGAGACTATCAGCTGAAGGAGCTTGACAGCTGCTGTGTTACAGCTCCATAGAATGATAGAAAAATGGTAGATATTCCAAGAACTCACGAAAATCAACCAAACTTTTTTGCAAACTATCTGAAACTTTCCAAGAGACAGAAGAGAATAAATAAATCTGTTTCCTTCTTCAATTATCTGGTTCAGTTTTACTCCTTCATGTTCAGTACTGGGAAGATGAAAGACACGCATTCCTTGTGAAAGAATTAGGGACTTTAGTGTTGAGGTCCAAGATCGAGACTAAAGGATTTGCAGACTAGACTCACGAACCAGCCAAGCTAATCACCCACCGAACTATAATCAAGATGCAATGCCTGAATGATTTCTACAAGTAAAATTGTTTCAAACATGGCGGCTGCTATGAAGGACTGCCAGAATGATAGTGTGCGGACTAAGGTAATTGAACAAGGAAGCAGAATGGGAACCACTGATCTGTTGCAGAACACCTGCTTTGCATCTAGAAATCTCTGGGTTATTTTTGGGCAGCTCCAGTTAAGAGAGATCAAGTAGCCAACTGATGTGGAGGATCTCGGTTACTACTCTGTAGTACCAAGTGGACGGTTAGATTAATTTGCTTGCTACAAAGCTTGTTTGCTCACTCATGGGGAAGTTTTAGAGCAAGAATTAGATTGTTTTCACACAGTCACAAATAAGCCATCCACATTTTAGCCTGGCATGTTATATAAACTAAGCCCATGGTGGTATGGTCCGAAGAAAATGGGTTAACTGAGTAAGCTATGATTTGGTTAATTATGGCTAAGTGTTTGGGCAAACATGGACAATGTAGCTGCTGAGATTATTTATTTATTTACTAGGTTTATAACCATTGTTTCAATAGTTTTTAATGGTTTTGTTTTAACTGTTTTGAGTCACATACATGAGATGGGTAGCTATATAAATTTGATAAATATAAATAAATAAGCTGCTGAAATCATCAAATGACCTTCAGCAGCTTATATACCTCATTCAGTACTTAGATTAGACATACAAAATCATAATAATTTCTGGGCAATTTACAGAAGTGTAGAATTCCCAGAATTCCCCAGCCAGCATGGCCATTTCTGAGAACTCTAGACCTCAAAGCCCATCCATCTGGAAATTATCTAGCTTGGCAAACACTGTCCTAATGTATTCCCAATGTTCTGCCCCCATCTTCTCTCTTTCTATTTCTCAACAGGCAGGAAGTCTGCTGGTCTTCTGTGGGATTGGTATACTAATCAAGTTCCTTTCTCTTGTATAGAACGTTTTACAACTAAAACTGCTGTTTATTCTTCCAGTTGGTGAAAGAATTAATTTCCCCATTCTTTCACAGTGCAGCATAAGATCTTCTCTAGGCAGACAACTACGCTCTGTCATAGCTCCATGTTTGTTCCTTATTTATACTGGCACATTTCCATATGTATATATGAACACAAAAGTGTGGAAATAACTTCCTTTGACCATGTTCCCACAGACAACCACATCGTAGCCTTCCAAGTTGGGTGAACCCCACCTCTGTAGTTAATTTATAATTCAGTGTGTCATGAACACCTAGAAAGTTGGGTTAACTGAGAAAACCATGGGTAAGCATGTCAGGCAAACACATATTTTGCCTCCAGTATTCTTTTATCAACTTTCTTTGCATCATACACACCCTCACAATTTCTTCCTATCCATGTCCTTCACACCTACATCACACATCCTGTTTCCTTGCTGAGACAGGCATCTCCGACCTGGCTTCTTCCCAAAACATCAGACTCTTAGAACTCTTAGCTAGTATGACTAAGGGGATCCGATCAGACGAAGGCGATTCCAAGTTTCTCAAGATGATCGCCTCAGACCAAGGTGACACTAATTGAACCCGAATGTTCCTGCTATTGCTTTCCCACAGAGAGAAATGGCAAGGAAGACAAAAGCTACTATGAATATCTATCTCTCTCCCGTCAGCACCATCATTCTAAAACCTCTTAATGTTATTTGCTTCAGAATACATCTCTCTCTCTCTCTCTTTCCCAGTCTGAAGTCTTCCGGGAACACAGCAAGTAATTATTGCTAGGGGTTGTAAGAAGCTAATCCTCAACCACAAACACAGAGTGGACTCTACCCTTTGAGATAGTCCAGATAGGTCTATATTCTGAATTCCTGAGACCCACCTGTAGCACCACTTTGCCCGGCTCAGCACTCCTTTTCTCCCAATCCTAACATTTCCTTAACAAAATGAGTATTGTAGGTTTTTTGGTCTAGCCGAATAGTGGAAATCCATCTCTGTGTGATATAGAAAAACCTGGGTGGGAGGGGAGAGTGCCTTTATAAGTCATTTTAAATGTGCGAACCCTCAAAGGTACTAAAGAAATTGGTCTCCAGATGTGGTTTCTCTAAGTGCTAATGGCTCTTCAGCTTCAGGTGCTAAGATTTAGCAGCAGAAGCTCAACAAATTATTTGGAAAGCCAGAGTAGTATTAAAATAAAGATGTAATTGGATTCACTTTAGTTAAACACCTCTTACTACATTCCGGTTCAAATTGCTACTACAGCTAAGTAACATGTATTGCCTTGCTTCACCATTAGGTATTATTCTGGATCACATAGCGCAAAAATTGGCCATTATCACCATTTTGGTGCATTACTGGGTAGTTTAACTGAGCTAAGAGAAAGCTATTCCAAGCAGCATCTGCTCAGCTGCTGCTGGAAGAATGATTTTGGATAGACCAGCTTTCCCCAACCAAATACATTTCATATTAATTTAGTTGGGGAGTACAAAGCCCATCAGTCACAGCAACCATGACAATGGAGGATGCTATATTGAGGAAAGCTGATATAGGTGACCAACTCCTGTAATCCACCAATGTTATCTTCTTATGATGGCCTTTCCCACTTGGTGCTTTCTAGAGGTACCAAACTTCAGTTCCCATAATTCCTAGCCAGTAGGGCCTTGAAATCTAAGTTTGGGTTCAAACACTAAGCTATAGTGTCGTTTGCTTGTTTTTAGCCTAATATGTTGTGTGAATTCAGCCGTTGTAGTTTACTCAGTAAACCACTGTAGTTAAGCAAACACAACTGTATGGTGTGAAACACAAACACAAATATATTGGTGAACCCAGCATGCTGGCTGGGGAATTCTGGGAGTTGAAGTCCACACATCTTCAAGCTGCCAAGGCTGAGAAACACTGGATTAGAGTATCTGATAGGGATTGGAGAGGCCCAGGTTCAGATTCCTAGTCAGCTCTATATTCACTGGTTGGGTTCATGCATTACAGTTTGATATGATTTGCTTAACTATGGTTTGTGAGAAAGCCACCAGTGACTGGGTTCACAGGACATACGAAGTCATCAATCATGGTGAACAAACCACACTGGTGGGATTCATCGCTTATGTCAAAATCAAACTGAATAAACTTAACAGGCAACATCCTAAAACCTAAACAGGAATTTATCAAATGCTGATCCCATGTTCAGGTTACGCCCAAGGAAATAAACCATACTAGGATTTAGTATGATGGCCTAGTTCAGGGCTTTCCAAAGTTTTTCCCGTGGTGACACACCAACCGGCGTTGGTGTGTCGCAGCGGGAAAACCCGGAAGTGCAAGTAGATGAATAGGTACCACTTCGGTGGGAAGGTAACAGCGTTCCGCACGGGTCATGCGGCCACATGACCGTGGAAGCGTCTTCAGACAACGCTGGCTCTTCGGCTAACAAACGGAGATGAGCACCGGCCCCTAGAGTCGGACACGACTGCACAAATGTGTGGGGGGAACCTTTACCTTTACCTACACCAGGATAAACCCTCTCCAAAGCATTTTTGACCAACAGGTAGCACATCTGAATGTACACTTTCTTTGGAGAAAGGAAGGATGGATTAGATAAAACCTACTATTACCTACTTAGGTATCTACCTGAAATGTCAAATGGAAAACTGTGTCCAGAATGTTACAAACATGCAGGAGAGGATTTTTTTTTGTAATGTTGGGGTGCCTTGTGAGGCTAACCCGCTTAAACTTGGCA
Organism: Charina bottae; assembly: GCA_023362775.1. NCBI lineage: Eukaryota > Metazoa > Chordata > Lepidosauria > Squamata > Charinaidae > Charina > Charina bottae. The sequence continues at coordinate 120,335,937 of JALMGJ010000003.1, forward strand.
AAGTCTAAATTTTCCTCTTCTTAGCAAGCCCAATGTTGCAAGCAGCCTGAGGCCCAAGGTCATGACTCGGTTGCCCAATTCTTGGTTGTGTTGATGCAATTTCTTCTACTTCAGCCAGGGTTGTCAAGGAAACATACCTCTGGGCCTTGTACTCCCACCCCCAGCATTTCTCCCTGGCCTGGTAAGGTCAAGAGAGCAAGCAAGCCGTGGTGTGTGTGTGTGTATTATTTGCCACTGTGTCTCTGAGATAAATTTGGTCAGCGCTGTCATTTAATAAAGCAAACATTGTTCCATCTTAGCTTTGGTCTCTTCCCTTCCATGGACTGGATACCTACACCCCTTGGGGTTTCTGACAATCAAAACCGCAAACAGAAACGAAAGCCGAGGGAACAGATGGTCGGCCAGTTCCAGGAATTGCTCCTCCAAGCAAATATCATTTTTTTTTAATTTCTAGGGACAACCAAACCGAAAAGTACAGTGCCTGTTGAAAGATTTGCTGTGTCAGAAGATCCACGGTCATACAAAGAAGATCCATTTGGCGTGTCAGAAGGTCAACAGTGGTACCCAAATACACATGCATGTATTTTGACCAATGGAAACAGCAGTGAGCATTTTGAGGGACGTACACATTATATCCCATCAACCATTCTTTCAATTATGATTGTTTCTGCCTGGCTGGTGAGATAGAGCAGAGTACAAGCGTCAGGCCCCTTTGATAAAGCAGTGTCATCTATTGTAGTGTTTCTCAATCTCAGCAATTTTAAGATGTGTGGACTTCAACTCCCAGAATTCCGCAGCCAGCATGCTGGCTGGGGAATTCTGGGAGTTAAGTCCATGCATCTTAAAGTTGCTGAGGTTGAGAAACACTGATCTACTGGGAGCCAGGAAGTGTCACAGCACCTGCCCTCTAGAACAGAGCTTTCCAAACTTTTCATGTTGGTGACACACTTTTTAGACATGCATCATTTCGCGACACACTCTTACAGCAAGGCATCATTTCGCAACACACTCTTACAGCAGGGCACAAGGCAGGCACTAGGTCCTGCACGGAATCACAGCAAGTTGGAGGCAGCAAGGCACAAGGCAGGCACTAGGACCTGCACGGAATCCTGGCAGGGCTCGGAGGCAGCAGCAGCCGCGACATACCCAGACACTGCAGCCGACACACTAACGTGTCCCGACACACAGTTTGGAAAGCTCTGCTCTAGAACAACATCCCCACAGAGATCTGTTTGGCTCCCAACCTGATGACATTCAGAGAGTCATTGAAAACCTGGCTATTCTCCCATCCCATGGGAGAATAAAGTGTATTAGAATAAATGACCAAGTATGTATTAGTTGAACAATGAAGTGTTAAATTATATTGTAAAAATAAATACGAAATAAAAGCATTGGCGTCTGCAGCGCACAAATTAGGCAAGATGGTGGAGTGGAATGGCCTGCACTGCGATACCACGTCCGCTATCTGGGTATGTTCTCATAATATCTCAAACTTGTCTGGGCTAAAATGGAGTTGGGTAGTATGTAATCTGCCCTGCAATGGAATCCAATCCCTGTCTTTGCCATATGTCATGTGACCTGTGAAGGGAACCTGTTGTATCTTATGTATGTCCCAGATTGACCAGGATCATCTCATGTTTGCACCCAGTCTGGGCATCCTAGCTGGTTTTTTTTTTTTTTTGGTTTTTTTTGAAAACCAACAGGAATGTAGGTCTGTCCACATCTGCAAAGGGGGAAGGCAGGTTTAACCATCTTTCACAACTGACTTTGCAGCTGCTGTGCAAGCTTGTGCAGGCAAAGGGGGAAAGAATTTAAATGGCTAAACCCTCCCCCCCCCCCCCCCCCCGGACTAGGGGAATGCAGGTTTTGACATCTGGCTAAGTGGGGAAAGAGGAGCAAGTTTTGAAGGAGCCCTAAAGTCTTTTTCCCAGCTTTGTGTAAATCTGTCCATCATGCCCTTTGTCCTGGTTGCACAACTTGAAAACACCATAAGCTTAATTGGACTGGATTGATTTGGTCCTTGCATGCAATGTGAACTCAGCAATTGTTATTTGGTTAAGCAGGGTTCAGGGTTTGTTTATTTATTGATCTATCTATCCCTCCTGAAATTATTTTTTAATGTTTTTTATTGTTTTTCATGGGTTTTTTAAATGATTTTTGTTGTTATGTGTTTGGTTATTTTCTTGTATTGTTTTTGTGTTTTTGAATTTGTATACTGCCCAGAGTCATGTATGTGGGATGGGTGGCTATATAAATTTAGCAAATAAATAAATAAATCAGGCTGAGAATCCTGTTTCATCCACTCCAGAGTCTCTGAATTCCAGAATTGTTCTATACATGAGACTGCTCCTAACGGCTGTCCCATGTACAGAACAGTCCAGGCCCAGTATGTTTATCCCATCCCTGCTTGATGCAGTGAGAAATGTACGGAATCGTCTATAGAGAATTTAGCCTGGATCATTTATTCTGCAATTGTATTGCAATTGTATTGTATTGTAAACCACCCAGAGTCCCTCCTCAGGGGGAGATGTGATGCGGTGGTAAAATTCGATAAATAAATTAAATAAATAAAATCAGGCTGGTGGGGAAAGAGAGCTATATAACAGGGCCATTTGGGGAACGCCAACCTGTCTTGCTGTTATCGCCTTGAGCTGGTAATGGCTAATTATTTTGTGGCAGAAAGCCACAATGAACACATCCCCTTCTACGTTCTAAAGGCCAGGCTGAAAGCAGGTTGCTCTGAATACAGCGATTTCCCATGACTGGTGCTTTCCAGATGTTCTATGATAACAGCTCCATATATCACTCAGTACTTCTGTTCCTAAGCAGCTCATCATCTTCTATCTACCTTGATAAGAAATTCTCATTGTGGCTTTGTGGGTTCTTTGAGCCTCTGGTCTTGATTTTGTGAGATAGATAGATAGATAGATAGATAGATAGATAGATAGATAGATAGATAGATAGATGGATGGATGGATGGATGGATGGATGGATGGATGGATGGATGGATGGATGATAGATAGATGATAGATAGATAGATAGATAGATAGATAGATAGATAGATAGATAGATAGATAGATGATAGATAGATGGATGGATGGATGGATGGATGGATGGATGGATGGATGGAGACAGAGACAGACAGACAGACAGACAGACAGACAGACAGACAGACAGACAGACAGACAGACAGACAGACATGCATGCATGATAGGTGATTTTTCTGAAAAAGCAAGATCCAATAGAATATATGTTGATGAAGATTCTCAGTCATCCAGGTGGAATTGTCTGTAGGTTGAGTCATGGCAACTGGATTCCTTTCTTTTGGTTGAAATGTTTCGCTGCTTGTCCAAGTAGCTCTGAAGAAGCTACTTGGACAAGCAGCGAAACGTTTCAACTAAAAAGTCTATGAAGGTTCTCAGTCATCCAGGTGGAATTGTCTGTAGCTTGAAACATGTCAACTGGATTTCTATTTTCTTAGTGGAAACGTTTCGCTCCTTATCCAAGGAGCTTCTTCAGTCTGAGCAAAGTTGGTAAGGGGATCCTAAATATGTTTCTAGGTAGCTGTGTGACCTTACACCTGGGGCTAGGTCATGGTTATATTGAGATGTTATTTTTAAGTCCTTTTATCATCTAAAGGAGGATCGTTAAGATCACCATGCTGCTGTTGAGCTTGTGAAATGGTCTTAATCTTCCTAGGCACAGAAGTTTCAACTGAAAGAAAGAAATCCAGTTGCCATGACTCAACCTATAGACATCCAATAGAAGAGAATATATGTAACTCAGGGTTGAACTGTGGAGTCCTTGGTGCTCTCTGAGCCTTGTTGTTGGCTTGCAGACGTTTCATTACCCAACTAGGGAACATCCCTCTGGAACACTCTTCCCCCAGAGGTGAGGCAGGCCCCCACTCTCCCAGCCTTCCGGAAAGGGGTGAAGACCTGGCTCTGCCATCTCGCGTGGGGCGGGAGGGAGGGTAATCAATCCTGGGGGTGGATAGCGCCCTGAAGAGGCCCCTGTGAATTCATGAATTTAAATTAAGAACTTTTAATATCTCCATCTTGGATTTTATATTTTGCATTTTACATTTATATTTATATTTAAGAAATACTGTTTTTATTATATTTTAATCTGTATTTATTTTTAGTTTTATTGTAAACCGCCCAGAGTCGCTCTCTGAGTGAGATGGGCGGTGACGAAATTCGAAATATAAATAAATAAATAAATCATCAGTATGTAACGGATGACCACTAGGTAACTGATGATGTTACCTAGTCAGGTAATAAAACGTCTGCAAGCAAACAACCAAGCTCAGGAAGCAAGATTCTTAAAGCACTTAATGCTGCACTCAGTAACATACTGCAGCGTTGTACACATACAAAGGACATGATCTATTCATGTACTCTGAAATGAGCACTGAAAACTTCATAACTCTAGATGGCATGCACCAATCATATATTCCAATAATCCATATTTTCTTAAATAAACCACAAGTGCCTGAGTGTACATCTAATGCTGAGTCACAAACCTCAATTTATAAACCCCAACTGTCAGGTTCACACCACACACTAAGCCATACACAGATCACATTATGGCTTAGCGTGATGTGCGAACCCCCTGATTTATTCTGAGCTCCTTGACTCACTCCATCCATATTATTAACATGCTGGAGTCTGTCTTTCATTTCCCCCAAAATTTCTTCCCTGTTCAAAGAGGCTTCTGTTTTTCTATTTCTATATTTGTTTATTTGTTTATTTGTTTGTTTATTTATTTATTTATTTATTTATTTATTTGTTCAATTTATATCACCGCCCATCTCCCCCCACAGGGGGACTCTGGGCGGTTTACAACAAAATTCTACCTCATTCTTAGAGTGAATACTTTTAAAGTTAGATTGTCATTAAAAGATGAGAGTGGAGGCTAATATTTTGCCTTTCTATTTCACCTCTCTCAATCTCCCAAGGGTTCTTGGGTAGCTGATCCCTTTTTCAGCCTAGATCCCCCTCTTCCCCAGAGGCCATCCTGATGACTGACCCCTTACTCCTTACTCTCTCCTCAGACTCCAACATTTCTCTTCTTTCACCAACTCTGGTTTTCACTTCCATTACTTTTTCAAATTAGACCCACCTAACATCCTGGCTGAGGGATTCCTGCAAAGATTATAACCTTTATAGGAAGACTTTGGGACCTTCTTGGCAGAGGCAACCAATTCATTTCCAGGTACAACTAAAGGTGCTGGTATTGAACAATCAATCAATTTATTGATTGATTTAACTTATACTGTACAAGTAGCCCTCGCTTAATGACCGTTCAAAGTTACGACAGCCTTGGAAAGGGTGCTTTACGGCACCTTTCAGTTTCACTTCCGGCCATCGTGAAACTTCGCACCACTCCCCTGTGGTCACATGGCCACATTTTGGGCACTCGGCAACCGGCTCACATTTAGGACTGGTTGCCAAGCGCCCCGCGGTCATGTGATCGCCATTTGCAATCTTCTCTGCCGGCTTCCCCAGAAAGTCAATGGGGAAGCTGGCAGGGAAGGTTGTAAGCAGAGGGGACGGAGGGGAGGGGAAACCCTTTGTGGGGCTTCAGGAACGGAGCTCAAATCCTGAATATTTCTGCTTTGTTCCTACAGCCCCACCAAGGATTTCTCCTCCATGCACAGAGAGGAGGGGAAACCTTTAGGCAGGCAGCTCTTTCACTCTGTCCGCTTAATGACTTGGGAGATCGCTTAACAACAGCAACCAGGAGTGCTGAGATTACGGTCGTTGAGCGAAGTAGTCACGTGGGCATCTCGCTTAACAACCAATTTGCTCAACGACTGAGTTTCTGGTCCCAATTGTGGTCGTTAATCAAAGACTACCTATAAAATGATTTATAGAGACACCCATCTCACAGCAGTGACTATAAGGCCTTTCCAGGATCTTCTGCTCCAACCATTATCAGCCCAACCAGTTAGGACATCATGGGGAAAACTTCTTGTGATCCCACATTTCTGATAGGTCAAAGGGCCAATGCTAGACAATGCAGCTTTTCTATGGGCAGCACCAATACTTTGGAACAGCCCTCGGACAGAAATCAGGCTGAACCCCTCTTGTTGATTTTCCAGAAACTTACAAAAACTGAGTTGTTTCAGGAGGCCTTTTCTTAAGTCTATACCTGATCCATCTTGCTTTCTGTTTTTTAATTTTATTCTTTGTTTTTTGTCATTTGGGGTCCTTATGTTTTTTGGGGGGCTAGTGTGATGATTGTTTTCATTCTTATGATTGGTTTGATTGGTTTTAACCTCGCTGTGGATGTTTTGACTTTTGTTTATGTGGCCTGCAAGCCACTGAGAATTGTATGATTGGGTGGGGGAGAAGAATAAACCATCACTTCATCAATCAAGAGTTTGATACCATTTTTTCCGACTGACAACTTTTATTGAAAGGTGTAAGCTTTGGTGAGCTTCATCTCACTTTATCAGAACCTTACTTCATCAGAAGCTGCATCTTACCAAAACAGATGCCTTTTACTAAAATTTGTCAGTTGGAAAAAGTGCTATCAGGCTCCATCTATTTTTTGTCACCATAGACTAACATGGCTCTTCTACAATGCCAATCAATCAATCAATCAATCAATCAATCAATCGTACTTGGTGGTTGAGATGAATTCTCCACCACACTTCTATACATCTCTCCCCACAGGTCCTTCTACAAAATTAGCTGACAATTTGTGAGAAACTTCCCACAAGCTCAGGTAATAAACTAGTGACTTTCCAGCTCTGGAGACCTTCCATTATCTACCATCATTCCTTGTTCCTCCAGAACATACAGCCCTGATGGCACCCTCATCCACCACCATTATTGTAAGTTAAAGATGAAGAAAGATGATGAAGCTGGGTGAAGGTGCTTCTTCCCTGGTTGACTGAAAAGGCTATATGCCTGCTGATGGTTGGTGCAGTCCCCTGGACGTGTATTCATTGGCGATCACTCGTAGCCGAGTAAGATTGTCTTCCAAAGGTAAAATTTTAACGGTGGATCCGTAAGTGGCTATAAAGGCCAATTCTGGATCCGCACAACCTCCCACAATGAGGGCATAGGTTTCCGGGTGGAAGACGGTCATGATGAGGGTTTGCCTGACGTGCCTTCCTTTTAGCTCTTTTCTCCTTTTCGCCCTGTACTCGTGCTTCTTCAAAGTCCATAGCGCCATTAATAAAGGATGACCTCCAATTGAAACGCTCATGAGTTAGGGCTTCCCAGTTCTCAATGTTGATATTACATTTTTTTAAATTAGCTTTGAGAGTATCTTTGAATCTCTTTTGCTGTCCACCAATATTCCGTTTTCCATTCTTAAGTTGGGAGTAAAGTAGCTGCTTTGGAAGATGATGGTCAGGCATTCGAACAACATGGCCGGTCCAGCGAAGTTGATGTTGGATGATCATTGTTTCAATGCTGGTGGTTTTCACTTCTTCTAATACGCTAACATTAGTCCGCCTATCTTCCCAAGTAATTTGCAGAATTTTTTGGAGGCAGCGTTGATGGAATCTTTCAAGAAGTTGGAGGTGGCATTTGTAGAGGGTCCATGTTTCACAGGCGTACAGAAGGGTTGGTAGTACAATGGCTTTGTAAACAAGCATTTTGGTCTCCCTGCGAATGTCCCGATCCTCAAACACTCTACGCTTCATTCGGGAGAAAGCTACACTCGCAGAGCTCAGGCGATGCTGAATTTCAGCGTCGATGTCGGCTATTGTAGATAGATGGCTGCCGAGATAAGAAAAGTGGTCAACATTTTCTAGTGACACACCTTTAAGCTGGATTGATGGCGCTGCAGAGGGATTGGTTCGAACTTGCTGGTAAAGCACTTTGGTTTTTTTAATGTTAATCGAGAGGCCGAGCTTTTCATATGCTTCTGCAAAGATGTTTAGGATAGTTTGAAGATCTTCCTCTGAGTGTGCACAGACTACGTTATCATCAGCATATTGAAGTTCTATAACAGAAGTTGCAATTACCTTATTTTTTGCTTTCAGCCTACTAAGATTAAAAAGCTTTCCATCTGTTCGATATATAATTTCTACACCAGTAGGAAGTTTCTCTTCAACAAGGTGTATAATCATAGCGATGAAGATAGCGAATAAGGTTGGAGCAATAACACATCCCTGTTTAACGCCGGATTCCACTTTAAATGGATCGCTTTGAGAGCCATTGTTATTCAGGATTGTTGCCATCATGTCGTCATGGAGTAACTGCAAGATGTTCACAAATTTATCAGGGCATCCGATTTTCAGAAGGATGGTCCAGAGAGCAGTACGATTTACAGTATCAAAAGCTTTAGTCAGATCAATAAACGCCATGTACAGAGGGCGGTTTTGCTCCTTGCATTTTTCTTGAAGCTGTCGTGCAGTGAAGATCATATCCACTGTTCCCCTGGAAGGGCGGAAGCCATTTTGCGTTTCAGGGAGGATGTCTTCTGATACAGATAGGAGACGGTTTGCAATGATCTTTGCCAGGATTTTGCCTGCTGTGGCTAGAAGGGAGATGCCTCGATAGTTTCCACAGTCTGTTCTATCACCCTTTTTAAAGAGAGTGATAATTATGGCATCCCTAAAGTCTGCTGGAATCTCCTCCCTCATCCAGATTTTTTCGATGAGCTTATGAAGTTGTTGTGTAAGTTCAGGCCCGCCTTCTTTAAAGACTTCAGCAGGAATCCCATCAGGTCCACTAGCTTGGTTATTTTTCATTTGTTTAGTGGCTTTACTGACTTCCTCCAAACTAGGGGCTACTGCAAGCTCATTTCTTATTTGTTTTTGCGGGATTTGCAAGAAGACTTCATCAGCCACAGTAGAGTGACGATTAAGGAGATTGTAGTAATGCTCTTTCCAGCGCAGTGCAATAGACTCTTTGTCCTTTAGAAGTTTAGCACCATCTACTGAGCGTAAGGGATTTGTACCATGGTTTGTTGGTCCATAGATGGCCTTTATGGCATTAAAAAAGCCCCGTGCATCATGAGCATCTGCAAAATGTTGGGTTTCTTGGGCTTTTTTTATCCACCATATGTTCTTAAGTTCTCTAGTTCTTCTTTGGACTTCTGCCTTTGCACCGGCGTAGATTTTTTTCTTAACGGCACAGTTAATATCTTTTTGCCATATCTGGAAGGCTTTCCTTTTCTTGTCAATAATATGTTCAATCTCACTATCATCAAACCAGTCCTGATGTCTCTTAGTCTGGTATCCGATAGTTTGTTCACAGGCTGAAATAATAGAAGTCTTCAATTTAGTCCAGTGTTCCTCAACATTTTCAGGAAGTTCCATAGGCAGATGTTCCTTGAGAGTTGATTGAAAGCAAGATCGTTTAATAGGATCTTGAAGGGCCAGTGTATTCATTTTATGCCTTGGTTTTCTTCCTTGGAGCCTACGATGAGGGACAATCTTTATGGCCATCGTGGATCGAATTAATCGATGGTCTGTCCAGCTGTCATCGGCACTCATCATGGCTCTGGTGAGAAGTACATCATGGCGATCTCTAGCACGGACAATTACATAATCTAAAAGATGCCAGTGCTTCGACCGTAGGTGCTTCCACGATGTTTTAAATTTATTTTTCTGGCGAAAGAGTGTGTTAGTAATGACAAGGTTATGCTCTGCACATTTAGTCAGAAGTAAGATTCCATTCATGTTGCTGTTGTCAACTCCTTCTTTCCCAAAGATCCCTGGCCACAAATCAAAATCACGCCCAACTCTTGCATTGAAATCGCCCAGGAGGATAATTTTATCCTCCTTTGGTATCTCTGATAAGATGGTGTCCAGCTGGGTATAAAATTTTTCCTTGATATCCTCATCTGCATCTAGTGTTGGTGCGTAAGCACTTAGGATAGTTGCCTGCTGGTTTTTGGCGAGTTTTATTCGCAGAGTTGAGAGTCGTTCGTTAATCCCAGTGGGAACTTCTGACAAGAGCTTCACAAGGTCGTTTTTGATAGCAAAGCCTACCCCATGTATTCGTCGTTCTTGTTCAGGCAGTCCTTTCCAAAAGAAGGTATAACCTCCTTTTTCTTCCTTCAACTGTCCTTCTCCTGCTCTTCGAGTTTCTTGGAGTGCTGCTATATCAATATTAAAACGTCTCAGCTCCCTTGCAATAATGGCAGTCCTACGTTCAGGTCGTTCACTATCCATATTGTCTTGCAGTGTCCGTATATTCCATGTTCCAAAATTCATGTGTTTTTTACGACCGCTAGATGGTGACCCCACTGGTTGCGGTAATCCAGTCAGGGAGAAAATGAGGCAGACTATGTTTAGGGCACCTTTTCTAGCCCCCTCCCCATATGGGGTGAGCAGAGTGGATCCTAAATAGGGCTGCTCAGTCGTGGATACAGCTGCCGAACTACTCAACTGCCTCGATCCTTGAGTCAGGGCGACTGAATCCGTATCCACCGCCCATGTGCTGGTCCATGACTAGGAGCTTCCGGATTTCACAGTCTTGCCCCCGTTGCCATTCGTCAATCGCCATGGGACTTTTGGTTGTTTTGGGTTTGGTGTGGTTGGAAGATGCCTGTGCGTGAATTTGTTTTATGTGTGGAGATCGGTGCAAAACGATCAGCACACAACCTTCACAGAAAAAGGCTCTAATCCAATGGCATGGATACCATGACGATTGGTGACCTTTTGTCTGCTGCAGCCTTCATCCGCCTTCACAGCCGTTGTAACAATACACCTTGTTATCTTCCGCCTGTTCTGCCGTTGAGGACTTTCTTGGATCGTTCTTTGTCTGGTTCCTCCCCCTGGACCTTACCGCCATGGGTGACCCTACCAGGAGTACATGACTCCCGACGGCTTCGCTCACAGGGTTCATTGGGAACACACAAGCCCACTCACCACAACAAGGTGACGATCCAGCGAGTGAGGGACGTGTATACCCATAGCAAGAAGAAACTTGCAAGGTGATTTGGAGTCCACAGGCTCCTGGGGCAGGATGGTAACATCATTCCTGATAGCATAATAGATGGACTCAACAACGATTGTGACCCAAGGGTCATGGAATCTCCCTGAGGCCCTCTCCCATTAGACAACATTCACCCTATCTTCAGAAGATGCTTCAAATTCCATGTGCTAATCGTGAGGCTTGTCATAACCGTCATGTGAACACATAGGCCTTTTAAGAGCCAAGAGCTTCCAAACTCCAAGTGGCAATAATGTAGCCTGTGTTCACACATTAACTTGGCTTATTTGCCACACTAAATTATCCAATGGGCCTGAATTTGCCTAGCCAAATCATACACTCACCACACAGATTGAATTCACCCAGTGCAAACTAGCCTACATCATTTTATCTTAGGGGGTTCTGCGCACCCACCTGGTGTGTTTGTTGGAGTGAGAAAAGTACTAAATGGAAAACAAGGCCTGAAAAGAAGCGGAGCATCCTGGAAGAGGGTATAGCTGGAATCCAAATCAGGAGAACTCGATACCAGAACATTTCATTGCAAGCCTCACTTGCATTCTCTCAAGCAGAATAAAATAAAATAATTATGTCTGCAACATAAAATAAGCAGTCTGCTATTAGTAGTTTCATGACAGCCTTTTGCCTCCTTCTAATTATGATGGACAAAGCTGGAAAACGATTTTAAACCACGCCAGCCGCAGACCAAAATAAAAACCCAAAGGTACAAGCATCACTGTTCACCTTATCTCCAAATTAGCCCGAAGGATTAACCCTGTCCATAGTTCTCTTGCCAAAAATGTCAGCGTGAAAGAGAAAGACCGGCCTTGCTTTCATATATTGTACACTTGCTGTTAACCCCAACCATTACTTAAAGGAACAAGGATTGGTCTTCTCAGATTTTAGGTGGGACGAGAACGGGCTAATCCCCCTGATTAAATAAAGAATGGATGGGGAGATTTGAAAATAAAAACTAAACATTCACAGCTGAATTTCTCCCCCGTGACAACAAGGGACAAGTAGAGGAAGGATTGGTCCCTGTACCTCGCCTCCCAGATCTGGGGTGCTAAACCCAGAATGACCATTAGATGGCGGCAGTTGCTGTTGTTGTTGTTCAGTCGTTTAGTCGTGTCTGACTCTTCGTGACCTCATGGACCATAGCACGCCAGGCCTTCCTGTCCTCCACTGTCTCCCGGACTTTACTCAGATTCATGTTCATTAATCGGTGATGCTATCTAACCATATCATCCTCTGCCGTCCCCTTCTCCTTTTGCCCTCAGTCTTTCCCAGCATCAGGGTCTTTTCCAGTGAGTCCTCTCTTTGCATTAGGTGGCCAAAGTCTTTGAGCTTCAGCTTCAGTATCTGTCTTTCCAATGAGCAGTCAGTGTTGATTTCCTTTAGGATTGACAGATTTTACCTCCTTGCAGTCCAAGGGACTCTTAAGAGTCTTCTCCAGCACCACAGCTCAAAAGCATCAATTCGTCGGCGCTCAGCCTTCCTTATGGTCCAACTCTCACAGCCATACATTACTACTGGGAAACCATAGCTTAAATTATACGGACCTTTGTCAGCAATGTGATGTCTCTGCTTTTTAATATGCCATATTTAATATGCCATAAGATGGCGGCAGAGAGATACAGAAAAGTTTAACCCTTGGCTACTACCTTTTGGACACCCAGTCCAATTCTGGCAGCCCCAGGATCATGCAACCTATTTCCTTTCTCCCAGACCTGGCCCAGAATTCAGGGAGATGGTGCAGAGAGGGAATTAGGTTGGCTGTCTGAAGCATATGGGCAAGTTGACCCTTTCTGTTCTGCATAGCTCACAGGCGCTGCAGCTTTAATTTCCGTTTGCTCCCTCTGCAAACCCAGAACTGCTTGGATGTGTGAAACAGACGGAGTTTAATGAAAATTGTAATTAGAACCCTGCGGTGTTCATCTCCATAGCAGCACTGGTAATTTACATTACAAATCAAGCCCATCTCAGGAAAAAGGAAGGTGGTTCATCAGAGACTGGCTGAGCAAAGTGAAGATGGGCTGAGTGGGGTGGGAGGAGGGTTGACTCCAGCAAGTGATTGGTACTGCTGATATAATAAACACGCCAGCCTTTCCCTGCCATGAGATAAGGTGGTTTCCACACAGGATGCTAACAATGCAATCTAATGCATATTTATTTGGAACAAAGCTCTGCCATGCTTAAATAGTTCTTTCTCCAACATTCATTTGCTACCTAAGGATCAGATTATTTCAGGAAGTTTTCCTCCCTGTGTTCAAACAATGAATAGAGGGGGAGCAAGGCTCCATGCCCCAGTCCCACCATATTAACCCCCCAGGCTCATTAATTTCATCCCTCCCAAATCTAACAAGGGATTCTTCTCTCATCAAATAAAAATGAGGGGTGACTGCAGTCCTGTGTTCAGTTTAGCACTGTGTTCACCTATCCAGAATAAAAAACCAAGATAAATTGGTGGAGGAAAGACCATTGAGGTGGAGACCAAAGATGATGGCTGGCGACATCTCACCAGTCTGACTTCGGATCAGTTTGTGTTCAGATCTATTAGGCTATGGTCACCAAGGCTGCAACTGTGTCATTGGCAAGTTTCCCTTATCAGCCCTTATTTCGTGGAAGCATGCACGTCACATCTCAGAATAGCAAAGGTGTGTAGAAGATCCGAAAGGTCGCTGACCTCTGCTGTTCTTCTCCAAAGTGTTCCGCTCACGGAGCATTTGGTGTTGTGCACCTCCAATACCCAGTCTTGGAGAGATTAGAAGTCCTGCAATGGGGAACTCAGATAGAGGCATCTTATTTGTACCTTATTTATAGTATACGGATTTTGCCTCTTTCTCTTGAGAACGGCACTCAGGTTTGTGTGTCCACAAGCCCCAAAAGACTACAAACTCTTTAATCATGGAGACGCTTAGAGAAACATAAGTATCTTCTCTTTGACCGCGAAATGCTTAGGGCAGGAAATGATCTCCTGCCATCTTTGCAGCGTTTCCCCATGGTTCTCTAAGATGAGAGTTGGATCTCAGCATCAGTTTCTGGTAGTGGAAAGGTCATGTCAATCACTCAGTGAAATAGAAAGGAGAGAGCAGAATGCAGAGATACACAGCTTAAGAAACTGGGATTTTAAGGCTGGTGTGTTCCGACCTGCTGAAGCAAAAGCATTGAATATGCATGTCACGTGTTCCTCTGTATACTCAAAAGGACTGAGAACAGAATCTGCCTGAAACTGATTTTACTGTAGATTTGGCAGTCGTGTACTTCTGGAATAGTTTTCAGACTGGAATTGGGCAAAAGAGCAAAAGGAGAAGTCAGGTATTTTCCTTTGAGAAAGTGAATTTTGCAGCAGGGCAAAGATCATGCAGTGCTCCTGCACAAAAACAGGAAGGCAAAATGATCTTCGTGTTTTCTTGAAAATTCACCCAAAGGAGGCTTTTCCACCATTATTATATTTTTATTGATTATTGGTATTTATTTACTGTATGTCTTTTATTGAATTTTAAATTGTTTTATTGTGAACCGCCCAGGGTCCCTCCTTGTGAGGGAGATGGGCGGTGATATAAATGTGATGAATAAATAAATAAAATAAATCAATTATTCTCCCACTGGCCAAAAATGGCAGAAGTCCAAATTACTTTTAAGAGCTGCCTGAAGCTTATTCATCTGACTTAGATCTCATCTTTCTCAACTACTCAAGGTGGCCAACAATTAAAATAAAACTTCAAAATCAATTAAATTCATACTTTATTCACTATCAATTAAAACCCCAACAAAAGAGATAGAACTTGGCTGCTGTTCCAAAGATAGATTAAGTGGGATCTCAGCATAAATCTTGAGCCTTGACGCAATGTTGAAAAAGGGTTTCTCTTCCATGCTATATAAACAGTCCTCAATAAAATAAAATAAAAAAATAAAAAAATAAAATAATAAAATAAAATAAAATAAAATAAAATAAAATAAAATAAAATAAAATAAAATAAATAAAATAAAATAATAAAATAAAATAAAATAAAATAAAATAAAATAATAAAAAATAAATAATAAAATTAAATTAAAATAAATTAAAATAATAAAATAAAATAAATAAAATAAAATAAATAAAATAAAATAATAAAATAAAATAAAATAAAATAAAATAATAAATAAAATAAAATAAAATAAATTAATAAATAAAATAAAATAAATAAAATAATAATAAAATAAAATAAAATAAAATAAAATAAAATAAAATAAAATAAAATAAAATAAATAATAAAATAAAATAAAATAATAAAATAAAATAAAATAAAATAAAATAAAATAAAATAAAATAAAATAAAATAATAAAATAAAATAAAATAAAATAAAATAAAATAAAATAAAATAAAATAAAATAAAATAAAATAATAAAATAAAATAAAATAAAATAAAATAAAATAAAATAAAATAAAATCTTCTGAAGAGCCTCTACTGAATATCAAGAACCTAGCAGGTTCATAAGAGACAGGTTTCCCACAGACTCTGACTCCTTGTTCAGGCATTCTAACTGATTTTTAATGTCAACCAAGACAAAATTGGAAAAAAGATGCCTCTCGAGGGGATCCAAATAAAAAATGAGCAAAATGATGGGGGGGGGGGAATTCTACCTGTATTGTATTGCATATTTGGTCAGGAAACGTGCTACAATGGCCACAAAATGACAGAGTATTTATTAGTTAAATTTATATGACCGCCCAACTCCCCCAACAATGACAGAGTATGCATGGTGACATCACAACGCAAGCCCCCTCTTTTGTTCTTGCATCACAGCATCACATGCTTGAGATGTAAGGCCTGGGGCTTGCTTCGTAATGACACAATATTCATTTCATCCCTTATTCCCTTGTCTCTGTGGTCAACCATGGTCTGTGAACATTTGTGAATGATTAATGATCTAAAATGTATGCTTGTATTCTTTCTTCTTTCAGCACTCTGCTTATGTTCAGGAGCATGTCCTCTAACAAGGGTTCCTGAACTTAAGCAGTATGCAGCAGGAATTTTTAAAATGTCTTAATCAATGTCATAGATTACTTTGTCCTGAAACACACTATTATGCCATGATATGGTTTGTTTGATTCAGGTTTAGCATGTTGTATGAAACCAGCCACTCTCAGTTATTCAATAAATCCTGGTAAAATCAACCTTGGTTTAGTGCAATGGGTGAAACCAACCTTTTAACTACACTGCAAGGCTCCTGAAGAGGCTGATCATACATCCCGTTTTGAACGGGACAGTCCTGTTTTTTTACCTTTTCCGGACCGTACCGTCTTTCTCTTTAAAAACTCAATTTCGTCCCGTTTTTGAAGGGATGGAATGCGTGCACGCTCGCGTGCCGGTGTGCGTGCCTGCGTGCATGCACGCGCACCTGCATGCATGCCTACGCACACGCATGTGCCAGCGTGTGTGCCGGCGTGCGTGCTGGCACACGCATGTGAGCGCGTTAGGGTCCTGTTTCCGTCTCAGGGAAATATGGTCAGCCTACTGAAGAGAAATACAAGAATGAATCAGTCATGCTACATCTTCTGTTCTTTCCACATCCACAACCCATTTCATTCATGATATCCACAAAAAAGTACAGTAGTAAACATTATTTTTAATGTGATTTTTTTATGTGCCATAAGCTCAGTATTCTCTCTTAGCGACCACACAGATTTTCTCCAGGATGATTTCAACCTGGTCCTGCAGGTCTTCCAGTGATGCTGTAATTGAGTCCACCCACCTTGCTGCTGGGCATCCTCTTCTTCTCATTCCTTCTACCTTTTTCAGCATCAGAGCCTTCTCCAGAGAGCTGGGTCTTCACATAATGCGCCCAAAGTAGGATAATTTGAGCCTGGTCCTTTGTGCCTTGAGTGAGAACTCCGGGTTGATTTGTTTGATGATCCATTTGTTTGTTTTCTTGGCTGTCCACGGTATTCCCAGGAGTCTTCTCCAACACCAAAGTTCAAAAGCATCCATGTTCTTCCTATCCTGCTTCTTCAAAGTCCAACTTTCGCTTCCATAGAGTGTCACAGGGAATGCCATGGCTTGCACGATTCTGGTCTTTGTAGGTATGGACACATAACAGCATTTGAATATCTTTTCCGTGGCCTTCATGGCTGCTCTACCAAGTGCTGGTCTGAGGCATATTTCTTGAGTGTAACTGTAGCTTGAATCATGTCAACTGGATTTCTATTTTCTTAGTAGAAACGTTTCGCTCCTTATCCAAGGAGCTTCTTCAGTCTGAGCAAAGTTGGTAAGGGAATCCTAAATATGTTCCTAGGTAGCTGTGTGACCTTACACCTGGGGCTAGGTCATGGTTATATTGAGATGTAATTTTTAAGTCCTTTTATCATCTAAAGGAGGGTCGTTAAAATCACCATGCTGCTGTTGAGCTTCTGAAATGGTCTTAATCTTCCTAGGCACAGAAGACAAAACGGGGAGGAAGATGGGGGAGAGTTTGTGCCTGAGGCCCCCACCTCTATTCAAGGAAGGATTTTCCAAGTTGGCATAAATGGATTCCTTGACCCCTCTCTCAAACCACCTATCTTTATTTTTATTTTATTATTTTTTATTTTTATTTATCCTATTTATACCCCGCCTATCCCCTCCCTACTGGAGGACTCTAGGCGGCTTACAACAACATCAGTACATTTTTCCCATTATACATCACATATTGTAAATTTACCGCGCGATAGGGAGGAGGGCAGGGAACCGGCTCTTCGGCTGCAGGCACTGGACTACAAGCCCCAGCATGCCTCGCTTCTGTGCCGGCTGCTGACGTCCAGGAAGCTGTTCTTTTTCCGGATCCGTCGTCCTCCGCCGTCATCACCGGGATTCCCTAGGTCTTCTTCGGGACGAGGACGACCCTCCGCTGGACGCCGGCAAATTGACCCACGAAGTGGTACCCATTTATCTACTCGCATGTGCTTTCGATCCGCTGGGTGGGCGGAAGCTGGAGCTAGTGGCGGGAGCTCACCCCACCCCGCGGTTTCGAACTGCCGACCTTATGGTCGGCAGACTAACGGCTCAGCGGTTTAACCTGCTGAGCCACCGCGCTCCTCTAAGTAGGGAGTCTCTAAGGAGTCAAAACACAAGAAAAGCAATGTAGTTTATGCAATCCAGTGCAGTGAGGAGTGCTCTGAACTCTACATTGGAGAAACCAAACAACTTTTGTACAGGAGGATGGCCCAACACAGGAGAAGTAACACCACAGGACCAGAGTCAGCAGTTTATCTTCATCTAAAAGAAAAAGGACACTCATTTGAGGACATTAATGTTCACATTTTAGACAGAGAAGATAGGTGGTTTGAGAGAGGGGTCAAGGAATCCATTTATGCCAACTTGGAAAATCCTTCCTTGAATAGAGGTGGGGGCCTCAGGCACAAACTCTCCCCCATCTTCCTCCCCATTTTGTCTTCTGCGCCTAGGAAGATTAAGACCATTTCAGAAGCTCAACAGCAGCATGGTGATTTTAACGACCCTCCTTTAGATGATAAAAGGACTTAAAAATTACATCTCAATATAACCATGACCTAGCCCCAGGTGTAAGGTCACACAGCTACCTAGGAACATATTTAGGATTCCCTTACCAACTTTGCTCAGACTGAAGAAGCTCCTTGGATAAGGAGCGAAACGTTTCTACTAAGAAAATAGAAATCCAGTTGACATGATTCAAGCTACAGACAATTCCACCTGGATGACTGAGAACCTTCATAGACATCTTGAGTGTAACTGTTGGTTCCTTTATTGTTGATGGGTGATCCTAAAAGACAGAAGCTATCTACCCCTTCAATATCTTCATTGTCAGTTCTAAAGCTGATTGCTGTACCTGTTGTCATTTATGTGTCTTTTTTTAATTTAATCTTAGTCCCATTTTTTCACTGTGCTCCTTGACTTTCATGACTTTCATTAGGGGACTGAATAGAGTCCCCTATTCGGGGAGATGGGCAGGGATAAATTAATTAATTAATTAAATAAATAAATAAATAAATAAATTACTAGAGCTTTCAAATAATTTGCATTTTCAGCTACCAGAGTAGTGTCATCAGCACAGCACAGGTTACTGAAGTTTCTTCCTCCAATTTAAACAAGTAAACTCATCTTCTTCCAGTCCAGCTTTCCCCAATATACAGTATATTCAGCTTATAAGATAAATAAATCAGGAGAGAGTATACAGCTTTGTCTCACTCCTTTGCCAACCTGGAGCTGGTCTGTTTCACCATATTTATTTTAATCACTATAATGTATGTAGGGTTTTTTTTAACTGTAGAATTACTGGTATATTTTGCTGTTGTAGTGGTTGTTGTTTGCTATATTTCACACACACACACACACACACACACACACATATATATATATATATATTATTTTTATATAAAATATATATATAAAAACCTTAAAAGATACAGAAAACATATTGTTTCTTACCTCCAATTTTTACTTATTTATTTATTCATGAGCTTTATCTATTGCCTAAATCCAATGGAGACTAGGTGGTATACAGAGAGGGATAATAAAAGTAATGCAATGGTAATAAAAAACAGGATGACAATGCAATAATAATATAACTGGTGATGTTGCAGATGACTCCCCAGTGAATCCCCAAGGGCCTTCTAGAAGAATCTAATTTTTACCACCTTCTAGGGCACAGCTTTCCAAACTGTGTGTCGCGACACTTTAGTGTGTTGCAACACAAAGTCTGGTGTGTCGCCACACAACCTGGAAGCGGCAGCGGGGGTGTGCACGGCAGCGGCAGCAGCGGTGTGCCATCAGCACTTCCGCGTTTTAGCGGAGGCCGCTGCCGCTTCCACCACCGCCATGCACGCCCTCGCCCCCGTGTGCGCCACCACGCCACCGCCGTTGGTGTGTTGCCAACGGCGGCACTTTAGAAAGCACTGTTCTAGGGTAATCCTTGCCTCAGGGTGCAGACTGTTCCCTAGGAGGGAACCCCACCCCCCATAAAATCTCACCATCACTTCCCTTCTGCTGTTGGAGATATGTATCTTGAAGCTTTCTCACGTCAACTCTCATCCCCTAGCTTTGATAAGGCAAACATCACAATTCTACTGTGTGTTCAAATTATAAACCTATTTCTCGGATAAATGCAGATGGTAAGATTTTAATAACCACATTTACTAGATGCTTGTTCTTCTCACTCTTGGGTAGCCAGTTCAGGGCCATCATGGTTCTGGTCATCATGGTTCAGTATAGGGCCATCATGGTGTCAGAGTCTAGCAGCCTCTGTCATCTGGTCAGATAGTATTGTGTCTGAAATTTTGGTGGCCAACACTGAGAAAGGATGTAAAAACCTACGTAATGGCTTGCCCGGTATGCGCGACCGCTAAACGGTCAGTGGGAAAACCCACTGGGCTCCTTCAGCCAGTAGCAAACCCAATCCAACCTTGGAAACAAATTGCAATGGATTTTATTGTGGACTTACCCGTAAGCAACAAGAAAACGGCAATCTGGGTAGTCACTGATTTGTTTTCTAAACAGGCTCACTTCATTGCGTGCAATGGGATTCCAAGCACGCCCAAATTGGCCAGAATGTTTATACAGCACATCTATAGAGCGCATGGTACGCCCGAACGCATAATCAGCGATCGCGGTAGTACTTTTACCTGTAAATTTTGGAGAGCTTTTTTAAAATTAATTGGATCAGAACAGGGGTTAAGTAGTGCATTTCATCCTTCCACGGATGGATCGACGGAACGCCTTAATTCAGTTCTAGAGCAGTACCTCAGGTGTTATATCAGCTATCAACAGAACGATTGGGCAGAACTCTTGCCATTCGCTGAAGTGGCTTACAATAATGCCATTCATCAAAGCACAGGGTTTTCGCCATTTAAAATTGCCACGGGTCAAGATTTCGTAACTATCCCAGAATTATCCTTGACCCAGGACTCAGAGGTAGCGGCCCCGCTCCACGCGGACGAATGGATCACGAAATTAACAAGCAATTGGCCAATTATGATCCAGATGCTACAAGAAGCAAAAGCTAGTTATAATAAATATGCGGACCGGAAAAGGTCAGAGGAATGGGAATTGAGAGTAGGGGATAAGGTGTATCTGTCCACAAAAAATTTGAGACCCACTCAACCTTCCAGGAAGTTGGCCCCAAAATTCATCGGTCCGTTTCTCATTATCAGTGTTCGGCTAAGCTACAGTTACTGAAAGCGCTTCAAAAGGTGCATCCAGTTTTTCATATCAGCCTCTTAAAGCAGTATCACCCCTCCTCGTTGTGGCACCCTGAACCGGCGGAACCAGCACCATTGTTAGTCAACGGAGAACCTCACTTTGAGGTTGAAAAGATTTTAGATTCACGGCACCGGAATGGGCAGCTACAGTATTTAGTTAAGTGGGCGCATTTGCCGATTGGACACAAAGAATGGGTGAAGGCAGAACACACTCAAGCCACTGGGCTAACGAAGGCTTTTCATAAGAAATTCCCGGACAAACCACGCTAAAACATTACTGGATTAATGGAATAATTTATTCTTGTTGTTACAGATAATGAAGGCACAAGACGAATTGTAAATAACGTAGCTTTTTAGGAGTCTCCACGGGTGTGGGTGAGGGTAGAGAATCTTGGGCCGGTAGCATGTCAGAGTCTAGCAGCCTCTGTCATCTGGTCAGACAGTATTGTGGAATGAGGGGGGAAAGAAACTGTCACAAAAGAGACATTAACATCAGCCCGGAGGCAAGTACCCATTCCCCGGAACGACTGTCTGAGTACCCAAGGCAGGAGATTAACACGGGTCAACCTGAAGGGACAATGGGAAGGGGAATGTTTAAATGTAATGTATCTTGCCTGCATGACCATTCAGTCTTTGTACGTGTTAGCCTGAGTATACTGGAATAAACCTTTACTGCTTCACAAACTTCTTGTCTGTCAGTTTGTGTAAGAGAAACAGATTCTGGATATATTTCAAGGTGCACCTCACACATGTTTTTTTTTCAAACTTGGCAACTTTAAGATGTGTGGACTTCAACTCCCAGAATTCCCCAGCCAGCACTAGGCAATGACAAAGCATAGTTGTAGTTATAAGAGAATAATATGTTGTATTTTAGAGATAAGGCAGACATTTTCCTTCTTAATATGATTTTGATAATATGTGCGTTTCATATGCTGTTGCGCTATTCCATAGCTTTCCAAACTGTGTGTCGGGACATGTTAGTGTGTTGGCTGCAGTGTCTGGGTGTGTCGCGGCTGCTGCTGCCTCCGAGCCCTGCCAGGATTCCGTGCAGGTCCTAGTGCCTGCCTTGTGCCCTGCTGCCTCCAAACCTGCTGTGATTCCGCGCAGGTCCTAGTCCCTTCCTTGTGCTTTGCTGCCTCCAAACCTGCTGTGATTCCACGCAGGTCCTAGTGCCTGCCTTGTGCCTGGCTGCCTCCAAACCTGCTGTGATTCCGCGCAGGTCCTAGTCCCTTCCTTGTGCCTTGCTGCCTCCAAACCTGCTGTGATTCTGCGCAGGTCCTAGTGCCTCCCTTGTGCCCTGCTGTAAGAGTGTGTCACGAAATGATGCCTTGCTGTAAGAGTGTGTCGCGAAATGATGCATGTCTAAAAAGTGTGTCACCAACATGAAAAGTTTGGAAAGCTCTGCGCTATTCTATAAAAAGGCATAAATCAGATTTGATACTATTGGGCCTTAGTGATCATTTTGACATATTTAAGGATTGATGTCTTTTGCCTTTTGTTTACTTTGGCATAAATATCCCTACAAAGTTCTGTGCACTGGTAAATTTGAACATATCCCTATCCTCACACAAATGAAAGTAAAACATGATAGATTATCTAACATTCCTTTGAGTGTTTGGGGTAAAATAAATGTGATTAAGATTAATTTAATTTCCAGGCAGATTTACGTATCAAGAGCTCTCCCTATTTTTATTCTTTCATACAACTTTAAGTGAATGTAAATACTATCATTCCCCCCCCCCCCCGGGAAGGGCATCTTTCCAGAGTCTCATTGTATAAATTAGGATTATGAAAAAGTGGATTTAATTTTCCACACTTCAAGATTTATTACTGGGCTTTTGTTAGTTTTTTTTTAGCTCTGGACACTGCCTGGAATAAGGATTTTCAGAATTCAACTCCTCTTTGGCCTCAAAACTACCATTTGACCACACTGAAATCCTAGCCAGCATTGGGTTTCGTATAACTTCAGAATCGGTTTCAATACCTGCACTTAATATCACAAGGTATATATGTAAAATATTGGGTTGCAGATAAATATCTGAGCCGTTTACACGTGGAAAGCTTGTATTATGGGATAACCTTGATTTTTTAAAATGCTGTTTTAAAGTAAATTGGGCCTCTCACAATGTCACTGAACCAAGTGAGTTTAGATGAAGCTGTTTTTAAAAGCCGTTTTTCTGGAACTTAAATCTGAATTAAGTTTATCTAAGAGTGGTTCTTGGCAGTTTATTCAACTTAATCACGAGTTATTTGGACATTTCATCCTGATGCTTGCTTGCTTGCTTGCTTGCTTGCTTGCTTGCTTGCTTGCTTGCTTGCTTGCTTCCTTCCTTCCTTCCTTCCTTCCTTCCTTCCTTCCTTCCTTCCTTTCTTCCTTCCTTCCTTCCTCTTTCTTTCTTTCTTTCTTTCTTTCTTTCTTTCTTTCTTTCTTTCTTTCTTCCCCTCCCCTCCCCTCCCCTCCCCTCCCCTCCCCTCCCCTCCCTCCCTCCCTTCCTTCCTTCCTTCCTTCCCCTCCCTTCCTTCCTTCCTTCCTTCCTTCCTTCCTTCCTTCCTTCCTTCCTTCCTTCCTTCCTTCCTTCCTTCCTTCCTTCCTTGCCAAGCCTTAGCACCAGAATCGGGACAGAACGAGCCCCACAGCTCCTGAATCTGCATCCATAGATGCTGAGTGATACAAAGTTTTCACATCCCAGCTTGAGAGAGCATTGTGTCAGTCCTCCAAGGTAGACCAAACCTGGAAACCAAGTTAATACTACTTTTATTGTAAGGTTATCATAACAGGAAAGCCAGTTTGGTGTATTGGTTAAGGCATCAGGCTAGAAACCAGGAGACTGTGAGTTCTAGTCCCACCTTAGGTACAAAGCCAGCTGGGGACCTTGGGCCAGTCACTCTCTCTCAGCCCTAGGAAGTAGGCAATGGCAAACCACTTCTGAAAAACACTGCCAAGAAAACTGCAGGGACTTGTCCAGGCAGTCTCTGAGAATTGGATGTGACTGAATTGATTATTTATTTGTTTATTTATTTATTTTCTAGCCCGCCTTTATTATTTTTATAAATAACCCAAGGCAGTGAACATACCTAATACTCCTTCCTCCTCCTATTTTCCCCACAACAACAACCCTGTGAGGTGAGTTGGGCTGAGAGAGAGGGACTGGCCCAAGGTCACCCAGCCGGCTTTCATGCCTAAGGCGGGACTAGAACTCTCAGTCTCCTGGTTTGCCATTGGCTCCTTCCTAGGGCTGAGGGACAGGGACTGGCCCAAGGTCACCCAGCCGGCTTTCATGCCTAAGGCGGGACTAGAACTCTCAGGCTCCTGGTTTGCCATTGGCTCCTTCCTAGGGCTGAGAGACAGGGACTGGCCCAAGGTCCCCCAGCTGGCTTTCATGCCTAAGGCAGGACTAGAACTCTCAGTCTCCTGGTTTGCCATTGGCTCCTTCCTAGGGCTGAGAGACAGGGACTGGCCCAAGGTCACCCAGCTGGCTTTCATGCTTAAGGCAGGACTAGAACTCTCAGTCTCCTGGTTTGCCATTGGCTCCTTCCTAGGGCTGAGAGACAGGGACTGGCCCAAGGTCACCCAGCCAGCTTTTGTGTCTAAGGCGGAACTAGAACTCACAGCCTCCTGGTTTCTAGCCCGTTGCCTTAACCACTAGACCAAACTGGCTCTCATAACAGAATCTTGCAAGTCTGAATGTGCTTCCCCCCTCCCTTCCTTTATCTTCATGAGAACTAGGGAGGGTCATGTCTGAGTTGCTTTCTCAAATTACATTTCTGCCCCAGACTCAGATTTTTAAAATCTGACCATTGTTTTGGTTGTGGCTCTTCTTCCTCTTCCTCAAGGCTATTCCTTCTTCCTGTTACATATTGTTCCATCCAGACTCAAAGGGCTAGAAAGACCAAGCCCAACTTCCAGGGGAATATATTCCATAACCTGGGAACAATGTGGAAGGTTCTGCCCCACTTAACTGATAGATCAACCTCTAAAAATAAAGACCTGGACAGTTTCCTGGAGGTTCATAACGAGAGAGGCAGATGGTCTGGCCCTAAAACATTGATGGCTCTAAAGCAGAGCTTTCCAAACTGTGTGTCACAACATGTTAGTGTGTCGGCTGCAGTGTCTGGGTGTGTCGCAGCTGCTGCTGCCTCGAGCCCTGCCAGGATTCCGCACAGGTCCTAGTGCCTGCCTTGTGCCTGGCTGCCTCCAAACCTGCTGTGATTCCGTGCAGGTCCTAGTGCCTGCCTTGTGCCTGGCTGCCTCCAAACCTGCCCTGCCAGGATTCCGCACAGGTCCTAGTGCCTGCCTTGTGCCTGGCTGCCTCCAAACCTGCTGTGATTCCGTGCAGGTCCTAGTGCCTGCCTTGTGCCTGGCTGCCTCCAAACCTGCCCTGCCAGGATTCCGCGCAGGTCCTAGTGCCTGCCTTGTGCCCTGCTGTAAGAGTGTGTGGCGAAATGATGCATGTCTAAAAAGTGTGTCACCAACATGAAAAGTTTGGAAAGCTCTGCTCTAAAGGTTAACAGAAACTTCGCCTGGAAAAAAAACTGGCAGCTAATGCAGACTTTTCAACATGGGCATCAGATCTTCCCAATTTCTTACACCCATTGGCAATCTACTGCACTAGGTTCACTGATGCGCTCGCTCACTATCAGGGAATTTCTAATGTCCACAGTCTTCTGCTTTCAATGCTCTCTTCCTAAAAAAGATATGAGGTCACTGTTGCACAGATTGCCATGCCAGCTTGAGTTAGCCCTTCATGGCTAGCAGTGCAATTACTAACATTTATGCAACAGTGCTTAAGTAGTACTTACTCAGCAAAGATAACCATTTATCTCTCCTGTCACCCTGTGCAATTTGTTCTGGTTTTCCCTTGATCTCCCAACAGCACACTTGATTCCCAAGTCCATTATTACCAATGCATCTCTGGCCTCCAACCAACACATGCTCCAATTAGGTCGCAGCGCGCCACAATCCCTTGTGTGCATCTCCTCTGAAAATGTGCTGCTGTTCCATGTGCTTCTGATGTCCCTGCTAATGTTCTCCCTCCCCATCAGCTGCCTCATGGTTAATATGAAAAGGAATTGAGTTCTTTGCAAATGGGCCGGAGGCAAACAATGCAGAGGCCTGGCAAAAAAAGATAAAGGCGAATTTTTACTCCAGCGCCTTCTTGTCAATCTTCTCTCTCTCTCTCTCCCCCCCACATCCCCATTCTCGTTCACAACTCTGCAAAATTTGAAAATAAATGCGAAATTATGATGATGACATTGATGATGAATGCCTCTGGCGATGTTCACACCAAAGAATTAATCAGGTCAGTGAAAGAGCTCCATGCTTCATTTGCATAAAATGCTAAGCTGGATTCTTTTAACAGTGGTTAGTTTTTCGGTGGGTGAGCATACAGTATTGTGCAGATCCAGCCCACTTGGTTAGTTTATCTTCCATATATTGGGAGACCCCAGAAAATGAATCAATTTGGGAACCAGCTTAAACATCTGGAATAGCAGCTGATGAGTTCTGTACTCCTCTTCTTATAAGGAATTGTAACTAGCTTCTATTTCACGTGATATTTCAGATCTTGAATCCCAAGATCTATCAAGGAGTTCTGGATACCATATAGCAACATCAATTTTCGCCTGTCTTTATTATTTATTCACCTCTAAATCACTCTGTTTATTGTATTTTCCTTGGCTCGAAATAATCTCTTTCATTCCATTTATTTATTTATTTATTTAGGACCTGTTCCAAACAGAACATTTGCTCAATGTTTTCTGAGAATCCTTTCATAGAAAGATCCACCTCTGATTCTCTCCCCATCACGATTTTTCTCAGACAGTCCGAAATCAGAAATGCTTGTGAATCGTCCAAATCTACCACTAGGTCCAGATTTTACTTCTGTTCATTAAATATTATTTATTAGCAAGAATGCATTTCTCTGTCTTTCTCTCTCAATCAGGCAAGACTTCCAGGAACCATGTGTTTGGCATAGTTAGCTTAGCTCTAAATCCTGTAAGAGGATTGTAACAAATTGAATAAATAAATTGAAATAATAAATTAAATAAATAAATAAATAAATAAATAAATAAATTATGTGCTGCACCTTAGGAACTGGTGGCAGAAGCTGATACATTGGTCTGTTCCACTGATGTGAGAAGTGTAAGGATGAAGAGAAATGCCCACAATGCCCACCTTATTTTCACTGAAACAAGGGAAAGTCTACGAGATGATACTGCCTGAATTTAGAATCAGGGAATCATAGACTTGTTGAGTTGGAAAGTATCATGAGGGTCACCAAGCCCAACCCTCTGCCATATGGTTAAAAACCAATTCAACCATCCAAGAAGGGCAGCTGTCCAGCCTCTTCTTCAAACCCTCCAGAGATGGGGAACCCACACTTCCACAGGGAGTCTATTCCACTGTTTAGAGAGGAATTGGTCGTCCCAGTCACATTGACCCGTCCCACCCGGACATGCAGAGAGGGCATGCTATGGACCCCACCTGTTAAAGCAGGGGTGGGGAACCTTTTTTCTGCCAAGGACCATTTGGATATTTATAACCGGGGACCGGGGGGGTGGGGGGCGGGGTTTCTGGGTTTTCCGCGGACTGGGGGCCGGAGTTTGCAGGCGGGAGCGAATCACAAGCACTGGGGGGTGGGGTTTGCGGGCGGGAGCCAATCGCGTGGAAGGGGTGGGGTTTGCAGGCGGGAGCCCCGCGGGCCTTAGGTGGGAGCCCCGCAGGCCTTATATGGCCTGCAGGCCTGATGTTGCCCACCCCTGTGTTAAAGAGTTCCATCTAGTGGGGTCGCAGAAGCGGGCCTTCTCTGCAGTAGCCCCTGCCCTCTGGAACATCCTTCCCCCAGAGGTGAAACGGGCCCCCTCACTCCTGGATTCCGCAGACACTTAAAAACCTGGTTCTGCCATCATGCTTGGGGCGAGAACAAGAAGTAGCCACTCCTGGGGATGGCTAGTTTCTTAATACAACTTTATTTCACTTGCAGTAGTAGAAGAACTTGAGCCATTTGGTTTTTATTATATTTATTATGTATTGTATTGTATTTATTGTATGATTTTATATTGTGTAGCTTAGTTTTGTTTTATTGTAAACCACCCAGAGTCCCCTTGTGGGAGTTGGGCGGTGATAAATCTAACAAATAAATAAATAAAATTGTGGAGAGGACCCTGAGGTTGAACAGGGATGTGGGAAAGACCCCCAAGACAGAAACTTATTTAT
Organism: Charina bottae; assembly: GCA_023362775.1. Lineage (NCBI taxonomy): Eukaryota > Metazoa > Chordata > Lepidosauria > Squamata > Charinaidae > Charina > Charina bottae. The sequence goes on from JALMGJ010000003.1 coordinate 120,364,253, forward strand.
TCATTTAAGCCATTTATATGGCTGCCCGTCTCACAAACGTCACTCCAGGTCTTGTACAAGGGTCTTCCCAGGAAGCAGTGAGAGCCATCTTCTCCATTCAATGGTCAGCATGCCCACAACACAAGCTAGCAGAGAACACCATCCTGTGATCAGCAGCGGTGTAGGTACCCAAGATCTAGTCTACCTTCACCCACGGAAGCTGCTCGGGTGACTTAAGCCAGTAACTCAACAGGGTTGATGTGGTGTGAGCAAAAGGGGAAGAGGGAGTCCTATGTATTCCTGTAAAAAAGGCAGGATATACTGTACATCTGTACAAACACAAAAATTCTGATTCAGAGATTCATCACCCCAGGAAATGTGAGTTTCTTTTTCTCTGCTATTCAGAACCACCCATTCAAACATTTGCTACATCCCACTTCAGCCTGCAAACATATATGTTGGCAAGAGAACAGCTCCTACTACTTGTTGGGTCAACTGTCATGTGAGAAATAAAACAAAAAGGATATTATGCATCTCCTGGGAGACACATAATCACTTTTCTGTCCCAGACACTTGCCTGGGGGTCGTATTCAGTGACTCTGCCTTTCTCTCTGGTTGCGTCACTGCAGAGTTCCCAGCCAAATGCTATTTTAGTGGGGGTCTCACCTCCCCCACTTCCTGGCCCAGATCCAGATCCCATAAACATACTATTGTGGAGCACAAGTGGCATAGATGGACTTAGCTGTCTTCCAGATTCAGGATTTGTATGCATGGCAGAAATAGACGCTGCTAAGTTCATACAAATCTCATCTGCTTTGCATGAAGAAAATCACCAGTTCAGATGCATTCCATCAATGGATTCTGCAATGTCTGGTTCAGCTTGGGTTTAATGTCCTACTATTTCATAGAATCACAGAATCACAGAATCACAGAATCACAGAATCACAGAATCACAGAATCACAGAATAGGGTTGGAAGGGACCTGGGAGGTCTTCTAGTCCAACCCCCTGCCCAAGGCAGGAGTCCTCATACCATCTCGGACAAATGATTGTCCAATCTTTTCTTGAAAACCTCCAGCAATGGCGCACCCACAACTCCGGGAGGCAAGCTGTTCCACTGCTTAATAGTTCTCACTGTCAGGAAATTCCTCCTTGTTTCCAGGTTGGACCTCCCTCTGATAAGCTTCAACCCATTCAAATAAATCCACCCATTCAGATTTCTCCAACCTGTGATTTTTCAATGTGTATCATAATCTTCCAACTTCCAATTTCCAACTCATATCACCGGGAATTATGGGTGTTCAGGTCTAACACATTTGGGAACCAGGTTGGTACAAGCTGTGCAGACCCAAAACGACAACGTACGGACGATGATGCCATCATGCAAACACCACTCTTTCTGATGCAAGTACGTCACAGTGGTGTTTGCATGAAGATGTCATCACACACGTCTTATCGTCTGCCCCCTTGTCAAAATCATCCCATGTTGTGAACACTCATGTTCTGAACCTGGCTTCTCTTAAGTAGCATCTTGGAACAGGTGAAAGCTGGAAGACGTTAATCTACTACGACTAGCAACTGAATTGCCATCTTGCAGATGGGTTTTACTGCCTGAAAAAAATATGGAAAGAATGGATTTTTGGCAAGTTCTAGCAAAGGCATATAAAAAGGGAGTGTAGGACCTGGGCAGAATCAGGCCATTTGGAAACCGGGTGGAAGCTCTCAAAGTTAATAGTATTCACCATATGTTGCTTTGCACCAACTGAGGTCTCTAGAGCTCCTGATCATCATAACCATTATTTATTTAGATTCATAAAACTGGCCTTATGATACCATGGAGAGAAACTGTATTGGTCCATGCTGGCTGGGGAATTCTGGGAGTTGAAGTCCACACGTCTTAAAGTGTGGAGTCCTTGGTGCTCTCTGAGCCTTGTTGTTTTCTTGCAGACGTTTCATTGCCAGGCTAGGCAACATCTTCAGTGCGAAAAGGGAGTGGGACTTGCTCTCTGTTTATATACCATGGCTTCTCCTGCTTGTGTTGGTGGAGGTGTTGTTCTCCCCTTAGGAGTTCCTTGATTGGGCTGTTGTTTGCTGCTTGGTTGATTGACTGAGTTAATAGTTCCTTGATTAGGGTATATTGTGCTGTTTGATTGTTCCTCTGGTGCTAATCCTGGTGTTAATCTTTGCATATCTGGGTATTGACCTACAAAGCAGCAAACAACAGCCCAATCAAGGAACTCCTAAGGGGAAAACAACACCTCCACCAACACAAGCAGGACAAGCCATGGTATATAAACAGAGAGCAAGTCCCACTCCCTTTTCGCACTGAAGATGTTGCCTAGTCTGGCAATGAAACATCTGCAAGAAAACAACAGGGCTCAGAGAGCACCAAGGACTCCACACTCCCACTGACAATATTAGAACCTCTGTTACAAGAGCCCTTCAGGCAGACCTAGATATTTCAGGTTTAAATCTCAGTTGAGTCTCACCCTTGGTTTCATTCTATCTCATTTATTTCGAGGATAACATGGGGGTTATGAGAAGAATTATGGATGCTGTCTTGAGCTTTTAGGGGGGAACATAGGCTATTTATTTGATTGATTGGTTGATTGGTTGATTGATTGACTGATTGATTGAATTTTGGCTCTGCTCAACTCCAACCTGATTCTGGGCAGCTATAAATGCAGTAAATACAAGAAACTGCAAAAAAGAGATCAATTCTGTGGTGGAATCCCAACAGTGTTCACCCACGTAGGTCTTTTCATATAGAAAAGTACAAATCAGAACAGATGTTTTGCCAAAGATTCTCAAAACCCTGTTATCATGTTCATTCGCACAGTATCCAGTTTAATACAGCTTTCCTACTCCTTTCAAATCTGTATTCCCAGAGAAATTGATGTTCTAAATAATTTCCCCTTTCCACCCATGAGCTGCAGTCAACTGACTTTGCTTTCTGAGTGTTGGTTTTCCCACGACCTTCTTCTCCAGACAGCCATCTACTTCCCCCTATAATACAGGACTGGGTCAGAGATGATCACTGCCAAAAAAAAAAATATTGAATCCAAAGACCTCTTTGAGATTGAAAGTAAAAGTAAAATGCAAACAGGAAAGAAACTGCCGCCTTCTTCTTCTCTGTGCGGTATTAAACAGGAATGAACTACCACCTCACAAGCCCTCTTAACAGCTTTTGCAAAACTATGTCCAGATTTTCGTTCAGCATTGAGAATCTCAATGCTAAAAAAAGTTTGTGAGCAGGCCAGTTTTGTAGGATACATGGGATCCTGGGTAAGGAACCAGGGAGCTAGGCTATAATATGCTCTTGTGGCATCTTTAGAAAGTTACTGAACCGAAAGACCTTCTTGAGTGGACAAAGTAGAATGAAATAAAATGGCTAGAGGGGAATGGAGTTTCCCTGGTAAATTCTTGCAGAAGCTGGACACTACAGATCCTCCTAACTTTCACTACGATACGTGCCGTATGGAAGCAGAACTGATGGGATGAATGCATTAGAACATTGTTTCGCAACCTTGGCAACTTTAAGATGCGTGGACTTCAACTCCCAGATTCATAAAAGTGGCCTTTGGATACCACGGAGAGTAACTGTATTAGTCCATGCTGGCTGGGGAATTCTGGGAGTTGAAGTCCACGCATCTTAAAGTTGCCAAGGTTGAGAAACACTGCTTTAGAGGAACAAGAAAAATGAAACCAACCATTTTCAGGCCTGAAATTCTGCCAAGCTTTGATTCAACTGCCCTCAAGATCTTTTTAATGGAGGACAGATGGGGCAACAACCACAGCCTTACACACAGATGGGGCTGGGACAAGAAATGGGTCACTCTTTGAAATGAAGAGATGGATCCACACTAGGCTGACCATACGTCCCGTTTTGAATGGGACATTTCCGGTCCGGACCGTCGTTTTAATATAAAAGTCAATTTTGTCCCGTTTTTTAAAAAACCTGTCAGGAACTAGCTTGTCCCTGCTGCCAGGCCAGACTCCGAGAGCCGGAACCGAGAGCCGGAAGTAGCTGGACCGGCGTGAAAGAGCCAGAGCAGCTGAGGAATCGCCTCCACCTATCAGCGTGCGGCAAAGGAGATGGGAGTTGGAGGGAACCCGGAAGAGGAATCGCCTCCGCCTATCGCACTGCTTGGCCCGCCTCTCCCACCTCCTTTGCCGTGCACTGATAGGCGGAGGCGATTTCTCTTCCGGGTTCCCTCCAATCAGCTGCTCTGTCTCTTTCGCGCCGCTCCAGCTACTTCTGGCTCTCGATTCCTCTTGTCCCATTTTTGTCTCAAGGAAATATGGTCATCCTAATCCACACACACACAGTGTTCAAGACCCCTTGCATTTAGTTTTTCTTCTCCCGCCCCCTCAGTGCTCTACGGGGCCTCCTCTTTTGAGTGAGCTGCTCTGTCATGGAAAGATTTGCTACCATCTTGTTTTTTACTGACTGCGAGAAAAATATTCTTGCGGCATCTTTAGACGGTTAAGGAGCTAGAGGCCTTCCCCTCTATTCTGTCAGGTGCACATCTCAGTTGTCTTCAGTTTCCACCCAGTTCCATCAAGTTCTATCTGTGGCCACAAAGTTGCACCCCAAGCTTCCTAGCTCCATCCACTGGCTCGACAACTCTGTTCCTTTGGCATAATACAGCGAAAATGACTTGGATGGATTTATAGAAAAGTTAATTCTTATGCTGTCAGAAGTAAACCACCTGTTACTTGATCTGGACATTGCCAAAAAGGCATCAGATGTAACCTGTATCGTCTGCCCCAAAATGTTTGCCTATAGCCCCATATGTAAAGCAGATGAGAGAAAGAGCCACAAGAACACTACCCCTGAATGGTGGCCTATCAGAGTTGTGGTTATCAATAATATTGGTCTGTTGTTATTTTAAGCCATTCAGAGACTTCAGAAATGAAACTGCACGTAAGCCAAAGTAATGAATGAATGAATAAATAAATAAATAAATTTGAATATTGGTTGTCGTAAATAGGGCTCATGTTTAGTACACAGCAGGAATTCTTCCATACAAGCATGTTGTGCTACAATCCATCTACTTATCTGAGCTTCTGTGCCTTGGGAAATATTCTTTTGCAATGTTTTGCACTGTTAGCTGAGAAATGATTTAATGTATTTGGCCTGCAGGCTGAACATGGAATAGTGGCAGTTAGCAAACAGTCTGTCTTGATCAGCTGGCAAATATCAAAAATGAGAAACTGTACTGCTATAGTACAGTTGAGTAGAACCTCAATTTAATGAACCGCTTGGGTGTGGGGGAGAGGATGTCTCTGAAATCCAAAAGTCCATTAAATCCAAATGTTTGTCATTTGTGTCCATTTACATAATTTGCAGTAAAATCCTGGTGGCTCAGTGGGTAAGACGCCAGGCTTGTCGATCGGAAGATTGCAAGTTCGGAGGTTCGAATCCCTAGCCCTGCGTGCGGAGTGAGCTCCCGCACTAGCTCCAGCTCTTGCCAACCTAGCAATTCGAAAGCATGCAAATGCAAGTAGATAAATAGGTACCACTTCGGTGGGAAGGTAACAGCGTTCTGCGTGCGTCATGCCGGCCACATGACCGTGGAAGCGTCTTCGGACAACGCTGGCTCTTCGGCTAACAAACGGAGATGAGCACCGGCCCCTAGAGTCGGACACGACTGCACAAATGTGCGGGGGGTACCTTTACCTTTACCTTTTACCTGATTTAATGGACCATTAGTCTGTTAAATGGGGATGAAGTCCGATTAGCAGATTTGTCCATTGTATCCAAAATCTCTCAGGAAAATTGGTTCGTGGTATCCAAGATCCATTGCACCAAGACTTTAATATACAGTAAATACTTTTGATTCCCAAGCACTCCGCCATTTCTAGTGTCACTTTCCGCAACCTGAAGCCCTTATGATCATGTTAGATTCCAACATCTAGAATTCCAAGGGTGCATTTAACCATATTAGGAGTTGGTTCAACACATCTGGTGACCACAAGGTTAGGGAATGCTATTTGATACATACATTGCCAATCTTCGCTGATCTTGAAGAGCCAGGCAGGGATGGACCTGGTTAGTTTTTGGATGGGAGGCCATTTTGAAATTCCAAGGGCTAGACTGGGAAATCAGAAAAATATCCCAGAAACAGGCCAGGGCAAACCAATTGTACCTTGCTACCAAGAAAACAACACGGAAGTCTATGTAGTGTCCAGAAGTCAAACCCAACTCAAAGGAGGCTTTATCTCATCTCTTTAGGCCAGATCTCTCAAGCACTACATTATACACCATGCTCTAATTCAGGGCTTTCCAAAGTTTCCAAAACCCGGAAGTGCCGCCATTGCGGCAGCGCGCAAAAACCCGGAAGCGCTGCTGCCGCTTTCGAGTTTTTGCGCGCCGCCGTTGGTGTGTCGCCGCGGGAAAACCCAGAAGCGCTGATGATGATCAGCGCTTCCGGGTTGTGTGGCGACACACCAGACTGTGTGTGGCGACACACTTTTGTGTCACGACACACGGTCTGGAAAGCTCTGCTCTAATTGATTTATTGATGTGATTTTAATCTACCTTATTTTAAAAAAAAAGGTTTTCTGGATAGTGAGAAAGATTTTAAAACTGAGACCCAAACAGGGAATCGGAAATGATCGTATAAAAGGACCAATACCCTCAAGGTCTCCTGCCAGGAAAAAGACAAGGATAAAGGTGGGAGGGGGGGGGAACCCTCAGCTCTTTTGTATTTCAAGGAGCATGCCCTAACCATTAGGCAATGCCACCCAACAGCTTTTAATTGGTAGCCTCTGAAAGACCTCTCGCCTCCCAGCCCCAAAAGATTTCCCACTGTTCTCAGGGAAAAGCTGAACAATGACGGAGCCTTGGAAGGACCCAATGCATGATAGATGTGGAAGCAAACAAAGGACCTTCAACCTCAATCTAATCTATGAATACGCTTGGATGAAATATCGCTCCTTTTTCCAAACCATTCGTTGGCGTGATCGTGGTGCGCTGGATGATGCTCGCAAAGTTCTATTGTCATCCTGATATATGAGGTCACACCATTCCCGGAGGGACTGGAAACCGACACGGGCAAATGTCTCTAACTGGGTGCCCTCCAGATGTGCTTGACCCACACTACTCCAGTGGTCCTGATTCAAGCACATCTGGAAGAGAACAAGTTGGAGAAGGGGGAAAAAAATCTCACAGCTTCAGCCAGTAACTCCCTGGGAGTAAGGCCAGTCGCTTATGATCTCATTCTGAAGAGAGAAGATTGGGAGTGGGTGGAGAGGAAGAAAAATTCAGGCCCAGGCATTGAGCAAATTGTTTAGAAATTCCCCCGTGCTGCATTTTTGGATGTCTCCTTTTTCATTAAGGACAATGTCTGTAGAGCAGTGTTTCCCAACCTTGGCAGCTTGAAGATGTGTGGACTTCAACTCCCAGAATTCCCCAGCCAGCTGGCTGGGGAATTCTGGGAGTTGAAGTCCACACATCTTCAAGCTGCCAAGGTTGGGAAACACTGCTCTACAGCGATGGCAGCTTGAGAAAGGGAGCCAACTGCTGCTTCAAAAGGATGGGTGCCCCCCCCCCCCCCCGCAACATGCATACACTTTTTTTCTTTTTTCTAAAAAAGCATGCCTGAGTTTCTTTGTCTAGTATCTTGGATACCAAGGAACTCCCACGCTTGTCAAAAACCCACAACCTGCTATAACAATTACTGGGGGAAGGGGGGAAATGTAGAAGCACTAAATCAAATGATGGAGTTACAGCTATTAAGGGACAAAGGGCAAGTATAACATTAAAACAAAACCATGAATCCTGGTTTCTTTTCTTTTCTTTTCTTTTCTTTTCTTTTCTTTTCTTTTCTTTCTTTTTTAATAGTTCAAGCCTCATTTCCTACAGTGGGAAACGTAGAGGAATCATTAACTCTTCTTGAATGAATGACCGCTACACTAAATGGCACATTTCTTTAATGAAATGCATTTCCTTTTAAGCTGACACTAGCTGTGTTCACCAAGTGACATCAAGCCACGATAGGATTTGTTTGATTTTGACTGGTATCAACCCAGTCACTTTGGATTTTTTTTTACGGCTTAGTATGTTTATTTACATGAACTCAGCCTATTGCAGTTTATTCAGCAAATCAGACTTAGGCAAAGGATGGATTAGGACAATGCACAAATTCTGTTTCCCTACCTGCCCCCGCATATGCCTTCTAGTTCCTTCTTCTTCCCAAATTTTATATCCAAATTAAAATTCATTTACATCATATCTTAAAGCAGTGTTTCTCAACCTTGGCAGCTTGAAGATGTGTGGACTTCAACTCCCAGAATTCCCCAGCCAGCCTTGCTGGCTGGGGAATTCTGGGAGTTGAAGTCCACACATCTTCAAGCTGCCAAGGTTGAGAAACACTTTCTTCAAGGCTCCTGATTTTAAGTTACTGGCAACCTCTAGCCTTGATTTAAATCTTCCCCAAAGCAGTGTCCTTTGGCACTGAGATGAGCAAATTTCCTTAAAAAGAAGTAGAGCAAGCATTGCCCTTTTAAAGGGAGAAAGATCCTGGCTCCCATTAGAAATGGACGCAGGGAAGAGAGCCTTCAGCCACCAGACTGAACTACAATCATAAAACAGCCAAATCTTTGTTCATCATCGCTGATCAGCAAGTATTAAGAATTGCCTAAAGAGAGGGGGATACTTTTTTCGTTTTGCATTAATCTGCCATCCCAGACCCCCTTCAGACAAGCATCAACTGTACTGTACTTCCAATCCCTAATGTTGCATGTTTGTGTGTGTGTGTGTGTGTGTGTGTGTGTGTTTAAGTTGTTTGTTTCTAGCTGGCCAAGATCCCAGGCATTTGGCCAAGCACATGTTGTGCAATCTAGCAGCAAAAAAAAAAAAAGAATTAACACACTCAATGGAGCTTTATACATTACTCAGGATAAATGATGACCTTTGGCAAAATCCCATCCTGGCTACTCCAGTGAATGCAAGTGGAACTCCAACAGTTCGTGGGGCATTGACCGAAAAAAGACCGTCCAGCTTTAAAACACAAAACCCCAAATAATTTTTTTTAAAAATCCAATCAAGCTGAATAACCAAGCCAGCCCTTTTCCAAAACAAAAGGGGAACAGAATCTATTTCTCTCCCCTCCCTGATCTCTCTCTCTCTCTCTCTCTCTCTCTCTCTCTCTCTCTCTCTCTCTCTCTCTCACACACACACACACACACACACACACACACACACACACACACACAGAGGCACTCAATCACAAACACAGAGGGAGGTTTTCTTTACATATACATATCTTTAAAAAAAACAAAACCTTAAACCCTTCCAAAACATCCCCATATACTGTATGTAATAAGAATAAGGTGGGTAGAAAAAAGGTAAGCAATGATTTGGTTGGGCCATACATATTTGCAAAAGGAGGGTTTGGGAGCAAATTTGGCAACTTGGTGTCTTTTGTTTGGGGGGGGGTGATTTCTTGCTTTAGCTTTCTTTGAGGACAGGGATTAATTTGCCCGCAATCAATTGATTTGCTTCCCAATTTGTGCCAGTAGCACAAAGCTCTCCCTAACAATGGAGAGGCCAAGTTATATATATCAGAGCTACTGGGGGTGAATGCAAAATTAGGAGCAATGCAAAGGTTGCTGGAACATTTTGACACCCTGGAATCAATGGAGAAGAAGTGACCTCTCTTTGGAAGTTTCTAAAGGGACTTGTGATGATCAAGAAGGGCGTTATGAACTCGACTGGTAGGGGTGTTTTTTGTTAACCCAAAGATTGAAAGAATAGTTCATTTGTCTTTCCTTCTGGAAAGACAAATGAACGGAAAACACAATGCAAAAATTTCAGAACTGGCTTTCAGTGGCAGAGAGGAAAATTATTGACCGGGTCTAAGCAAACATGGAATTGAGTGGCCAAAAAAGGAGACATAAACACACCATACAACTTGCTTTCCAGCTGCATACCCCGTTTTAATCTATCTGGGAAAGCTATGGACTTGCATCCTTTGTTAAAGAATTGCTAGCCTGGAAGGGAATCTCCCCCTTCCAGCCTTACAAAATAAACTGGAAAGGGAGCGGTGATGCAGGAATATGCTTTTAGGTTACTAATTTTCTAATCTGGATAAGGAACATCAAAGTAGTTTGAAAGCCCTTAAAAAAGGTAAAGGTTCCCCCAACACGTTTGTGCAGTCGTGTCCGACTCTAGGGGCCGGTGCTCATCTCCGTTTGTTAGCCGAAGAGCCAGCGTTGTCCGAAGACGCTTCCACGCGGAACGCTGTTACCTTCCCACCAAAGTGGTACCTATTCATCTACTTGCATTTGCATGCTTTCGAATTGCTAGGTTGGCAAGAGCTGGGGCTAGTGCGGGAGCTCACTCCGTCACGCAGGAGTAGGGATTTGAACCTCCAAACTTGCGATCTTCCGATCAACAAGCCTGGCGTCTTACCCACTGAGCCACCACGCCCCATAAATAAATAGATAGATAAATAAATAAATAATAAATAAATAAATAAATAAATAAATAAATAAATAAATAAATAAATAAATAAATCCCTCCCTCCCTCCCTCCCTCACTCACTCACTCACTCACTCACTCAGGGACACCCCAGCCTATGGGTGGGTGGCTATTTCACGTTCACTTCGACAACCTTTTTTTTTTCCACTGGAAAATCCACGGCCGCGTGGTGAAGAGTGGGACGCGATTTGGTTTCCACCGGCTTCCCCCAACTAAATCTGAATGTTAGCAATTTAAAAACACACACACAATCCTCAAGTTTACCGATCACTTTAGGATGCACAAGCCAATTTCAGGGAGTTGAGGCTTTCAGGAGTTACTGTCTTTTCATTTTAACATTTCCCTGACAGGGTAGAGGGGAAAAGTGGAACATTCACCCAAAGCGACTGGTCAGGATAAAAATTTGGATTTGTGCATCCAAAACCTGTGACGGGGGTTCTCTTAAGGTTGCCAGACTAAGCAGGGAATAAGCCAAAACCCTACCTAGGATACCCCTTGAATGCTTGCATTCACACTGCACGCTTCACCGGTCAGAAGGGCCAAACGGCAGCATTCACACGATACGCTAAGCTTAGCTAATGTTAACCTTGATTAGTTGGGGGTGTGTGGTGTTCACGCGTGGTGCGAACCCAGCCCAGTGGATTCGTTTAGGGATCAATGGCGAAATGCACTCAGCCCCTTAAGGATGTTGTGTGAACCCAAACCCGAAGGCGTTGCGGGCACAACTCGGAGACAGAGGCGGCTTCGGAGAGCCTCGCCAGGCAGACAGTCCTCGCTACGCGCTTCCCGGAGGCAGCGGGCGAGAATGCCAGCCGTCCGACGATGGGGACTGGAGTCCCGCGCCTCCGGAACGCGCTGCCCCAGGAGCTCTTCCCGACTACCGACCCCCTCCCCAAAAGAAACGCCGCCCCCGCCGCTTACCAGCTGTAAAGTGCAGAGGAAAATCAAAGTGCAGCGCCCGGTACAACATCCCATCTTGGATCCTTCTTCCCCGCCGCGGGTAACGCGCGCTTGCTCCGGGCGCGGACTTCACCGAGCTGTGTCCGAAAGCGCCACCATCGCCCGGCGCCGGCGTCGTCCGGCTGGAGAGAAGGGGAGAGCGCCCGAGAAGCGGCCGGAGCGAGGTTCTTTCCCTCCCCCCCGGCCGCCGCCGCCGCCGCCAGCCTTTCTCGCTCTCTTTCCAGGGAACAGCCCGGCTGGGCTCCGCTAACAGCTGCTCGCGACGCTTTGGGGAAGAGCCCCCGGTAGGAAACTCTTCCTCGGATGAAGAGGGAGGGAGGGGTGGGTAGGTGGGCGAGGGGCGATCGCTTCTTAAAAGGGCAACGCCGGCTACAGGTGGACCTCCCGCCTGAGACCTGGTATGTTCTTCGGTGGTGTATCTACCTCAACTCGGGAGTCCCCGTTCACACCACCCACATAACCTGGCTATTGAACTAATCCAATCCCCCCCCCGCCAGCACTTTAAGCCACCCCCTAAAAAAAAAGCGAATCAAGGTTCATCACAACCAAGGTTAGCCTATTGCAGGGTTTCTCAACCTTGGCAACTTTCAGATGTGTGGACTTCAACTCCCAGAATTCCCCAGCCAGCAAGGAGTTGAAGTCCACACATCTGAAAGTTGCCAAGGCTGAGAGACACTGGCCTATTGTACAGATGTCACTGCTGGATCTTGTATGGAGCTGGTTCAAGGGGTTGGGTGACAGAATCTTTGTGGCACCTGAACGGCTCACTGCTTGCCACCTAAGCTTTATTCCCACATAAGACTGTGAAAGGTAAAAGCTTCTTCAAGTGATCATAAAACGTTTGGTCTTTAACCATGAGGTCCACACAAGGCCATCAAAGGTAAACCATGGTTTGAAAACCACAATGGCTAAGCCAAAACTGAACAGAGCAACCACATGTGTGAGTTGTGTGAACATAGCCACTGGGAATGGATTCGTTTGTTGTAAGTGACTGGTAGAGTTTATGTTGTTATTATTATACACAACTACGTGAAATCACAGCTGCCAGTTCTTTAGTTGGTGTTGGCCTTCATTCGCATCGAGTTCTTCCCAAGAACCTAGGATGCCGTAATGTATCGGTGTAGGATATGTGTGGATCCAAGCAGTGTGGACTTTTGTAATAGAAATTTTGTCAATGGGCAGATTTTCTAAGTGCCATCCAAGGCTTTTTGGAATGGCACCCAGTGTGCCGATAACCACTGGGACCACCATGGCCGGTTTATGCCATAATCTTTCAGCTTCGATTTTCAGATCTTGATCCTTTGTGATCTTCTCCAATTCTTTGTCTTCTATTCTACTATCCCCTGGTATTGGCACATCAATTATCCTATTCTATGATGATGATTGCCACATCAATTATCCTATCCTATTATTATTATTATTATTATTATTATTATTATTATTATTACAATATTACTCAAAGGCAGAAGAAATAAACCGGCCTTGATGGCTCTGAGGTTCTAAATGTGTCCTTGACAAATATGAAGCCCGAGGGGTCCACTGGGGTGAACGATGGAAGCAGCGTTGTGCCGTTGTAGCGCACGTTCTGCCCATTTCGTACATGTGCGGAACTTGCGCTGCGACGGCGCAACTCTGATTTTCTCCAAAAGATGAAACTGTCAGTTGTGCCAACCCCTATGGGCTTGACTAACATTAAAGGAAACTTGAGTAATCCTGCTCTCCCAGGACAGCAGAATCAGCACAAACTGGGCTGAGTGGTCATTCTGCAATGAATTATCCTGAGGCTAAGGGTATGTTCCTTGGGTCCAAGCTACTGACTTTCAGCCCCATTTTAATTTTGGCAGCTGGGAATTTGGGGCTCATGTGCTGTGCCAAAAAAAAAAAAAACATCCCTCCAACTTCTCTTGCTAATCCAGAGGTGGCAGGAAAATTGAGAGAAGAGGACCTTTTGAGTGCCAATTCTCCTGGCAGCAAGAGATCTACTTCCCCCTATGGAAAAAGAATGATGGAAGTGGTCTTCTCTGTAGGACTGGAAAAAGAATGATAATAGTTCACCAGTCTCTGTAGGACTGGAAAATCAACGGCAAAGGAGTGCTTTCTTGCTTCTTTCCCTCCTGACACCAGAAAGTCCTGCTTCTCCCACAAAATATCTTCACCTGGACAGGTATACAGATCCCCAGCCTCAGTTTAGTGCTGAAGTGCCTAAGCTGTGGGGAGGCATTTGAAACACGTGTCCAGCCATCTTTGTCTTGGCCCTCTGTAATGTACATAAACGGTAACATTGGTACATCTTCCAGCAACACAAGTGGGACTAACATGGTGGTTGGAAGAGAGTTCCTATATCAGAAAACGGTTCTTTGAAGTCTGCAGCTTGAATCATGTCAACTGGATTTCTATTTTCTCAGTGGAAACGTTTCGCTCCTTATCCAAGGAGCTTCTTTGAAGCTCCTTTCTGATTCTGCTTAAGACGACTCAGTCCACATTAAAAAGAAAATGAAAAATAGGGAATTGGGTGTGTGAATGTCAAAGACCCCAGAATTCACGGACCTAAATGGACACAAATCCTCTCTGAACAGTGACCTGTATCGATCACCTGATCGCCTTTGTGGGTTGAGATCTGCCAATCAATCCTGCCGAGCATAAGGAAGTATCTTTCTTTTGCGATAAAAGGTTTTTCAAATCGCTTGCGCGAGAAAAGCAAGCCAATTTCAGGGAAAGATTGGCCGCATTTAAGCAGCTTTGGCTGCATTTGTATCTAATCAACTGGTACAAACTTTCTATTCATTAGGACTGAACAATAGCCACATTAGAGCAGTCCTGATTGAACATCTCCAACGCGTTGTCACCCACAAGTAGTCAGCCAGGGGTATAAAAGCAGGGCAGATAGAAACTCCCATCCCAATATGGTTTGCCTGCAGCAACAGGCAAAAAAATATGTATTTCTGTATATATAATTTAGAGCCTGATTTTCTTCCAAAAGACACTCAGTGGGGCTAATTTTAGTTCTTATGATTAATAATTGAGGCCATATCTACCATACAATCATAGAGTCATAGATTGGGAAGGGACCTTAGAAATCATCTAGTCTAAACCTCTTTTCAAGGCTGGATCCTCTAAAGCAGGGGTCCCCAACCTGTGGGCCGCGGGGCTCCCACCTGCAAACTCCACCCCCCGGTGCGTGCGATTGGCTCCCGCCTGCAAACCCCACCCCCCGGTGTGCGCGATTGGCTCCCACCTGCAAACCCCGCCCCCCCCGGTGAACACAATTACTCTGCCCCCGGTGCGCGTGATTGGCTCCCGCCTGCAAACCCCGCCCCCGGTCCGTGGAAAAATTGTCTTCCACGACCGGTCCCTGGGCCCAGAAAGGTTGGGGACCGCTGCTCTAAAGTATCTCTGAAGATGAACATCTAGCCTCTGTTTGAAGACCTTCAATGAAGGAAAAGTCACCACTTCAAGCGGCATCCTGTTCCACTGGCTCATAGTTCATGGACTCAGGAAGTTCCTCCTAACATCTGCCCTGAACCTGCATCCTTGTAGTTTTAACTCACTAGTTCTGGTCCTGTATTCTGGGGCAACAGAGAATAAGTCCACTCCCTCTTCTGTATGACAATCCCTTAGATACAAAGTTCTCTGAGGTTTCCTAAAGTCATCTCAGCTCCTTGTAGACCACCACCCTTATGCAAATGATAATGAATTCTAAACGCGCAGTATATTTTATGGGTGGGGGGACACCCATCTTCCTTTCAGTGAGTGGATCAGGTGGGATGGAACTGAGAATCTACCATTTGATAGAAAAGAAAAATGTGGGTCAACTAGATGACTCTACGCTAGTCTTCCTAGCTTGATACCTTCCTGAAATTACATTTTTCAGAATTTCCAGACAATGTGTTATGGCGAGGAAGGAAGGCGATGTTATATTTATACTCCTTAAAGTAATACACATGGCTGTTGTCCAAAGAGGGGAGCCACAAGACTTTTCAGTCCACGGGATCTAAACCAATGTTTCTCAAACTTTCTGTAATCATGGTCTAGTAAATAAATATTTAGAAAATGCAGGGATCGCCCAATTAAGCAAACAATCTTTTCCTACATTTTTGTCTTTAAGAACATTCACATTTTAGGGAAACTAATCTCATGGTTGTGGTTGTGGCCATGTGTGCTGAACCATCTATTTCTAAAGGTATTTTTAAATCATATTTTGGCATGTATATATACAGGGTGTCCACAAGATCCTCGTGCAGTTTTAATGTTTAATAACTTCCCTTGTATATAAGCTACAAACAATTTGTAAAAGGGAAAGGGAATTTGTTTAGGATTTAGCATATTCATTTGTAGGAATGTTAATTCTTAACATATTCACCATCCTTTTGGATACAAAGCACAGCACGATTGTGAAATTGTCCAAACACATTCGGCAGTTGTCTTTGACTTATTGCACTGATCACATTTGTTATCCATTTTTAAAAAAATCTTGAATAAATCCTTTGTCTTATACAAAATGCATATATCAAAAAAATCTCCCCTTTTAAACAAACCATTACATCTTGACTGCACAGAATAATATTGACCAGTTTTTCTATTCAGTTGGTAAAAAGCCAGTTTATAAGCAGGAAGTGAACAGATATCATCAATGTGTCGATGAAGGTTCTCAGTCATCCAGGTGGAACAGTCTGTGGCTTGAATCATGTCAACTGGATTTCTATTTTCTCAGTAGAAACGTTTCACTCCTTATCCAAGGAGCTTCTTCAGTCATGAAGAATCAGTCATGACTGAAGAAGTCATGACAAGTCATGACTGAAGAAGCTCCTTGGATAAGGAGTGAAACGTTTCTACTGAGAAAATAGAAATCCAGTTGACATGATTCAAGCCACAGATATCATCAATCCAAGATTGCTGATCCAGGGTAGCAGGGCAACACCATCGTTCTAAAGAAAAAGAGTAATATTTTTTGCTAGTCCATGCTGTGTAAATCCATAATTTTTATGCATTGATGAATTCTGAATTTTTGGTAGATTCAGAATCACCTTCACATTTTTGAACCATGTTTTTCTTCCTAAAATCATATTAACAAGCTTCTGGTTATTAAACCAAAATGGGACAATAATGGGTAAGCCCATTTTGTATGCAATTGTCCCATTTTCACAATGAAGTTGACGGTCAATCCTTTCTAAATCTGTTCAGTAAGCATAAAAAAACTTTCATTGAACTACTCTTTTCTTAAGATCAGAAGAAACATACATATTATTCTTAATACCAACCAAGTGAAAGTAGCCCATCTCCCTCTAAATAAATATTTTGCAAATATTAAATTTTAAAAAGGCTGCTACTTTGTTACTTCAAATGATCCCAGATCAATAAACTTTTCAGCAGCCTCTGAATCAAAACACTTCTTCACAGCAAGATTCAGGGGTATGCAAAAAATAGCTGGAGAAAGAAAGAATAATTTCATCTCTTTTTGTTTTGCTGCCAAATGAGCTTTTCTGGACTGTTTACAGAAGCAGATCTGGAAAAATGATTCTTTTTTACATTTTGCTCCCAAAATCCCACTTGCTGAGATATGATCCCATATTGCAGCTCTTCAAAATCCCACCACAAAGATCTCTGCCCTCCTCCATTCATCCATGTTGATAATTCCCGGCAGATTCCTAATAGCATCGAGAAATTATGTAGTAATTCCAATTCACAAAAAAGATGATAAGAGCCACCTAGCCAATTAGCGTCCGATCAGTTTGCTCTGAATAATCAATGCATTTAAGTGAGGCATCTCTATCAAAAACTCACTGATTGGCTGAGCCAAGAAAAAAAATAGCTGGAGAATAAGCAGGGTTTAGAGCAGGCTTTTCAACAGCGGATTAATGTATTCTATTGTATCACCTGTTCATGAAGTAACCCATTTTAATAGGGGGATTTCTCTAGGCTGCATTTATAGATTTGAAAGCAGCATTTGAGTCAATTCTCCATGAGCGGCTAGGGTGGAAATAGGGAGGTTTTCTTATGGACCACTTCTTTTCCAATTAATGATGATGCCTCATAAGAACTCTAAAATACATGTTAAATGTGCAAACGATGGAGAATTGACTGCTTATTCCAACCTCAAGCAGGGATTCATCCGGACCCCTCTGCTATTTAATTTTTATATTAATTATACCACACAAGCACTTCCCAAACCTGAATTCCACTCTCTGTCTCTCATAATCCAATCTCTATTTTTCTGCATGCTGCTCCTGCTATTCTCTCTATCACAAGCGGGGTTGTGATGAACCTACTTTCCAGGCCAAAATGCTGGAAACCAACCATACAAAAAGCAAAAATGTTGTACTTAGGAGCTAGCATATCTGTCAGTTTCATACCTGGAAAATTAATAATGTCCAAATTGAGCAGATAAAGGCCTTTAATATCCAGGCATTTGTTTTCAGCCTTCTGGAAATTTCAATCTTCAAATCTTAACCTGCAGGTGCAAAACGCTTCTAATGCAATAACCAGATATACAAACCATAAGGGGAATAACTATGTGCCCACAGCAATTAATTATTTAAAGCCAAAGTGCTAAGTTCTTTGCTGAATGGCGCAGAGTTGTGGGCATACAAGGATATTGCTGCCCTAGAAACAATTCAAACTAAATTTCTGAGATCTTATTTTCAGAATTCTTGCTGAGCTGCAAATATACTCCTCCAGTTAGAGTTTGGATGTACCCCTATTAAAGCCCATTTGTGACAGGACTGGCTCAAATAAATATACAGATATGTGTCCTTAGCCTAGCTTGTACTGACAGACACACTTCCCCATGGAAGAATCAAATTACAGATAGTCCTTGCTTAACAACCGTTTGTTTAATGACGGTTTGGAGATACGACAGGGCTGAAAAAGTTACTTACTGTATGACCTGTCCTCAAAGTTATGACTGTCACACAACCCCAGTGGTCACGTGATCGCGATTTGGACACTTGGCAACCAGCTCGCATTTACGACTGGTTGCAGCGTCCTGCGGTCATGCAATCGTGATTGGTGACCTTCTCAGCAAGCTTCCGACAAGCCTGTTCAATAGGGAACCATTGATTTGCTTAACGACCACGGTGATTCGCTTAACAACCGCTGTAAATATGGTTGTAAAATCAGGTCTGGTCACGTGATGCCTCGCTTAACAAATGCACTCCTTAGCAACCGAAATTCCGGTCCCAACTGCAGTCATTAAGCGAGGACCACCTGTATGTCTGATTTGTCTCACCCAATCCCTATCTATGCAGAGTCTGGAAAACCCCTGTGGTCAAGTGGAGAACCTTAGACAGCAGCGTCCACAGGAGATGCGTGTGTCAAAATTAGCAAGATGGCAGATGGGATATCGTGATGCAAGCCCCACCCCTTTTGAACATGTGTGCAATGCACACACAGAAAGGAATTTGCATCACAAAGTTCCATCTAACGTCTTCACCAATTTTGATCACTCCGGAAGATGCCCCTGACTTTAGATCTCGAAGTGTGGAGTGATAGAGCTAATACTTCACATCTCTGATACAACAAGCTTACATGCACCAATACTTTTTCCACACTCTTGTGCCATGCCAAAGAAAGGCACTTTGGCACACTCAGCCACCCCACCCGGAGGGGAAATACAGTAATATTCCCCACCAACATCTTTCAGACACCAACATTGAATCAATTGCTCATGTCCTTTTGAATAGTCCCATATCTCATTCTTAGAAGTTAATCTCCGCTTCTATCACAAAATATTCAGGCTGGTCTCAATAGGCAACGGTGTGCTTCTTACTGACGGAAAGTATCCCAAAGTCTCCAAGAAAGTGGCTAAATTCTGTTGTATAGCAATTTTTGTTGTTTATTCGTTCAGTCGTTTCCGACTCTTCGTGACTTCATGGACCAGTCCACGCCAGAGCCCTCTGTCGGCCGTCACCATCCCCAGCTCCCCAATGGTTGAGTCCGTCACCTCCAGAATACCATCCATCCATCTTGCCCTTGGTCGGCCCCTCTTCCTTTTGCCTTCCACTTTCCCTAGCATCAGCTTCTTCTCCAGGGTATCCTGTCTTCTCATTATGTGGCCAAAGTACTTCAGTTTTGCCTTTAATATCATTCCCTCAAGTGAGCAGTCTGGCTTGATTTCCTGGAGTATGGACTGGTTTGATCTTCTTGCAGTCCAAGGCACTCTCAGAATTTTCCTCCAACACCACAGTTCAAAAGCATCTATCTTCCTTCGCTCAGCCTTCCTTATGGTCCAGCTCTCGCAGCCATAGGTTACTACAGGGAATACCATTGCTTTAACTATGCGGACCTTTGTTGTCAGTGTGATGTCTCTGCTCTTAACTATTTTATCAAGATTTGCCATTGCTCTCCTCCCAAGAAGTAGACGTCTTCTGATTTCCTGACTGCAGTCAGCGTCTGCAGTAATCTTTGCGCCTAGAAATACAAAGTCTGTCACTGCCTCCACTTTTTCTCCCTCTATTTGCCAGTCATCAATCAAGCTCGTTGCCATAATCTTGGTTTTTTTGAGGTTTAACTGCAGCCCAGCTTTTGCACTTTCTTCTTTCACCTTCGTCATAAGGCTCCTCAACTCCTCCTCGCTTTCAGCCATCAAAGTGGTATCATCTGCATATCTGAGATTGTTAATGTTTCTTCCAGCGATTTTAACTCCAGCCTTGGATTCCTCAAGCCCAGCATGTCGCATGATGTGTTCTGCGTACAGGTTGAATAGGTAGGGTGAGAGTATACAACCCTGCCGTACTCCTTTCCCAATCTTAAACCAGTCCGTTGTTCCGTGCTCTGTTCTTACTGTTGCTACTTGGTCGTTATACAGATTCCTCAGGAGGCAGACAAGATGACATGGTATCCCCATACTACCAAGAACTTGCCACAATTTGTTATGATCCACACAGTCAAAGGCTTTAGAATAGTCAATAAAACAGAAATAGATGTTTTTTTGAAATTCCCTGGCTTTCTCCATTATCCAGCGGATATTGGCAATTTGGTCTCTAGTTCCTCTACCTTTTCTAAACCCAGCTTGTACATCTGGCAATTCTCGCTCCATGAATTGCTGGAGTCTACCCTGCAAGATCTTGAGCATTACCTTACTGGCATGTGAAATAAGTGCCACTGTTCGATAGTTTGAACATTCTTTAGTGTTTCCCTTTTTTAGTATGGGGATATAAGTTGATTTTTTCCAATCTGATGGCCATTCTTGTGTTCTCCAAATTTGCTGGCATATGTATATATGTATATATATGTATAGCAATTGCTGTTAAGAAATTGGTGGACCTGAACCAAATCCAGCTATGCTTCACTTCTGTTATGAATGGGGCTTTTATATTGGATGCTTTGTATTTTAACTGTGTTTTGGGGTCTATCGCCATACATAAATGCATATACTACTAAACCTCTCATTGTGTTTGTCTGCTTGTACCCTCAAGTTAGCCCAAACGGTGCATTTTACTGCAACAATTTTTGAATCAAGGTACCTAAAATCCACTAACTTAAAGAATGCATTAAAAATCCAGGACCCATTACTCCTGTGGAATTGAAATTTCCACGATGGTTCAGACCAGTTTTATTTGCCAAGTTGTGGCCGTTGCAGCATCCCCACGGTCACGTGATCGTGATTCGACATTCCCTGCTGGCTTCCCACAAACAAAGTCAATGGGGAAGCCAGCAGGAAGTCAGAAGTCACTCCCACTCCCACTGCTTTTTTGCCCATCTGTGGTCATTCTGTTTCTCTGTTTAGGTAAGGAAATATTGACTTATTATTGAAGTTTGTTTGCCACTACAATTATTTCACTGTTTATGATATATACTCTTCTTAGATGATCATGGGACCGTCCAGCATTGGGGTGAAAAACATGTGGTCAGCCTAAAATTTAAATTTCATTCTGGTCACATCAGACGGCACTACCTTTCTCTCAAGGATGACCCAATGGGTCACGGGGTTGTCTAGTAAATAATCATCATCTCTCCACAACAGGATAGAGTTTCTGTACTGCACAGCTTTCCAAACTGTGTGTCGCAACACAAAAGTGTGTCGCCTGCGGGGCCCAGGTGTGTTGCGTCAAAACCCGGAAGCGCTGATGGCGCACCGCCGCCGCGCGGGGCCTCACGCATGGCGGCGGTGGCGGGCCATCAGCGCTTCTGGGTTTTCGCACGGCACACAAGGACACCGCCACCGCTGCGCGCAAAAACCGAAAGTAGTGGCGGCGCTTCCGGGTTTTTGCGTGCCGCCACAGCAGCGGCGCTTCCGGGTTTTCTCACGCGCCGCCGTTGGTGTGTCGCCGCGGGAAAACTTTGGAAAGCCCTGCTGTACTGAATGGCAACGGAAATGCACATGATAAATAGTTTCAATTTTCAGCTTGCTTTACGGCTGCAGTGGAGAGATCCTGCATGTAAATTTCTCCATAGAGACTTCCCTAGATTGATGTAGCTTGGGATGGTAAAGAACTTTTATTTTTTTAAAAAATGTATTACTACAGAGTAGATTCTGTAAATATGTCACTTCATTTTGAACAACTTTATTTACTCTCAACACTGTTTCAACATCTGTGGCAAGTTATTTATCAGCATTCTCAACCTGAATGAGTCTTTCCCCCAACCATTTTATGATCTAAAGAATCAAGTCTCTGCTTCATCTCCAACCAATTCTGTTTTGCCTCAACCACTGCAGTTTTTATCTACATGAATTGAGTCTTTCTGAAACCCAGTAAATCATAAGAAAGAGCTTTTACAATCATAAGCAACTCCATTTGACGTTATTTCTGTGTTCTTTCTCTGATATGTTCTCTTGGTAGTTGGGAATAAACTCAGTTTTTGGCTGTAGTTCCAAGATATCACACCCCCCCGCTCCGAAAGATGGGGGATATCTCTGTCTTCCCATTATTTACTTCCTCATTAGGCTTATTATCCATCTTCTATTTAGGAATGCAAATGGGCATACATAATGCTGTCTTCTCCTCACACCACAATAACCCTGCGAGGTAGATTGATCTGAGTGGCCCAAGAACAGAACAGTCATTTAACTCAAGAAGGACAAAATGAATTTTTCACGTACCAATTAAACAACAAAGCGGTAGAAAAGATGAGGAAATAGCACCTCAAATGGGCAGAAGACCGTGATAATAAATTCAGCACATCCACTTAAGTTGTTTTATATATTCTATTTACATCCCGCCTTTTCTCCACAATCTCTCTGCTTTTTATCCACCCAACAATCCTATGAGGTAGGCTGAGCTGAGAGAAAGTAGTGGGCTTCAAGTTACGCAGGGAGTTTGTGGCTGAGGGAGGATTTGAACCTTTATCTCCCTGGTTCAAGTCCAACATCTTAGCTAGTATGCTAGACAGGCTCTTAGGAAGAGAACAAGGGAAAGGGAAAGGCTTGGGAATGGGGCTTTAAAAAAAAAAGTCAGGAGGCCTGACTGCCCAGTACTGTAAATTATTTTGAAAAAGCCAGATTTTTATTAAGTGGAAGGTGAGCACAAACTGGATTTCCTTCCAGGAAATTCTTTTCCATGATTCATCCCATCATGGGTCACCTGAGAGCAGAATTTCCACATCTGCTCCCAGCTGCAAAATCTTTGGTGACTTCTTATCCAGATCCAATAAATTCAAGGCTGGGGTTTGCACAGCACCTACCAGGACTGAAATTTTGTGACAGCCATAACTGATGAAACAGCATCTCCTTATATAAAATTGATAGCACGGCCAAGAATCTAAGCCTACCGTTTCCAGTATCAATCCTTTTGCTTTTCTTGAATAAATATATTTTCTCACTAAGCAGTAAAAAAAAGAAAGGGGGCGGAATGGTAGGCGATATGGTTTTATATGGTTTTATTTTACTCGGAGAACATCAAACTAATTCAAGCAGACTTGTGTAGTTGTATCTGCGGCCGGCCATGAAAGATGAAGGTACAAGAGAAGGAGATAAAGAACAAGGAGGATCGTATATCAAACAAAAAATATAGAAAAGAGAGAGAAAGCAATAATTAGATGCTGCTGGGCACTGGAATGAGAAAAGGCTAATTAGATGTTAATGACAGGATGAAATCAAAGGATAAAGGCAAAACAGATACAGAAATATGTACATGCACATGTGTGCACATGTTCACACACACACACAAACACATAATGTAGATTACTGCCGGAGCCTTGTACTGTTGACGATCTACAGCAAGCGAATGACAAAGCTGTGGCGGTGGCTACATTTTGGCAGAGTAAAGTTTGATCTGGACACGAAATAAATGTAGAATTCATAAGCAATTTTGCTCCATGTTTTTATTAATTTATTAATTTAATAAATTTATATAGCCGCCCATCTCCTATACATATACAGGTAGTCCTCGCTTAACGACCATTTGTTTAGTGACGGTTCAGACTTACGACGGTGCTGAAAAAATGACTTGCAACTGGTCCTCACACTTATGAGCATCACAGCGTCTCCACCATCACGTGATCACGATTTGGGCGCTTGGCAATCGGTTCGCACTTACGACTATCGTAGCATCCTGCGGTCACATGATCACCATTTTCAACCTTCCCAGACAGCTTCCAGCAAGCAAAATCAATGGGGAACCGTGTGATTCGCTTAACGACCACATGGCTTACTTATTGACCATGGTGATTCGCTTAACGGCCACTGCAAAAAACGTTGTAAAATCAGGTTAAATTTGCTTAATGACCGCTTCGTTTAACAACCGAAATTCCGGTCCCAATTGTGGTCGTTAAGCAAGGACTACCTGTATTCATATACATATACTCTGGGAGGCTAACAATTAAAAACAAAACAGAATAACAGAATAAAAGCAACCACAATTAAAAAACAATACAAATAGCATAAAATAGCAGCTGAGAACACTCATAAATTCCCACACTCAAATTAAACGGGGTCCTCCATACTATCAGGGACCCAGGCGAGATGGTTTCAGCATATGGGTCAAAGCCCAATAATTATAAAAACTCATTCCCCTGCTCACGTTAGGATTAGCGGCTGAAAAGCGGTTCATTGCAGCGTGAAGGAACCACTCGTGCATTTTTCGATTATCGATTGATGTGCCAACTTTCAGAAAAAGCTTTTAAGGAGGGGAATGGCAGTGTTTTGAAATTCAACAGCTCAACCCATCCTGTGATGGGCACTGCGGACCAGTAAGAGAAGGAACAAGCCGAGCCCAGGAGTAACACCAGTTCACCTGATGAGGCAATTACATGGTCCAGAAGTTGAAGCAAGGGTGAGAAAGAAACCGAAGAGTAACCACACCTTGATCTTGTTTAGCACAAGAGGCGGCAGAGAGAACCTTCAACAAGTTTTCATGACTGATGTCAGTCCTTCAAGGTAGACCAGTTCAAGAAATAGACACCACAGAATGCTGCTTTATTATAGTAGCATATAATAGCAGAATCGTAACATAAAGGTAGTCCTTGCTTAACAACCACAATTGGGACCGGAATTTTGGTTGCTAAGCAAAGTGGCCATAAAGCGAATCTGACCCGATTTTACGACCTTTTTTGTGGTGGTCGTTAAGCGAACCATGTGGTCATTAAGCAAATCATGTGGTTCCCCATTGATTTTGCTTGCCAGAAGCTGGCCGGGAAGGTCAAAAATGGCGATCACGTCACCATGGGATGCTGCAATGGTCATAAATGCAAACCAGTTGCCAAGCGCCCAAATTGTGATCACGTGACCGCGGGGATGCTGCGACAGTTGTAAGTGTGAGGACCGGCCGGAGGTTGGTTTTCCCAGCACCGTCATAAGTCTCAACCATCACTAAATGAATGGTCATTAAGCAAGGACTACCTGTAGATGTTTAGATGCTTGCAGGAAGTGGGTTGTCATTCTCTGCTTTAGCGATCCATATTAAATAGAAATATTCTCATGCCTTGACCACTCAGCTCTCCTCTGCAGCTGAAAATGTGGATGGGTTCCATTGCAGAGTGTGGCACTCAAATCTAGATTGGGTCAAACCTGCTGGTTGCCGCTTGATTCTGCCGCCAAGTATCACACTTGCACAAAGGCAGCAACCTTTTGTCTGCTACGTTTACTCTTTCCTTGATGCCTCCTTCCCTTCCTACTACCAAGAATTGGTTAGGCTGGTTTGCTTCCCTAGATCAAATATCAGAATCAATGCTTCTCTTCAAAGAACTAAAGCAGAGCTTCCAAACCTTTCATGTTGGTGACACACTTTTTAGACACGCATCATTTCGCGACACACTCTTACAGCAGGGCACAAGGCAGGCACTAGAACCTGCGTGGAATCACAGCAGGTTTGGAGGCAGCAAGGCACAAGGCAGGCACTAGAACCTGCGTGAAATCACAGCAGGTTTGGAGGCAGCAGGGCACAAGGCAGGCATTAGGACCTGCATGGAATCACAGCAGGTTTGGAGGCAGCAGGGCACAAGGCAGGCACTAGAACCTGCGTGAAATCACAGCAGGTTTGGAGGCAGCAGGGCACAAGGCAGGCACTAGGACCTGCATGGAATCACAGCAGGTTTGGAGGCAGCAAGGCACAAGGCAGGCACTAGGACCTGCATGGAATCACAGCAGGTTTGGAGGCAGCAGGGCACAAGGCAGGCACTAGGATCTGCGTGGAATCACAGCAGGTTTGGAGGCAGCAAGGCCCAAAGCAGGCACTAGGACCTGCGCAGAATCCTGGCAGGGCAGGTTTGGAGGCAGCAGGGCACAAGGTAGGCACTAGGACCTGCATGGAATCACAGCAGGTTTGGAGGCAGCAGGGCACAAGGCAGGCACTAGGACCTGCATGGAATCACAGCAGGTTTGGAGGCAGCAGGACACAAGGCAGGCACTAGGACCTGCGTGGAATCACAGCAGGTTTGGAGGCAGCAAGGCACAAGGCAGGCACTAGGACCTGCGCGGAATCACAGCAGGTTTGGAGGCAGCAGGGCACAAGGCAGGCACTAGGACATGCGCGGAATCACAGCAGGTTTGGAGGCAGCAAGGCACAAGGCAGGCACTAGGATCTGCGTGGAATCACAGCAGGTTTGGAGGCAGCAAGCCACAAGGCAGGCACTAGGACCTGCGTGGAATCACAGCAGGTTTGGAGGCAGCAAGGCCCAAGGCAGGCACTAGGATCTGCGTGGAATCACAGCAGGTTTGGAGGCAGCAAGGCCCAAGGCAGGCACTAGGACCTGCGCAGAATCCTGGCAGGGCAGGTTTGGAGGCAGCAGGGCACAAGGCAGGCACTAGGACCTGCGCAGAATCCTGGCAGGGCAGGTTTGGAGGCAGCAGGGCACAAGGCAGGCACTAGGACCTGCGCGGAATCCTGGCAGGGCTCGGAGGCTGCAGCAGCCGCGACACACCCAGACACTGCAGCCAACACACTAACGTATCCCGACACACAGTTTGGAAAGCTCTGAATTAAAGGGAGGAGGAGGGGGAAAGAGAGAGAGAGAGAGAGAAGGGGAAGGGGGAAGGGGAGAAGAAGAGGAATAAGCAGCAGTTCCAAACTGATCTTAGGATGAAAAAGATGAGGACAAGGAGTTGGAGGGTATGTATAGTATCTTTGTATCACCGTGTTTATTTTCCTGCCTGGATCTGTCTTTGGTCTCACAGTTCCCCTCCACCCATCTTATTCTGAGCATGAAGGCTCCGGCTACCTCTTATGATACCAACTCATGTCTGAATCAAAGAAGCCATCAGCATCAGGGCAATCCCCTTGACAGCTGCCAACATACTGCTGAGCATGAGAAGCCGGTAATTCCACAGGATACGGTTCATGGCACCCTACCAAGAAATGATTGTTGAACAATAATTAGTGGAACTAGCATATTGTATCTTCAAATGCTATATGGAACTGCCTCTTCCTGGACCAGAAGGAATTAAACAACAATCCTGTGAGGTAGGCTGGGCTGAGAGAATGAAGGGCCGAATGAGCTTCCAGGGCTGAGGATGGGCTATATGATTAAACATGCTGCTCCAGCTTCACCTTTTTTTCCATATATTTCATTCAACCGGTTTCAGAAGGCTTTACGAAGCTACGATTCTACAATTCTCATCAGCCTTGCACAATGCTGGCTGGGGAATTCTGGGAGTTGAAGTCCGCCCATCTTAAAGTGGCCAAGTTTGAAAAGTTTGAAAAACCCTGCTTTAGATCAGGGGTTGGCAACCTGTGGCCCGCGGCCCACTGGTGGTCCGCGGGCCATTAGGAAGTGGGCCACAGGGTGAGCCGGAGCAACTGATTGGTGGAGGCCCGGAAGGGGAAACACCTCCACCTATCAGCACGCGGCAAAGAAGGGAGGAGGCAGGCCTCCCCTCGTGGCGGTGGCAGCGTACGCGCGTGCCTTTTCGCCTCCCTGCCAGAACTGAGGGCATTTTCGGGGCAAGCTTCGGGGACCCCGAAAATGCCCTCGGTTCCGGCAGGGAGGCAAAAGCCTCGCCGCGCGCAGGCTACCGTCCGCTTCCCCACTGCATAGCTGACTGGCGCGGGAGGGGGCGGGATGGAAAATCTCCACGCCACAGGGAAGTGGCCCTGCAGCACGCATGTGTGCAGCGAGGCTTTTGCCTCCCTGCCGGAACCGAGGGCATTTTCGGGGTCCCCGGAGCTTGCCCCATCGAAATGCCCTCGGTTCCCGGAGTGGCAGGCCTGCAAACCCCGCCCCCGTCCATCCGATTGGCTGCCGCCCGCAAACCCCGCCCCCCCATCCGTCCGATTGACTGCCGCCCGCAAACCCTGACCCCCGGTCCTCGAAAAAAATTTCTGACAGGGGTGGTCCGTGATGGAAAAAAGGTTGCTGACCCCTGTTGTAGATCATATGTGAATAACCCAAGATAGAATGAGAGAATCAGAGACAGAAATACCGGGAGACCAAGCTCTCAAACAGGGAAGGGTAGTGGTGGTGGTGGATAAGGACTATCTAACAGTGCCCCCTTGAGGCTATGTACATGAATTGTTCCATGACATTGCTAATTGAAGTCTATATCAACCCCTATCAGATTTTAGTTTAGTTTAGTTTAGTGCAGCCTTTCTCAACCTTTTGACCCTGGAGGAACCCTTGAAATATTTTCCAGGCCTCAGGGAACCCCTGCACATTCAGACTCCAATATAGTCCGGAAGTTACAAAATTATTATATCCATTTCATGGGTAGGCCTGTATATACTGTATGCATTAACAGGGTTCTTAAACTAAAAATAAAGAATTTTATTTTTATTTATTTATTTATTTATTTACGTATTTATACCCCGCCTATCCCCTCCCTAGACGGAGGGCTCTAGGCGGCTTACAATCATTGAATTCATACATATTATACAGCATATATATTAACAATGTATTACCCGCGCGTTAGGGAGGGGGTGGGGGAACCGGCTCTTCTTCCGCAGCAATCGGACTACATGCCCCAGAATCCCTCGCTTCCGAGCCGCCTGCTGACGTCCTGGAAGTTGTCATTCGGGATCCGCTGTCCTCCGCCGCCATCCACGGGATTCACCAGATCTTCTTGGTTCAGAGGGCGACCCCCGACAGGACGCCAGAAAATTGACCTACTTTAACGTGGTACCCATTTATCTACTCGCATTAGCTTTCAAACTGTTGGGTTGACAGAAGCTGGGGTGAATGGCGAGAGCTCACTTCGCCACGCGGGGATTCGAATGAAGCTTACTTCTTTAATGTGAAGTTGCCCGAATTTGAAATAATTGTTTAAATAAATCATGTTCTCCCAGGGAACCCCTGGTGACCTCTCGCAGAACCCTAGGGCTCCACGGAACCCTGGTTGAGAAACCCTGGTTTAGTGCTTTTGAGTGTCTGGACTCCTAGTAACCACATGGACAAGTCCATGCAGTTTTCTTACCAACATCTGTAGACATTTTTTTTTTATTTTTTTATTGTGGTATTTATACCCTGCCTATCCCCTCCCTAATGGAGGACTCTAGGCGGCTTACAAGCATATATATACATTTAATTATACAATTCACAAATCACCATTTTCACCGCGCGTGAGGGGAGGGGGTAAGGAACCGACTCTTCCAGGCTCTGGAGTACAATTCCTAGGATGCCTTGAGCCGGCTGCTGACGTCCTGTAGCTGTTGCATCCGGGTCCGTCGTCACCGCCTGCCATTCGATCTTCCTCCGATCCTTTCTGTTGTATATATTTTTTATGTCTGTAGAATATGTGGCTGAGTTTTTAAAAAGCCAGGCCTCAAAACTTTTTTTCTGTTTGGGCTCAGAGCACATGTTCACCCCCCACTCAGGAATGTTATTTGCCTTTGGTGCCGGCCAGTCTGTGAGTTCTGACCAATCAGAATTAGCTGTTAGAGCTTTGCCCATATTGGGAATCTGTTGCCTAGGTGTTTTGGTCACATGCTGGATTCTGTCCACTCAGATGCTGGTCAGGTAAAGGTTTAAAAATGTAAATGCCTTTTGTCCTTTTGTTCTCTGCATTCTGCTCTGCTATCTAAATGTAAATAGCCATGCCTTCTCTTCAGCTGAAGAAAAAGCTTAGTTTCGTTTTTCTTTGTTTTAAATAAAGCAACATTTTTACTACAAACTTATCTCTTAGTTTTTCCATAACTCTGATCACAAATTTTATAAAAATACAAAAGGTTCTGTGCCCAGCGAAATTGCTTCTGGATCAGAGACAAAACTTATGGAAATAAAAAGAGAAGAGCTGAACTGATTCAATCTGCATTTGTAGAGGCTTCCTTTGTTTTTTGAAACTTGCCGGCAGTAACAGGAAGTTTCCATCGGAGGCGGAGTTTTGCCTCGTGTTTGCAAGCCTCGTGGTGTTTTTTGGATTACTACAACAGGGGAGAGAAGGAGCCATGGCTGCTGATGGAGCTTCAAATTTTCAAGGTATGCTCCTGGAAAGGCTTTCTAATTCTAATTATTTGAACTGGTCTTTGAAAATGGAAAGTTTCTTGAGGAGAGAAAATTTATGGTCTGCAATTTCTGAACAAATTCCTCAGAATCCAGATCAAGCCTGGTTGAGGAAAGATGAAAAATGCAAAGCCTCCATTATTTTGGCTGTTCAGGATGATCAGCTTATACACGTGAGAGGCAAAGAAACTTCCAAAGACTTATGGGACTATTTGCGTGATTTATATGTGAAAACAAATCCAGGCAGCAAGGTTATTTTAACAAAAAAACTGTACAAGGCTCACTTGCCTGAGAATGGAAATTTGCCAGATCATCTCCACAAGCTTCAGAATTATTTTGTGGAACTTCAGGAACGTGGGATGGAATTTACCCCCCTGATGAAAGCCTACATTATGCTTTCTTTGTTGAATGAGTCCTGGGACACTTTAATTTGCTCCATGGAGGGAATCCCAGAAGCTGATCTAAATCCATCGTTCGTGTCTACCCGACTGCTTGCTGAGTGGGAGAAAAGACAAGAAAAAGCTGCCTCCATTTCTACAATAAAGTCTTCTCGTGGCCAGCAGAGGGAGCGGAAGAGCTCTGAATTCCAAGTTTCTGCATTATCCACCAGGCGATGCTTTACCTGTGGATCCTCTGCTCATCTTCAAAAGAACTGTGTCAAGTTTAAGAAGAAAGAAGAAACTTCTAGAAAGAAGATTCTTCATGCAACAGTTGTTGAGAACTCTGATAATAAAGATTTGTGGGTTCTTGACAGCGGAGCCAATTCTCATATATGTCACAATAAAGATTCCTTTCTGTCTTTGTCTAAAACTAACAAACAAAAGGTTTCCTTAGCAGATGGATCTGTATCCAAGATCGTGGGTGAAGGTGAGATCAATCTTCCATGTTTGGGGGAAACTGTTAAAAATGTTTTGTTTGTGCCTAATTTTCAAAGCAATCTCTTGTCTGTGGGGCAGCTAGTAGCCTCAGGTTATGTAGTAACTTTTAAGAAAGAGGGTTGTGAAATTAGAAAGAATGGCAAAATAGTTGCAAAGTGTTTGCAGAAAGATTCTCTGTACATTGTACAAAATGCTGAAAAACAAACTGCTAAGGCTGTTTTTGAGAATAAGCCCATACACGATCAGTGCATCCATTTATTACATAGGAGATTTGCTCATGCTAATTTTAAGTACATTTCTCAAATGCCTAGTTATTCTGCTGATTTAAATTTGAAGCCTTGTGATAAATATCCGGATTGTGCAGTTTAGAAGGAGAATAAGACTACTAGAGCTCCTGTGAAGAAGTTTTCTGATAGGTCCACCTCTAGGCCTCTAGAGATCATTCACTCTGATGTAATAGGCCCATTTTCTCCTAGTCTTGGGGGAGCAAGGTACATTTTGACCTTCATAGATGATTTTTCCAGGTACACATTCATTTATTTGCTGAAACACAAAGATGAGGTCTTTGGTAAATTTAAGGCTTTTGTGGCTTGGGCGAATGGAAAATTCCCAAGGCCAGTGTCTGCTTTGCAATCAGATCGAGGTGGATAGTATCTATCCTCAAAGTTTAAAAACTTTTTGTTAGAAAAAGGGATAGAACACATTTTAGCTAACCCTTACACTCCTGAACAGAATTCTGTTGCAGAGAGAAAAGGCAGAACACTGCAGGAAGCAATGATGTGTTTGCTGAAGGATGCTGGTTTGCCTTTTAGGTATTGGGGAGAAGCTGTTACTACAGCGTGTTATGTGCAGAACAGGCTGTTTAGCAGTGCAATTCAGGCTGTCCCTTTTCATTTGTTCTATGGTGTGAAGCCTAAAGTAAGCCACCTCCGAGTGTTTGGAAGCACAGCTTGGGTGCACATTCCCAAACAGCTGAGGCGCAAGGGGGCTTCCAGAACAAAGAAAGCAATCTTTGTAGGGTATGAACAGAGTCAGAGAAGCTACAGGTTCATACTGGATAATCAACTGATAATTAGTAAAAGTGCTTCTTTTGCTGAGCAGAATTGGGATAAAATAAACTCTAGTTCTTCAGTTGATTTATCCATGGGGGAGCAGCAAAGTCTTGCTGATGGTGATTTGCAGGAATCACCCAGTGAAGTCAATGATCAGGAAGCTGACTTGTCCGGAAAGTCAGAGGTTTCTGAGGACAATGGTGGGAAACAGAGTGTTAGTCCTGTCCTACCTCGCAGGTCTGAAAGGATTAATAAGGGAGTTCCTCCTGATCGTTATCAAGTAGATGTTGTGAAGGCTTTTCACATTCACACAGAGCCTGAGTCTCTGGAAGAAATTAAAGAAATGCCAGCTGAAATAGCTAAGTGTTGGCATGAAGCCATGCAGCAAGAGTTGGATTCCTTAAAGGAAAATAAAACTTGGAAACTAGTAAGTTTGCCTCCTAATCAGAAGGTTTTAGGTTGTAGGTGGGTGTTCAAACTGAAAAAAGATTCTGATGGCAAAATTCAGAAGTACAAAGCAAGGTTGGTAGCAAAAGGTTTTGCTCAAAGAAAAAATGTGGATTATGACAAAACTTTTGCTCCAGTGACAAAAGCTGAATCTATCAGGTTGCTTTTAAAGGTTGCTGCCATGAAGAAACTGTCTGTTTATCACTATGATATTCAAACTGCTTTTCTGTATGGTGACTTGGAGGAAAAATTGTTTATGCAACAACCTCCTGGTTATGAAAAAGAAAAACATCTTGTGTGTGAATTGCAGAAATCCATCTATGGATTAAAGCAGGCCGCACGTTGTTGGAATATTAAAATGGATAATATTTTGCAAAAATTTGGGTTTCAGAAGGGAATTGCTGATCCTTGTGTGTATGTAAAAAATGATAAGCAAGGTGTAATGTACTTGTGCTTGTATGTGGATGATTTGTTGCTGCTCACTTCATCTGATGAACAGAAGCATTCCTTTGAGGTTTGTATGAAAAACAATTTCACATTGAAATGTCTTGGAGCAGTCAACAATTACTTAGGATTGGAAATTCAGAGGGAAAAAGATGGCAGTTTTCTCATAAGCCAGAGCAGTAAAATTAAGAAACTGCTGGAGGATTTTAAAATGCAGGACTGCAAGTCTGTCTCCTCCCCCATGCTTCCCGAGTTTCTAAAAGAGGAGGGGGAGAAGGGGGATGGTGAGTTATCTGAAGGAGATAGTTTCAGATCAGCCATTGGCAGTCTTCTTTACATTGCAAATAATAGCCGTCCGGACATTTCTAACACTGTGTCCATTTTGAGCAGGTTTGTGGAAAATCCCACATCTGCTGCAAAGTCTGGATTAAAAAGGCTGTTTCGTTATTTGCAAGGCACCAAAGATTTTTGCTTAAGGTTGTCTGCTACAGACACAGAAGAAAAGTTAGAATGCTGGTGTGATTCAGATTGGGCTGGAGATCTCAGTGATAGGAAGTCTACTTCTGGAAGTGTAATTCAATTTGCAAAGTCCACTATTGCTTGGTTTTCCAGAAAGCAGACTCTAGTAGCCATCAGCACAGCTGAAGCCGAATTTTATGCTTTAGCACAACTGTGCAATGAAATAATTTGGTTTACTCAATTGTTGCAAGACATTGGAGTCATTTTAAGCCAGCCTGTCACAATTCATGAAGACAATCAAGCCTGTATCCATTTGGCTTTATCAGAAAGTACCAAAAACCGGACAAAGCACATTGATGTGCGTTTTCATCTTGTTAAAGATTTTCTAGCCAAGAAAAAGGTGGTTTTGAAATACTGTGATACTAAATTAATGTTGGCTGATATCTTAACCAAGCCTCTAGTTGCCAGTAGGCACAATGAGTTAATTTCCAAGCTGGGTTTGTTTCCATATTCTTTCTAGTCATAAAAAAAGGGGAGTGTTGTATATATTTTTTATGTCTGTAGAATATGTGGCTGAGTTTTTAAAAAGCCAGGCCTCAAAACTTTTTTTCTGCTTGGGCTCAGAGCACATGTTCACCCCCCACTCAGGAATGTTATTTGCCTTTGGTGCCGGCCAGTCTGTGAGTTCTGACCAATCAGAATTAGCTGTTAGAGCTTTGCCCATATTGGGAATCTGTTGCCTAGGTGTTTTGGTCACATGCTGGATTCTGTCCACTCAGATGCTGGTCAGGTAAAGGTTTAAAAATGTAAATGCCTTTTGTCCTTTTGTTCTCTGCATTCTGCTCTGCTATCTAAATGTAAATAGCCATGCCTTCTCTTCGGCTGAAGAAAAAGCTTAGTTTCGTTTTTCTTTGTTTTAAATAAAGCAACATTTTTACTACAAACTTATCTCTTAGTTTTTCCATAACTCTGATCACAAATTTTATAAAAATACAAAACTTTCCTCTGGTGGTGCCGACTTCCCGACAGGACGTCAGCAAATTAGCCCACTTTAAGGTGGTACCCATTTATCTACTTGCAAAGCTTTCAAACTGTTGGGTTGACAGGAGCTGGAAGTAACAACGAGAGCTCACCTCGTTGCACGGGGTTCGAACTGCAGACCTTCTGATCTGCAGCCTACAGCTCAGCAGTTTAACCTAGGACATAGTTTGCCACTGCCTTCTTTCTAAGGGTGAGAGAATGGCCCAAAGTCACCCCAGCCAGGGTCAGCCCCACCAGGGAGCCCAACCAGAAAATCAACTCCACAGGAAAGCTAAACCAGTATTTTATTGAGGGGGGCTATAATGACAGAGTCTTGCAGGTCTGATTGTGGTGCACCTTCTCCCCCTTCTTTCTTGGCGATCACTCGTAACCGAGTAAGATTGTCTTCCAGGGGTAAAATCTTAACAGTGACTCCGTAAGTGGCTGTAAAGGCCAATTCTGGATCCGCACAACCTCCCACAATGAGGGCATAGGTTTCCAGGTGGAAGACGGTCATGATGAGGGTTTGCTTGACGTGCCTTCCTCTTAGCTCGTTTCTCCCTTTCGCCCTGTACTCGTGCTTCTTCAAAGTCCGTAGCGCCTTTAACAAAGGCTGACCTCCAATTGAAATGCTCATGAGTTAGGGCTTCCCAGTTCTCAATGCTATTACATTTTTTAAAATTAGCTTTGAGAGTATCATTGAATCTCTTTTGCTGTCCACCAATATTCCATTTTCCATTCTTAAGTTGGGAGTAAAGTAGCTGCTTTGGAAGACGATGGTCAGGCATTCGAACAACATGGCCGGTCCAGCGAAGTTGATGTTGGATGATCATTGTTTCAATGCTGGTGGTTTTCGCTTCTTCTAATACGCTAACATTAGTCCGCCTATCTTCCCAAGTAATTTGCAGAATTTTTCGGAGGCAGCGTCGATGGAATCTTTCAAGAAGTTGGAGGTGGCGTTTGTAGAGGGTCCATGTTTCACAGGCGTACAGAAGGGTTGGTAGAACAATGGCTTTGTAAACAAGCATTTTGGTCTCCCTGCGAATGTCCCGATCCTCAAACACTCTACGCTTCATTCGGGAGAAAGCTACACTCGCAGAGCTCAGGCGATGCTGAATTTCAGCGTCGATGTCGGCTTTTGTAGATAGATGGCTGCCGAGATAAGAAAAGTAGTCGACATTTTCTAGTGACACACCTTTAAGCTGGATTGATGGCGCTGCGGAGGGATTGGTTCGAACTTGCTGGTAAAGCACTTTGGTTTTTTTAATGTTAATCGAGAGGCCGAGCTTTTCATATGCTTCTGCTGCACGGCGGCGGGCCATCAGCGCTTCCAGGTTTTTGTGCGGCACACCAGGACGCTGCCGCCACGCGTGAAAACCCGAAAGCGCCGCGGTGGCAGCGGACGAAAACCTGGAATCACTGCCGCTGTGTCACCAACTGAAAAGTTTGGAAAGCCCTGCTCTACAGCCAGCCTCCATGCCTAAGGTAGGACTAGAACCCAGGTTCCTCCATTCCTTGTCCAGCACCTTACCCACTAGGGCAAACTGGCTTTCACTGGAAGGGTAACAACTACAATTTTCAGAATGCTTGGTTGCTAGCCATATTGGCTTGGAATTCTGAGACAGGTAGCCCCAATCTTTCTAGGGAGCACCAGGTTGGAGAAGACTCACCTTGCAGGGATATCTAAGGCATGCAAATTACACTCTTAATGTTATTTCACTTAAATTTATTTTTTATTTTATTTATTTTATTTAATTAAATTTATATAACCGCCCATCTCCCCCAACGGGGAACTCTGGGCGGTTTACAATAAAATAGATTAAAACAGGATAAAACATCAATGTACAATATATAAATTAATAAATAATTATAAATCCAGATGGAGATGGAATTAAACGAAGGACAATAAATTAAGGAATTAACCACCCCCATGAGGAACTATCCCTTCCTCCTTCCCATGCCAGGCGGCAGAACCAGGTCTTCAGCTCTTTCCTAAAGGTCGGGAGGGAGGAGATCTGCCTCAACTCTGGGGGCAAGATGTTCCACAGTGTGGGCGCTACCACAGAGAAGGCCCGCCTCCTAGACCCCATCCGATGACATTCTTTAATTGATGGGGTTCGTAGCAGGCCCTCTCTGAATGACCTGGTGGGGCGGGTCGATAAAATGGGGATAAGACGGTCCTTCAGGTATTCTGGCCCCATGCCATGTAGGGCTTTAAAGGTAATAACCAACACCTTGAATTGTACCCGGAAGCAGACCGGCACCCAATGCAGCTCGCGGAGGAGAGGTGTTATGTATGCAGATTTTGGTGCACCCAAAATTGCTCGCGCGGCCGCATTCTGCACTAGCTGAAGCTTCCAGATAGTCTTCAAGGGTAGCCCCATGTAGAGCGCATTGCAATAATCTACATGGGAGATGACGAGGGCATGAGTGACTGTTCGGAGGGCGTCGCGATCCAGGAATGGGCGCAACTGGCGCACCAACTGAAGTTGTGCGAAAGCCCTCCTAGCCACGACTGCCACCTGCTCTTCGAGCAGGAGTCGTGAGTCTAGAAGGACCCCCAAGTTGCGCACCGGTTCCGAATGGGGCAGTGCTACCCCATCAAGAACCAAAGATGATAATTTCCCAGAAGACGCTAGGCCATCAATCCACAGCCACTCGGTCTTGCTAGGGTTCAATTGTAGCCTGTTGTTCCCCATCCAGGCCCTCACAGCCCCCAGGCACTGGGACAGGGTTGTCACTGCATCACTTACTTCACCAGGGATGGAGATGTACAATTGAGTATCATCCGCATACTGATGATACCTCATCCCATGGTGTCGGATGACCTCGCCCAGCGGTTTCATGTAGATGTTAAATAGGAGAGGAGAGAGAACCGAACCCTGCGGCACCCCACACAAGAGGGGCCGAGGGTCAGATCTCTCCTCTCCTATTACCACTGACTGGGATCGGCCTCGGAGGAAGGAGGTGAACCAGCGCAAAACTACGCCGCCCACCCCCAACTCCCTAAGCCGCCCCAACAGGATACCATGGTCGATGGTATCGAATGCCGCTGAGAGATCCAAGAGAGCAAGGATGGATGCACTACCACCATCCCGCTCCCGCCAGAGATCATCCGTAAGCGCGACCAATGCAGTCTCCGTCCCATATCCCGGCCTGAAACCTGACTGAAAAGGGTCTAGATAATCCGCTTCATCCAGGGTCCTTTGAAGTTGCAACGCCACCACTTTCTCAACCACCTTTCCCAAAAAGGGGAGGTGGGAGACTGGACGAAAATTGTCCAGGATGGTAGGGTCCAGGGCTGGCTTCTTGAGGAGGGGGTGCACCAGTGCCTCTTTAAAGGCAGTTGGAACCACTCCCTCCGCCAAGGATGTATTAATCATGGCCTGGACCCATCCACATGTCACCTCCCTGGCTGATTTCACCAGCCAGGAAGGGCAGGGATCTAAATCACATGTGGTGGAATTAACAATTCGAAAGATCCTGTCCACTTCCTCAGGTCCAACAGGATCAAATCATTCCCAGATAACAGGGCAAGACCGCTCTCCCGGCATCTCCCCAGACTGCATTTCACGCATGGAGTCCAACTTAGACCGAATCCGAGCGATTTTATCCTGCAGATGCTTGGAAAATTCTTCCGCACGGCCCTGCAGGTGGGTGGTCGATACCACCCTACCCAAGAGAGATCGAGTAATCTTGAACAGGGCCGTTGGACAGCATTCTGAGGATGCAATAAGGGCGGAGAAATATTCACGTTTCGCCGCTCTTACCGCCACAAGGTAGGCCTTAATAGCGGCTCTAGATTGTGTTCGGTCCGATTCCGCCTTCGTTTTTCTCCAGCGGCGCTCTAGACGTCTCTTCACCCTCTTCAAGGCCCTCAACTCTTAATGTAAACCACGGGGAGTGACGGGTCGAATGGGGTTGGAGAGGTCGTATCGGCGCGGTCCTGTCCAAGGCACCGGCCGCCTCCCTATTCCAGGTTGCGGCCAGTGCCTCCACTGGACCGTGCAGCAGATCATCGGGTATTACCCCCAGCTCCCTCTGAAACCTCATTGGGTCCATAAGTCGCCGGGGGCGGACCAATCGAATAGGTCCTGCCTCCCTGCGGAGTGGGGCGGCATAAGAGAATCTTAAGGAAATCAGGACGTGATCTGACCATGACAACGGGGATAGTTCTAACTTTCCCCTCAGGTCACTTTGCCATTGCTCTGACAAGAAAACCAAATCCGGGGTGAGTCCACTGTCTCGAGTCGGGTCCCGAATAATCTGGGACAGGCCCATGGCTGCCATGGTAGCCATGAACTCCCGAGCTGCTTCCGAGGCACGTCCCAGGGACGGCAGGTTAAAATCCCCCAAGACCATAAGCCTGGGGAACTCCACCGCCAACCCCGAGACGGCCTCCAGCAGCTCAGGCAGGGAGGTTGCTACGCAGCAGGGAGGCTGGTACAATAGCAACACTCCCAACTGTTAAAGATGGTTCAGCACCATTGTTAGATATACAGTACATAAAGACCTATCGCACACTTCACTTTTTAGGAAAGCAATGATATACAGAATGAAGGGAAATAATACAGTCATGGACTAATACCTTTTCTGAAACCGGCCTGTTCAACTGGCGTTTCTCTCTGTACGCCTAGCTTCATGTTGCATCCTTCCCGCAGGCTTAAAGCTGGAAAGATACTAGTTGGGTCATGCTTTAAATCATTTTAATTCTTTACATATATTTTACGCAGTCCTGATTTCTTTTCCGTTACGCTACCCACAACCAGCGCTCCATCTACAGCTTTCCACATTCGTCCCTAATAGGCACGTGTGAAACACCTCCCGCTCACACCCGGGAATCATCCGTGCAGAAGCGCCGCGCGTACCCACCAATGAGCACCTCTCTCCCGGCTCGGACGGAGCCCACCAATCCGCGCGCCCGCTCCTTCCCTCGTGACCGTTCCCTCCCCTCCGGCGCGTGATCCTGTCAATCACCCACTTTCCAGAGGAGACACGTCGAGGCGGCGTATTCAGACGGAGGCGGGCACTTGACGCAGGCGCACACAGCCTTGCGGTCCCTTTCTTCCCATCCCCCCACCCGGCTTGGCAAGGCTACCCGGCATCCTTTGCAAAGTGGCAACGTAGCCGGCCGTGGTGGAGGCGCGCCTGCGCAGCGAGAGGCAAGAAAGAGCCGGGTGAGAGGCTGACCGGCCGGTCGAGGGACTGACGGCAACGGTGCTGCGCTTGCCGACTCCGGAGTAGCTGCTTTGCCCTTCGCCTAGTCGGGTATGTCGCAAGCTGGCCCTGGCTCCGGAGACAAGGAGGGGAGGGCGAGGGGGCTTCCCTCCCTCTCAGGCCACATCCAGTCCCCCTCCTCCCCCTCCCATTCCCCTTGTACCCCTTTTTTCTAGGGCGGGCGCCTGGTTTGAATCCTGGCTCCCCTCAAGACTGTGGAGGGACTCTCGGGAGGGAGGCGGGCAAGGAGCCCTCCAGTGGGGTCCCCCAAGGATCGGCTCCAATGCCTTGGATGCAGAGATGGGGGTTTGCAGGGGACCCCCAGTTGGGTGGGAGGGCTGATCCCCTACAAGACAGCAATGGAATCCAAAATGGACTTGGAGAAAGGGCTGGGAAAAATAATGAATGAAATTTAGCACAGGCAAATGCAAGTTTCTTCCCACCAGGAATCCGCCACGATGCATAAGGGGGGGATGGGAGGTCCTTGGGTTGCTCTTAGTTCTCGCCAAAAAGATCTTGGAATAATAGTTGGTGGCGGATTCATCTCCCCTTTGGGTGAGGAGGGGGCTGCGGGGGTGGGGAGGGGGCTGCGGGCAAAGCCTGTGCAAGTTTGGGCTGCATCGAGGAAGCGTCATTTCCAAATCTTGAGAAACAGTATGTCTATGAAGGTTCTCAGTCATCCAGGTGGAATTGTCTGTAGCTTGAATCATGTCCACTGGATTTCTATTTTCTCAGTGGAAACGTTTCGCTCCTTATCCAAGGAGCTTCTTCAGTCTGAGCAAAGTTAGTAAGGGAATCCTAAATTCACACAGCTACATAGAAACATATTTAGGATTCCCTTACAAACTTTGCTCAGACTGAAGAAGCTCCTTGGATAAGGAGTGAAACGTTTCCACTGAGAAAATAGAAATCCAGTTGACATGATTCAAGCTACAGACGCGAGAAACAGTGGTTCCAGTTTATTCTGCTTAGTTTTGATCCCACCTTGAGGGTCTTGCGCATTTCTGGGCACTGTAGGGTAAAAGGGATTCAGAGGAATTGGAGTAGGTTCAGAGAAAGGTGACAGAGGTGATCAGGGCACTAGTGGTGAAGTCCTGTGAGGAGAGAGGGAAGGAGTTGAGTTTGGATTTGAAAAGGGGGGGGGGGGATATGAGAATGCTCTTCCAAGAGTTGGGCTTTAAGGTGGGAAGCCGTACAGATCTTTTAAATAAATAAATGTCCTGCAGAAGCTCAAGAACTGTGCTCTTTCATTCCAGAGGGCAGCCATGGACTAATGCATTTAAGTAACGGAAAGTAGATTCTGATCTACTGTTAGAAAAAAAAATCCTAACAGTAGGAGCAATTTGAGAGCAGAGCTGTCAACGCAAAGAGGTGGCCATCCCCCTTCACTGGATGTGCACAAGTGAAGTCTAGGCAACCATTGATCTTGGAGGCTTTAATCTGGATTCCTGCACTGAGCAGGAGGTTAGTTAGATTCGGTGGCTCAAATGGTCTCTTCCAGCTCCGTGATTTTATGGTGAAAGGAAGCATGCTCGGGTATTGAGGGACATTTATGTCTGGAGGCTTCCAGGCATATTGTACTACGGTGCTCATCATTCTCAGCTAGATATCACCAGTGGGGATGGGAGTGGAAGTCCTGTTTATCTGGGGCTGGTCAGTATATGCTTCTGCTGGCTTGAGTTGTAGTGCAGAACGTCGGAAAAATGCCAAGTTGGAAAAGGTAGGGACGGACTGGTTAAAAAAGTGGCTGTATTTGTGCAACACACTCAGCCGGTTCAGCAAAAGACTGCATTTGTGCAACATGTAACACTTGGTCAGTATTTATTTATTTAGTCAGTCAGTCAGTCAGTCAGTCAGTTTAGATGGCTGCTTACTTGCCAAGTGACTCTGGGTGAGTAACAAGTATTTTAAAAAGTGTACAGTATGAATAAGACAAAATAATGAAACTGGACAAAACACAGACTTCATATACCATCCATAGCAAGCTCATATACTGTTCTGACCAAGTGCCTGGGATAAGAACTAGGGCTTCAGGTCTTCTTAAAGGCAGGCATGGTCAGGGCAATCCAAATCTTGGTGTTGCCACAGAGAAGGCGCACATTCTGGGTCCAAAAGATGATCCTACTGAATTGATGGGACCCGAAGCATGCCCACTCTGTCGGAACTTGTAGGATGGGCAGAGATAATTGGAAATCTTGGTGGAGGGGGTCCTTTTTGCTTTGTATGCTGTGTAAATTCAACCCATTTGCATAGGTTGATGTATTGTGCAAATTCAGAAAATGGGTTAATTCAGTTATTAGTTCAAGCATGTTGTGTGGGGGAGTGGTGACTCAGCGGGTAAGACGCCAGGCTTGTCGATCGGAAGATCGCAAGTTTGGAGGTTCGAATCCCTAGCCCCGCGTGACGGAGTGAGCTCCCGCACTAGCCCCAGCTCTTGCCAACCTAGCAATTCGAAAGCATGCAAATGCAAGTAGATGAATAGGTACCACTTCGGTGGGTAGGTAACAGCGTTCCGCGCGCGTCATGCCGGCCACATGACCGTGGAAGCTTCTTCGGACAATGCTGGCTCTTCGGCTAACAAACGGAGATGAGCACCGGCCCCTAGAGTCGGACATGACTGCACAAATGTGCGGGGGGAACCTTTACCTTTTTTTAATGTTGTGTGAATGCAGCCATTGAGCTGCGGTACAAAACATCTGGAATTCCTCCCTTGAAGGGACTTCTCAAATCCTTAGAAATGCTTAGTATCTTGGAGTTTTAGAAGTCAAATTATTCTACAATGTGTTGCATCTTGCCTTCATTTCTTAGATTACATTACATTATTACACAGATTGAATATTTCTAAAAGGGAGCAGGTTGGCCTTGCAAATAAGCAGACTATTTGTCAGTGCATTGTCTTTTTAGATGTTTGTGACATGAAGATGATATGAAAAAGAAAACTTAATGTAAATCAATCTTAAGGCTTTCAAACCTTTTCTGTCTAGTTGGCATTTTACTTTAATCTCCAAAGTTGGTAACAGATCTTGGAGATGAAATTGTTTCCATTTGTTGGTCTTATTAGCATGCGGCCAAGGGCCATGCTGAGTATTAAAAATAAGACACGGAAAAAAGAATACAATTGACTTTTACCCAAGCTTCTAATCTTTTGAAAAATTGAGGCATACATTTCCCACACTGAGCATTTCTAAAGTGTTTGGTACAGCATTGTTTAGTGGGTGCTGGTTCATTGTAGTATTAATACATCTATGCATGCTCCCTTTCGCGACAAAAGCTTAAAACTTAAGTGTGAATCATTTGCACCATCTCTTGCCAGTTCTAAGGATCATTTGAAGGGATCAAAAAGGTAGAAATTCAAAGCAGAGACTTATATACAGTGGACTGTAGCTTGAATCATGTCAACTGGATTTCTATTTTTATTTTCTCAGTGGAAACGTTTCGCTCCTTATCCAAGGAGCTTCTTCAGTCTGAGCAAAGTTAGTAAGGGAATCCTAAATATGTTTCTAGGTAGCTGTGTGCTACCTAGAAACATATTTAGGATTCCCTTACTAACTTTGCTCAGACTGAAGAAGCTCCTTGGATAAGGAGCGAAACGTTTCCATTGAGAAAATAGAAATCCAGTTGACATGATTCAAGCTACAGACAATTCCACCTCTATGACTGAGAACCTTCATAGACATATATACAGTGGAATTGTGTTAATAATCCATTTAGTATCTGTAGGTGGTTCTTTTTCATCTATTATTCTTGTTAACCAAGTATTTTCTTTGAAACAGTTAGGTCAGTGCTTTCCAAACTGCCGCTGTTGGTGACAGACCAGCGGTGGTGGCGGTGCGGGGGAGCGTGTGGTGGCGGCGGCGGCAGCCTCGCTAAAACGTGGAAGCGCTGATGCCGCGCCGCTGCCATCGTCGCTGCCGCCGCCCCCACACCACCACTTCGCAACACACTAAACTGTGTGTTGCGACACACTAAAGTGTCGTGACACACAGTTTGGAAAGCTGTGAGTTAGATAGATGGCAGATACTTTATGTCTGTGCAAGTAGAGGTTTTTAAGCTGCTCATGTGTCTAGTCAGTGGTTTAACATCCCAAAAGCCATGACTGCTAAAGAGGCCTAAAGAGTAACAAATAGAAGCATCAGAATTATGTGCTGCCCACAATCAGTCCATGGTTACCTGAGCCCCAAATTTACCTGTCAGTTAATTTGAAATGGTTAGTTATGATGTGGGTGAAGAATAAAGAACTTGGCTTCTGAATGGTATATAGCAGGGGTGGGGAACCTTTTTTATGCCAAGGGCCATTTTGATATTTATAACATCACTCGAGGGCCAAGGGGCGGGGTTTGCGGGGGGAGCCAATCATGCGGAAGGGGGCGGGCTTTGCGGGCGGGAGCCAATCATGCGGACTAGGGGCTACGCCTGCTGCAGCACCCGCCGCCACCATGCCCGCTGCCACGTCTGCCCCCACCATGTCTGCCGCTGCACCCACTGCTGCTGCGCCCGCTGCCACGCCTGTTTTTGCCGCTGCCCGCTGCTGCCCCACCCGCCATGCCTGCCGCCACGCCTGCCATGCCCGCTGCTGCTCCTGCCCCCTCCACGCCCGCTGCCACCACGCCCGCCACACCTGCCCCTGCTGCCGCGGGCCAGACCAATTGCTTTTGCGGGCCTTATACGGCCCCCGGGCCTGACGTTGCCCA
Organism: Charina bottae; assembly: GCA_023362775.1. Classification (NCBI taxonomy): domain Eukaryota; kingdom Metazoa; phylum Chordata; class Lepidosauria; order Squamata; family Charinaidae; genus Charina; species Charina bottae. The sequence continues at coordinate 120,408,692 of JALMGJ010000003.1, forward strand.
CCCCTGGTATATAGGAAAGCCTATTTGCTATGTGGGCAGAGAATGATGTGGCTAAGATTAGACTTCTTTAAACTTTATTAGATTTTCAGGATAAAAAGATAAAAACTAACAAAGAATGATAATTAGAATAGAAAGTAAAATAGAGAAAAAGTGGAAAAAGAGAAAAAGAGTAAAGCCAAAAGTGCAAAAATAAGAAAAGAAAAAAGAAAATACAGAAAAAGAATGTCTCCCAACTTTCTTTGCAACAGATATAAGTATACATTTACATAAACTGTTACTCTAAGTTTACAACATAGCTTTCATTATTTCTATTGTCCATTATTATATCTGTCAAGTCCATAAATCATGATTTCATTTTTTTCTGTTTCACGCAAAAAGTCCAAAAGGGGTGCTAACATTAGATTTCTGTTGCTCTAGAGCAGTGTTTCTCAACCTTGACAACTTGAAGATGTGTGGACTTCAACTCCCAGAATTTCCCACCAAGTATGAAGTCCACACATCTTCAAGTTGCCAAGGTTGAGAAACTCTGCTCTAGAGCAATGGTTCTTAAACTGGGGGTAATTACTTCAAGGGGGGGGGGTAAATTGGGCATATCCTGGGGGTAATGGAGCAATTTGTAATTGCTTGTTTGTGAGCTGAGGATCCAGTTTGGGACCGTCGCTGCTGAGCACTTGTGTAAAACATCAGCCTGTTTTTTTGTGAGAGTAATGACATTATTTAAGACTGGGAAAAGGGGTAATTGGGTCAAACTGTTTAAGAACCACTGCTGTAGAGTGTCACATTCATATTCTTTACTATGGCTTGAAAATTGCTTCTGTTTATACTATAGGCTTTGAGATGGCAGCTTTTTCAGGCACTGGACACAATTGTGCAATGGCACAATCCCCAACTCCTTTCCCAAACCTCGTGAAGTTCCCCATGAGAACAGTAAAATCCTGCGAAATAAGCAATCTCATAGAACATGGGTGGACAATTCTCTTACACGAGTAGACTGCACTTTATTATTAGTTTTTAATTTGTCAGTGATGGCTTGATTATTGGAATGGACAATGGATTGGCCTTTTGTTTAGGGGTACAAGAGGATTTTACGGGTTGAAAAATTTGTACTTTATCTCTCCCCCCCCCAATAGAGTCAATTTTGGGGAAGTTGGTTTTTTTAGAAGCAAAATGGGTACATGCTTAAAAAACTTGTTTCAGGTAGGACTCTGCTATGAGAAGGCATCAGTAAATGGGCCTGAACAACAGAACTTGAGTCAAACATCTCTGTAGATTGCCTATAGGTTGCAGCTATATCTATGGCATAATGAAGTTGTGGCACAACATTGGGAAATGGCCACCTGTCAGAAGCCAATTTCATGGCAAGGTCCTTCTAAAACAAGAAGCTCTTCAGCTCTAAAGGAAGAAGGAAGGCAGATTCAAGAAAACTCTGATACCGTATTTTCAAATCAGAGACCAAAACTCCTACTTCCATGGAGTCCCTGGTGCTCTCTGAGCTAGTTTGCTTGCTTGCAGACCTTTTATTACCCAACTAGATAACATCATTAGTGGGAGGGAATGTGGGGTTTGCTCCCTGTTTATTTATATACAGTAGCTTGCCCTGCCATTGTTGGAGGGGTGTGTGGTTTTCTCCTTGGTAGTTCCTTGATTAGGCTGTTGTTTACTGCTAGATTGTTTGTCTGGTGTCAGTCCCTGCTTATCTGGGTGTTGACTGCTGGAGGGATGTGTCCTGGTCTTTTTGTTTGTCTATTGATGGTTGATTTCTCTGAATACCAAGCTTCCAGGAATTCCTTTGACTGGCTCTCCATCAAAGCTTTAGGAAGGAGTCATTAAAATCAATAGCAGAAATCATCCTGCTGCACAATATTTCAGGTTCAGTAGATTTGTCAGGAGAGCCAGTTTGGTGTAGTGGTGAAGGCACCAGGCTAGAAACCAGGAGACCGTGAGTTCTAGTCCCATCTTAGGCACAAAGCGAGCTGGGTGACCTTAGGGCAGCCAGTCTCTCTCAACCTAGGAAGAAGGTAATGACAAACCACTTCCAAAATCTTGCCATGAAAACTGCAGACTAGTCCAGGCAGTTGCCATGAGGCAATGCTGACTCAAAGTGTCCCCCCCCCCCCAATACAAAAAGATTTGTCACGGACTTATCTACACTTCTTAATCAGAAACCCCAGGTTCCTCAAGTTTGTATATAGGATGATCAGTTTTAATTCAGAGTATACCTTTTGGTTGGGCATTAGCACCAAGCATATTCATCAAGGTGAAGGCAGTTCTTGTAGGCCATTTATGTGATGGTTCACATTTATTCCAACGCAGATAACTACTAAGCAGAGCACTCTCTGAGCTTGGACACCTCAGCTGAACACTTCCCTGTCTCCACGAACAGGGCCTTGTTAATGTAGCCACAGACATGGTGACATCACTCAAGTGGGTTCTACAAATGGGAGTCACCATTGATACAAAAGAAAGAAAGCTGCTTTGGTCCCAGGAGTGAATTCTCAAGATGGAAGAGAGGTTCTAGCATCTCAAAGTCTGACTCTTATGAAGCTGGGAAGGTTAAGGGGCATGGAGTTCACAACGCTGGACTTGTTCCTATTGACTTGCCTCCATTGCAGAGTGATACAGTGGCTTCCTCTACTACAGAGCTTTCCAAACTTTTCATGTTGGTGACACACTTTTTAGACATGCATCATTTCGTGACACAGTAATTCAGTTTTACAAGCAAACCGGAGGTTAAACTAACCCCTTATAAGAGATACGGACACATACATAAATTGTAATAGTGAAATGTATGGGGACACGTGGTGGCTCAGTGGGTAAGACGCCAGGCTTGTCAATCGGAAGATTGCAAGTTCGGAGGTTCGAATCCCTAGTCCCGCGTGATGGAGTGAGCTCCTGCACTCGCCCCAGCTCTTGCCAACCTAGCAATTCGAAAGCATGCAAATGCAAGTAGATGAATAGGTACCACTTCGGTGGGAAGGTAACAGCGTTCCGCGCGTGTCATGCTGGCCACATGACCGTGGAAGCTTCTTCGGACAACGCTGGCTCTTCGGCTAACAAACGGAGATGAGCAACAGCTCCTAGAGTTGGACACGACTGCACAAATGTGCGGGGGGAACCTTTACCTTTACTTATGGGGACACAACATATCTCATGAAAACCTTTCATTTATCTGGATTTTATTATATTTATTATATTCACGAATTGTTATTTTAATGTTTATTTAACTCTATTTGTATTTGTAGTGTAGTTAATTATGTTTGACTGTAAACCACCCAGAGTCCCTCTCGGGGGAGTTATAAGATAATAACATACATTTCCAAGATCAATGTCATTTATGAGTAACAATATGTAAATATGTGCAAGAATTTATCCCAAGAATCTCGCTTGGGATGGGGGGAGTAATAGCTTGGGATGGGGGGAGTAATAGCTCCTCTTGGGGTTGGCTTGCTCCGTAGAGTTCTTTAAAACCTAACATCAGAGCCTCTTGGATCTTATATATTTAATTAAATTATGTATTCTATTTTATAAATTTTTATATGTTTTAATTGCTGGCTTGGTGTAAACCGCCCAGAGTCCCCTCCGGAATGGGGGGAGATGGGCGGTGATATAAGTTGGAAATATAAATAAATATAAATAAATAAATGTGCAAGAATTTTAAAAAAATTGAATAACACCAATAACTACTTACGATTTTAATGAGATGTATGAGGTTGATGGGATGAACACAGCTTTTGAATATTTGGTGGAATATTAGATAAAGACACTCGCATTTCTTCATCAAGCATTTTTAAGCTTCCACGTTTCAATGTCTTTAAATTTGTCATCGTTGAAAAGGATACTTCACAAATGTATATAGTAGAAAACTGCAGAAGAATTTTTAATGCGTTTTTAACCTATGTTTGGATGCATTTTTGAAACGCAAATCCAAAAGCTGTCTAAGTCACCCTCTTCATACATCATTAACAGACTTCAATCATTTTTTATTTCAGCTCATTCTTCTTCTTCAGTAAGTGAAAAGTTCCTCGTTGCAGTTGAAAGAAATGGATTTCTGATCCAATCATAGTCTTGGACTTCAACATTTGGGAAGTAATGATGAACTTTCTCTCCGAGCAATATTAAATGGTCAACAATTAGCGAGCTGATATCACATTTTAGCTTGCACTCAGCAGTTTTGGAAAACATTTCAAAATTTCCTTCTTTCACTTTCCTTTTCCAAATTGCTATTTTGTGTCTCATAGCACAAATGTTATCTACCGCTGTTAAGATATTTTCTCCTTTTCCTTGCATACTGGTGTTTATTTTATTCAAATGTTCAAATATGTCAGCAAGATATGCCAATTTTGTGCACCAAAGTTTGTTTTGAATTAGATTGCAGAATTCATTTTGCTGATTTTCCTCAAAAAGTTCAAGCATCATTTCCCTCAATTCGTATACACAACAAAGCACTCGACCTCTTGAGAGCCAACGAATCTCTGTGTGTATTAGAAGCTTTTAAAACCTTGCCCCATTTCTTCACAAATATAAGCAAATCATCTTGATTTAAGAGGTCTACTTTTAATGTAATTGACCATTTGAACCACTTTGTCCATAACTTTTCTTAATTCATTTCCAATGGTTTGCACGACTAGTGCTTCACGATGTAAAAAGCAATGAGTAATTATAATATTTCCATTCTCTTTCTTTGCTAAAGCTATAAAACCTTTTGTTGAACCAACCATTGAGGGTGCGCCATCTGTGCATATTCCTACACAATTTAACCATTGCAAATTATTTTTCTTCATGAAGCAATCTAAAGTTTTAAATATATCTTCACCTCTAGTTCTCATTGGAAGTTCTAGACAACACAAGAATTGCTCAACAATTCTGTCAGTATGAATGAAACGTATAAAAACCAATAATTGTGCTAACCCACTGACATCTGTTGATTTGTCTAATTGCAATGTAAAGATCATATTATCGTCTTGAAAAATATCCTTCGTTTGCAGCTTAATGTCATCAGACATCTCTTGAATGCGTCTTCCAATCGTGTTGTCTGCCAAAGAGATTTTATTAACTTCTCTCTCAAATTCGGGCCCAAACATTGTTCGAACAATAGCACAGCAAGATTCCTTTATGGTGGTTTTGGCAATAGTGTGTGGGTCCTTGTTTCTGGCAATTATTTGAGCAACCAAGTAACTTGCCTTTTGAGCTTTCTCTGATGTCTTCATTCTCTTTGTGAATGATGCAGACTGCTTCTTTATAGATTTTGAAAGCTCAATGAAGTATTGTACTGGTTTTCCTGACAAATGACTGTGTTTTGAGGTAAAATGACACTTTAATTTGTTTGGTACCATACTTTCATTTGCAAGTATATCCCCACAAACTAAACACTTGGGACAAGGATTGTTTTCATTACCAGAAAATGTGAACCCCAGTTTCATATAATCTTTACTGTATAAACGAGGCTTGGAAATTTTTCCTTTACACTTCGTACGTACTAATACAGACCGTTCAGCAGTTGATTCTTCCGTAGTTTCCTCTATAGCCGCTACATTTTGTTCATCGCAAACGTCATCTTCACCAGCTTCTCTTTTCTTAATTAGAAACTTATCCATTTTAGAGGTAATTCAACTGCAATTGGTTACAAGTCAAGGCTTGGCAGAGTTCGCACTGGGTGCAAGTCAAGGCTTGGCAGAGTTCGCATTGGGTGCAAGTCAAGGCTTGGCAGAGTTCGCACTGGGTGCAAGTCAAGGCTTGGCAGAGTTCGCACTGGGTACAAGACAAAGCTTGGCAAGGAGTACCTGCGTGGCTGCCAGCGAGGTTGGAGAGCGGAGTACTTACAAGACAGCAAGCGAGGTCAAGGCAGACTCAGCCACGGAATTCCCTGAAGCAGCCAGACACGTGTCAGGCACTAGGACCTATGCAGAAGCCATCAGGCTCAGGAGCAGAACTGCACGCCTGTAGTCTTTGGAGGCAGCGGCGACAGCACGGTGCAGCAGCGATTCTGATTCCGAAGGCAGCCAGCTGGATCGTTGCTGCTGAGCTCCCCCTCCTTCAACTCTGAGTCAGAATCTTCTGACAGCACCTTTGCTGCGTAAAAATGCATAGACTCAGAGGTTTCTCCTTACATTTGCGCGACACCCCTACGCACTGCAGCCAACACACTAACGTGTCCTGACACACAGTTTGGAAAGCTCTGCTCTACTGTTTCAGGATCACATTGCCAGCAGAATCCACTTGCACATAATGCAGTTGCTGTTTTGCGAGCCAACATCAAGGGGCCTGAACCATTGGGCTCTGTACAGGCATGGCTGGAGAGAAGACTGGCAACGGTCAGGCTGTATGGATAGCCAGCTACTTTGAGCTCCGTTCTCCAGACAGTCAAAGAGAACTACTTTCAGACCACTCTCTTGTGTGCGTATTCCTTAGGGCAGAGCTTTCCAAACTGTGTGTCGGGACACGTTAGTGTCTCGGCTGCAATGTCTGGGTGTGTCGCGGCGGCTGCTGCCTCCGAGCCCTGCCAGGATTCCGCACATGTCCTAGTGCCTTCCTTGTGCCTTGCTGCCTCCAAACCTGCTGTGATTCTGCGCAGGTCCTAGTGCCTGCCTTGTGCCCTGCTGTAAGAGTGTGTCGCGAAATGATGCATGTCTAAAAAGTGGCACCAACATGAAAAGTTTGGAAAGCTCTGCCTTAGGGACACACCTCCTTCTCTCACTCCCAGTGATCCAGCATTTCCCTACATGGGCCTAATCAATGGTACTCAAGGCCTTAATGATTACATCCCTTAAACCCACTAGACCAGGGTTTCTCAACCAGGGTTCCGTGGCACCCTATTGTTCCACGAGAGGTCACTAGGGGTTCCCTGGGAGATCAGGATTTATTTAAAAAAAAAATTCAAATTTGGGCAACTTCACATTAAAGAGGTAAGTTTCATTCTTTATTTTTAGTTTAAGAACACTTAAACGAATGCATATACACCAGCCTACCCATGAAACGCATGTAATAATTTTGTAACTTCTGTCCTATATTTGAGCCTGAATGTGCAGGGGGTCCCCGAGGTCTGAAAAATATTTCAAGGGTTCCTCCAGGGTCAAAAGGTTGAGAAAGACTGCACTAGACAGAGGAGTTTAATATTCTTACCTGAAGGCAGTCCTTGACTTGGAAGGACAGGGAGATGGGGGCATATTCATTTAAGAGGGATGGATGTGTATTCCACCAAGATAAGGTGTTTCTAAGCCATATCACTGCTTCATGCCTTGGGTCAATTTCTCAATTCTGTGGAGCGCAACAGATTGTGCTCTCCTGTTTCTGCCTGGTCCCAGCACACCCAAGCTGGACGTCCAGAGGACTCAGAGGATGTACATCAAATATACATTAAAACAGGAAATTGGGCAGACAAGCTTTTTGCTCCACAGTTAACACATGGGCTGAAAACTGCCTTGTCCTGCATTCATCACCAGCTACCTGACTCTCTGAGAAACGTCAGTGGCTGGAATGGATAGCTTTGAGTCAGAATTACCTACCTTTACAAAACATTAAAAAATAGATAAATTTGTCTCTTCAGATAGTAATTTTGGCCACACTGGATCACATAGAGTGCTATAGGCTATTATACTGACCCACCTTAGGAATACTGCTATAGTATATTCCATTTCATTTGGCTGTGTCTTAAATAACCAAGAACAGTGGTTGGACTTTCCATGAAGTATGTCTATGAAGGTTCTCAGTCATCCAGGTGGAATTGTCTGTAGCTTGAATCATGTCAACTGGATTTCTATTTTCTCAGTGGAAACGTTTCGCTCCTTATCCAAGGAGCTGCTTCAGTCTGAGCAAAGTTGGTAAGGGAATCCTAAATATGTTTCTAGGTAACTGAGAAAATAGAAATCCAGTTGACATGATTCAACCTACAGACTTTCCATGAAGTTCCTTTCTGGTCACCAGGAGATGGACCAACAACCCCACCCTGTTTAGTAGACGAAGAGAGTATCAGTGGCCCAGAGGTCAGAATGTAAGTTTTTTAACTGCGGTATGCTATTTTGTGTTATTCTTCCATTACCATTTGTTTTAGTGGAACCTATAATAGTTTGTTGTTTAGTTTGTTGTTTCAGTGGAATAGTAATAAATGGGTTAAGCCACACTCAGTGGAGGTCAGTACAGGCCTTAAACCCTGCCTTCTAGCCAGAATTGAGATTAACCCTTTCCTGTTAGGTTTGTCATCTGGCGACTAGGAAGATACTTCATAGAAAAGCCACTGTTCTGGAAGTATAGCATATTCTTCCTTTTTAAAAGAATGCAAGAATCAAATGCTTTCTGTTTTAACTCATGACTAAATATTCGGGAAATACCGACGCCGAACGTTTTAAATAAAAACAGCTTTACTATATTCCAAGCTGTGTGCGCTTTTCTGATTGGCTGTCAGGGTTCTTTTGATCTGAAATGGGTTTTGTAGGTTTTTAGGAACGTTGTTGTACAACAATATGGTGTTAGTTAAACATCTTGTAAACACTGCTTAGAAACAGGATTTTTTGCCTTTGTTTAAGATCCTCCGTTTCACCCCATCACCGGAATTCTGTTCCTCCTGTATTTTTATGTATCACTGTCCTTGGGCATCCGCTAAGAGCAGCTTAGCAACCCACCCACAGAGTTCCTTCAAGCATACAATTTCAAAATTGCCCTTGTAACCTATGATTCCGTATGCAGATTCTAACTTGGATTTAATCAGCTGTAGTTATTTTTATGAACTATACCAGTGCTTTCCAAACTTCCACCGTTGGTGACACACCAACGGCGGCGTGGGGGTGGCGGCGTGCGCAGGGGCGGCGGTGTACACGGGGGCGGGGGCGGCCTCGTGTTTTGTGGTAAAACCCGGAAGCACTGATGGTGTGCCGCCGCCGCAGGAGTGGCGGCGATGTGCCATCGCCACTTCCGGGTTGTGTTGCCATCGCCACTTCCGGGTTGTGTTGCGACACACAGTTTGGAAAGCACTGAACTATAGTTTATTAACAGATAAGTATTTCTTTGTTTTGTTCTGTGAATTTCAATCCCACTAAATGTTTATTTAATTTTAAACTTTCAGCATCTTTTTAAACCATGTTTCGTCATATAATCCACATGACTTTGGAATACTGGAGCTATTTAAAAGAATTGTTACAATGACATTTCTGCTTAGGCCCTCCCCAAATGGAAGATTATGTATGGAAATATAAACAAATGAGCTAATAGCAAAAAATAATTACTAAGCGAGAAATAAAATATCTTTTCATATTGGTTCCCAAGAAAACTTAGCCGAACAAATTGATATAACTATGTTTCTGTTTAGGCTACCAGGATTTGTAGAAGATCTGTAAGAGGTTCTTAGGAGAAGACCTGTAAGAGGTTAACTAGTGTATGTTCCTCATAAAGATTTGGGATCCACTTTCATTTGACTACAGTTTGTTGCAGAGTTTTAATTGCTTTTTCTGTAGAGTTTCATTGAAGAGGAAAGACACTGCTGAGAAGTGGCCAAAAATTTGTTGTTCAGTCGTTTAGTCGTGTCCGACTCTTCGTGACCTCATGGACCATAGCACGCCAGGCCTTCCTGTCCTCCACTGTCTCTCGGAGTTTACTCAAATTCATGTTCATTACATCGGTGATGCTATCTAACCATCTCATCCTCTGCCGTCCCCTTCTCCTTTTGCCCTCAGTCTTTCCCAGCATCAGGGTCTTTTCCAGTGAGTCCTCTCTTCGCATTAGGTGGCCAAAGTATTTGAGCTTCAGCTTCAGGATCTGTCCTTCCAATGAGCAGTCAGGGTTGATTTCCTTTAGGATTGACTGGTTTGACCTCCTTGCAGTCCAAGGGACTCTCAAGAGTCTTCTCCAGCACCACAGTTCGAAAGCATCAATTCTTCGGCGCTCAGCCTTCCTTATGGTCCAACTCTCACAGCCATACATTGCTACTGGAAAAACCATAGCTTTAACTATACGGACCTTTGTCGGCAAGGTGATGTCTCTGCTTTTTAATATGCTGTCTAGGTTTGCCATAGCTTTCCTTCCAAGGAGCAAGCGTCTTTTAATTTAATGGCTGCAGTCACCGTCTGCGGTGATCTTGGAGCCCAAGAAAATAAAATCTGTCACTGCTTCCATTTCTTCCCCTTCTATTTGCCAGGAAATGATGGGACCAGATGCCATGATCTGGGTTTTTTTAATGTTGAGTTTCAAGCCAGCTTTTGCACTCTCCTCTTTCACCCTCATCAAGAGGCTCTTTAGTTCCTCTTCGCTTTCTGCCATTAGGGTGGTATCGTCTGCATATCTGAGGTTGTTGATATTTTTCCCGGCAATCTTAACTCCGGCTTGTGATTCATCCAGCCCGGCATTTCTCATGATGTACTCTGCATATAAGTTAAATAAGCAGGGTGATAATATACAGCCTTGTCGTACTCCTTTCCCAATTTTGAACCAGTCGGTTGTTCCATGTCCGGTTCTAACTGTTGCTTCTTGACCCGCATACAGGTTTCTCAGGAGACAGGTAAGGTGTTCTGGTACTCCCATCTCTTTAAGACTTTGCCACAATTTGTTGTGATCCACACAATCAAAGGCTTTAGCGTAGTCAATGAAGCAGAAGTAGATGTTTTTCTGGAACTCTCTTGCTTTTTCCATGATCCAGCGAATGTTGGCAATCTGATCTCTAGTTCCTCTGCCTCTTCGAAACCCAGCTTGCACTTCTGGTAGTTCTCGGTTCACATGCTGCTGAAGCCTAGCTTGTAGGATTATGAGCATAACCTTGCTGGCATGTGAAATGAGCGCAATTGTACGGTAGTTTGAACATTCTTTGGCATTGCCTTTCTTTGGAATTGGAACGTAAACTGACCTTTTCCAATCCTGTGGCCACTGTTGAGTTTTCCAAATTTGTTGGCATATTGAGTGCAGCAGTTTAACAGCATCATCTTTTAGGATTTTAAATAGCTCAGCTGGGATACTGTCTTCTCCGCTAGCTTTGTTGTTAGTAATGCTTCCTAAGGCCCACTTGACTTCACTCTCTAGGATGTCCGGCTCAAGGTCAGTGACCACACCATCGTATTTATCAGGGATATTAAGATCTTTCTTGTATAGTTCTTCTGTGTATTCTTGCCACCTCTTCTTAATCTCTTCTGCTTCTGTTAGGTCCCTGCCTTTTTTGTCCTTTATCATGCCCATCTTTGCACAAAATGTTCCCTTGATATCTCCGATTTTCTTGAAGAGATCTCTAGTCTTCCCCATTCTATTGTTTTCCTCGATTTCTTTGCATTGTTCATTTAAGAAGGCCTTCTTATCTCTCCTTGCTATTCTCTGGAATTCTGCATTCAGTTGTTTATATCTTTCCCTTTCTCCCTTGCCTTTTGCTTCCCTTCTTTCCTCAGCTATTTGTAAAGCCTCATCAGTCAGCCACTTTGCTTTCTTGCATTTCTTTTTCTTTGGGATGGTTTTAGTTGCTGCCTCCTGTACAATGTTACGAACCTCCATCCATAGTTCTTCAGGCACTCTGTCTACCAGATCTAATCCTTTAAATCTATTCCTCACCTCCACTGTATATTCATAAGGGATATGATTTAGGTCATACCTGAGTGGTCTAGTGGTTTTCTCTACGTTCTTCAATTTAAGCCTAAATTTTGCGATAAGAAGCTCATGATCTGAGCCACAGTCAGCTCCAGGTCTTGTTTTTGCTGATTGTATAGAGCTTCTCCATCTTTGGCTGCAAAGTATATAATCAATCTGATTTCGGTATTGACCATCTGGTGATGTCCATGTGTAGAGTCGTCTCTTGTGTTGTTGGAAAAGAGTGTTTGCTATGACCAGCGTGTTCTCTTGACAAAACTCTATTAGCCTTTGCCCTGCTTCATTTTGTACTCCGAGGCCGAACTTGCCTGTTATTCCAAAAATAATGCCAAAATAATGCAGTCTAATTCTCTTGATCTTGTCCTCCCTCTTCATTTTTTTTTGGGGGGGCAAGGCTCCATTTATTCCACAAGGCTCAGCACCTTTGACAGTGCATTCATTATTGCAGTTATTTAAAGGAAATGACTGCTTCAAATCTTAAACATAGACAAGTCTATAAAGAAGCTATCTTTCTACACTCACTAATAACCTGTTCTTTCAGATCGTAGAGGTTTCCTTGTGAATACTGATTGACTGCCCAGATTTATATTGATTTTAGATTTTTGCTGCTTCAGTTGGTGCAGATCTAAGCAGCTTACAGCAAAAATATCAACAATGGCAACAGCATATAAATTGACATGTAAATAAATAAGCACATCTTAATAACATCAATTCTACCTTAACTTCATCAGATCATGATTATATACTATATTAATAGTGCAGCCAGTCACCTCAAGTGCAGCCAGTTCTCACATCCCAACCTGATATGCTGGAAAAGCCAGGTTAACTTCCTAAATATCAGGAATGGAGGTACAGGTCTTATATCAGTTCCACTAGATGGGAATCTCTGCAGAAAATGCTTGCCTTCAAGTCCCTTCTCACCTTTTCTCATGGGTAGGAATTCCCAGCAGATGTTCTGGTTTTCCCTTAAACTTTTCCTGCACCTCTGGCTTTTATCAACAAGAGATGATAAAAGCCAGAACAGCACATGGATGTTTTAAACATTTTATTTTGTAGAGTTACCGGTTAAAGCTTTAAAACATTTTGGATTTTCCCAGTTGTGAATGAGCATCCTTCAGAATGGTGTCTGTTATATAAAAGTTCATTCTTTTTTTTAAAAAAAATACAAAGTCTGCTATAAAAATCATATAAGGTACAAGTATCCGTCATGATGTTCCACTAGAATTACCCTCTTCATCTTTTTCATAGCGGAAGAACATTTCTCCGACAGTATTTATTAGATGCAAAACACCAGTTCTGTTAACATTGAAGAATTTCAGTGCAGTCAAAATGCTGGTTCCCTTTCAAAGCATGGCTTGCAGATTGTGATCCAAGCCAGAGAACCTGTCCTGATTTTTTCTTCCCATCTGGCATTAATTGTATTCTGTCACTGCATGTAGATCATGCTCAAAACTACTATTTCTAGCTGCAACAGTGGGTAACTGTATTGATATTAAAGCTGTGATATTACAGGTAGTCCTCGCTTAACGACCATTTGTTTAACAACGGCCTTGGGAAAAGTGCTTTACAACCTGTACTCACACTTACGACTGTCGCAAACCGTCGTGCTACCCCCGCAGTCACATGATTGCAATTCGGGCACTTGGCAGCCGTTTTGCATTTATGACCAGTTGCAGCATCCTGCGGTCACGTGATCACGATTTGCGACCTTTTTTTGCCAGTTTCCAGCAAAAAACGTCCATTGGGAAGCTGGATTCGCTTAATGACCATCGTAAAAATGGTCGTAAAATTGGGTCCAGTCATTTACTGACTCAATGACCACACCTCTTAAGAACCAATTTTCTGGTCCCTGTTGTGGTCGTTAAGTGAGGACTACCTGTAATGGGAAGGAATTCATGTTTGATCTCCCAGCTGCTTTCAGATTGACAAGCCAGGGAATCCCTGTAACATTTTCTGCTAAACCCCTGTGTAGTTTGAAACTTGTTTGCACTGATTGTTTTTCCCCTACAGGACCATGGCAAGTCCAAGAACAAGGAAGGTCCTTAAAGAAGTGAGAGTGCAAGATGAAAACAATGTAAGTAGTTTGGTTTACCTTCTTAGCCACATATGATTAAGCAGCAGTGAATCAGCTTCAGCTCATGTTAGATAATTAATGTGTATGGTTCTTATATTACCATGCAAATTACTGGACCAATTTGCCACAAAGTATCGGTCCTTGTGACTAAACTGCATGATTCATGCTTGTTTGCAAGACTATTTCTGAAAACACCAAATTCTTCTTGTTTTAGTTCTGTTAGGCACAAAGTAGACCACAGCCACAAATAAATCAACAACCATCCCAGTGCAATAAGAAAATAAATTTGTAACTTGTGTTTACCCTCACTTAAGAGTAAGTCTTACTAAAATAAATCAGGATCTGTTTCTGAAGAAGGAATAGGATTCATGTGCAATAGGACTACACTGTAGAAGAAATTTTAAATAGTGGGATCAGAAGTATTTAGTATCCAGGATGCTATCCTATACCTCCTTACTTGGAAATAAACACCATTAAAGTCAGTTGCATTTACAGTGATACTGTAAGAACAGATATAAACAAATTTAGAAGACCGAAGTCTGTCCTACTTGTTGGGAAAACAGCAAGGTCAGAGACAGGATGAATGTTCCATATTTGGAGAACCACCATTAAAAAGATTAAAAGGAAATTTTAATCTTCAGAAAAGTTCTGAATTCTGTCAAAGCACTTTATCCTTTAAGGACATCTGTTTTGGAATGGGTGAATTTGAAATACTTGAACTGGTGTAAATTTGGCTGACCTTCCATTTTTAATATGAATCATTGATTGATTGATTGATTATTTGGATTTATCCCCGCCCATCTCTACCATGGTAGACTCTACCATTCTCTGTATCCCACTGAATAACCTCCTGGTACTAATACAAAGAAAACAATTTTGATAGGAGAGCATACCTGTGGCTAATCTAATGTTTAAAACTACCAAAGAATTGCTATGAATGTGTGGAATGACTAGTAAGGAGGAAGAGTGGAAATAATCTCTGTGGGTGGCTTGAGTTAATAGTATACTACATTTAATACATATCCTATAAGTTAGAATTTGATAATATGCATTCCTGAATACTATCACTGAATTTCCTGAGGAATGTACACCGGTTCTGAAAATGTTAATGGAAAACAAATACTTCATTGTTGTAGCATCAATCTTCCTGCTAATCCACTGAACAATTTCTTTATGTTTCTCTTTCTCTCATCTACCATTAATTGTTTTTGTTCTAATTTTTTAAAAATGTCAAATTGATTTCCTGCAGCTCCCCCAGATTTCCGCAGATGCTTCCTTAATCTGCTTGCCAGAATTGTTTTTGATATGCAAACAAAGGCATGGCACTGACACGCCAGAAACTCAACACACATTTGGAAGCGTTAGAAGCTTCAGATTTGATGCAACTAAATAAGTCCCAGGGTTTAAATCGTAGGCCGTTGTCATCTGCCCTTCCAGTGCAGTGGGCTTGTGTCTGTTCTTTTCTCAGTCTTGAGCATCAGTTTCATGTTTGCATAATGTTATCTGGCCTGAGAAGTGCTGATTTCCAGGATTTGAGAGTGATCTGGCTGCCACATCTGTCATCCCATTGATTGCCAGTGTGCATCCCTCTGGAAGCTGTGTGTTTAGTGGAAGAGGATGACCATTCCATGTAGGCATGTCCTGATTCCCACTTCTCCAACTTCAGCCCTCACATTTTCATGGCAGTCTCATATGGAGATTTCAGGGTTTCATAACCCATTTCTTTCACAGCATTGCATAAAAGTTACCAGCATTTTTGCCAGTGCTAGTTGCACAGTGTATGAATAGTGTATTTTCAGCATTCTTTCTAAAATTTAGATACCTGAGCCAAAAATTCCACATGGCTTGCCTCACCTCCGGGGGAAGAATGTTCCTGAGGGCGGGAGCTGCTGCAGAGAAGGCCCGCTTCCTGGACCCCGCCAGGGTTAGAGTCGAAGCCCATTGCACCCCATTCAGGCCCTTACAGCCTCCAGGCACTGGGACAGGACATCCACGGCATCACTCAGGCGGCCCGGGGAGGAGATATAAAGCTGGGTATCATCAGCATATTGATGATACCTCACCCCAAACTGTTGGATCACCTCCCCCAGTGGCCTCATGTAGACATTAAATAGAGGGGAGAGAACCGAGCCCTGAGGCACCCCATAAAGTAAGGGACGTGGGCTGGACCTCTCCCCCCCTATCGACACCGACTGGAACCGACCCCGGAGGAAGAAGAACCAGCAGAACACTCTGCCCACCCCCAACTCCCGAAGCCGGTCCAGGATACCATGATTGATGGTATCGAAGGCCTCCAAGAGGTCAAGAAGAGCGAGGATGGTCGCACTGCCCCCATCCCACTCCCGCCAGAGGTCATCCAAGAGTGCGATCAATGCCGTCTCAGTCCCATATCCTGGTCTGAACCCTGACTGAAAAGGGTCCAGATAATCCACTTCATCCAGGGTCCTCTGCAGCTGCCATGCGACCACTCTCTCCACAACCTTCCCTAAAAAGGGAAGGTTGGAGACTGGACAAAAACTATCCAGATTGGTTGGGTCGAGCAATGACCCCTTGAGGAGAGGGCACGCTATCTCTTCCTTACGAGCCGACGGAACCACCCCTCCCTCAAGGAATTATTAACCACTGCCCAGACCCAAACACGCGCCTCCTGGGCAGCCTTGACCAGCCAGGAGGGACACGGATCTAATTACAGAGGTGACTGAACTAGCAGCTGCAAGGGCCCTGTCCACTTCCTCAGGTGCAACCGGATCAAACTCCCCCCAGATAACCATGCAAGACTTGGCCCCCATAGCCTCCACTGGTGCTGCCATAAAGCTGGAGTCCAACGTAGAGCGAATGCTTTATCTGCTAGATGCGCAGCATATTACTCGCAGCGACCCTGTAGGTGAAACCCGGTATTACTCCCTCCAAGGAGGGACTGGGTCACTCGAAATAGGGCCGCAAGGCGACAATCTGCGGACGCAATAAGAGCGGAGAAATAACCATGTTTCGCCGCCCTTATTGCCACGAGGTAGGCTCTAAAAGCGGCTCTAGCTCATGTTGGATCGTCTTCACTCCCTGTCTTCCGCCAGCGGTGCTCTAGGCGTCTCTTAGCCCTCTTAAGCCTCCTCAGCTCCTCCGTAAACCACAGGGAGCCACGGGAGCCATGGGCACGGAGAGGCCGCTCAGGCGCAATCTGATCCAAAGCCACGGCTGCCCTCTTGTTCCATGCGGCCACCAAGGCCTCAGTCGGACCGTGCAGCAGACTTCCCGGAACAACCCCAAGCTCCCTCTGAAACCCAACTGGGTCCATCAGTCGCCCGGGGCAGGCCGATCTAATAGGCCCAGCCTCCCTGCGGAGGGGGCTGGCGCCAGAGAACTGGAGGCTCACCAGGAAGTGATCTGACCATGACGGGAGAAACCAATACCTCCCCCAATTCCAGAGCACTCTGCCACTGCTCCGACAGAAAGACCAGGTCAGGCGAATGACCACTATTATGTGTCGGGCCCTGGATGACTTGGGACAGGCCCATGGCTGTCATGGTGGCCATGAACTCCCGAGCTACCTCAGACCCCGTGCCCAGAGACGGCAAGTTGAAGTCCCCCAAGACCATAAGCCTGGGGAACTCCACCATCAACCCAGCCGCAGAGTCAAGAAGCTCAGGCAGGGAGGTTGCTATGCAGCAGGGACGCTGGTACAATAGCAACAGTCCCAACTGATCCCTAGTGCCCAACTTAATAAACAGGGTCTCACACCCGGCAATCCGAGGAGCAGCGCCCCTGGATGCCTCCCAAGTATCTCGGATTACCACCGCCACCCCACCGCCCCTACCCTGGGGTCTCGGCTGGTGCCACACCCGGATCCCAGCTGGGCACATCTCAGAAATGGGGACTCCCCCTTCCTCACCCAGCCAGGTCTCCGTAATACACGCCAGGTCAGCTTTCTCATCCACGATCAGATCATGGATGAGGGTGGCCTTATTACATACTGACCTGGCATTCAGTAGCAGCAGCCGACAACCCAGGGCCTTGAAAGTCTGCCATCCGGGGCCCGGGAGTGAGTTTGAGGGGCTGGAATGTGCCACAGGAACAATATACCTGTGGCCCATTCCTCGTTAACGCCTTCCCCTCGTCTCCCGCCATTTCTCCCTCTACCCGTCACTACTGAGATGTTATTGTCTGCCCTCATCCCTTCAGAGCCCTCCCCCCTCCCCTGTCCGTCAAGGTCCGTGCCCAGGCCCACCCCCCCACCTCACACATAACCCACAATCCACTAATAAGGGCTCCTTAATGCCTGAGGCGCTTCTGCAATATTCAGCACTCGGCGCCTCCAGCTAATGAAGGGCCACTTCTCATCCCCCCCATCCACCATTTATTTGCTGCATTTTCTCTAGGAGCTCAAGGTGATGCGGAATGCTCTTTCCTCTGTGGGGTAGGTTGGGCTGAGAGTGAGTGACTGGCCCAAAGCCACCAAGGGAGCTTTCATGATTGAGGATGGACTTGTCCCTGAGTCTCCCCAGTCCTAATCCAACTTCTTAACCATTACATCATGGGCTTTTTTCCCCCCTGCGTTGGAAAGCAAGCATCTCTTGTCTCTTTCCATTGTTCCTCAGATTCTCTTTCACGTACGTTAAGTGTACAGAGTCAGTTCCTTAGACTGAACTTCTGCTCTGACTGCATGTCTTCTAGCTCAGATCGTGCCTGCTGTCTTCAGTGGTCTAGTTTTTACCCATATTTGATATAAATAATTCATAGTCTGTTCCAGAATCTTCACGTGGATGTATCCTGGCTGATTGGATTAGATTTTCCATCTTCTGTTTCCTATTAAATTGTCAGTTTGATTCTGATGGTGTCCAGATGTAGTGTCTGCTTTTATGTTGTTTGAAGCATTTTCTGCTATAAACGTTGAATTCTCTACACAAAACCTATTTCCTTCATCATTGCATCTACCCAAACTCCTCCTCCTCCTCCTCCTTCATCATCATCATCATCATCATGTTTATTAGTATTATTTCCCACCTATACTTTGTACCACTCAAGGTGGCATATGTAATGCTCCCACCTCCCATTTTCCATACAACAACAACCCTGAGAGGTGGATTGGGCTGAGAGAGAGTGACTGGCCAAAGTCACCCAGTCAGCTTCTGTGGTTGAGGATGGACTAGAACTCATGATTTCCCAGTCCCATCACCTTAACTATTACACCAATTTGTCTCCCTGTCCGTCTCTCCCTCCATATCTTCTTGTAATTCATTACTTCATGATGGTGATCCCCTGGGAGGGTCTTGAGCTATGTTAATAGACAAATCTAAGCTTGATTTCTCCTAATAGCATTTTTATGAACAATGCCTGTTATGAATCTAGGGTTCCTGTGGAAAACTCAAATTATCTTTGTTTTTTTCCCCCTTCTCTTTGCAGGTTTGTTTTGAGTGTGGTGCATTTAACCCTCAGTGGGTGAGTGTGACCTACGGAATTTGGATCTGTCTGGAGTGCTCAGGAAAACACAGAGGCTTGGGGGTTCATCTGAGGTTCGTCATTGATCGTGATAATACATCTGCATTAGTAATACAACAAAAATGTTGCTCACTATTAATTTCATTGTTTTTATTTATTTATTTATTGAAAAGATTTATATAGCTGCCCATCTTATGTAGCATAACCCTGGGTGGGTTAGAAACAGTAATAAAAACAATAAAAACATAAAACTGTGGGTTAATGCTGGCTTATGGGGTTTTAGGCGCAGAGTAAACAGAACAGACAGAGTGCAGCGTTTATGGCTAAAAGTGTTTACTTGTAGCATAAGGCAATAAATGCATATATAGTTACATTATTGCAAAAAGGAAAAACAAACCTATAAGCAGAGTTTCGTTCCTTGGTTTCATTGACAGACATGAAGGATGCCATGGCCTACAGACACAGCCATGGCATGCAGTCCTCAGAAGCAGAACACATATAGGAACATGGCTAAAAGACCAGACAGAAGTCAAGAAGCATAGACCCATAGTTCACAGCTGTGATATACACTTGTTTCAGCTTTCTGATTGGAGGGATCTTAGGATCAGAGGGTCACAAGGCATTTCCAGATTAACAAAGCCTTAAGCGTTTAGAATTGCACATAATATAAACCGCCACGAGATGGCAGTGTTGCACATTGTCTTTCCCCCGGGAATGTGAGCTTTGGTTCCCATGGGAAAGGGAAGGACAAGACACAACATACCATCACGTGGTATATTGGCTGCACCTGCTTTATCAGTGGATTGTTATGAGAACAGAGCAGAGTAGAGAAAGCGATTTGTTTTTGCACAGAAACCCTGACAAAAACCCGGACCAAAACTCCAGGCGTCCCCCAAAACAACACACCCTTTACATCTCCAAACCACTTTCCTGGGCTCCAGCCTCACTCTACCCAGGACTTGTGGGAAAAGCCAGGTCCTCAAGGCTTTTTTGAAGGCCAGGAGGGTGGAGACCTGCCGGATCTCGGGAAAGGGGGCTCCAAAGGGGGAGGCCCGCTCCCGTGAAGACGTGCTGCCTAGGTCCTGCTAGATGGCAAAACTGCGCCCACCCTCCTGAGCTGGCGGAAGAGGCAGATGCCCTCAGGGAGAGGCGGTCCCATAGGCACCTGGCCCTATACCATCCAGAACTTTAAAGGTGATAACCAGCACCCTGAATTGTTGTTGGTCATGTAGTTATGTGATAGTAATTACTTTAGCTGTTGGTAACAAAGTCCCAGCTGATTCTTCAGTAGCATTCTGGCTGGCAGTGATCGCTTAACACCATCTTGATGGAACCTGTGGACAAAGGAAAGATATTCCACGTATCAGTGATACCTGGCCGGATGAAGAAGGGGGAGTTCCCTTCACAGATCGGCCCAGCCAGATTTCACTTGCAGGACTACCTTTGTCCCGTTGTTTGTATTGTATTTTTAATTAATTTAAGATCCGAGTTATAGAAACATATTGAGAGATCAAAAAATAAACTCGGCATTTGCAGTAGAAAAAAGTTACTTTTATTTTAAAACAAAGAAACAGAAACTGAAACTTAACCCATTGCCTCTCTCAGCCAAGAGAGCACATGGTCCATTTACATATTAATAGGACATTCATTCATTCATTCATTCATTCATTCATTCGTTCATTCATTTTTCAAATTTATATGTCCGCCCATCTCCTCCAACGGGGGACTCTGGGCGGCTTACAATAAAAACAAGATTAAAATACAATATAAATACAAGATGACATAAGAATATAAATATAAAATCCAATCTGGCGAATTAGGGAGGGTATTATGATATTAACCACCCCCAGGAGGAGCTATTACCTTTCCCCTCCCACGCTAGGTGGCAGAACCAGGTTTTCAGATTTTTCCGGAAGGCCAGGAGGGAGGAAACCCGCCTCAACTCTGGGGGTAAGATATTCCAGAGGGCGGGCACCGCTGCAGAGAAGGCCCGCCTCCTGGACCCCGTTAGATGGAGTTCTTTTCTTGATGGGGTCCGTAGCAAGCCCTCTCTGCATGATCAGGTGTGGCGGGTCAATGTTATGGGGATAAGATGGTCCATCAGGTATCCTGGCCCCATGCCATGTAATAATATTATTAAAGGTAATAACCAACACCTTGAATTGGACCCGGAAGCAAACCAGCACCCAGTGCAGCTCGCGGAGCAAAGGTTTTATGTGTGCTGATCTTGGTGCACCTAAAATTGCCCGCGCGGCTGCATTCTGTACCAGCTGTAGCTTCCTGATATTCTTCAAGGGTAGCCCCATGTAGAGCACATTGCAGTAGTCTATATGGGAGATGACAAGGGCATGAGTGACCGTTCGGAGGGCATCGCGGTCCAGGAATGGGCTGCAGCTTAACACAAAAGAAGAGATTTACAATACAAAGCCTTTACCTCTGTACAAGAAAACTTGGCATTACCTGAGTGGTCAAAGTTTAACATGTGACCCCCCTGACTCAGCTCACCACTTAACTTATTTGGAAACAGAGCACCAAGAGCTATTCTGATTGGTCAGTTCAAGCCAGACCTTTGGCACCAGTAATTAACATTCCTGAGGAGGGAGTTAAACCATGAGCCCTCCTGACTCCAACAAAAAAAAACTTCTCAGCCTGACTTTTTAAAACAGAACATTCCAGATTCTTTCAAAATCATAAAATACGTACCAGTTTCTCCCTGCCCCACCAGCTCTAGTAGAAAGGACATGTGCCAGGTCCCTTCTATTAAACAATGTCGTCTTGTTGGACCCTGCCATCGTACCTTCTCCGGGGCAGCACCTGCCCTGTGGAACAGCATCCCCCCGGAGATTTGGATGGCCCCATCCCTGTGAGCCTTTCCCAAGGTATTGAAGACTCAGCGGTTTTCCCAGATATTTGGGTCAGGCAGTAGATGAGCTTTGCTATTGTTGATGGCGAGTGGGGTCAACGGTTCATTCTTGAGTGGTGTGTGTGTGTGTGTGTGTGTGTGTGTGTGTGGTATGTTTGGTGGTGTTTGAATCTTGTAAGCCACCCAGAATTGCTGGGAGTCGGGCAGCATATCAGTTTAAGAAATTATTACTACTATTATTATTAAAAATGTTTTACATCAATCTTGACCCTGGATCAGGGAAGATGGTGTAGCAATTGTTTACTGGGAGGCCCTAGTCTTTTGAGGAACACTCTTCTGCATGTGGCCCCATGCAAGGCCTTGCTCACGGTGCTGGGCCAAAGGGACACGCCATGAGTGCCCCTACTGCACCCAGCTGCATGGTGGCATCATTCGCTGGGCTGCTTGATCGCCCCGCAGAGGTGGTTGTAGGTTTGCCCAGATTATGAATAGAGGCATACCTCGTTTTATTGCGGTTCGCTTTATTGCGGTTCGCAGATACTGCGCTTTTTTACAAATTGAAGGTTTCTGGCAACCCTGCGTCGAGCAAGTCTGTTGGTGCCATTTTTCCAATAGCAAAAGGCTCAGATGATGATTAGCACTTGTTAGCAATAAAGTAAAAAATCAAGGTATGTAAATTGTTTTTTTTAGACATAACCCTATTGCACACTTAATAGACTACAGTACAGTGCAGTGTTTCTCAACCTTAGCAACTTTAAGTTGGGTGGACTTCAACTCCCAGAATTCCCCAGCCAGCCATGCTTAAGTCCACCCATCTTAAAGCTGCTAAGGTTGAGAAACACCAGTATAATGTAAACATAACTTTTATATGCACCGGGAAACCAAAAAAAAATTTGTGTGAATCACTTTATTGCAATATTTGCTTTATTGTGGTGGTCTGGAACTGAACCCGCAGTATCTCCGAGATGCCTGTACTGGGTGATTTCAACCTCTCCACTCTGGCGTCGGAGGTGGCCCCAGAGTTCATTATTTATTATATTGATTTATATAATATAATATTTATATTGCCCATCTTGCAGTCACAACTCTGGGCAGCAAATTCATGATTAAAAAAACCAACAGAACAAGAATAAATAATTCTAAACAACAATAACACTGGCACCTGAGGACAATCAAACTCAAACCACATAATCCCAGTCATTTAAAAAAGAACCACAATGACAGGCTCACCCAACCTACAGGCCCCATGCTCAGGGGAACATCCAGTTCTTCAAGGATTTGGGATTTCCCAAGTATACATTGGTCTGACTCATGTGACAGGTCACAATTTAGATCTGGTGTTCAGCTAGGAGTGGATGTGTCATGCTCTGGTTCTGGGTGAGTTTTCCATTAGTCCACTGTCATAAACAGATCACTTCCTTGTGAGAATAGGGTCAATTAGAGCTATCAACCTCTGTATGGAGGAGGGCCCATTAAGATGGCCCACCCAGACATCTGATGGATCTCGCAAGCTTCTTTGCAGTGCTTGGGGATTTTCCCAGTGTTCTAGAGAACTATTCTGTTAGGCGGCTTGCTGACTTCTGTGGACCCAGTATCTGGAGGCTATCAATGTGTGGATGGGGAAAAACAGGCTCTGAATCAGTCCAAACAAGTCGGACTAAATGTAGACTTGAAGGCCATCTGATTCTAGGATAGCACCATCTTTGACTCGTGATGCTGTTATGTTTCCTCAGAAAGAGCAGGCTTACCAACTGAGGGTCCTCCTGGACTCTCTGCTCCTGCTCTAAGATCAGTTGGAGACTATGGCCAGAAAGGCCTTTGCACAGCTTCAGCGACATGCCTGGAACAGGATGCATTAGATGTGGTCACTCATGCCCTTATCTCTAGGTTACATTATTGTAACTCGCTCTACATGGGGCTTGAAGACCACCTGAAAACTTCAGCTGGTCCAGAATGTAGTGGCATGCATGCTCAGTGGTCAGTCACGATACTGCCATGGTACACCTCTGCTGCGGGAGCTGCACTAGTTATGAGTTGGTTTCTGAGTGCAATTCAAGGTGCTGGTCGCTACCTACAAAGCCGTATATGGCTCAGTTTCTGTTCATCCTATACAAGGAGATATGGAGCACCTGCTAAGAATCCCATCCTATCGGGTGGTAGGGTGGAAAGGGGCTGAGCAACAGGCATTCTCTGTAACAGCTCCCTCCTTTCAAATAGCTTCACCCCGCTCGAGGGGAAGCCCCACCCTCACAGTCTTTTGGCAGCAGCTGAAAACATGACTCTGTACCAGTGGTGCCATATTCAATAAGTTCAACACATTGCTTTTAACATCAATCAAAATGTAATTGGTTTACTTATTTAATAAGAATTTTATTAGATTTAAAGCAAGGATAAAAAACTACAAAAAAGAAAAAAAACTACAGAAAGAAAAAGAAAAAAACTAAGAAGGTGTGAAAACACAAGAAGAAATAATTTTTAAAGATTACATAAAGAGGTGACTTCCGACTTTCAACACCAAGAATATACAGCAATTTCCATAACCAATCCCTTACTCTATATCAAATCACATTATTTCTATAAATAATTCCGTTAGCACATTATAAAAATCACTAAATACAATTGCTCCCTCCCCTTATATTAAAAGAAAAGTAAATACATAAACCTTCTAATCAACTTCTCCCCCCAAAGGCAACATTTATTTAATTTAATTCCTACCACTATGCTATACATTTCTGTCTATTATAGTAAAGATCAAACTAAAAAGCATATAAATAGTCTGTTCTTATAATTAATATTACTACGATTACAACGATCCTAATCATATTAAACCTAAAACCAAGCATTTATTATTATACCTTATTAATCTTAATCCAAGTTGTTAAAAAGGAATGAAGTCAAACAAGCCCAAAAAGCAATCCAAATGAACCTTCTTAAACCCTTATCCCACTTCAAAATAAACCAAGAATCTACATATCTCCACAGTACACACACAACATTTTTCATAAAGAAATCAGACAGCCCAACTGCCCCCCTTAAAAACTCCGACTTCTCAGCAGAAAACCTCCCATAGATAATGACCCCTTCCTTCCCATAACATTCCATCAGAAAAACAATTTCATTTGTGGCTTGCAATTCGATCTGTCCCTTTAATTTCTTCAACTCAACAATCCGATCGTCGTCTGGCATTTCAACAGAAGCCTCGATCTCACTGTCAGTAGAAACATTTCTATCATTGTCAAGCTCTTCAATTTCTTCCACAACGTCCCCGGCCAGATGACACATTTTAGAGCTGATATTTTCTACAATGTCCTGAATATCTTGCATAATGACTTGACAAGAATCAAAAAGAATCTGTTTAAGGTTTCAATGGAAATCTGAGAAAGTCTGCTTGAAATCTTCCATGTCTGTGCAGTAGATTATGGTGCCCCCTGGGTACTTAACCAGCAAAAGGAGGAGCTAATAGAAAAATTCCGAGACGTGTTTACACAAGTGAAAGTATGGTAACAGACAGCTCCCCAGGGAAAGTAGCAGCAGAAAGCTGGAGATTCAAAACAGCAGATTCAATGTGTAAGAAAATATTAAAATCTTCAAATTCAATGCAAAAATAATATCAGGGAGACAATTATTTACTCTCAATCCTCCTTAGTATTTGGATGGGAAATAAGCCAAAACTTTAAAAAATTTAAAAAAAAATTAATCCCAAAAATAACGATAGGCACCAAGAGAGATCTCTTCTCCTTGCTGTAGAAAGCCTCTCTTAGGGTACATAAACTTAAAAAAATATAAATTGGGTGATTTAGAAATGGGGTGGCCGGTTTTAATGTCCCTTAAAGGCTACAGTGCGGCTTGGAAATGGTGACGTCCCCGCCTCCTGGCGTCTCTTACCAGATTAGCGCGAACGCTGCTGCAAGATGCCATTCTGGAGGGCAAATGGGATAATTCCGAGTATTTTCTTTGTCCAGGAAAACACTCCAGGGCATCAAGAAAAGCCTGCCTGAGCCCAAAAAAACTGCCACGTTGTCAGTTCTGCCTGCGGAGCTCGCGGGCACAACTGTTCAGTCCGCCATGTCCCCACCGGAAGTTGTAATTGGTTTACTATTAGTTGACATTACAGGTAGTCTTTGATTTACGACCATTCATTTAGTGACTGTGTGAAGTTACGAAGGCACTGAAAAAAGTGACTTACGACCAGTCCTCGCACTTACGACTGCCACAGCATTCCCACGGTCGTGTGATCAAAATTCGGGCGCTTGGCAACCAGCATGTATTTACAACGGTTGCAGCATCCCAGGGTCACGTGATCGCCGTTTGCGACCTTCCCAGCCAGCTTCCGACAAGCAAAATCAATGGGAGAAGCCGGATTCGCTCAACGACCATGTGATTCACTTAACAAACACATGATTCGCTTAACGACCCAGACAAAAAATGTCGTAAAATTGGGCGTGATCACATGATGCCTCACTTAACAACAGCATCACTTAGCGACTGAAGTTCTAGTCCAAATTGTGGTCGTAAGTCGAGGACTACCTCTAGATTGACTTCTGTTTTTATGTAAATTCTGTAAGCCACCTAGAGTCCTTGCAGTTTCAGGCAGGAGATCAATCTCATAAATGAAGAATCAGTGTTCGTTCATAGGTTTTGTAAATTCCTCTTTGCAAGTCCATCCAGAGGTCTCCTCACTGAGACAGTGGGCATCTCTGTTGCCATTGCTCCACTTTTCCCCTGACAGAAAAGGACAACTGTCAGCTCTAGAGCTGGTGATGTTATTCACCTTCCTTTGGAAGCATCAGGAATGGGAAGAAAAGGAAGAAAAAAAGCCCTTCCCTCCTATACTTCCTGTCCTGGCTTCCCCTCCGTTAGTCCGTGGGAGAGTTTTGCTTGAGTGCAAATTCAGTTCTGCCGTGCTTTGCTCCAAGAGTTTGGAAGTCTTTGTTTCAATGCTGATTACTATACTGGTATAATAAGAAGCCGTTGAATTGTGGCTTTCAGTTTTGTGCGCTCTGTTACAATGGACAAATGGAAAGACATTGAATTGGAGAAAATGAAGGCCGGTGGTAACCTTAAATTCCGAGAGTTTTTAGAGTCTCAAGATGATTATGATCCTTGCTGGTCATTGCAAGAGAAGTACAACAGCAAAGCTGCAGCACTCTTCAGAGATAAGGTAAATCCAATTAAGCATAATTTCAGCCTTCCTGGACCTTGATTATTTCAAAACCTCGATCTATGATTCTGCATTTCTGTGAATGTTAACCTGTTTAGATGAGAAAGAGACTGATCTACAACATCAGAATTTCCCTCTCTATTTTAGCTTCTGCAGTATATAATTTTTGACAAATAGAACACTGAGTTTAGTTTAGGTTATTATGAAGGGTATGCATGAAACAGAAAAATGTGTATTGTTTCACACCCAAAACCTTAGTTTCATGCTTGAAACACTCAAAGTGCACCCTTTCACATTTTGAGTTGGAAATAATTTGCACATCCCTACTCAAATCTACGCCACTCAAAACAGCCACGGTTTGTTTCATGCCAGAATGAAACACTCAGCAAAACGCAGGACTTTCATTCTCAGAACAATCAAAACAGCTGTTTTGAGTTCGCAACACTTCACAGCCACAGCGTTTTGCGTATCCCTAGATATTATTGAAGAGTGTCTCTTTTTCTGGAAAGTTAAGTGCTTTTTTTGAAGGGGGTAGAAAAGTGAACATGGCTGTGTTTTGTCTGCACTTGTTCCATTTTTGCAGTTCTGCAAACTCTCATCGCCTGCCCAAATAAACTATGTGCTGTTTATTGAACCATAAAAATAGTGTTTGTCTTCCAAGGCTAAGTGGTAAGGACCTGCAAAGATCAGCATTCCTTGTGGCTCATCTGGAATTGTCAGACGCATTCTCTTCTTGAAATTCACCCAAGCATCCTTGCCATTAGCATTAAGGCATTCTTACTGGGCCTGGCTGTTTATTTTTATTTTTCTCTTTCAAGCTGTCTTAACTGACGGCTGTGGTCACGTCTTGTTATGAGTATCAACAAGCCCATGGCTGTTTCCCTGACCCAAGCCCTTGGGACAGAACTGTGTGCGTCCCTGCCATTCCTTACCCCCTGCATGGCTGCTGTCCAAGCACCCAGAATAAATGGGGGGGGGGGGGTTGTGGGGCATATGTGCCTCCCAGGACTTCCTTTGTGGTCCCAGAACTCCCAAGAGCAAGCTAAGTTGAACATTTTAGATCGGTTTTGGGAGGAGATAAAAGGGTGAGGAGCGAATTAGTGCCTAAAGAGCCCGTTTGCTGTAGTGGGTAAGGTGCTGATCTAGAAACCAGGAGATTCTGGATTCTAGTCCTCCCTTAGGCATCAAAGCCGGCTGGGTGACTTTGGGCCTGTCACTCTCTCTCAGCCCAACTCACCTCACAGGGTGGTGGTTGTGGGGAAAATAGGCAGGAGTATTAGGTATGCTCGCCACCTTGAGTTGACACACTCCCTCTATATATGTATATATGAATAGGCAGAATAAAAATATCATCACCATCAAACCCTTTCACCAATAGTAATATAAGAACGGTTTTCTCCAAATTGGCCTATTAGTCTTATTGGGATCTAAGGAATAGATGCATTTTGCCACTTAAGAAAAGAGAGAGTCCCAAAATGTTGGCTGTACCTACTTGGATAGCAATCGAAGAGAATATTTGTAGCTCAGGGTTGAACTGTGGAGTCCTTGGTGTTCTCTGAGCCTTGTTGTTTTCTTGCAGACGTTTCATTGCCAGTGCACTGAAGGTGTTGCCTAGTCGGGCAATGAAACGTCTGCAAGAAAACAACAAGGCTCAGAGAGCACCAAGGACTCCAGACTACTTGGATAGCATTGATAACATCTTCGTGTCACTGGCCAGAGCCCCAGGCAGGGCAGAAAGAGGAAATCGAGACTCAAACTAGAAAAAGTTACCTGTCTCTATCTTAGAACAAGTGTCAGAGATATTTTATAGGTCTTAGACGCCAATCGTATTTGACCCATCCTGTTCCTGTGGTGCCAAAGGAAACAGAATTTGTTTATTTAAAATACTTTTTTCTTTAGGTGGCCATGTTGGCTGAAGGTAAAGAATGGTCTATTGAAACATCTGCTGCTCGAAACTGGAGTCCTCCGCAGCCCAAAGTTGCTTTGTCTTCAGCTCATCGGTAGACATTCCTTTGTTTTGCTTATATTTTAAGGCTATAATTTTAACTACCAAAACAATAATTTGAGCAATACAGCTAAACGTTAAAGAGTGTTTATGTACGTGTAAGTTGCAGCTTTACATCTCTTGCTCTGTTCTCCAGCGAGGGTTTACCATTCACTCGTTTTCTCCTGAGCAAAAAGCAGAATATAAATCTGACAGACAAAACAAGCAAATTAACTAAAAATAGATGCATTTGTGAGCAAAGGGCAGATTTGCCATGTCTGCTCAGAGAGATTTCGTGTTTGTGCCCAACTTGCATGCAGCCTTCCTAGGTTAGCAGTAGGGTAGCAATTTGCATGATGCATTATGAGACAAGAAACCTGCACTTATAATTTATATATTTTGTCTTTTGTATGATTTCATTTTTATGTTGTTATTTTCTGCAGAAGCTCTGTGGGGCAACCGCAGAATGTTGGTATCACTTCTGATAAAGCATTTGAAGACTGGTTAAATGATGAAGTTGGTTCCTATCAGAGGTAAATAGTTTATATGGAATTCAGCAAAAGGCCTTGAAGAACCTTTTATTTTATGCCTCAAGTCAGTTTAAACTCACCCTGAGTTAAAACTAACTGCCTGGAGAAGTCCCTGCAGTTTTCTTGGCAAGGTTTTTCAGAAGTGGCTTGCCATGGCCTTCTTCCTAGGGCTGAGAGAGAGGGACTGGCCCAAGGTCACCCAGCCGGCTTTCATGCCTAAGGCGGGACTAGAACTCTCAGTCTCCTGGTTTGCCACTGGCTCCTTCCTAGGGCTGAGAGAGAGGGACTGGCCCAAGGTCACCCAGCTGGCTTTCATGCCTAAGGCGGGACTAGAACTCTCGGTCTCCTGGTTTGCCATTGGCTCCTTCCCAGTGCTGAGAGACGGACTGGCCCAAGGTCACCCAGCTGGCTTTGTATCTAAGGTGGGACTAGAACTCAGTCTCCTGGTTTCTAGCCTGGTGCCTTTACCATGACACCTAACTGGCTCTCACAGCACTTTAAAGACCAGCAGATGTATTTTGATTATAAATAGCTTGTCCTTCCTTCCTTTCGTGTTCCAATTCAGCGGCCAAGAGAATCGCTATGTGGGGTTTGGGAACACAGTTACTCCTCCAAAAAAGGAAGATGACTTCCTCAATAATGCCATGTCTTCTCTTTATTCAGTAAGTTGATGTTTTTCTTAAGTGTGCTAATTTAAGACATTGCTTGACTTTGCTATCATTTCTAATATTTTTTTAAATAATAAAGTTAGGAATCCTATCTATCTATCTATCTATCTATCTATCTATCTATCTATCTATCTAATTTATCACCGCCCATCTCCCCCCAAAGGGGGACTCTGTATGATTGGGTGGTTTTACTCCTGTCTGGAGTAACAGTTGAAAAGATTTACAGTTTTAGATTATTTTAGCCATTAGAGTATAATCTTGAAAAATGAAGAACTGTACACTGGGAATTAGTTGGATAAAAGTGTGTGAATGTCTTTGTGTGTGTATATATATTTTCCTAGCATCCCAAGCAAAAATGATAATTTACTCCTACCTGATTGATCATTATTTTTAGTTTACAAGTCTGTAATATTTCATTCCATACTATAAGATTGCAATATAACAATATTTGTGCTAACTGAGGGACTGTGTCTTGGTGCTAACCTTTCTTACTTCCATATAGGCTTTTCAGTAAATGCTGACTCAGTAGCTGGGTGCATGAAATGGAAAATACATTTCAAATAACCCATTACATTCTGATAAACCATTTCAGATCAGTGGAGGCCTTGGTGCTCTCTGAGCCTTGTTGTTTTCTTGCAGACGTTTCATTGCCAGGCTAGGCAACATCTTCAGTGTGAAAAGGGAGTGGGACCTGCTCTCTGTTTATCTACCCTGGCTTGTCCTGCCTGTGTTGGTGGGGGTGTTTCAGATCATTTCAGATCAGATCAGAATATTTTAGTTCAGGGTTTTGAACAAAACAAAATTTAAAGGGATCCCAGGATGATATTACAGGGCAAGGAGGACATGGCTGGTACAGATTGTCCTCCTCCTCCCATTTAGCATGGCACCAGATCATGCATCGCCTGGTCTTCCCACCACCTTCCCTGCCTCCCCTCCTCTCTACCCTGCTGGCTGCCATTGCTGATAACTCCATGCAGCATCTCTCCCTGGCCCACCTGCCCTTCCTGATCTTCTCAGCACCTCTCTCTTCCTGCTGCGGCCATCAAGGTCCACATCTACCTTGGCCAAGGAAAACCTTCAGCTGCGGCTTTTTCCTACTTTTAACCCCCCCCCCCAGCACTTCTGTCACAAAAAGCCATGTTTTGGTCTGTATCTGACACAAATATCCCCTTTTGTCCCCCAGACTGACCAGAACATATTTGTGTTATATGCACTCAAATATACACTAAAGCAGTGTTTTTCAAATTTGGCTGGGGAATTCTGGGAGTTGAAGTCCACACTTCTTAAAGGTGCCAAGTTTGAAAAACACTGCTGTAAAGTTTTGGAAGGGTGAAGGGGAGTGGCTGAAAATGTTGCTGCCTGCAGCTGATCTGGGCCAGCTAAAACGAAGCAGAAGTGAAACCAACTCTTCCTTCAGGTTTCATTCTATGTAAATAACAGAACCATATTTTACTTGAAGCTGTGATAGTAGACCTGGAGATCTGGAAGTGGCAGCCAAGATCTGAAACGTAGAGCATCTTTGAAAATTTATTTATTTTACTTATTAAATTTATGCACCACCCATCTCACTATAAAAGTGACTCTGGGTGGCTTAAAAGGTAAAGGTAAAGGATCCCCCCCGTACATTTGTGCAGTCATGTCCGACTCTAGGGGCCGGTGCTCATCTCCGTTTGTTAGCCGAAGAGCCAGCGTTGTCCGAAGACGCTTCCACGGTCATGTGGCCTCATGACATGCGCAGAACGCTGTTACCTTCCCACCGAAGTGGTACCTATTGATCTACTTGCATTTGCATACTTTCGAACTGCTAGGTTGGCAAGAGCTGGGGCGAGTGCGGGAGCTCACTCCGTCATGCGGGACTCGGGACTAGGGATTCGAACCTCCAAACTTGCAATCTTCCGATCGACAAGCCTGGCGTCTTACCCGCTGAGCCACCACGCACCCTGGGTGGCTTGTTGTTGTTGTTCAGTCGTTCAGTCGTGTCCGACTCTTCGTGACCTCATGGACCATAGCACGCCAGGCCTTCCTGTCCTCCACTGTCTCTCGGAGTTTACTCAAATTCATGTTCATTACATCGGTGATGCTATCTAACCATCTCATCCTCTGCCGTCCCCTTCTCCTTTTGCCCTCAGTCTTTCCCAGCATCAGGGTCTTTTCCAGTGAGTCCTCTCTTCTCATTAGGTGGCCAAAGTATTTGAGCTTCAGCTTCAGCATCTGTCCTTCCAATGAGCAGTCAGGGTTGATTTCCTTTAGGATTGACTGGTTTGACCTCCTTGCAGTCCAAGGGACTCTCAAGAGTCTTCTCCAGCACCACAGCTCGAAAGCATCAATTCTTCGGCGCTCAGCCTTCCTTATGGTCCAACTCTCACAGCCATACATTGCTACTGGAAAAACCATAGCTTTAACTATACGGACCTTTGTCGGCAAGGTGATGTCTCTGCTTTTTAATATGCTGTCTAGGTTTGCCATAGCTTTCCTTCCAAGGAGCAAGCGTCTTTTAATTTCATGGCTGCAGTCACCGTCTGCGGTGATCTTGGAGCCCAAGAAAATGAAATCTGTCACTGCTTCCATTTCTTCCCCTTCTATTTGCCAGGAAGTGATGGGACCAGATGCCATGATCTGGGTTTTTTTAATGTTGAGTTTCAAGCCAGCTTTTGCACTCTCCTCTTTCACCCTCATCAAGAGGCTCTTTAGTTCCTCTTCACTTTCTGCCATTAGGGTGGTATCGTCTGCATATCTGAGGTTGTTGATATTTTTCCCGGCAATCTTAACTCCGGCTTGTGATTCATCCAGCCCGGCATTTCTCATGATGTACTCTGCATATAAGTTAAATAAGCAGGGTGATAATATACAGCCTTGTCGTACTCCTTTCCCAATTTTGAACCAGTCGGTTGTTCCATGTCCGGTTCTAACTGTTGCTTCTTGACCCACATACAGGTTTCTCAGGAGACAGGTAAGGTGGTCTGGTACTCCCATCTCTTTAAGAATTTGCCACAGTTTGTTGTGATCCACACAATCAAAGGCTTTAGCGTAGTCAATGAAGCAGAAGTAGATGTTTTTCTGGAACTCTCTTGCTTTTTCCATGATCCAGCGAATGTTGGCAATCTGATCTCTAGTTCCTCTGCCTCTTCGAAACCCAGCTTGCACTTCTGGTAGTTCTCGGTTCACATGCTGCTGAAGCCTAGCTTGTAGGATTTTGAGCATAACCTTGCTGGCATGTGAAATGAGTGCAATTGTACGGTAGTTTGAACATTCTTTGGCATTGCCTTTCTTTGGAATTGGAACGTAAACTGACCTTTTCCAATCCTGTGGCCACTGTTGAGTTTTCCAAATTTGTTGGCATATTGAGTGCAGCACTTTAACAGCATCATCTTTTAGGATTTTAAATAGCTCAGCTGGGATACTGTCTTCTCCGCTAGCTTTGTTGTTAGTAATGCTTCCTAAGGCCCACTTGACTTCACTCTCTAGGATGTCCGGCTCAAGGTCAGTGACCACACCATCGTATTTATCAGGGATATTAAGATCTTTCTTGTATAGTTCTTCTGTGTATTCTTGCCACCTCTTCTTAATCTCTTCTGCTTCTGTTAGGTCCCTGCCTTTTTTGTCCTTTATCATGCCCATCTTTGCACAAAACGTTCCCTTGATATCTCCGATTTTCTTGAAGAGATCTCTAGTCTTCCCCATTCTATTGTTTTCCTCGATTTCTTTGCATTGTTCATTTAAGAAGGCCTTCTTATCTCTCCTTGCTATTCTCTGGAATTCTGCATTCAGTTGTTTATATCTTTCCCTTTCTCCCTTGCCTTTTGCTTCCCTTCTTTCCTCAGCTATTTGTAAAGCCTCATCAGTCAGCCACTTTGCTTTCTTGCATTTCTTTTTCTTTGGGATGGTTTTAGTTGCTGCCTCCTGTACAATGGCTTACATTACATTAAATTACATTCAATTCCCTTTTGCAAATTTCCCATTTCTGTCTTAAGTGCATGGACTCTGCACCAGTGAACAGCTGTGGCTACGTTTTGTGCATTCCAGGTACAGACTCATGTCCAAATGTGTAAGCTAGGTGCTTTTAGACATAATTGCATATTAAAACAGTGTCTCCATGAAGCAGGATTACTGACTTTCTATCTCTTTTTTCAGGGATGGAGTAGTTTCACAACTGGAGCAAGCAAGATCGCGTCTGCAGCTAAAGAGGGTGTAAGTAAACATTCTGACTGGCAAATGGATTTATTCATTATATTCTCTGATGGATTTCTTTTTGAAACTTTTTTACAGGAAGAAGTCTCATAAAAACGTTATGAGTCATAACTAATAGCCAAAAACTAATGCTAGTTTTCCGTCCCCCCACATATTTTGGCTCAGCTAAATTTGTTAAATATTTCTTGACATTATGGTGATTTTGTCAAGTTTTGGGAAATTACTGGCCACATTTGCATTGAATAGTAAGCCAGGTTTGTAACAAATTTGCTTCTGTATATTGCACATGTATGCTTCTATATAAAGTACATTCAGTCCATTTGACTCTTAGTTTAGTAGATGCGGGTGAAGAGAAGAAATGAGAAATGCCTTGTCTGCTATGCCACCTGAACATGGCTGTCCTGACGTTTTTTCTCACTACAAACCAGGGTTCATAAACCAGACCTGAACCCTTAGCTAGGATCCTGAATTCAGATCAGATGCTTAGCAAGCCATTCCTGATTTATGTAACCCATCACATCATAGGAACCAAGCAGCAGCCAATCACTTGCATGCATAAGAACTCAATTTATTTACAGAAACTGTATGAATGCCACCACTCCAATGAAACCTTAGTGGGTGTATTGATAAGTGTCCACGCCTCTTTGATCAGGGGCTAGGGCAATTGATTCTTTTAGATCCAGAGATAATAGCACACCAGTGGATAAAGAAACTTAAAGCTTTATTATAGACAAACAAAGTTAAACATAGTCTAAACACAGTTTACAAAGCATAACAAGCATAGCATAGCATACAGAAATACATAATACATACATACCAAGCAAACAAGGTGATACCTAATCTCCCATAGGCTGCCAGGAGCCCTCTAATAAGGACAGCGGAGATACCCCAAGGTGGCAATTTTCACAGCACCCAGCACTCAGGCCTGTGTGGACTCCCAAACTCCAAATACAATCCTAAGGTTTTTATTAAAGCCTGGCTCCCCAAACCCCGTGACCAAGTTTCCATGGCACTGAAGCTGTATGGCCTGACCTTGACTGGGATTCTTCATGTGGTCCCGGCACCTGACCATGACATCATTCTAATAACATGGGAAACCATCAGATAAGCAAGTGCTTAAGCATAACAATTTCTTATCATCCCCCCCCCCATTCCAAGCCGCTAAAGGAGTGGCTGGAGGAGTGAACCTAACAAGCTGGGGACTTTCTCTCCCCCCACTTCCCAAAGAGATATGTTCTGAAGGGCTGCTGGAGGAGTGAACATATACCTCTTCTCTCCCCCCTCTCATGCCAAACAGCAACAAAAACAAGCCAATTAAACATCAGTATAACTCAAAATAAACTCTAATCTCCTAGGTGTGGGGAAGGAAATTCAAAACATGCCACCTAACTCCTCGAAATACAAAGGTCTTCCGCAGGTTGCCATTACAGTGGGCCGTGCTTTTGTGAATGGTACTGATTGCAGCTGTCATGTGAAGCAACAGCTTGTCTGAACCCTTCCTCAGAGAAGAGTTATCTTTTAAAATATCTGCCACTGAATGCTGTAAGCAGTGGTAGTCCAACCCATTTTGCTGCCTAGAGCAGAGTCCAAACTGCATATGTCTTCTGCAGGACCAAAACTTGTTGCACTGATCAGATACGATTTTTGTCTTCATTTAGTTTTCCCCATCCTACCCACACATTTATAGAGCTTCCTTTTGTTGTTTATTTGTTCAGTCACTTCCGACTCTTCGTGACTTCACGGACCAGCCCATGCCAGAGCTTCCTGTCGGCCGTCGCCACCCCCAGCTCCCCCACGGTTGAGTCTGTCACCTCTAGAATATCATCCATCCATCTTGCCCTTGGTCGGCCCCTCTTCCTTTTGCCTTCCACCTTCCCCAGCATCAGCATCTTCTCCAGGGTATCCTGTCTTCTCATTAGGTGGCCAAAGTACTTCAGTTTTGCTTTTAATATCATTCCCTCGAGTGAGCAGTCTGGCTTTATTTCCTGGAGTATGGACTGGTTTGATGTTCTTGCAGTCCAAGGCACTCTCAGAATTTTCCTCCAACACCACAGTTCAAAAGCATCTATCTTCCTTCGCTCAGCCTTCCTTATGGTCCAGCTCTCGCAGCCATAGGTTACTACAGGGAATACGTGGCCAAAGTACTTCAGTTTTGCCTTTAATATCATTAATTTAATATCATTTTAGGAAATATCAAAACATTCTGGAAAGGACCATCTAGGCCAGTATTCCATTTCCAACAAAAACTAGCGTTTCTCTCAAAACAAGATCTTGACATGACTGTGCACATATCTACATAATCAGTAGGTTCTTATATTCCAAAGTATATCGCCTTGGCTTGTGGACATTTTTTATCTAATTTCTGTAGATTTATTTCATCTTTTAAAAAGCTGTTGTTTTTACTTTTCTAATCATTTTCAAAAAGCATGTTTGGGAATGGCCAAGATGTTTACAGATAGCTGACTTCAGGAGAAATTGTAATGTTAAGTGGCCTTGAATAACCAGCCTACATTGTTTTCATGCACTGCTTTCTAGTATCTTTTAGACCATCTGCTGTTTAAATGTAAAATGGCTTAGGTATTTCATTGCAATATTAAGTAAGCATGGTTCTTACAAATGTGTAAAAATATTGCTTAGACTAGTATTTCTCAACCTCGGCAACTTTAAGATGTGTGGACTTCAATTCCCAGAATTCTCCAGCCAGCCATGCTGGCTGGGGAATTCTGGGAGTTGAAGTCCACACATGTTAAAGTTTTCAAGGTTGAGAAACACTGGCTTAAACTGTTAAATGTGAAGGCTCACAATGAAAAGTTATAAAACTTGTTGCCCCCCAAAAATATTATTACTGAGATGATGTCTGTAATAATAGCACTTATATTTGCCATCTTACCTTGCATTTTCTTGTTTTTGCATCTGTGTGTTCTCTGTTTTTTTCCTTATAGTTTTCAAACTTGATAGATTCATAAGATTGTTTCAGAAAGGTATGAAAGATGGTCAGCCTAATGAAAAATAAAGGAATAAGTAGAATATGTTTGGGTAGTGTTAAAAACGAAAGAAAGGAGGCGAAGCGCTTTCAATTGGGGCATCTGCTTCTGAGACAGGACTTCATCAAAGCCTCCTTCAGTACTTGGTATTGCATCCCAACCACCACAGCCCTTACCGCACTGAGAAAATGTGTAGTTCTCCTCTATAACTATTCAGTTTTCCACATTTCCCCCAACATGGATCAACACTGCTCTTACTGAATTTTTTTTTTTGTGCAAGACCCTCCTGTTTTTGCTAGACTCCTTCTTTTCTGCTTGCAGGGATGTGTATGTTCTTCTGCCCCAGCTTGCCGTTCTCAGGCATCCTCCAGATGTATTTGGATCATAATTTAAAAACCTCCTGTGTGGATGGACTCTAATAATACATAATTTAGGATCTGGGGACATCGTGGTTGCCAGTTCCGTCAGGTGGTAGGAGTTAGGCATACTTAAAAAAAAAATTAAAAGAATGTTAGAATTTGCAGAGTGTTTGAAGTTTTGATCTCCAAAAGGACATACTGTATGCGATTGAAATAAGCCAGTTTTGCTTTTGTCAACAGGCTACCAAGTTTGGATCTCAAGCAACTCAAAAGGTAACTCTCACAAACTACTGAACACTAGAAACCTTTTCTTGGTTCTCTTTTCCTTGCAGTTTGGTTTCCTGAATCTTCTAACACAGATCACTCTGTGTTTCTTAAATAGCAGATGAAAGCATGGGGTTAATCTATTGACTCTTTAGCTGGCTAGTTAGTTATTTGCTGCCGTGTTGAACAATATCTATAGTGTTAGTGAGAATCTGCTTTTAAACCCCTTGTTTTTGTCCTTGGCAGCAGCTTGTGTTAGCAGTAAATTGTACAGTCAAGTTTCAGGCTGTTGGAATAACCCAGTACAGCAACCTTGTTAGACTTCGGTAGCAAGGCCCGCCTTATTTCTTATCCTTTCCAAATGCAGGTGGAAACAACTTTCCACAGCTTATTCAGCTGTATCCTGGGACTTCTGATTGCAACAGGCTGGATGATAACTCTTTGATTTGTATTATGTATGTTTCCTGTGGTGTTTCCAGCTCTGCCAATCTTCCTGTCCCAGATACCCCAGCAATCAGCAGCAATGCACAACACCACTCAAGGGAACATCAATAGCTATGCTTCGGTATTATGCCAAACCTGGTATATAATTCGCCAGATTGGA
The DNA here is from genome assembly GCA_023362775.1 of Charina bottae. Classification (NCBI taxonomy): domain Eukaryota; kingdom Metazoa; phylum Chordata; class Lepidosauria; order Squamata; family Charinaidae; genus Charina; species Charina bottae. The sequence continues at coordinate 120,447,354 of JALMGJ010000003.1, forward strand.
TTTTATATTTATATTTGTATTTATTATATTATATTATATTATATCATATCATATTTTATTTATATTGTATTTTAATCTTCTTTTTATTGTAAACCGCCCAGAGTCCCCCGTTGGGGGAGATGGGCGGTCATATAAATTTAAATAATAAATAAATAAATATAAGAAGATAAAATGGAAAGTTATGAACTTAGGTTCAGTTTATACTCTTCTTGTACATCACATGATTTATACGTATCTTACATTTTGCCTGCCAACTACTGAATGAATTATTGTCATATTAAGACTTTCCCTTGACACAGACGAATTAAGGAGACTGAATACATCTACAGAGCAAACTGTCTAATGCAGTGTTTCTCAACCTCAGCGACTTGAACGGGTATGGACTTCAACTCCCAGAATGCTGGCTGGGGAATTCTGGGAGTTGAAGTCCATACCCGTTCAAGACGCTGAGGTTGAGAAACACTGGTCTAATGTAATGTCGGAATAGATACCATGATCCCTGCATAAAACTATATAACCTCTTATTATTGTTTAGAACCATCACATGCCCACTCCAAATATTCAGTTTATGAGAGAGTGTCTGAGTGAGAATTGCTTCAGGAGTAAATCATTCCTTGAGGTTTAGGGATGCTATACTGAAGTTCCAGTGGGAGACAGTGGCTGCCATACAGTCATACCTTCGTGGTACCATTTGTAGGAACTGACTTGTCCACATGCGGAGTGGCACAGATGAATAGTGCGGCTCTTGTGATTGTGTGAACCTTTCTTCAAGTGGGCATTGTTGTGGAGGTTATGTCTGGAAAGCCGGTTCATATAAGTGTCACTTCTGTTTAGCTTATCTCCCATGGTGACCGTATATATGCCAGAAGAGCTTGCATCATAGGTAAAAAGCCCAACTACTTGGGGGTCATATTTGTGCTAATAACATTTAATACACTTTTGCTAGAATTTCCTGTTTGTGGGAAGCTGCTGTAAATTTTCCCCAAATTGTGTAAAATAAAATTTAGAATGTTTTGAGGTCTGTATTTGATTTGGAAACAAGCAAGTGTCCAGTGAAAGTAAATCAGTTTCATTATATGTTCAGGCTCTATATAAGTACAAGTAGTCCTCACTTAACAACCACAATAGGGACTGGAAAAGTGGTTGTTAAGCGGTGCGGTCGTTAAGTGAGTCACCATGTGACCGGATCCGATTTCATTACCATTTTTATGATGGTCGTTAAGCAAATCCAGCTTCCCCAATGGACGTTTTTTGCTGGAAACCAGCAAAGAGGATCGCAAATCGTGATCACATGACTGCAGGATGCTGCAGCTGGTTGTAAATGTGAGCCAGCTGCCCAGTGCCCAAACTGCAATCATGTGATCGCAGGGGTGGTGCAACGGTTTGCAACAGTCATAAGTGCGAATACAGGTTGTAAAGCACTTTTTCTGGGGCTGTCATAACTTTGGATCATCATTAAATGAACAGTCGTTAAGCGAAAACTACCCGTATAGTAAATTGTGGGAGATCTTAAGCCAGGGGTTGTCAATAAAGATTCAGCCCTAAGATGTGATTTTGCTCTCCGAAGTAAGAGGAGCTTTTGGTTGAAAACAGTAAGCACACCATAATCACACACAATGTTTGTTTTTGGGGAAGGGAATATTTGGGCTCCAATGCATTAATACCCAGGGCCAGGAAGTTTGCAACCCCTGTCTTAAGCCTTTATCTGAATTTAAAGAAGATATTTGCTTCTTAAACAGGATAGGATTATTTTGATATACCTTGTTTTCCTTTCATTCTTTCTAACAGAAGTCATAGTGCTTCCATAGCTGCTAGCTTAAAATCTTGTTAAGTAGTATTAGTAGCCACACACATATTTTGTTATTCAAAGCACTAGAGATATTCACAACATTTTGAATCAAACTGATCTGAATTCAAAACACCTTGTCTTGAACATAAAACACCTAGTTTTGAATGAGCATCAGGCACTTGAAACATGTGATGGATTTTTTCCCCATCTTCTTTGCCTATTTTATATTAGAAGGGTGCCTGAAAGAAAGTGTTTTGAATTTGAAATGCTTCAGGTCGAAACAGTTTGCACTCCATTACCAAGCACTGAACTGGAATTAGCTATCCTCAGCTTTCCTGACAAGCCGCTTCAGCAGCCCGGTTCCTTCCTTTTTCAGATGGGGTTGTGGTAAATGACAACCAGTTTCTCAAATTAGCAAGTTGAGCTTTCAGTCTGGCTGCCATGCCTATTTGGCAAATCGATGTGGCATGTTAAACAACAGATTTGCCACTTTTGTTAGTAGGAATAAATATCTTGCTTTCTTGCCTAGGATAAAATGAGTGCTTTAGATCTTTTGCTAAAAGTTGGTTCTTCTGCTTCCTTGTGCTGCCTGGGTGCAAAGTTTTGGGGCCAGAAGCAGCAGGCAGAGCCGGTAAAGCCCTCTCTTCTTGTGCATGGGTGCTTTGTAACTGTGCTAAATTTGTACATCTTGCTGCTAGCTGTGTTTTCCCTTTCACCTTTTATCCTCCCCCACACACACACTCGGGGCAAAGCCACCGTCATTTTTGTCAAACGGTACTGTCTGCATCTTCCTGTAACGTCTCCTTCAGCTTGCTTAAAATAGGCTGCCTTAGCAAGAGTCTTAAATATATATGGTGTGTATATATATATATATATGTAAACCCATACTGTGTTGTACATGTTAACATCCAGAGTTCATTTGCCATGGGAGCGGGTCGTGATCATGAGTGAGATGCATTTATTGTATGAGAGAAAGCTTTGAATTTGGGGTCAGTAAGAAATATTTCTCAGAAGACCACCTTAATGGGGGAGAAAAGGTTGCAGGATCCAGCCCAACTTCTGCTGGACCAGCGAGCCTTCTCTTTTATGGATCAGGGATCCCAACACTCAACATTCCACGGCCAAGAAATTCATATTCCATTAGTGGTGCAGATGTTTTCCCTAATCAAGGATACTGATTAGGGTGTGAATAGGCACAGAGGACCCATGGCTTCCACAGGGTTGGCCACAGTTACAGAAGATGCCAGCCAGATTTGTGAACTTCTGGGCTACAAAAGTGTAGTGTGAAAATAAATGGAGGCGTCAAAATATGAGCAACGAGTTAGGAATTGTTTCCGGGACAAGAGCAAGAATTTGCCTGCAACAGCTACTTGCCTAACCGCTCTGCAATCCCTCTAAAGAACACAAATGGCCTTCCTTGGTTTTTCTTCAAAGTGCACCGCAAAAGTCATTCATCCCATTCTTTAGCCATAATTATATGTCACTCTATTTAAGAATAAGAAACTAACCGAATCTCCCCAAAGTAACCAATAAGCAACAATAGCAAGAAAATATTGTGTACTTACAAACATATGTGAGAATCAAAAGAGTTCTTCTTGGTCCTGGTTAATGGCAGAAAGGATCATATCCCCAAAACTGAAGCTGGGCATTTAGCAGATCAAAAAGGACAACCAAGATCTTATAGTGTTATAAGCAGAGAGGAGATGTTTGCAGAGCATGTATCTTCTAGAAAATCAAGATGCAAATTACTCCATTTCTTTCTTTTTCGCTCTTTGCATCTTCATTTAATAATCTTCCCTTCCATTTGCTGGGGACCCAGTATCCTCTTTTCAATTGTAGATGCTTTAGAATAGGCCTCCTGAACTTATGTCCCCCATCCCCAATGTTCAACTCCAAGCGTCCCTCTCCATTGGTCATTCTAACTGGATCTGCTGGGAGTTGGAGTAAAATGTCATCTGGAGGACTACCTTTGGTCAACAAAAAGAGAGCAGAGAGAAAAAAAAAACATCCTCCAGACTAACAGGCCATATCTAGGGCATCAAAATAAAAATGCAAGAGGTTTTGGACAATGTTGATTATTAATTATTAATTAATGCTATGAATCAACACTTTTAGTAATACAACTTGGCACTCCCTGAGTTAAAACAAAAGCTTCCTGCACCTCTTCCAGTACAGTAGTTAAACATGTTTGTGTTGAGCATCATGGCAAAGAGTGTATACTCTAAGCCATAGCTTTCCAAAGTGTGTGTCATGACACACTACTGTGTCACCTGCGGTGTCCTGGTGTGTCGCGCGCAAACCCGGAAGCGCTGATGGGGGAAACGGCGGCGCTGATTGGCGGGGGTGCTGCTTCTTCTGGTTCCCCCCATCAGTGCTTCCGGGTTTGCGCGCAACACACCAGGACACCGCAGGCCGTGCCGCCGCTGTTGGTGTGTGTTTTAATTTTGGTTTGCTGAACAAGCCATTAGTGTCCTAGTTAACAAATAATGCTATGCCATAATGAGCGGATTCATGCACTGCATTAAGCCCAAAACCAACTACCATATGGCTAGGTATAGTGTATGGCCGCAGCCGGTGTAGCCAAACCATTTGGGTGGGAAAACATGGGAATGATAACTTGTGCAGCAGCCCCTAAAACAACCCTTTGTTTCACAAGAGCCCATCCTTCTAGTCTGTTGTTACTTGCAGGACCTCGACGAAAGCCCCAATCCAAGAATATAGTAACAACCCTTTTGTCTTGTGTATCTCAGTGTTCTGTTCCTTTGTGATCTTGTGTCTTGTGCTTCAGGCTCACTCTGTTGCTTGTCATGGACAATGCTTAGGGCATCCTACTTGGTCTTCTTTTTAATTTGAACCTCTACTGGATACTTTGTGCAGTGGTACATGTCAGATGTGTCCTGTGGGGGGAAAAGTGTTAACTGATTTTTTTTTGTTTTGTTTGCTTTTAACTAGGCTTCAGAGTTAGGTCAAACTTTAAATGAAAGTGTTCTCAAACCTGCACAGGAAAAGGTAACTTTGGAAATAAGTACATGACTGATGGCTTTTTAATGCAATTTCCTTCTGAACCCAGTAAGCTTATTCAGTATGAATTATGTGTTATCTGCAGCATCAGTATAATCCTACTATCCCAAATCTCATCACTTATAGGTCCTGTCCAAACTTTGCCCGGTTTTATTTCAAGGCATCTACAGCCAAAATTCGGACTTGCTGGTTCAAGGCAGTGTGAAATGTGGCTTTTCCCAACCGCCTTTCCCTGCTGTTCAGCCCTTCTGTCTCAAATTCTTGATTCATTTACTGCATCAGTATCTCAACCTTTCTAGAAAGGAACTCAAGGTGGAATCCATTCTCTCCTCCCCTTCTCCCCCATACCCTCTAAGGTAGGTTAGGATGACATTTGTGTTAAACCAGAATTTGTGCCTTGGTTTCCCTTACCCTGGTCACTCCTAATAACTCCACCATACCTTCTTTTGCCAACTCACATCTTCCCGATCAGAAAATTATGACTTTTTTCCCCAAGGGGATATAGAACTACCTTTACCTTTATAGAACAATCATAGAGTATACCAAAGGTTCTGTAGTATGGATGAAAAGCAGATTGCATTGTGTCATTTCTCTTAGGGTATTGCCATATTGCATGGTTGTATCACCTGAGAATGTATGTGGGGAACTGCTTGTTTGCAGCATCCATTTGGAACCTTTCCTTCATGTTGGAAACTTACTTATTTGGCAGGAGAGTTCTGCAGACTTTCCATGGTCAAAGCACATTTTGATGACCTGTACTTCCCCGAGCATCCAGTCCTCTTTCAGTATCCCTAAAAAAAAGAGGGAATTTTCAGTCTCTGACTGATCAGTGGCAAATAACCAAATATGATAAATGCCCGCTAGAAAGGCAGTGTGTCTAAATTAGATACAGAATGAATTGTTCCATTCATTTTGTGTGCTTGAGGATTAAAATACGGATACCAAAGAGCATGCAATGAACTTTGTGCAGAATTCTACATAGGGTTGCACTTACGATATACAACCCCCTGCTTTGTACTTGTCTTATTTCTTTTATTAAAGAAGTTAATTAATTAATTAGAGAGTTCTTTTCCATGAAGCGCCTTGGAACATTTGCTTCTTGGGCATTTAGTAGGTTGGATCCACAACCTTTGCATTCCCCTGGCAGTATTGTGGAGAGTCGTCCTTTTTAGTGAACAGTCTTCTCTCGCATCCTGACTCCATTGTGGAAGAAGCCATTCCTTTTACGTTTCTGTAATGAGCTTTTCTCACAGGCTGCCTTGATCTACATCTAACTCTGGACCACTTGATTCATGTAGGTGAAAGATGGAAACATTTTGGATGACGTTTCCCAGGGAGTCTCGCATTTTGCTTCCAAGGTATGAAGTGGCCTGCCTAGCAACCGGGAGGCCCTGCGTTAAGCCAGTTTCCATATTCCTGTTGCACACGGAGCTCCAGTGCAGGGAATGATTTCTTTCGCAGCAAGGCAGCCTCGCTAGGCAGCTCTCTGTGGGTTTTCCCCCTCGCGTGAGCCAATTCATCCATTATTCCTAACTCCAAAGTCGCATCTATTTTACATGGCAAACAAATTGGAAGGTTCCTGAACATAGCTGTAGCTGGTGCGACGGCCATGTTTGACTCCGCTGTGGAGGATTATGGAAAAGTGGGTGTTGAGGCGTGTCCAAAACTTGTGTCCATCAATATTTAGTATGAATCAGATTTGTACTGGGTCTCTGTATCAAGCGACACTCCAAGCGACTGTTCATAAAAATAATTGAAAGGTCGGCCTATGTGCCATTGATGTGAGAATTGAAAGAAAGCATTTGTGCTGTCAAGATGCATCTGCCAAAATAGTTTTGATTCCTATCTTTGCTGACTCTTAATAAAGGCGACGATGAAAAATGATGGGACAGAACAGTTGATGAGCCCTATTGCAAAGGAATATGGAAACAGCTTAATTTGAGCACAAGTCCTTCTAAAACTTGCTAATTGGTGTGTCTTCTCCCTCTCCTCCTGTTCTTGCTGCCGTTATTCAATGAAACCGGTAAGTGCTTATGCCTCCTAGTTTTAAATATGTTTTGACCAAATGGTTTTAGTTTTAAACGTCTATTTTTTTTTCTCCAACAGCAGCATGAATATTTGATCAGGTTTCTTTTAGGTATTTTTAAATACTAATAATTTAGTCTTGGTATTGTTCAACAAGAACAACTTGCATCCACCTTTTCTATAAAGTAGCAGCTGCCATCTTATTTCTTAAATTTTGTTCAGCAAGAATATTTTAAAACTGCCTCTTTTGCTGAGGATCAGGTTCTGGCAGTGTTGCTTCAGTCATTCCTAGCTGAGTATTTTTTAGCTTGCAATGTTATGGGTTGGGATGGTGTTGATGATGCTTTTGAATGCTTCCTGGTGTGTGGAAGGAAGGAAGGAAGAAAAAAAAGGTTAGGATAAAATCGGGAGAGTCTATTTTATTAGATGTATTTGCATGCACAGAAAGGTCTGCTAATTCCACAGAATCTGGTCCAGTCCTTTTCTTGAGAAGAGGTGGCTTTGGGGTAATGTAAGAGAATGGTTCAGGTCAGGCACACCAAACCTCTCCTCTCATGGCCTTTAATATATTTGTATATTAATCGTATGTTTAAATCTGGAACAAAAATACGAACATAGCATAATGTTTTTTTTAAATCACTATAGCCACTATATGGGTTCGCTCCGATTGTGTTGTGAGCAAAGCAAAAAGGAAACCAGATCCTGTGATTTGTTGACTACCCCCTAAGCACATTAACCAGAAAGAACTTAATCCCATTGGATTCTCAGACATAGACGCTTCACTTTTTAATTTGTGTTGGTGAAGAAGCCAATCGGCTTCCTGTTCATGGAAGTCATGGGGATTGGTGGCTATTAGTCTTGAGGGCAGTGGGACTGCCTCTGAAGGCCCTCTGCTGGGGGACTGGGGGGCTCCCTTGGCAGTTGGTTGGCTACTGGGAGAATGGCCTGCTGGACTAGATGGGCCAAGGGGCTGATCCAGCAGCGCACTGCTTATGTTCTTACTGAGAAGTACAGTTGCTTGCTAATCCCCATTCTGTTTTCTTGGTTTCAGAGGTTGATAAAGGAAGGGGTCTATATCTGTGTTCCACTGTTCTTTCACTCTGTAACCTTTCTCTTTGCCTTATTATCTTTTTCCCCCCATAGGTCCAGGGAGTAAGTACTAAAGGCTGGCGAGATGTGACCACATTTTTTTCTGGAAAAGCAGATGGGCCTTCCGAAAGGTATGGTAGATACACTGTATATGCTTAGGTTTTGTACTAGATATATAACCTCTATTGCAGGGTTTCCCAACCAGGGTTCTGTGGCACCCTAGGGTTCCGCGAGGGGTCACTAGGGGTTCCCTGGGAGCTCACGATTTATTTTAAAAATTATTTCAAATTCAGGCAACTTCACAGTAAAGAGGTAAGTTTTATTCTCTATTTTTAGTTTAAGAACCCTGAATGTCTTTAATACAGGCGTACCCATGAAACGAATACACGCAGCAGAAAATTAATACGGGAGGTTGAAGAAAAGAGCAGCCATATTTTGTTTCTGTGTTGACCTAAACTAGTCCCCATTTCTCTCTGTGCTCCTTTTTGAAAGGCCCCCTGAGGGAGAGAGCTACCAAAACAGTAAAAGCGATGGCTATCAGAACAGCACTGTGGATCAGAGTTTTTGGGAGACCTTCGGCAGCCCAGATCCACCCAAAGCCCACAAGTCCCCCAGCAGTGATAGCTGGACGTACGTGGACAATTCTACTGAGAAGAAAAGCTCCGATAGCTGGGATGTTTGGGGTTCAGGTACCGTTTCCAATAACAAGAACAGTAATGGTGACAGCTGGGAAAACTGGGAGACCAACTGGGAGAACGCAGCAGGGGAGGGCAAAGCCAAAAAGACTTCCAAGAAGACAGCAAAAGAACCCTCTTCAGCTGCTGAAGAAGAATGGGACAATCACAACTGGTAGGACTCTTTCCCTAACCAGCCTGGCAGAGGGGGGGAAAAAATCACACCTCTGATGGAAGAATCTCCCACGTATCTGGACTAACATCATTTGGGGGGCCTGTTTAAACCTCATGCTTACTGTTCCATTCTCTTTCCACTTCCTGTTTACAACCACCACAGCAAAAACATTGGTTTGCGGATCCTTGTAATTACCATATGAAGACCCAGTCGCTTCATGGAAATGATCGTTGCATTAGATATATTCTCACTGTGCTGCTGTCCTTGTGGGGTTTGCCGACTCCCTTAAATCAAGAGTTTGGAGGAAGCAGGTCCATGCAAGCATACTGTCCTAGCACCACACTGCATGTGTAGTCTGGCCTAGTTGCTCAACTTGTCTTTGGGACTTCAGCTGATGTTTTGGAGGACTTCTGGATGGTCTGGTATGGGGGTATCTTCAGCCAATTAAGGTTTTGTGACTGAGATGGGATGGCTTTGAATCAAGCCAAAATACTATTTAAGATATTGTAGAAGCAGTTCTTAGGTTGATCAAAAGTTTATTTGAGGGTGTTTTTTTTTAAAGGAAGCTCTCAGCTTAATAATTTCAGTTCTCTTACTTAGAAGGAAACAAACTGAGCTTTTCTAAAAGCATTTCTGAAAATTCCCATTTTTGTCTTTGGCTGCTTTCAACAGGTGTGTGTGTAGGATTCCTCATCTTTTTTTTCCTTTATAAATTAAATTAAATCTTCCATGTTCTTTTCCTCCATCTAAGGTTCCATATGCTCCTCAATTTTAGCATAATTGCTGGATATAAACAGTGATGGAAATGTAGACAAGATAGGTGACTGTTTCAAAACAGAACGTGCAGATGTCAGAAGCCAACATCTTTCTAACTAAACAAAAGCAAATACTAATTTGGTACTTTGCACTTAAAATAAATATATAAGATTCCATATTAGATTTCCAACTTCCTCTTTCCCTTCCCCTCTTCCCCGTGCCTGGAAGGAAACTACTGAAAAGTAATCAGATTACTATTTTATCATTTTGAGCTAGACTGCATGAGTTTGGGAAAGAATTCCGGTATCCTTTTCTACAAGGTCTTATGTCAAGTCTGTTTTTGTGATCAGTAGCTTGTTTTTTGTAATCTCTGTATGTTTAAATACTACAGCACAGTATTAGACTGCTAAGATGTGGGAAACACTGAATCATGTTATAATTGGCTGAAGTTCGGAATGGATGTCAAAACGAGATTTTTCAGGAACCAGTATGAAAACCTTGTTTGCAGAACCTGTGTTTCTTTATCCAAGAAAACCTTTGGGTTGGCTAATGAACTGTGTGATGTCTGATGAGCCTTGATACAGACTTCCAGTTTCTCCGAATTTAGCTAAAGTAGTCTGCTGTATATAACTCTGTGTGTATATCAGTGCATCCAGATACACACACACAGAGAGAAATCATGAAGTATTAATAGTTTCCTACAATTTTTATGTATTGTTCAATATGTCAGTATCTACCTTGTGAAGAAATATGAAGTACTTGGGCTGTTGTGTGGTACTTTTCACTCGTTTTTCAAATTGCTAGCTAAAATTTTCCTCTTTCACGTTGATTTTGCTTCACCATCCTCTGGTCTTAGCGCTCTTCTAATCAGACTATGGCGGCAGTGGTTAGCGGATCTGTGCCTGTCCTTCAAGAAGGTGCTTTCTTTTTTACTAAATGTCTGAGATTTTGTGACCTCACAAAAACTGCACCTTACTTTTTTTTTTTAAAGAGTGTCAGTATAGAGTTAATTTTGCTATTTCTTTTGCTGATATGTCCATTTTTCCCAATGGCACAAATTTTTCCATGTGAGTTTTTACTTTTCTTCACTTTCTACTCTCCAGATCACCATGCAAGAAATATGGATTGAATATTTTGCATGTAAACTGGCATCAGCTTCTGTCTAATTTTGCTCATCTGATCTCTTCAGTACATGTGCGGTTTAAATCTTTGCTGCATTTAACTGTGGAATTCATTGAGAGCGGAGCATATTTGAACTCTGTGTCTACATTAATGTATTTTTTGCCTCATTGCAAATGTTATCCTCTCCTAAACTCATCATGTAAGAATATGTTTATTTTTAAAGCAACCTTTCCACTTTTTTTATCCAAAGGTAGGGTTGATTTCCCCCCCTCAAATTATATCTTTTCAGACCACAGTCTCTTCCCTTTGAGAATCACCTCTTTGCCTTTCCAATTTTTAAATGAGATCATGGTACTGCTGTCACCTTAATTAAAATTATACAGAGCGAGAAATGCGAGTATCAGACACCAAAACAACTCCCTAAAAATCGTGATCTTGCCTTGGTGATGAAGAAGGTAGCGCACAGTTCCCGGTTACAACTAGCATGGCTGTTTCTCAGTTTTGCGTTGCTACCTCTATGGACGAAAAGATACTTCTCTTGATCTCACAGGAGATGTATTGTAGGTTTGCAAGTACTGCAGCTCTTTTTCTTGGCCAGCTATGATAGAAACACTTTTATAAACAGAATCTTTAAGAAAAGGAGTTGCAAATGGATAAGTGGGAGATCACAGTTTTCAAAGTTAATGTTTAACTGTATGGTGTTCCCCAAGCGGCCTACACAACCAGCTGGCTTATGTATTTGAACATATCTTTTTCTTTTCATTATAGGAGGAGAGCCATGTTAGTCTACGGTAGCAAAAAAATCAGGAGTCTGATCTTTTTTCTTGTAAGTCCATAGTAAGAAAACAACTTAAGTAGGATCAACTGTCCTTGAGTTGGAGACATACAGGCTGCAAAGGCCTTCTGCATGATGGGTGATTTATATCTGCAGTTTCTGATGCAGCCTTCCCCAGCCTCATGCCTTCCAGATAGCTATCCATTGTTGGTTGGGCTGTTTTGGGAATTGGTTTAACTCGGCTAGAAAGCATTAAGTTATGAAAGGCTGCTGTTGAAGTTGGCTGAAATCAAAACTATCATCAGGATGTTTCCAAACTCTTTCTTACATTGCACATTGCTGAGAATGCAACCGTGTACATAGAGTGCTAGAGTTAATTACTTGAGATCTCTTGCTGTATAGTCTTGCTGCAATCTCTGGTTTCCCCAAAATCCCCACCTTTCCCTGACATTCCATGGTAGGCATTTGTATGTATTGGTGTAGTAATTTGTGCAATAACTTAAAATGTCAGGTGAACCTCCTCTTAATTTAATCCCAAAAGCAAGATATAGAAGTACAGTCTTCCAGCAGGTGACCACACCTGTTGACCTTCTCTGTCCTGGGAAGCTAAGCAGGGTCGAGCCTGATCAGTACTTGGATGGGAGATCTCCAGGGAATATCAGGGCTGTAGGCTAGACTGGGAAGTCAGAAAAGCTTCCTGGAAGAACAGTCGCAACCCTTTTTATTTTCTGTACTAAGGTTTAAATGAATGGAAATAATAGGCCTGTATCAGTGGAAGTACAGGATGTTAAAGGGCCAAGGCGTCAAGAAATATAGCTGGATTCTTAACCACCTTCTCCTTTCTCGGTTGGAATAACTGGTCAGTGGATTTTTTCTTTTTCAGAGGAAGTTGGGTTGTGGGATATGAGATTCTTTCAGTTTCCTACTGTACATTTTTTACAGTTCACAAGAACTGTGAGCTATATTCCTTGTTTTGTAAAATGGTACTGAATTTGAACCTACAGTGTCATCTCGAAATGAAACAATAAAGTAAGAGAAGCGGGACAACGCGGTTCCAACATCCTAAAAAGTGGTGGTTTCACTTTGCATTGACATTTATGTTCGCATTTTGTACGAAAATATGAGTCACATCAACTAGAGCTTTCATGTTTTGTTGTTGTTGTTTTGTTTTCAGAGACCTCAATGTTAGTTAATACAGAAGACCTGAGGAGGAAGGGGTCTTCTCCAATAAAACAATTGACTTGGGTGGAAAATATAACCACAAAACAATTTTACAACATGTAGCATTTGCTGTAGGCCGGGATGAGCGCAATTGTGGGTGCAAACAGGTTGGAAGATTTTGCAGGCAATAGGCTGAAAAGAGTTTTAAAGATCGGCTTACAAAGAGAGTCTGTAATGGGTTTGACCAAGTTCGTCCAAGTAAAAAAGTTACAGGCCAATGATACGCTACCCACTTTCAGATACCACTGATAGTCTCTAAAAGCTGGTGGAGGGATCATTCATCCTGCTCTGAAAGTTTAGACCAGTGTTTCTCAGCCTTGGCAACTTTAAGACGTGTGGACTTGCTGGCTGGGAATTCTGGGAATTGAAGTCCATACATCTTAAGGTTGCCAAGGTTGAGATACACTGGTTTAGACTAAGCTTTGTGAAAACAACACACATTTCTCACTTTATGTTGAATAAATATTTGGTGTGCTAGAGAGTGCCTGATTTTTAGTTGTATGAAGTCCATTAAAAAATTTAACTATCTTGAGTAATTAAAGAAGCTGTGAAATAAAATTAATTTTACAGAAATTACCAGGAGTAGAATTTAGATGTACTTGGGAAGTTAAATCTTGAACTGTAAAGGTTGCTATAGGATTTAAACCACTGCAAGGAACTAGGAAGAGAAAATTCTTGAGAATCATGATCATGGTGCGGGTGCTTATATCACTGCTGGCGTAGGAAATGGTCTATTCTCCAATGTTAGGCACAAAAGCAACCTTTATAGTTCCTTTTCCCCCCCTCTCTCCCTTTATATAAAATACAAGCAAAACAGAGTAACCAAACCATAGGCGCAATGAAACGGCAGTTCGGGCATAACCCCAGTATAATTTAAAACTACACGAGTGAAAAATATTGTGCCCGTTTTGTGAAACAAAAGGAGGGGACATTACTCATATAATGACATAGTTTGTATGAAACAAACCTTGTTTTCCTCTCTAGCCACCAGAGGGTGTCTTTTGACCATCTAAATGCATCCTCTTAAGTCGGAATTCCTGGGAGTTGAAGCCCACATATCTCAAAGTTGCCAAGTTTGAAAAACACTGGCCTAGAGTATAATTCTTTTTTGGAAAGTAGCAGCTTAGATGCAGGATTGGGGTTCTCAAGGAAGGCCCTGAACTCACAACAGGGGACTCATACAATCTTGTTTTAAATTTATCCTTCCTTTTGGGAACACCATGGAGACAGGCCACCTAAATGGCATAAGCCAATCATATTAAAATGAGGCTGAGAATAAAATCAAGGTGGGTGGTAGAATCATGATAGCATCATAAGCATCATGACTCAAATGGCATACAGTACGTAATTGTCAACAAGCTCCCTCCTCCCCATCTCCACCCTCTCTCCCATCTTCTACCACGTAGGCTCCTCCATGGCCATCAGAATTGCTGTCTTGTAGCTGTGGCACCCTCTTGCATCACAGCTGTTCTATGTAGGCTTGAAGAATGAGGAACAACTATTTTTCATTGCAGATTCTGATTTCTGTGTTTTATTCCCTGGTTCATCCATGCTTTCTGCTGCTTGGGAAAAAGTGTGGTTTTGTCATTGCTGGTGGAGGCCAATCATGTATTAATGTTGGTGTTCTGGCAAGGATCGCACCTCCTAGATCCTGATGGCTTCGGCAGCTACTGCCCTTAATGTAATTAGTATGCTCAGCATCTCTTTTGCAGCTACTATTTTAGGCTATTAAGCAGCCTCTCCAGCTATCACCATGGTCTCACAACATACACATTGCCTTCTAATGGGCTGAATTTTAGTTTCAGCCAGAGGTTTCCTGAACTTACCCAACCCACTGTGAAGTCTGACCTTTGATGATTAAAAGGTATATCTCAGATTGGTTGTACCTGTGCTTCCACTGCCTATCTCAGATATCCTCTTGTCTGCAATGAAACCATTGGAACCAATCATTTTCCAAGGTAGATTGTTAAAACTGGGAGTATGATTTCAATGCCTCTTTTACTAATGTTTTAAACTAGAAGTGTGTCATTACGTACATACCCTTCATGCTCTTCCATCTTGGGGCAAGGACTATTACATAGAGTGACGAAAAGGAGTTAGAAGGCAGGAGATAAGGAAAGCAAACATAATTAAACCTAGTTTATGCCACCATTCACTATACGTTTTTATCCTTTCAAACAGTCCTTGTTTCTACCATGCCCATACATCACTTTATACATTGCCTTTTGCTTTTTAACTTTCTTTCAGGATCTCATCGACCACAACTTTCTCGAAAGAGCAACCCATTCTCCTTTCCTATATCTGGCCATTTGATCCTCATTCATTCTCTTTGCTTGACTAAACTTCCTCAAGGCACTTCATTTGTATGAGTCGTTCACCTGGTATTCAGTCCACATTTAATCTGTATGCGTTCATTCATTGTTGACCCTATCTCTTCTTGTCTTACCACATACATTTTGTAAGTAACCCATTTCGGTTGTATTCAACTTCATATAACCAAGTGAGCAGAAGTACAGTCTTAGGCATTTTAGCTTCTTTCAAACAGACATTAATTCCTCCCAACAGGCCATGTATAGATACTACTGGTAGATACTACCTATCTACCAGCATTTGAATGTCTTAAAAGGTCTCCATCCATTTTTTCCTACCACACAGAACTGTCTTGGTCTTTAAAGCTTTAGTAGTCAGCTTCATAATTCTCATTCCATCAGACATGCTGTCTAACATTTGTTGCAAATCGTTCAAGTCCTCAGCTAGCATCATCTGCATACAAAAATTCACACAGAAGCATCATCTGCATACAAAAGTACAAGTATATTCAGGTCCTCAACCAACCCAATTTTAACATCACCACAAGCATTCTGTATACATTTATCAATAAATACGTTAAACAACCAAGAGGACATCATGCATCCTTGTTACTCGGCTCACTGTTGAAACATTTGCAGTTTATTCTTGCTTATGCTTTATTCCCATCTTATATAGCTGTTCGGAAACTAACCTTCCACTCCATTGTTTGTGCAAAAAAATTCTGTAACTGAAGCCTATTCACATTATCATAGTCTCTCTAAATCAACAAACAAAATCTCATTTTGCTTATGCATACATTTCTCGGTGTTGCCTGGCATTTTTCCACTTCATTTCCCAAATTTTGCTCATTGCTACCTCTTGCACCCTTTTGATCAAAATTCTGCAGAACACCTTCTCAGGTACATTTAACAAGCTAATCCCCTTGTAGATTTTGCACTCACTGTCAGTAACCTTCCGTTCATATAGGGAAACAACATCATCATTTCAATCATCAGATGCAGTCTGCACACATACATTAAGCAAGTCACATAGCTATTCTGTAAGCAGACAACATCCATTTTTAAACATTTCCCCAGTTTCCCTATCTACACCTTCATCCGTACCATTTCTCAACATTCACGCAGCAGTTATGACTTCTTTTTCAACATTTTTTCCCTAGACATTAGCATCTATAGCACTTGTCTCAATATCGCTCTTCTGTATCATTCCTGTATAAAGTTCTAAAGTACTCCTTCCAGCCTTCCCTTGCCTCAAAATTCTGTTTAGCATTAAAAGGATAATGGGGAAAGGAGAAAGGAAATCAGGGCCCTGTGTGTAAACACACACGCACACACACACACCCCAGCAGGCTCAAATAGTAACAAGGACACACTAAGAACAGCTCAGCTCAATCTGTAATATAAATTACAAAAGACTCCTAATGGCATCTAGTTCCACATTTTTCACAGATGAGTAATTTCTCCTGATTCACCAAATCCTCGTTCCAGAATTGGGGCAGTTGCTCCCAGCCAGGGGAGGCTTCCTTCCCTTCCAGGATGGAAGAGGAGGAACAAAATCAGCTCCTTCCCCCTTTTGAAAACATTGGGAAGAGAGGGAAAAGTTTGGGAGAAAGGGGGCATCAGGGCTCCAAAGGATTGGGGTTGTCTATTTAGGGGCGTATGAACGGCTGCGACCAAGGCCGCTCTAACTGGCATACAAAAGCAGTAGCCACAGCCAACAAATGCCATCATATTCCAGAAAAGCACAATATACAGTATAATTCTATTGCTCACAATATTAAATTAATTCCTCACAGTCACTCATGCCTTAGTCACCTCCCGTATGGATGACTGCAACCTGCTCTACGTGGGGCTGCTCTTGAAGACCCTCCGGAAGCTGCAACTGGTCCAGAACGCAGCGGTATGTGCAATTTTGGGTGCCCCGCGGTCCACCCAAGTTGCACGAGTGCTGCGCGAGCTGTTCTAGCTCCTAGTTGCCCTCTGGGTCCAACTGAAGGTGCTGGTTACCACCTTTAAAGCCCTACATGGCACAGGGCCAGGTTATTTGCAGGACAGTCTCTCCCTGAGGGTATCTGCCCATCTGTCCTGATTATGGAGTGTAGAAATAACACGCTGAGGCTTGGAATCCAGTCTCTAGCGTTTATTAAGCTCTTGCTAACCTAAGGCGAAGAGAGGACTCCCTGGAAAAGACCCTGATGCTGGGAAAGACTGAAGGCAAAGGGAGAAGGGGACGGCAGAGGATGAGATGGTTAGATAGCATCACCGATGCGATGAACATGAATTTGAGTAAACTCCGGGAGACAGTGGAGGACAGGAAGGCCTGGCGTGCTATGGTCCATGAGGTCACGAAGAGTCGGACACGACTTAACGACTGAACAACGACAACAAAAAACAGAAATCCAGCTAAACTAAATCGGCTTGAGGAAACCCAGAGATAGAGTTCGGAATCTAGGGCGGGGCTTTCTTGAGACGTTTGGGAGGGAAGGCTAAAGTCTCAGTACTACCCGCTTCCCTTCCTGGGGGGATCCCCCTCCATCGCTGCCCGTTATCTCCCTGACACCATCCTACTAGGTTAGATAGTGTAATGATAGGGAGGAATGACCTCGGGAGACAGATGGAAGAGCTGCAGCCTAGGCAAAGGTCAGACAAGAGGCAGCTGAGCCCGCAGAAGGACCGGGGCCTGGCAAACATCTCAGAAGGGACCCTCCCTAGTTTCTTGGACTGTAAAGATGAGGGAGGAGAGATGTACTTTCAGACTTGCAAGGTTCTGTTAATGTAACCTTACAATACAGTTAGAGCTAGTACTTCTGGGTGTGCTGGCTAGCCTCGAGTATCAAGTTAAACAGAGTCTCTGCTTGTGAGCTGCAGGCAGGAATTCACTCACCAACAGCCAGAAGTTATGCTGTAGGGAAAAGCTGAGAGAGAAGTCCAGAGTTCGTTTGCCGAAGTCAGAGTTAATCCAGAAGACAACCGATACTCCAAAGCCAGGTCAGGGGTGGTAACAAGTAGGTCAGCGAGAAGTCAAAGCCAAGTCAAGGAGTCCAGAAGTCAGAGTAACAGTAGTCCAAACCGAGTCAGGAAATCAGGAATCAAGCCAGGTTGCCAGAGTGGTCGCGAAGCCAATATGCTACGTTGCTCCCACAACCCACTCACCGCTCTGCTGGTTATTTATTAGGAGTTTAGGAGCTGTCATCTGGGTCCTGCAAAGACTCCACTTCTCCTCTGCGTAAATCTCTTGCAGCTAACCGGGCACTTCTCCTTCTGTCCTTTAAGGCGAGGCGCACACGCCTCTGTCTCTGCCCTTTGGGTGATTCAGGTGAGCTGGGAGTCTGATGGGATCCAGCTGGCTGCTGGCTAGAGGGTGGGGACAAACCACCATCCCTGGCTTGCTCCCCTGTAGCCTTGGTTATTGGCTGCTGGCTAGAGGGTGGGGACAAACCACCATCCCCAGCTTGCTCCCCTGTAGCCTCGGGTATTGCCAACTCCCCACTGCCCTGTGGTGCTGGGTCTCCGTCTGGGGCCGTGCCTGTGTCTGGGGCCTCGCCTGGTTCAGTCCCCTGGGGGTTCACCAGGGGCAGCTCGTCTTCTGACTCCTCACTGAAGTCCTGGGGCAGAGGCTGAACCAGGACACTGGGTGTGCTTGCCTGGACTACCTCGCAAGGCTGACAGGGCTGGCGCATCCAGGTCCCCCCCCCTTAAATGTTGTCACCTGATGGGACCTCAGAGGCATGCCTTCTCAGTGGCCATCCCGACCCTTTGGAACAGCCCCCCACCTGAGATCCAAGGGACCCCTCCCCTTTTAGCCTTCCAAAGGGCTGTGAAGACCTGGCTCTTCCCACAAGCATGGGGCTAGGAGTGGGGGTTGAGCTGGGAGGATGTTGGGTCTGGCGCCTGGGGGGGAGGGTCCTTTTGTTTTTAGCCACGTTTTTCTGGATTGTTGTGAGCTGCCCAGAATCACTATATGAGACAGGCAGCCATATAAGTTCTGCAGGTAAATAAATAAATATTTACTTAAAAATTAACAATTCCAATAACATTCTTGGCACCAGGAGCTCTATGGTACTGCAGCTCCAAAGGCCTTCTGGAGTAACCAGGTTTTCACCAGCTTCCAGAAGCTATGAGGGTGGAAGCCACCCTTGCCTTGGGACGCCATCGGATGCAGAGGAGGGAAGTCCCCCCCAAGAGATCACCCACTTTCCAGCTTCTTCATGCAGCATCTCTTGCTAAGTGGGGACCGCAAGGAGGCGCGCTCTGTGCCCTTGAACTGGGCAGGCAGAAGCTCTACGGGGGCTGGAAGGGAGGCAGCCCAAGCCCTATAGGACCTTATTATTATTATTATTTATTTAATTTTTATCCTGCCTTTATTAAGTAAGAAGAAGCTTTGGATGCACTGTAATTGCAAGAGACATGGAGCAGGGATTCGGGGATTAAGCCCAATGCTTTAATGGAAAAGGCACAACTCTCAGAAGCCTCCCCTGACACACTCAAGACTGTGCTGTGAGAATGGTTGTGTGATGGTGGGTTGTAGCAGAGAGATGCTTTCTCTCTCTCTGATAATGCACCGCGTTCCCTTCACCCCAGAAACCAAAGCAAGCTTGAAATCGGTTTCCCAAAACCATCACGAGCCTGTCACTGAAAGAGGATGCTGGATAGCAGAAGGCCTATATCCTTGGACCCCCTGCTGGCACTTCTTTCTTAGAAAACACTATCTGGTGGGTGCGGGGTGCAACATGTTCCAACAGAGCTGATCTTGACCCTTGTTTCTAGTGGATTCCAGCTGAGGCAGAGCAGCACTGGAAGGCAGGGGGCAGGTCCTGTTCCACCTCTCTGCTTAGCGACGGCCTCTGGCTCCCACCCTCCCCACCCACCCCTCGGTCTTTTCTCCACCCTTCCAGGCAAAGTAAGCAGCCTGCACTTATCTTCTGCTGAAGTGCTAACAAGATGTGTCTGGCAGGGAGCCGCACTCTGTGCAGAAAGGCAAACAGGCTCATGGAAAGCCAAGCGTAGCTGCTGAGGAGCTCGCAATGCACAGCTGCCTCTCTTCACCAAGACTGTTTTCGCTGACGGGCTGGGATGGAGAACTTCAGCAGCATCTTCAAACAAAAAGCCACCGAGCAGCATCACCGAGCTGAGGTCATGATCGCGGGGGAACAGCTCAGGTACGTTGTGTGGTCAAGGTTCTCTTTCTCTGTTCCTCCCATCTTCCTTTTGAAAAGGGTCCAATGTTTGGCAAGACGAAACAAAGGACTTCCCAGGCTTAAAATGCCTTTGTTTCCATCTCTGAAGTTGAAGAATGAAGAAATGCAAACTTGCCTAATATATGTTTGGAGGAGTTGTAGATGAAGGGGAAAAACTATCTCAAGCTTGATGCCACCTTGAGTGTTCATATTCAAGCTACCACCTTGAGTAGTTTACAAGAAAACTCAATTTGCAAGAAATTGTGGGGATGCCAAAGTCAATCTGACATGGGGAAAATGGGAAGAGGGTCTGCTCATTTTAAAAGCAGCCCTCTTCAACTTGGTGCCCCCCTAGTACATTGGCCAACCTGTCTGGGAATGCTGGAGATTGTATTTCTGACATATTTATTTATTTTATTTATTAATCAAATTTATCACCGCCCATCTCTACCGCAGAAGACTCTGGGGGATCCAACAGACTGGGAAAGGCTGTTTAAAGTTCTAAAATACCCAGAGTAGGAGAAAGAAGTAATGTTAGTAGTATTCCTGGTGTAGTTGACCTGGCATTCAAACCCCAAAGGAGATAAGCCCTTGATGAAAAAAACAAATCTTACCAAAAGCATCCTCTTCACTTACTATTTCACCTAGTAATTTTCTAAGTGTGTTTCTATAACCAATCCTTGGACATCTGCCATATGACCCACTTGGCTCCTGGTTCAGGCCTCCTGCAGAATAGATAAATCTGGAGACAGTGAGAACTGATAAAAGTCCACATGCCGATTAATATGTTCCCCTAAATCTCCTTTTCCTAGCTAGGAAAAATGTTGAAGTTAACATGGGAGGCAAGAAGCGCCAGAAGGAGAAACAGAAAGAACAGAGAAAGAAGGAAAACTTGGATATTTACTCACCAAAAGGTTGCATAACAGTGTTCTGAGTCCCTTGTCACTGTTAAATGTGAGTCCTAAGTTTGAGAACCATGCCGGTCCGGTCTAACAAGAATTAGGCTTAGCCATTGGAATAGTTCCAATTTACTTACTGCCACAGTTTTATCATGGAGAATGGCCCCACATCATACTGTCATGAAGTTTTACACACCAAAGGAGAGAAGCACAAAATAAGGGCAGTTCTGGCATGTTTCTTGTGAAGACAGACAAAAATAAGATGCAGGTAAGGATGGTGAAAATCTGCATTACGGTATGAGAACCTGCCTACTAAATGTCTGCAAATAATGAATTAGTAGGACAAGAGCAGGAACTTGGAAGATTATGGAGAACCTCACCCAGTCCTTGTTGCCTTCAAAAATATTTACCTTGGATTCTTTTTACAGTACCTGTCTTTTGCTGAAATTCCCATCTTTCATTCCACAACTTTTTATGGAGAATCCATATGATATAACTGTCCTGTAGTTTTTTTCTGCATTGTCCTTCTGTGTTTTTCAGACTTCTTCTGCATGTTAATAATAACATGAGAACTCAAGACATCATGAACGACGGAGGTTGTTAGGATTGTTGCCCCTTTTAATCAACAGCTTTCTCCTTTTATATTTACCTTATTTTATTGCTGCCTATGTAGCTCATAATTCATCAATTCCTCTTCCCTGAAAGAAAAGCAGTTTTAATTACAAGTTACCATGCTTCCCTTTTGTTTAATTTTGTTTTGTAATAAAATCACTACTTTACTCTAAAAAACCCTGCCATCTTCTGTCCTGAACACCACTGATAGAAGTTAAAGAATGATTAAGAGGGAATTTGTAATTAATCCTCAAGTCATGCTAAAACGGTGGAACAATAGAAATGAGTATTATTTAAAATTAATACATTGGCTGAATAGGACAGACTTTGGAGTAAATATTAGAATAGCATCTTGACCCCAAGAAACTCTTTACTCGTTCGGTCATTGTATTTCCTTACCAGATTCCTCAATGCCTTCAACAGTGGCAGAGCTTCTAATGTACTGCCTTCACTGGAAAAGTTCTTAAAATTCAGGGAGATATTCAGAGATGTATCTGCCTTGAAAATAGCCCATGTCATTCATATTGAACTGTATAGCACAGTCAAACATCAGGAGTTGACCACAGGAAATGTTTTATGACATTTTGTATCATGTCATAAAATGTTTTATGATAATTTTTATGTCATAAAATGTTTTATATAAGTTGCCAAATTTCTATTCCACGGGAGTCATGGGTCCCAGATTTTCGATGCATTTTGTAAGTTAGCCCATTTGAAGTACCTTGGTTCAAAAACTGTTGCCCTGTGATGCACTGTTTTGCCCAATTAAAGGTTACAAAGTATCAAACAGACACGAGAGTTTTAGTAGTATATAGATAGAAGATAGATAGATAGATAGATAGATAGATAGATAGATAGATAGATAGATAGAACCTTATCTACAAGACTTTACCTAGACTGATATTCAAACTAGCCAGAGATTCAAGATCATAGTTCTGATAAAATACTAGAAAAGTTCTTAATAACAAGCTACTACAAGCTCTAGAATTTAGGCCCAAGGTTCAATTCCTATGCCTCTTTTCCCATTGTGACATCATAATAGACTGGAGCTTCTTGCATCTTAGAGTAAGAGGTGGTTGTCAACCTATTCCTTGATATTGTAACAGACCAGCCTGGTCTCAGATCCTTTGCTTGTAATGGACCTGGCCAGCTCTTCCCTTCACACTCTCATACACTATATGGAATCTCTAGTTTCCTTCTACTCCTGTTTATTTACTTTATTTTATTTATTAAATGTGCATGCCACACGACTCCCAACTATTTAATTTTGAACAAGCAATGCCTCCATAGTGGTTTTGCATGCACAGTCCCAAAGTATATCCATTCAACTTGAGAGTCAAAGATCTAGCAGCCTGTTTAATGTCTCTAATGAAAGCTCCATTTCAAATTCCAGGCTTCTTGGAATTTGAAACCAACGTTTTCAGGACTAGCTGAGAAAGATTCCAGGTTCCACCTCTTCCAAATAAAAATCATGGCCAGAGGTTCAGAGGCGCTCTGCCATGAAACTGTAGAGGAACACAGAAATGTCCTTGAAGAAAGTATGCAGGGACCATTATCAAAACATGAGCTTGAGACTAGTAGCAAAACATTAGCTCAGTCTGGGAAAACAAAGTTTTGAGAGAAAAAGAAATTGCTTTGCCTTCACTCTCTTTGGTGTAAGAGGGAAACTGTCAGGGTTTCGAGGTTCTGTTATTATACCCTATTTCAATACAGTTCTAATATTTCTTGTGTCTGTTTCCTAACCTGGCCTACCTCGAAGGGCTGACCACAATGTTGTTATGAGCAGGATGGAGTTTATTTCTTTCTTTTATTTATTCGTCATATTTATATGGCTGCCCATCTCACAAACAAGTGACTCTGGGCGGTGTACAACAAAGCTAAAAACAATAAATATATACAAACAATTATTTTATAATTATATATACATTACATGTATATGTGTATGTTTGTATATTATACATTATATACAAACAATTATTAATATTGGTATTATTAAAAAACTTCAAAGATTATAAAAGACATAATCAAAAAAGAAAAGTGAAAAATATTAGGCGAAGAACAGGTATTAATTACACTGGAGCCATCTCAATATTTTACCAGTCCCCCGGGGTCCCCAGGCCTGATGGCACTACCAGGTCTTGAGGGACCTCTGGAAAGTTAGGATGAAGCCAGCCTCTCTTCAGGGAGAAGGATGTTCCATAAAGCGGGGGCCACAGCAGAAAAGGCCCGCTGCCTAGGACCCACCAAGCGTAGTTCCCTCGTCGACAGGACCCGCAGCATGCTGTCTCTGCTGGATCTGGTAGGATGGGCAGATGTAATTGGGGAGTGGTGGTCCCTCAAATAACCCAGTCCCATGCCATGTAGGTCTTTAAAGGTCAAAACCAGGACCTTGAATTGGACCCGGAAACAGACTGGTGACCAATGCAGTTCGCAAAGCAGAGATGTAACGTGTGATCTTCTAGAAACACACGTGACTGCCCACAGCACTACATTCTGCACCAGCTGAAGCTTATGGATACTCCTCAAGGGCAGTCCCATGTAGAGCGCATTACAGTAGTCCAACCGGAAGGTGACTACGGCATAAGTGACCGTGAGTAGAGCCCCTCGATCTAGGAACGGGCACAACTGACGCACAACACGAAGTTGAACAAAGGCCCTCCTAGCCACGACAGCCACCTGCTCCACGAGCAGGAGTCGCGAGTCTAGGAGAACCCCCAGATTGTGCATGGGGTCTGTTTGGGGCAGGGCAACCCCATCCAGCACCAAAGATGGTATAGTCCTAGGACTGGCGGGTCCCCAAACCCAAAGCCACTCAGTCTTGCCAGGGTTCAGTTGGGGCATGCAAAATGACGTTGTGGACACCTATGGCTGTCAACAGTTATTGCTGTTGAATGGTGCAATAATGACTCATACTTTTGTGGGAAGTAAGAATGAGCTGGGAAGAGTCAGTGGGAGCATGCTTAACACCATTTTAATGATTGGCTCAAGCTTTTGACCATGAAAATTACATTCCATTCGCCAAAGTCCTATTCCATTTCTTTTCCTTGGGTAGCAAACAGATGTCCCACTGTTGATCTTCAGCGCACTGCTCTTTCAGCTGAAGAGAAAGCCATAAATAAGCACGTGGATGGGGAATTAATTCAGATTCTGATAAGGAGTTGCCAGCTCTAAAAGGTCACCTCCTGTTTGAGGACAGGTGTCTTATCCAAGCTTATCTTCCTGATTGGGGCAGGTTGCGAAAAGCTATGCCAGTATTGCTTGAATATGCAGCCAGGGAAAGTGAATTTAGCTTATGTATCCTGAGGTTTGCCTAGGCAGCAAATCCATATTCATACATAGGTAATCTATTTAGAGGCTCCACTCTTTACACTGAAGAATTTTTGCCTGCAGAAAGAACACTGCATGTATGGGAATTCTCAGGGACCATATAAGTGGGGCCGTCTCTGAATCTTTGTCTTTGTTTTCCATAGGGGAACCCTGAGGATAAATGACCTTTTGTTTGACATTTTAATAAGTATAGCTGAACTGTTTTGGAATATACACTTTTCCTTTTCCTGTCTTGCCCGCCCTTTAGTTTTCTCTTTGAAAATATGGGTCTGGGGCTAATCAGGGTTCATTGTAAATTAACAGCCACTTTTGGTTTAAACGGGTTGTTTGATAGAAAACCAGTTCTTGTCAAACCAGATTTCCTAGCTGGTTGTAGTTGTCCTTTGCAGTTGTACAAAGAACTCCTGTAGTTCCTGGTCGACATTCCACAGAAAGAAGCAAGATGCAAAAATGCAACATGGACCTCAATGTCTATTCATTGCACCCTGCTGCTCTGCCCACATTCCCAATGAAGGGGTCAGACTGACTATCTCTCATATCCCTTTGCTGCATCTAGTGGGACTGAAGGCTAGCTTTTGATCATGTGGTATGGGACAGCACAGTCAAAAGGACTGCTTCAAACTGCGCAAACCTTTTGACCAGGCACATTTAGTTAACTGCTAGAGGCCTAGAAGACCAAGCTGAAGACAGATCATTCTGGAGAAAACCTATCCAAGTGGTTGCTAAGAGTGGACACCAACTTGGTGGTGTTTGCTAAAGCAACTGGTCATCTACAGGTAAAGGTTTAAAGCACAGCTTTCCAAACTGTGTGTTGCGACACTTTAGTGCAGGGCTTTCCAAAGTTTTCCCGCGGCGACACACCAACCGCCGTTGGTGTGTCGCTGCAGGAAAACCTGGAAGTGCCGCTCTTGCGGCAGCGCGCAAAAACCCAGAAGCACTGCTGCCGCTTTCGGGTTTTTGTGCGCCACGGTTGGTGTGTCGCTGCGGGAAAACCCGGAAGCGCTGATGATGATCAGCACTTCCGGGTTGTGTGGTGACACACCAGACTGTGTGTGGCGACACACTTTTGTGTCGCGACACAGTTTGGAAAGCTCTGCTTTAGTGTGTCGCAACACACAGTTTGGTGTGTTGCCACACAACCCGGAAGCGGCGGCAGGGGCGTGCACGGCGGCGACGGCAGCGGTGCGCCATCAGTGCTTCTGTGTTTTAGTGAGGCCGCTGCCGCCGCCACCATGCATGCCACCACATGCCCCCCCGCGCTGCCACCACTGCCGCCGTTGGTGTGTCGCCAACGGCGGCACTTTGGAAAGCACTGGTTTAAAGGTTTTCCCCTGCACAGTCGTGTCCGACTCTAGGGGGCGGTGCTCATCTCCGTTTCTTAGCCGAAGAGCCAGCGCTGTCCGAAGACGCTTCCGCGGTCATGTGGACGGCATGTCACGCGCGGAATGCTGTTACCATCTCATGGAAGTGGTACCTATTCATCTACTTGCATTTGCATGCTTTCAAATTGCTAGGTTGGCAAGAGCTGGGGCGAGTGCGGGAGCTCACTCCGTCATGCGGCGCTCAGGTCTTGAACCGCTGACCTTCTGATCGACAAGCCTGGCGTCTTAACCACTGAGCAGTCCTCGCTTAATAACCATTCATTTGGTGACGGTTTGGACTTATGACGGTGCTGAAAAAAACAGCTTACGACCTGTCCTCATACTTATGGCCGTCGCAGCATCCCCATGGTCATTTGATCATGATTTGGGTGTTTGTATTTATGACCATCGCAACATCCCATGGTCACGTGATCACCATTTTCAAGCTTCTTGGACAGCTGCTGGCAAGCAAAAGCAATGGGGAACCACATGATTTGCTTAACAACCACGTTTTGCTTAACGCCCATGGTGATTCGCTTAATGACCACTGCAAAAAAGGTCGTAAAATTGGGTCGGATTTGCTTAATGACCACTTCGTCAACAACCAAAATTCCTGTCTCAATTGTAGTTAAGCGAGGACTACCTGTTTTGTCTTAGCAACTAAATGGTTAATCCCCTGCTTTTCAATTAAAAAATGGTTTTAAAATGTTCTGCATATGAAAAGTTTGGCAGAACGGGAATAGAATTGCCCTTCCACATTGAAGGATGAATTAGAAAGAGACTACTGTACAGTTGAGATAGGAACAAAACGGACTAAGATCTGAAACTATCAGAGTATTGGCTCTGTATCTCTGGAGATGGAATAATAAGCTGCAGACCTCCTCTGTTAAAATGTTTTAAACCGAGCATTTCCACCTATCCTCAGCTACGTGCATTTAGAAATGCAAAATTTACAGAAATATCCATAAGCTTCCAACATTCTCCTCTAAAGGAAGCAACATCTGAGAAAGTATTCATGAAACTCAGAGAGATGAGAGGAGCGTAAAATGGAGACACCTGGCAGGGAGGCTGAAAAATAAAAAGCGTCTTTCAAAATGGCAAGACCTCTGGTGCATCTGCTAGAGGCAATTGGCTTGCAACTTCACAAGTGAATTCAAAATCAGGATTGAATGCTGTAGCAGCTCGAAGGTGGACTAGATCAGATAAAGGCTTGTATACAAAGTATTGTATAATCCACATTGCTTACTATAGACACCCATCTTTTTTTCCTTTCCTTTCCTTTCCCTTCCCTTCCCTTCCCTTCCCTTCCCTTCCCTTCCCTTCTTTGAAGGACTGTAAAGCAAGAGTGATATGCTGCCTTGCTCCTTCAAGTAGTCAGGAGTTCCAAAGGCAATGGCTACAGAAACTTATTTCTCATAAGGAGAGAATACTGGAGAATTCAGGCGGTCTTGAAATACCAATATGTTATAATCAAGATTGCTGTTTCTCAACCTTGGCAACTTTAAGATGTGTGGACTTCAACTCCCAGAATTCCTCAGCCAGCATACTGGCTGGGGAATTCTGGGAGTTGAAGTCCACCCATGCTGGCTGGGGAATTCTGGGAGTTGGTCCACCCATGCTGGCTGGGGAATTCTGGGAGTTGAAGTCCACACATCTTAAAGCTGCCAAGGTTGAGAAACACTGATCTAGAGAGCAAATTAACACAGAGGGCTTATTTTTAGAGTACCATTACCAAACCCTAAAAGTAAACAGCAGGCAAAAGATCCATCCTCTTTCCAGCTGTTCCCATCCAAGCAAAGGAGGATAAATATTTTAGTGGATAAAGAGTGTGTGTGTGGTCTGGAGATGGAGTAGAGGATTAGAACCTGGTCAGAAATATCAAAATCAGATTTTAGCCCACTAGCATGAGAGATGCTTGGGCCTCTGGAGAGTCTGTCCTTGTTTAAACCAAAACAGCATTTGAAATGGCCCTGAACAGTCTTGTTGGCATCAGATATCACATGATTTATTTTTGTTTAATGTTCTGACACAAGGGCAGAGCTGTTCTGTCCTCGGAGAGACCTTGACAAAGCAACACCATCACTTGGGCGTTCTGGGCCTCAGGCCAGCTTTTGGAGAAGGGCCTGTTCACAGGAGATGGATAGCCTCCATCGCTTCCAGCTTCCACCAATGATTATGGAGAGTCATACATCTGGAGAATTCTGGGATACGCAGTCTAGTTCAATCTTCTTACAACTTCAGTTGAACTTTCCTTCATTGTGGAATTCCAAAATGCATCCGTCCACTGTTCTCCGCCAGTAATTGGGCTGATGGATTTCAGGGTATGCATGACCGTACGTTCTGGAGTGATACTGTGATGGTATTCTTGGAAAAATTAAAAACTAATTCATGATGTTCCTTCCCTTTTTCCTGGGAACTATAGTTACCTGCTGATTACATTACTTATTTATTTATCAGATTTATCACCGCCCCTCTCCCCCAAGGGGGACTCTGGGGGGTTTACAATAAAATATAATTAATTAAAATACAATTGTAAATAGACTAAAATAAGCATAATAACAACAATTTATAAATGTAATAAATACAATAAAATCCAGATGGCAGTCTTCTTAAGTCCATGGATAAAAAGGCACTCTAGGGCCACCCTAAGGCGCTAGCCATCCCCAAGAGATCCCCATCTCCTTCCCGCCCCAGGCATATTGACAGAACCAGGTTTTCAGTTTGTTTCGGAAGTCCAGGAGCGAGGGGGCCTGTCTTATCTCCGGGGGAAGAATGTTCCAAAGGGCAGGAGCTACTGCAGAGAAGGCACGCCTCTGTGACCCCGCCAGATGGAATTCTCTAACGGATGGGGTCCGTAGCATGCCATCTCTGCAAGCCCGGTGGGACGGGACGATGTGATGGAGATGAGACGGTCCCTTAGGTAGCCTGGTCCCATGCCATGTAGGGCTTTAAAGGTCATAACCAACACCTTGAATTGGACCCGGAAGCAGACTGGAACCCAGTGCAGCTCACGCAGCAAAGGCTGGTTGCCTGCTTACAGCAAACACCTCTGGTTCAGTTGCTTTGAACTTTCTATTATTTTCCTAGAACATTTTCTGGGTGAAAATCTGGAGATGGCATTTCTAAATTGTAGACTGTCTGTTGATTGTGACTTTCATGCCCCCTGTGGCACAGCAAAACACTGATATATTATATGAATGTGCTTTAGGGACTACAAACTACATTTTAGTCATTAAAGGAATGTAATTGATAGAAAGAAGAATACAAGGATAGATGCTCTGGTTGGTACAGAGTATCAATTGGTTCGTTTCTTATTTGTTTACACTCTCAGACTAGAGAGCTTAGATGTTAATTTGTCCAGGCCTCATACTGCAAGCCACAAGACCTCCCCTCCCTGCCCCAAGGAGGATATGTACTGGATAACTTTGTATTACAGTGATTGCATTCACTACTGACCAGTAGGAGAACTATACATAGAATCATAGGGTTGGAAAGGACCTTGGAGGTCTTCTAGTCCAACGCCCTACCCAGTCCAGGAATCCTCACACCATTCTGGACATATGGCAGTCCAGTCTTTTCTTGAAAACCTCCAGTAATGGAGCACCCATGACTTCAGGAGGCAAGTTTTTCCATCGCTTCGTAGTTCTCACAGTTAGGAAATTCCTCCTTATTTGGGGTTATCTGTCTCTGTGAATCTTCCACTTATTGGTTCTTGTCTTATCTTCAGGGGCTGTAGAAAATCAATCCAGACCTTCTGCCCTATGACATTCCTTCACGTTTCAGAAGACAGCTTTCGTGTCTCCTCTTGGCCTTCTCTTCTTTAAGCTAAACATTAAAAAAAGGTAGAGGTTCCCCCCGCACATTTGTGCAGTCGTGTCCGACTCTAGGGGCCAGTGCTCATCTCCATTTCTTAGCCGAAGAGCCAGCGTTGTCCGAAGACGCTTCCGCGGTCATGTGGACGGCATGACGCGCGCGGAACGCTGTTACCTTCCCACCGAAGCTAAACATACCAAGTTCTTTTAACTGCTCTTCATATGATTTAGCTTCCAAGTGCCTTACCTTCTTTGTTATGTCGATGAAGATTCTCAGTCATCCAGGTGGAATTGTCTGTAAAATACACACACACACACACACACTGAGTCATGGCAACTGGATTTCTTTCTTTTGGTTGAAACGTTTCGCTGCTTGTTCAAGTAGTTTCTTCAGTCTGGGCAAAAGTTGGTGAGGGGACAGCCACCCTGGAAGACATATATGGGCCCCCTCACCAACTTTTGATGCTAGGGAACTTTTGATGCTAGGGAAGGTGGAAGGCCAAAGGAAGAGGGGCCGACCAAGGGCAAGATGGATGGATGATATTCTGGAGGTGACGGACTCAACCGTGGGGGAGCTGGGGATGGCGATGGCCGACAGGAAGCTATGGCGTGGGCTGGTCCATGAAGTCACGAAGAGTCAGAAGTGAATGAACAAATAAACAACAACAACAACTTTTGCCCAGACTGAAGAAGCTACTTGGATAAGCAGCGAAACGTTTCAACCAAAAGAAAGAAATCCAGTTGCCATGACTCAACCTGCAGTACCTTATTTGTTGTTCTTCCCTGCACTCTTTTCAGTTCCTCAGCATCCTTTTTGTATTATGGTGACCAGAACTGGATGCAGTATTCCAGGGGTGGCCTGACCAGTGCAGCATAGAGTAGTATTAACTTTTTTAATGATCTTGACACTCTGCCTTTACTGATGTAGCCCAAAACTGCATTGGCTCTTTTGGCAGCTGCGGCACATTGCTGTACAACCGGTTTCATTCTTGTGGGACCTGTCAGGTGTTAGGTTGTACCCATATGTTAAATCTTAGAGATTGTATGTTCAACCCTGTAAACATGATATGGAACATACAATATGTAAGATCTAACAGACAGGCTCAGTAGTGAATACAACCACTATAATACAATACAGAAATTACTAATTTCTCTAACACAAATGTGGCACAATGCTGCTACCCCATGGAGATTTAGGGCACCTTAAAAATGTATTTAATTAAAAATGTAGGGGCGTGGTGGCTCAGCGGGTAAGATGTCAGGCTTGTCGATCGGAAGATCGCAAGTTTGGAGGTTTGAATCTCTAGCCCTGCGTGACGGAGTAAGCTCCTGCACTCGCCCCAGCTCTTGCCAACCTAGCAATTCGAAAGCACGCAAATGCAAGTAGATGAATAGGTACCACTTTGGTGGGATGGTAACAGCATTCCGCGCGTATCATGCCTGCCACATGACCGTGGAAGCGTCTTCAAACAAGTCGGACACGACTGCACAAATGTGCAGGGGGGACCTTTACCTTTTTAAAAATGTATTGTGCCATTTAGTTATTTGTTATTTTGGAACATTTCTATGCTGCCCACCCTTTCAGCTACTTTGAGCAGTTGACTTTTAAACGTAACTAATAGGTAAGCCAAACACTAAAACAGTAGCATTAAAAGGCTTGAAACCCCCCTCCCCACCAGCTGGTTTGGGGAGTGCAGTAAGTAAATAACTAAATAAAAGTGGCAACTTGTTCCACAATGGAGAAAGCCAAGATGGTTTCTCCTTATCTTGTCAAACTAGACTTACCCATCCAAATGAAACCATTCCTGGAGATTTTCCCCATCTTAAAACTATGTGTGCATATTATACATGTCTGTGCATAGACGTGTTTGTGTGTGTGTGTGTGTGTGTGTGTGTGTGTGTGTGTGTGTGTGTGTATTTTCAACAAAAGCTACACTTTAAAAGAAAGAAGAACTGGACCAGGATTTAAAAAGAGACAACTGAATGAATAAATAAATGCCTGTAAATTGCCAACCGTTCTGTCTCATGGAGAGAAATGCAAAAGTATACACACCCACAACACACACCTACAGGAGGAGGAGAAGGAAGAGAGAGATTGCAAAGGTTTGACTGGTGTTCTGCTGTTTTTAAACATAACGCGTTAGAATAGGTATGGTCTGTTGATGTACAGTATACTTTTCTACATTCTCTCGAGGATATGTGCAGAGAAAGCCATATATACAAAAGGTTCAAATAAAACCAGTAAAGGAAAGTTCTGGATTGGGCTCACCCTAATCGTTTGAATCAGAAAGAACATGGGCAGGAAGAAAAAGAAAAGAGCAGTGCAGAGTAGGACAAGGGAAACGCCCCTTAAGAAACACTGTTCATAATATTCATTTGTTCCGAGCATCTGACCTTTCTCGGAAGCATCACTCAGCACCCAAATGATTAGTAAAACAAGTGGACCCCAGAACAGCTGTAATAAAGAGCAGTCAGACGTGTTTCCACTCAATTTAACACATGTGATAGTCCGTAGACACTGCTGCTCAGATTTCAAGGGCAAAGGTATGTTACTTCAGTATCTGCCACTGGTGCTCCTGTATTTTATTTTCCACCCTAGGCTTCGTCTTCATGATGGCAAGCTGATAAAGGACCGCCGCTATCATCTTCGCACCTACCCAAATTGCTTTGTGGCCAAGGAGCTCATCGACTGGTTGATTGACCACAAGGAAGCCCCAGACCGTGAGACAGGCATCCGGCTTATGCAGAAGCTCATGGACCATGACATTATTCACCACGGTTGGTGAGCTTCTCAATTCTGGTAACCTTTGAGGACTTTTCCCAATGGCCTGAAGGTGCTCAATCCAGCTGGTCAGGTTGTTCTCTTAAAACGTGGCCCAGGGTTTAAGAGGGATCTGAGGATTCTGTGGAAAGGATCTGAGACTCTGTGGACCATGTCCGTTCCTTCAACCAAGCTCAGGGACATTCTGAAGCTCCCTGAATGTTGAGCTCCAACTTCCATCTTTCTCACTATTGACCAGGCTGGCTAGGACTCCTGAGAATTTAGCTGTATCTGGAAGCCCACAAGTTCAGGCATCTCTGCTTTAAAGCAAGTTCTTGAACTTGAACCAGGACATGGGAATCATTCTCACAATGAACATGCTAATCACGATCAGCAGCCACTCGTTAACATTTCAACACAACAAAAAAACCCCACCTAATCTCCTATAACTTAGCTCTACAAATAGAAAACAAACATTGTCACTCTACCTGAGCACAGAAAGAGCGCTTCTGTCTGTGCTCCTGCCCTCTGAAGATGCTGGCGAAACGTTAGGAACCACAACTTCCAGAACACGGCCACACAGCCCGGAAGACCCACAACAACCATCAAGTTCTTGAAGTTGAGTAAACCCCCCCTCTTTGAAAACTACGGCTGAAAGGATAGTCTAGTTGGAGATCAGATCCCTAGGACTCCAAGGCTGGTCTGGTGTCTTCTCAATGGTTTGCAGACATAAATAATGAAAGAGGAGGGCTTTTAACAAAAAAGGAGGAATAATCCCAAAGGCCAGTAAAAATATAAAGGGAGGAATATAAAGGTAGGGAATAATAATATTTATATTACTTAAGTGCCATTGAACCAGGCTCAATTCCTGGAGACTGAATGGTGTAAACAAGAGAGAGGGAAGAATCCCAAGTTTTTAAAAAGTTCTTATTTAGGCCCAAAATATTCCTTTTACAAGGGCACTTCTGAAATCCATGAACCAACTGACATTCACCAGTCTTTTTTAATAGCTATATTATAACAATGCATAAGTGTGCGCTGTAATTACTTCCTTGTAGATGAAATGCAATAGATTATTACAAATAATTTGGGAGTTTGCATTTCTGATTGCAAAGAGTATTCTATGTAACGTGTTGATTCAAAAGTTGCTTTATATTTATAATGAACTTACAACCTCTTTGTGTTAAATAGCTTTGTATGGTATGGCAGTCTTTCTATTATTTATTTTCTAAAAAGCATGGCATAAGCAAACAATCTGCATTGGTATACGTATCATAGGAAGTTGGTGAACTTGTGTAATTAAGGATATGAGTTATGAACCAAGAATAAGCCTGTAAAACAGAGCTTTCCAAATTGTGTGTCGCGACACAAAAGTGTGTCGCCTGCGGGGCCCAGATGTGTCGCGTTAAAACCCAGAAGCGCTGATGGCACGCCATCAGCGCTTCCGGGTTTTCCCGCGGCAACACGCCAACGGCGGCGCGCGAAAATCCGAAAGCGCCGCAGCCACGGCAGCACGCAAAAACCGAAAGCGGCAGCAGTGCTTCTGGGTTTTTGCGCGCTGCCACAACGGCGGCGCTTCCGGGTTTTCCCGCGGCGACAAACCAACAGCGGTTGGTGTGTTGCCGCGGGAAAACTTTGGAAAGCCCTGCTGTAAAAGATAAGAAAGGACTATGTTGAAAAATCTTGCTGTTTTGTAAAGGGAGTTTCCTTCACGGATAGCTGGAAATTCTTGATGGGGTGTGTGTTTGTTTTTTAAAAGAGAAGGCGATGTTTCAGTTTTTCAACAAACCCACCATGAAAGAGCCAATCATTGAGGTGGGAATGGTCACTGGAAGATTTCTTCGGTGTTTCCTGTTTGATGAATATTCCCTTTTCAAGATACCTGGCAGAGGCGCCATCGTCATTTTCCCCTAGGAGGTGCACAAGTCTGGGTCTATCTCCATCTCCAAATAGCTTGTAGCATGAGGTGGCTAAGCATCAAAATATGCAGGTTGTGGGATATTTCCCCATGACGTTCTGAGGCAGAGCAGGAACAGTCAACGAAAGCTTGGAACAGCAGCTCCGTGTGTATCTGAGATCTTCATGTGTAAACCACAGAACGGGGGAAGGAATTTCTACCCCGATGTGTCACGTAGGTGTACTGGTGAAAATCTAAGCGTGGGGAACAAGTCTTCTTTGATGGCTTCTCCTTCATGGATAGGAACCAAACATTCCATAAACACCTACAGTAAGCATGCTTCCCTCGCTGTATGCGTTTGGCAAACGTGACCCTCGGCCTGCTCTGTGGGTGCTTTTTCAGAAATGGTATCTAGGTGAGGATGGAGTCCGACTCCCTGAGTCTGCCTGTCCTGAACAGAACCTGGTGTTTGGCGTGGACACCATCAGCCATGCTTTCCCCAGCCTATGAGGGCTTGGCTATGGCTTCCATCACCTTCTGACAGAGGGCAATTCCACACTGCAGCTTAAGATGCTTGTCTCCTATATTGTTCCCAGCTGTTTCTGAAACTGACTTCAGAAAATCTGGATTGCCAGGGGTTGCAACGGGGCTGGACTGGTGTCCAGGATTATGATTCTCACTAGCTGGCTCCTGTGTGGATCAGTCTAACTGCAGAGTCCTTGGTGCTCTCTGAGCTTGATTGTTGGCTTGCAGATGTTTCATTACCGGACTAGGTAACATCATCGGTGCAAGTCATCATCGCTAGCATCATCATCACAAAGTTCATCACTTCGAACTTTGCAGGGTCAATTTAAGTAGGATTTCTGATCACAATCATGTCTCCCGAACACAGATTTCTCTGATATCCTTTTCAGTGTAAATTTCTTTGATGCGGTTTTTTCAAAAACCAACTGGTGTCTTTTCAAAGTCCTATCTGGCAGAGCTACATCTGAGTAACTTTTGCCCGTAATAAGCCGCTAGCTGCCTTTATTTATCACACTTATTCTTTCGTTAAATTCTGGTGTGAATATTCCACAGTCTATTGGGACCCCTAATGGTGAGGGGGAAAAAATCTTGTACATGTCCAAGGAGTGAAAAATCACAGGCATTCAAGATATTTCTGCTAAGCGCTGATGTGAATGTATTGCACACCTTTCCACTTTAATAGTGAGGTGGTAGGCAAGAAGAGCCACGAGGGTGATTCAGTATGGGCCATCTGTTCTCCAAAGGAAGAATGTTTGCAGATCTTTAGATTCTGCCTGAATTACGCATCTCAGTTAACACCAAGTTCCATACCGTCTGCTGCAGATCTACCTCGAATTAAATGAAATGCTGCTAGGGTGCTCTAGTGGAACTGCAATTAGTTTGGGGTTAATTATTAACACTTATATCTGACTTCCAAGCCCCTCCCCCCTCCCCAAGCTGCTACAAATTTTCCACTGGCAAGGGGTAAGTATCGTAAGGTAAAAAGGTTTAACCTTTACCTATCAAGCAGGAGGACTTCAGGGGTTGCTTTTCCAAGCCATCCTTCGGCCAGGATAATCCATTGGGGAAGCTGGATTCACTTAATGACCGTAGTGATTTGTTTAACGGCCTATGATTCACTTAATGACCATTGTGAAAAATTGGTCATAAACTCAGGTCCAGTCACATGGTGATTCTCTTAACGACCACACTGCTTAACAACCAGTTTTCCGGTCCCTACTGTGGTTGTTAAGTGAGGATTACCTGTATGGCTTGAGTGTATGTGTGTGTGCTTTTTAGTTAGTTTGTGACTCCTGGCAACTGCCTGGATTAATCCCAGCAGTTTTTTTGTCAAGGTTTTTCAGAAGTGGTTTGCCCTGGCCTTCTTCCTAGGGCTGAGAGAGAGGGACTGGCCCAAGGTCACCCAGCTGGCTTCGTGCTTAAGGCTGGACTAGAACTCTCAGTCTCCTGGTTTGCCATTGGCTCCTTCCTAGGGCTGAGAGACAGGGACTGGCCCAAGGTCACCAAGCCAGCTTTCGTGCCTCAGGCGGGACTAGAACTCTCAGTCCCCTGGTTTGCCATTGGCTCCTTCCTAGGGCTGAGAGACAGGGATTGGCCCAAGGTCACCCAGCTGGTTTCATGCCTAAGGCAGGACTAGAACTCTCAGGCTCCTGGTTTGCCATTGGTTCCTTCCTAGGGCTGAGAGACAGGGACTGGCCCAAGGTCACCCAGCTGGCTTCCTGCCTAAGGCGGGACTAGAACTCAGTCTCCTGGTTTGCCATTGGCTCCTTCCTGGGGCTGAGAGAGAGGGACTGGCCCAAGGTCACCCAGCTGGCTTCGTGCTTAAGGCTGGACTAGAACTATCAGTCTCCTGGTTTGCCATTGGCTCCTTCCTAGGGCTGAGAGAGAGGGACTGGCCCAAGGTCACCCAGCCGGCTTTCCTCCCTAAGGCTGGACTAGAACTCTCAGTCTCCTGGTTTGCCATTGGCTCCTACCTAGGGCTGAGAGACAGGGACTGGCCCAAGGTCACCCAGCCAGCTTTCGTGCCTCAGGCGGGACTAGAACTCTCAGTCTCCTGGTTTGCCATTGGCTCCTTCCTATGGCTGAGAGACAAGGACTGGCCCAAGGCCACCCAGCCGGCTTTCGTGCCTAAGGCGGGACTAGAACTCTCAGTCTCCTGGTTTGCCATTGGCTCCTTCCTAGGGCTGAGAGACAGGGACTGGCCCAAGGTCACCCAGCCGGCTTTCATGCCTAAGGCGGGACTAGAACTCTCAGGCTCCTGGTTTGCCATTGGCTCCTTCCTAGGGCTGAGAGACAGGGACTGGCCCAAGGTCCCCCAGCTGGTTTCATGCCTAAGGCGGGACTAGAACTCTCAGGCTCCTGGTTTGCCATTGGTTCCTTCCTAGGGCTGAGAGACAGGGACTGGCCCAAGGTCACCCAGCTGGCTTCCTGCCTAAGGCGGGACTAGAACTCAGTCTCCTGGTTTGCCATTGGCTCCTTCCTGGGGCTGAGAGAGAGGGACTGGCCCAAGGTCACCCAGCTGGCTTCGTGCTTAAGGCTGGACTAGAACTCTCAGTCTCCTGGTTTGCCATTGGCTCCTTCCTAGGGCTCAGAGAGAGGGACTGGCCCAAGGTCACCCAGCCGGCTTTCCTCCCTAAGGCTGGACTAGAACTCTCAGTCTCCTGGTTTGCCATTGGCTCCTACCTAGGGCTGAGAGACAGGGACTGGCCCAAGGTCACCCAGCCGGCTTTCGTGCCTCAGGCGGGACTAGAACTCTCAGTCTCCTGGTTTGCCATTGGCTCCTTCCTATGGCTGAGAGACAAGGACTGCCCCAAGGCCACCCAGCCGGCTTTCGTGCCTAAGGCGGGACTAGAACTCTCAGTCTCCTGGTTTGCCATTGGCTCCTTCCTAGGGCTGAGAGACAGGGACTGGCCCAAGGTCACCCAGCCGGCTTTCATGCCTAAGGCGGGACTAGAACTCTCAGGCTCCTGGTTTGCCATTGGCTCCTTCCTAGGGCTGAGAGACAGGGACTGGCCCAAGGTCCCCCAGCTGGCTTTCATGCCTAAGGCAGGACTAGAACTCTCAGTCTCCTGGTTTGCCATTGGTTCCTTCCTAGGGCTGAGAGACATGGACTGGCCCAAGGTCACCCAGCTGGCTTCCTAAGGCGGGACTAGAACTCAGTCTCCTGGTTTCCTATTGGCTCCTTCCTAGAGCTTAGAGAGAGGGACTGGCCCAAGGTCACCCAGCCGGCTTTCCTCCCTAAGGCTGGACTAGAACTCTCAGTCTCCTGGTTTGCCATTGGCTCCTTCCTAGGGCTGAGAGACAGGGACTGGCCCAAGGTCACCCAGCCGGCTTTCATGCCTAAGGCGGGACTAGAACTCTCAGGCTCCTGGTTTGCCATTGGCTCCTTCCTAGGGCTGAGAGACAGGGACTGGCCCAAGGTCACCCAGCTGGCTTCCTGCCTAAGGCGGGACTAGAACTCAGTCTCCTGGTTTGCCATTGGCTCCTTCCTGGGGCTGAGAGAGAGGGACTGGCCCAAGGTCACCCAGCTGGCTTCGTGCTTAAGGCTGGACTAGAACTCTCAGTCTCCTGGTTTGCCATTGGCTCCTTCCTAGGGCTGAGAGAGAGGGACTGGCCCAAGGTCACCCAGCCGGCTTTCCTCCCTAAGGCTGGACTAGAACTCTCAGTCTCCTGGTTTGCCATTGGCTCCTACCTAGGGCTGAGAGACAGGGACTGGCCCAAGGTCACCCAGCCGGCTTTCGTGCCTCAGGCGGGACTAGAACTCTCAGTCTCCTGGTTTGCCATTGGCTCCTTCCTATGGCTGAGAGACAAGGACTGGCCCAAGGCCACCCAGCCGGCTTTCGTGCCTAAGGCGGGACTAGAACTCTCAGTCTCCTGGTTTGCCATTGGCTCCTTCCTAGGGCTGAGAGACAGGGACTGGCCCAAGGTCACCAAGCCAGCTTTCATGCCTAAGGCGGGACTAGAACTCTCAGGCTCCTGGTTTGCCATTGGCTCCTTCCTAGGGCTGAGAGACAGGGACTGGCCCAAGGTCCCCCAGCTGGCTTTCATGCCTAAGGCAGGACTAGAACTCTCAGTCTCCTGGTTTGCCATTGGTTCCTTCCTAGGGCTGAGAGACATGGACTGGCCCAAGGTCACCCAGCTGGCTTCCTAAGGCGGGACTAGAACTCAGTCTCCTGGTTTCCTATTGGCTCCTTCCTAGGGCTGAGAGAGAGGGACTGGCCCAAGGTCACCCAGCTGGCTTCGTGCCTCAGGCGGGACTAGAGCTCTCAGTCTCCTGGTTTGCCATTGGCTCCTTCCTAGGGCTTAGGGAGAGGGACTGGCCCAAGGTCACCCAGCCGGCTTTCCTCCCTAAGGCTGGACTAGAACTCTCAGTCTCCTGGTTTGCCATTGGCTCCTTCCTAGGGCTGAGAGACAGGGACTGGCCCAAGGTCACCCAGCTGGCTTTCGTGCCTCAGGCGGGACTAGAACTCTCAGTCTCCTGGTTTGCCATTGGCTCCTTCCTATGGCTGAGAGACAAGGACTGGCCCAAGGTCACCCAGCCGGCTTTCATGCCTAAGGCGGGACTAGAACTCTCAGTCTCCTGGTTTGCCATTGGCTCCTTCCTAGGGCTGGGAGAGTGACTGGCCCAAGGTCACCCAGCCGGCTTTCATGCCTAAGGCGGGACTAGAACTCTCAGTCTCCTGGTTTGCCATTGGCTCCTTCCTGGGGCTGAGAGACAGGGACTGGCCCAAGGTCACCCAGCCGGCTTTCATGCCTAAGGCGGGACTAGAACTCTCAGTCTCCTGGTTTGCCATTGGCTCCTTCCTAGGGCTGAGAGAGAGGGACTGGCCCAAGGTCCCCCAGCTGGCTTTCATGCCTAAGGCAGGACTAGAACTCTCAGTCTCCTGGTTTGCCATTGGCTCCTTCCTAGGGCTGAGAGAGAGGGACTGGCCCAAGGTCACCTAGCTGGCTTTCATGCCTCAGGCGGGACTAGAACTCTCAGTCTCCTGGTTTGCCATTGGTTCCTTCCTAGGGCTGAGAGACAGGGACTGGCCCAAGGTCACCCAGTCTCCCAGTTTCTAGCCTGATGCCTTAACCACTACACCACTATAGGCTCTTTCCCTATACGGCATAGGGCGTGGTTATTTAAGTGACCATCTGTCTCCTGTGGTTTCTGCCCAGCCAGCACAAGCCAGCAGAATTGGCATGCTCCATGTCCCTTTGATCAAACAGTGTCATCTTTCAAGACCCAGAAAGTGCACCTGTTGCATTCTTCCAGGATGCCTATTTTCTTAACTGCCCCTCTAGCCTACAGCTCTGGGATCTCCTTATGGCCTCCCCTCCAAGTAGTAACTAGGTCCCACTCGGAGTAAGCTTTCAAGATCAGCCATGGGCTATCACCAGCTGTAACATTTCTATAATACGACAGAATTAAATTACGGGCCTAAGATCAGCATGCTAGGTAAAATTCACTTTTCCATGTGTGGATGTGTTGCACAGTTGCTGCAAACTCTATTAAATTAGGCTTCACCCACTTCAATATCATCATCATCATCATCATCACCATCACCACACCTTTAAGTGAAAGCATTTAAATCCCAGGTGTTTCTGTAGTTTTACGTTCCATTTGATTTTAAGCATCTATTCTACACTGGGGAATAGCACATTTCTTATGTTGTTTGCTCTGTTTTTTTTAATTCTGGTTCATTGCTTTTATCTGCTTTTTAAAAAATGTTAAAATAATTACATTATTGGGGTGGAGAATCTTAATTATCGGGTGGATTAGAACTATAATGAATAAACAGTGTGTTCTTTTTCCAACAAATGTCTTCCAAAAGTTTTGGCCCCTGGCTTGTATCACCCCAATCCCTGGCCACATAATCCCCTGCTGGGGCCCCTGCTGGGGCAGGGGATTATGGCAGTTGCAGTCTAAAAGGGCTGCATCCTCTCTGGCAGTTTTGATTTTATGTAACTTCCATCTGTCACTTGTTTCTGCTCGTCTCAAACTAAAAGCTGGCCCATGTTTTCAGCAAGCTTTTGGTCATTACAGGTAGTCCTCAACTTACAACCACAACTGGGACTGGAATTTCCATCATAAGTTGTTGCAGTTGTAAATCAAGTCACCATGCGAC
Source organism: Charina bottae (assembly GCA_023362775.1). NCBI lineage: Eukaryota > Metazoa > Chordata > Lepidosauria > Squamata > Charinaidae > Charina > Charina bottae. The sequence goes on from JALMGJ010000003.1 coordinate 120,488,791, forward strand.
CGGTCCTGATTTTACGACCATTTTTACGGGGATGGTTAAGCAAATCACTGCACGCATTAAGCAAATCGTGGGTCGTTAAGCGAATCACTGCAGTCAAGTGAATCCAGCTTCCCCAATGGATGTTTTTTTGCCAGAAAACAGCAAAAACGCAATCACATGACCGCGGAACGCTGCAACCAGCTGTAAATGTGAGCTGGTTGCCAAGCACCTGAAATGCGAGCATGTGACCATGGGGGTGCGATGTTTTGTGATGCTCGGAAATGCTTTACAGGCTATAAAGCACCCATTCTGAGGCCGTTGTAACTTTGGACCGTCATTAAACGAACGGTTGTAAGTCGAGGACTACCTGTAGGGGAGTCACAAGTGGCAGTTTGTGATGTTTGATTACAAATGGTTGGAGCCCTTCCTGATTTGGGAATAAAATAAGGGGGAAAAAGAGAATTAAGTATTGTACAAAATGTAATCTTGCATTTTTATCACTGTTGGATGCCAGCCTGCATTTGGGGGAGGGAAAAGGTCTACCTTGTGCATCAGAGCTTGGAAGGTGCTAAGATTTGTCTCAAACTCCTTTCAGTGTGTGATGAACATTTGGACTACAAGGACGCTAAGCTGCTCTATCGCTTCCGCAAGGATGACGGGACCTTCCCTCTCAACAAGGAAGTCAAGGTGTTCCTGAGAGGGCAAAGCCTCTACGAGACGTACGTAAGCCCTCCCTGTTCCTAGTCTTCTGAGATCCCACTGGAAACCCATATAACTATACTTTCTCTGGGCTTTAATTTTGGGGGGATTTGGAAAAAGGAGAGAAATGAGAATTCCTCAAGCTTTCCTTCCTCCCCCTCCCCTCCCCTCCCCCTCCTCCCTTTCCCTCCCCCTCCCCCTTCCCCTTCCCCTCCTCCTTATCTGCCTCCCTGCCTCCCTCCTTCCCTCCCTCTGTAAAGCACATCTGGCCAATATTGGTGGCAAATGTTCATGTCCTGTTCACGTTTCAGATCTCTGTGTTGGAAACTTCTCACATTAGGACCCTCACTCACGATCTCCTTGCGATATTGACTTGCAAGGGGGGGTGGTCCAAAAGGCCAAGATGGCGGTTATGACTGCTATCGGAGCCCCACCCTTTTTATGTGCATTTCTGATCTCAGAGAGTAAGATCATTACTCTCAGGAACTTTTCCCTTAGACTTAAACAAAATCTAGGCAGCTTCAACTTATACCGGTTATTTCTGATCCAAGTTTCTATGGCTGTGAAAAAGAATTCTTGACTATCTTCTCTGTAGCTCCCCTTTAGGTGCCTGAAGGGGGTTGTCATGTCTCTCCTATGCCTTCTTTTGAACAGACTGAACATCCCATGTTTCTTTAGCAGAAGCTGAAGAATCTAGCCCTGCTTTTCCCCATAAATTGATTTATTGTTAGATAATGAGTTGCAGACACCCACCAACCCCAAAGTCTGCTTGCTCGTCAGCTTGCTATTGATGCTCAATAGACTAATTGCTGTATAATTTGTAAGGTTTGTTTTCTTTTTCCTTTTTCATGCATATCGATCAGAATTGCCTGCCCCCAGTCAATTGGGATCTCAACTGTTTGGTCAGTGGGGAGGAATCAGTGTGCCAAAATCAAGTTTCACCATCTAACATTGAATGGCCTCAAAGGGATGTTCCTACATCTCATATGGAATGCAGAAGTGCAGTCTGAGATCTTTATCTGCCAGGCTAAGATTTATTAGTCTCCAAAAAATGGGAGGGTTCCTTTAATTACAAGGTCACAATCAGCCTTTGTCATCTCCCTACCTGACATTCCTCCTTTTAAGTGCAGGAGGGCCTTTATTGCTTCATCTGGATGCAGAGTGAGAGGGAGAGAGAGAGAGTGAGGGCTCTGGAAACATTTTGATTAGGGTCCTTTTTGCTAAAACACCATTCTGGCCAAAGCAACATTTAGATTACTGAGGATATTTCATAGGATTTTTATAGCTAGATGGTTTTGCAAAAAAACAAAAACAAAGAGAGATTGATAGATAGATAAAGAGATAGATAGCTTTGGGAGATCTGATCCAATTGTTCCTCCTTATTGATGTACAAAATTGGAGAAAGCTTTCCATATCTAAGATATCCAACCCTATTTTGTTGTTGTTCAGTCGTTTAGTCGTGTCCGACTCTTCGTGACCTCATGGACCATAGCACGCCAGGCCTTCCTGTCCTCCACTGTCTCCCGGAGTTTACTCAAATTCATGTTCATTACATCGGTGATGCTATCTAACCATCTCATCCTCTGCCGTCCCCTTCTCCTTTTGCCCTCAGTCTTTCCCAGCATCAGGGTCTTTTCCAGGGAGTCCTCTCTTCGCATTAGGTGGCCAAAGTATTTGAGCTTCAGCTTCAGTATCTGTCCTTCCTTCAGGACATTATTAAAATCAAGTTGATATTCAATAATTAATTATATTAAGAGAGATTTGGATTCGGTACAAGGAATTTCCCAGCCTTGTTTACAGTTAATTAGTTAATTAAGTGTATTAAGTTACACCTGAATTAATTAAGGTGGTTTGTTGTTGTTCAGTCGTTTAGTCGTGTCCGACTCTTCGTGACCTCATGGACCATAGCACGCCAGGCCTTCCTGTCCTCCACTGTCTCCCGGAGTTTACTCAAGTTCACGTTAATCTCATCGGTGATGCTATCTAACCATCTCATCCTCTGCCGTCCCCTTCTCCTTTTGCCTTCGGTCTTTCCCAGCATCAGGGTCTTTTCCAGTGAGTCCTCTCTTCGCATTAGGTGGCCAAAGTCTTTGAGCTTCAGCTTCAGCATCTGTCCTTCCAATGAGCAGTCAGGGTTGATTTCCTTTAGGATTGACTGATTTGACCTCCTTGCAGTCCAAGAGACTCTTAAGAGTCTTCTCCAGGACCACAGTTCGAAAGCATCAATTCTTCGGTGCTCAGCCTTCCTTATGGTCCAACCCTATTAAACACTGCCTATTGAAAGTCTGACCCAGTAATAGGTACGATGCAGTGAAAAATAAATTAGTTTTCTTTGTATCCTTGAAGCTTAAGGTCTCAGTTAGTAGATCAGCCCCTTGCATTGTTAGATAGGAGCTCTCTTGGGAATAGTAGAGCATTTAGTTAGACTTAGGCTGACCATATTTCCTTCAGACAAAAACGGGACTTTTGGGATGGCAAAACGGGACAGGGTCTTATGCCACCATGCCGGCCTCCAAACCCCGCCCCCCAGTCCACGCAATTGGCTCCCACCTGCAAACCCCGCCCCCGCCCCACACGATTGGCTCCCGCCTGCAAACCCCGCCCCCATCAGCGTGATTGGCTCGGATTTTAATTTTTCCCCCCGATTTTTAAAGGTTTTTTTTTCTTCTAGCAGTAAATGGTGCGGCAGAGCTGGTGTGTTTGGGGGAGGCCGGAGTACACACACTGTGCACACAGCACCGTCATTATCTGGGGAACAAGGGGTGGGGATGGAGGGGATGGAGGCCCACCACTGCCCCATCCCCCTCGGGCTTGGCCGAGGGAGGGAGGAGAGTCGCTGCTGCTGCCACCGCCGCAGAGCAGGAGAAGCAGGAAGAGCCGGCTGCGCTCGGCTGCTTCAGCCACACCACTCCGCCCCTTGCTGCCCTCTGAAGCTCCCCAGGGTGGACGGCTCCTGCTTCTCCTGCTCGGCGGCCCGACAACTATCCTCCCTCGGCCATGCCCGATCAGATGCACATACACACACTCACAGGACAGACTGCCCTCGGCAGGAACCGGCCGTGCTGGGAGGCTTCAGCCACACCACTCCGCCCCTCGCCACCCGCTGAAGCCCCCCAGCATGGCCAGCTCCTGCCAGGGCAGTCCTGTGAGTGTGTCTGTGTGCGTGCATCTGATCGGGCTTGGCCGAGGGAGGAGAGTTGTCAGGCCACCGAGCAGGAGCCGGCCGCGCTGGGGGGCTTCAGCGGGTGGCGAGGGGTGGAGCGGTGTGGCTGAAGCAGCCAAGCGCAGCCGGCTTCTCCTGCTCGGCGGCCTAACAACTCTCCTCCCTCGGCCGAGCCCGATCAGATGCACACACCCACAAACACACACACACGCACCCCACACCCTCTTTCTCCAGCCTCCCCATGACCAAATGCACCCACACCTGTTGCAGGGAGGCTGGAGAAAGTGTGTGTGTGTGTGTGTGTGTGTGTGCGTGATTACGCTGAGCAAGTAATCTGCGCGTGTGCGCACACACAGACACACACACGCACGCACCCTCTTTCCACAACCTTCTCATGCCTGCTTTCCCTGGCCTCACCACTGCTGGGCAGACAATCTCAGGATCAGGTAAGGAGGCAGGAACCTGGACTGTGGTGCTGTTTCTGCTGCTGGGCTTGCACGTGGCAACTGGGCTTCCAGTTGCTGCGCTGATAGGGCCTCTTCCGGGCTGCCTCCAATGGCAAGTCCGGCTCCAGTCCTCCTTCCTGTCTTCCTGTCCTCCTTCCTGCCGGGTTTAAAAAAGGGACAAAATTGAGATTTTGATCAAAACGATGGGACGGTTGAAAAATGCTAAAATAACGGGACTGTCCCGTTCAAAACGGGACGTATGGTCACCCTAGTTAGACTGGGAAATCAGAAAATATCCCACAAGGAGATAGTGGCCAACCAGTTCTATATCATGGCCAAGAAAGCTGGATGGATGGGGTCATCAGAAGCTAAGCTGGACCTGAGAGTATCTTCATCTTTATCTTAATCAAGATTTAGTTGACCTTGATATACAGGTAGTCCTCACTTAACAACCGTTCGTTTAGTGACGGTTTGGACTTACAACCATGCTGAAAAAACCGACTTACAACCAGTCCTCCCACTTACAACCGTTGCAGTGTCCCTGCAGTCATGTGATCACGATTTGAGTGCTTGGCAACCGGTTCGCATTTATGACCGTCACAGCATCCTGTGGTCATGTGATTGTCATTTCTGGCCTTTCTGGATGGCTTCTGGCAAGCAAAATCAATGGGGAACTGCGTGATTCACTTAACGACCATGTGATTCACTTAACACCCATGGTGATTTGCTTAACAACTGCTGCACAACGGTTCGTAAAATCAGGTCAGATTCGCTTAATGGCTGCTTTGCTTAGCAACCGAAATTCTGGTCCCAATTGTGGTTGTTAAGTGAGGACTACCTGTAAGATAAATGGGGAAGCAGTATAATGCAGTGATGCTATATTTAGCCCAATTAGCAAGTAGATTAAATTTGCTTGTCCTTAACATGCCTGGGGATGGAGATGGGGAATTTAATTTTTGGACAGGGAACAGGACATCAACAGTTTTTTAAAAATTGTTTTATTCAAAAAAAGGATTCCCAGTTGGAGTCTATCAGACAGTGATCATCTACCACTCACCTAATTCATAAAGGGATAGACAGAGACTTGTCCCAAATCTATGGACCAATGCGGATTTTGTATTTGTATAAGAAGGTTTCCATTTATTTTTGGAAGAGTAGTTTCAGTTCAATTTAAGTTTCCTAAATCCAACCTTTTTTTAATGGTGCCAGTTGAGAAGAAAGCAATTAAAATTATGAAGGTGAAATGTAGAGGTGGGTTTTTTAAACTAAAAATTAAAGGATTGGGGACATTTTAATTTAGAAAAATAACAGTGCAAAAGAAGACTATTAAAAAATTATGCAAGCTATGGAGAAAGTCAACAGAGAGCATTTTTTCCTCTTTTGTATTACCAAAAGAGCCATCTAAGATGATATGGAGGAAAATTAGGACAAATAAAAGTACGGACCTCTTTGCACAATGCATTAATTCTTATGATTTTAGGTTTACATTGCTTTTGGGAACAAACAAGTTTGAAAAGATAGGAAGGAAGAGCGAATGACAGGAGTCCCATATTTCTCTTAATCTATAGTGGCTGTGAAAATGTACAACAAAATGGCAAATTTTGCTATTGAGGTTCCAGAGCTGGGAGTTATTACCAATCTCCAGTTCATTGCCATTTTTGGTGACATTGGGGATCCACTCAGCCAGGCTTCCTTCTGCAAAGTTTTTTGTTTTCGTAAAAGATTGAGACATGTTAGAACCCTTGGTTCAATCTGGTAGGATAGTCCTGTGCTTTGGCATAGCTTGGCAAACCACTTCTGAAAAACCTTGCCAGGAAAATTGCAGGGAGCAGTCCAGGCAGTTGCCAGGAGTCAAAAACCGACTTGAAGGCACAAAAAAATAAAAATCCTAGAGAAATAAAGTAGGCTTGGACTGCCCTCCAGTGGTGGTAAGTGGATTAGAACCCATCTAGAAATCTTCATAGAGGGCCACATTTCTGCCACCTCATTTTTCATCTGACACTGCTTTAAATTACTGTGGAACATGAAGGAAGAAGTACCCAAATTGGACCTTGGTTAGAAAAATCTTGTTTTGAATGCTCTAAAAACTGAGGTCTGCAATGCCTCTGGGTGCCAATAGGCCCCTAGCCAGTTCCCAGCTAAGCATTTGGCATCTTCCTCCAAACTACACTTACACATATTATTTTTTAAAATGAGAAGTGGCATGCTGCCGAAGAACTTTCCAGTCACCAGCATCATTTTCATTTTCAAGAATGGTTCAAAATCTCCCAAAGAGACCCATATGCTTCTTAGAAAATAAAAAATGATGCCCAGCTGCAGCTCAGAAGGACAATATTTATTTTATTTATTATTTATTATCTGAATTTATCCCCGCCCATCTCTACCATGGTAGACTCTGGGCAGTTTACAGTCACCATATAAAAATTAAAAAACTATACATTTAAAAACTCCCATAAAAATAAAAAATAAAAATCCAAAAGATGGTATGTTGTTAAAAGGAGGATATTATTACGCTAACCACCCCCAGGAGGAACTATTATGTCCTTCGTTCCAGGCAAGGCGGCAGAACCAGGTCTTTAATGACTTCCTGAAGGCCAGGAGCGAGGGTGCCCACCTCGCCTCGCCTCAGGGGGCAAGATATTCCACAGGGTGGGTGCTATCGCAGAGAAGGCACTCCTCCTGGACGCCGCTAGATGGAATTCTTTTAGTGATGGGATCCGAAGCATGCCCTCCCTGCATGATTGGGTGGGGCGGGTAGATATGATTGGGACGAGACGGTCCCTCAGATACCCTGGTCCCATGCCATGTAGGGCTTTAAAGGTGATGACCAACACCTTGAATTGGACCTGGAAGCAAACTGGTACCCAATGCAGCTCACGGAGTAGCGGTGTTACATGTGCTGATCTTATAGCACCCAGAACTACCTGTGCAGCCGCATTCTGGACCAGCTGAAGCTTTCGGATATAGCAGAGACTGCCTGCTAAACGTGGTGCAGATCAGATTCTGGTCGATCAGTGCTTTGTAACTATTTTGTGAATAGATAAGCCCTCCCAGGTTCTATTTTGTAACAGTTCCCACACGCACTCAGTGTTCCAAATGGAATGCCTTCTATAGGATTGGGAGAGGTTCATACAGTAATAATGGGGAGCGTTATTATATTCCCCCCATCTCGAAGCTAAGATGAGGGCTCACGCATCCTAAGGTTCAGCTTCGATTTCCAGGCAGATCTGAGGACCATCATTTTGACCATTTTGACTCCCCCTTTCAGGATGCAAAAATTGGAGGGGGAATTCCATGATTGGAGGTAAACTGTTGTTACCGAGATGAATATTTAGATTTAGATTCTATCTTCCCTCCAGGAGTTCAAGAGGACACACATATAATACTTCCTCCCAAAGTTTCTCCCTACAACTTCCTTGAAAGGGAGTGACTGGTCCAACGTCACGGAGTGAACTTCCATGGCAAGTGTGGACTTATATCTAGGCTTCCCTAGGTATAAGTCAACACGTATCCCTAGGTTTTCAGGAAAAGACTGGACAGCCACTTGGCCAGAATAGTATGAGGATTCCTGCAGGGGATTGGACTAGAACAAGGGTCGGAAATGGCGGCTCGCGAGCCAGATCTGGCTCTTTGGCCCCTCGGCTCTGGCTCTCTCTCTCTGTCTGCTGCCTGACATCCGGAAAGCCGGTCTCCGGAAGCAGCGCGAACCCTGGGGAAGAAACAGATGCTGATTGGTGGAGGCTCAGAAGGAAGGACGCCACCACCAATCAGCGTGCGCCAAAGGGGAGCAGAGAGGCGGGCTGAGCAAGGCGAAGCCCGATTGGCCCTGCTTCCCAGAGGCGCGGAAAAAAAGACCAGCGCGGGGCCTCGCTCAGCTGCGCGAGGAAGCACTCCAAAAAGACCGGTGCGGGGCCTCGCTCAGCTGCGCTGGGCTGTTGCCCCGCTCCAGTTCTCGGCCCTGACCACCCACCTGGGGCTGCTGGGAGATGTGGTTCAGCCGCTTCCGGAGAGCTGCGGCTTCGCCAACCGCTTCTCCCCAGGGCGTCTGCAAAGGGGCGCGCCACTCGCCCCGCGCCCGTCGCTGCAAAGGGCATCTCCCCCGCCGTTTACCCGGACGTTCAGGCACCACAGCAAGAGCGGTGGGGGGGCTCTGCATCCGGAGGCCCGGCTGCACGCTACCCACTGGAGAGGGAGAGGAAACGCGGCCCCTTTTTGGAGCGCTTCCGCGCACAGCTGAGCGCTGGGCTGTGGAAATGCGCTGGCGCTGGTAAGTGGAGGAGCAATATCAACTTCTGCTGTTGCTCCATCGGCCGCAAGCCTGGTTCATTCTGCGGCTTGGGGCCAAGAGATGCCTGGGGGCGACCACCTCCCCGGTGAGAGATTTCTGCCTGCCGCTCTTTCTGCAGCCGGGCCTCCGGATGCAGAGCCCCCCCACCGCTCTTGCTGTGGCGCCTGAATGTCCGGGTAAACGGCGGGGGAGATGCCCTTTGCAGCGATGGGCGCGGGGCGAGTGGCGCGCCCCTTTGCAGACACCCTGGGGAGAAGCGGTAGGCGAGACCTTGCAAGCGTGGCGGGGAGAGGGGAGCCCTTCTCAGCCCTTTTGCTCGCGCACGCACACCTCTACACCTCCTCAACCCTTTTGCACACGCACACACGCCCGTTCCCCTTTTGCCCGTGTTGCTGCAGGCATCCGGAGGCCTGGTTGCACGCTCCCCACCGGAGAGGGAGAGGAAACGCAGCCCCTCCCCAGTGACAGGCGCGCACCCTCTTCCAATGGTTTCTCTCCTCCCTTCTGGGAAGCGGATCTCGGTCTGCTTAAGCCTCAGTGCCTCCGCCGGGAAGAAAGAGCGGCAGGCAGAAATCTCTCACCGGGGAGGTGGTCGCCCCCAGGCATCTCTTGGCCCCAAGCCGCAGAATGAACCAGGCTTGCGGCCGATGGAGCAACAGCAGAAGTTGATATTGCTCCTCCGCTTACCAGCGCCAGCGCATTTCCACAGCCCAGCGCTCAGCTGCACGCGGAAGCACTCCAAAAAGGGGCCGCGTTTCCTCTCCCTCTCCAGTGGGTAGCGTGCAGCCGGGCCTCCGGATGCAGAGCCCCCCCACCGCTCTTGCTGTGGCGCCTGAACGTCCGGGTAAACGGCGGGGGAGATGCCCTTTGCAGCGACGGGCGCGGGGCAAGTGGCGCGCCCCTTTGCAGACGCCCCAGGGAGAAGCGGTAGGCGAGACCTTGCAAGCGTGGCGGGGAGAGGGGAGTCCTTCTCAGCCCTTTTGCACGCGCACGCACACCTCTACACCTCCTCAACCCTTTTGCACACGCACACACGCCCGCTCCCCTTTTGCCCGCATTGCTGCAGGCGCGCGGGGGGAGGTCGTCTTCGCTGGAGGCGATTTAGCAAATGGTGGGCATCCACCTGCCGGGCGCGCCGGAGGGCGCGGTTGGCGAAGCCGCAGCTCTCCGGAAGCGGCTGAACCACATCTCCCAGCAGCCCCAGGCGGGTGGTCAGGGCCGAGAACTGGAGCGGGGCAACAGCCCAGCGCAGCTGAGCGAGGCCCCGCGCCGGTCTTTTTGGAGCGCATTTCCACAGCCCAGCGCTCAGCTGCGCGCGGAAGCGCTCCAAAAAGACTGGCGCGGGGCCTCGCTCAGCTGCGCGCGGAAGCGCTCCAAAAAGACCGGCGCGGGGCCTCGCTCAGCTGCGCGCGGAAGCGCTCCAAAAAGACCGGCGCGGGGCCTCGCTCAGCTGCGCGCGGAAGCGCTCCAGGTCCGGCGGCTCGTCCAGCTTCACAGCCCAGCGCCAGCGCCAACCGCACTCCCTTCCACGCGATTGGCCCCCGCCCGCAAACCCCGCCCCCTGGCTCTCGAGCATTTCAAAATGTGCACGAGCATGCCAAAATGGCTCCCGGCATAAAAAGTTTGCCGACCCCTGGACTAGAAGACTTCCAAGTTCCCTTTCAGCTCAATGATTCTTTGATTCCCCAGTCCTGGTGCAATACTGTAACTACTGTTCTAGGCTTTCTCTCATTTAATTTTGCTGACCCATTTTGGAATGACTGATTACCTTTGGAAATGTTTTCGTCATGAATTATTGCCATTACTGTATGAAGTTTCCTATGTCATAAGTCATGCACTGATGTCAGTATCAGCTGGAGTTAAAAAATAAATAAATGCAGGGGAAAAATCAAAGTTTTATCCTTCCTTATCTGTGTTCTAAAGTTTTTTTTTCCATTCAATCATGTCTGATTCTCAGAGACTGCCTGAACAAGTCTCTGCAGTTTTCTTGGTAAGGATTTTCAGAAATGGTTTGCCATTGCCTTCTTCCTAGGGCTGAGAGAAAGTGACTGGCCCCAGGTCACCCAGATGGCTTTGTGGCCAAGGCGGGACTAGAACTCTCAGTCTCCTGGTTTGCCATTGGCTCCTTCCTAGGGCTGAGAGAGAGGAACTGGCCCAAGGTCACCCAGCCGGCTTTCATGCCTCAGGCGGGACTAGAACTCTCAGGCTCCTGGATTCTAGCCTGGAGCCTTAACCACTAACCAAACTGGCTCTCTTGTTCTAAAGCAGTGCTGCCCAATTAGACAGTACTTCGTTGCATGTCTAGATCAGTTGATATCCTTGTTTCTTTGTCTTCTCGCTTGTTGACTGTAGGCTGATCAGCATGGACAACTCCATTCTGAAAGTCAGAGAAGAGAACCTGGTAAAATACCAGAGGTCTTTTCTGGGCTGTGAGATGGTTGACTGGCTGGTTGAGGAAGGGGAGGTTGCAAACCGGAAGGAGGCTACAGAACTCTGCCAAACTCTCCTTGAACATGGGATCATCCAACATGGTATGTCAAAGGAAGTAACGTTGAGAAGTTGGCACATGGGGATTTTTAGCTGCCTGGCAGGGAGAGGTAAAAGGGTTGGGCTAGGGTATTTCCTAAGACTGAAGAGCTGTGTGGTATAATGGTTTGAATAGATGCACTCTAAGTTGACATAGGGGCGTGGTGGCTCAGCGGGTAAGACGCCAGGCTTGTCGATCGGAAGATCGCAAGTTCGGAGGTTTGAATCCCTAGCCCTGTGTGCGGAGTGAGCTCCCGCACTAGCTCCAGCTCTTGCCAACCTAGCAATTCGAAAGCATGCAAATGCAAGTAGATGAATAGGTACCACTTCGGTGGGAAGGTAACAGCGTTCCGCATGCGTCATGCGGCCATATGACTGTGGAAGTGTCTTCGGACAACGCTGGCTCTTCGGCTAACAAACGGAGATGAGCACCGGCCCCTAGAGTCGGACACGACTGTACAAATGTGCGGGGGGAAACTTTACTTTACCTTTTTAAGTTGACACTCTGCAACTTGAGCCCAACACATGAGTTGTGGGAAGGAATCAAGGCAAGATTTCAAACCCCTCCCTCTAAATATGGAACAAAAGGCAGGCAGTTGTGGTCAAATCGTGCTTTCTCCAGCCAGTGAAAGCCCCAATAACTGCTGAAAGCCAAGGAAGGAGGAATGAAGGAACTGACCACCAAGGAGAGACATCCTGCCAGTCTATCAAAACCCGCAGGGTCAGCGGGACGCTTTGTAATGGGCATACCTGCAGGGTCGTTGGAAGCGCTTTGTAGTGGAAACTTGCCAGACTTGTACAGTAGGTGAGAATGCTTGTACTGGGGTCTTGGCGTCTTCACAGGAACGCAAATTATGCTGATTCGAATACTGTGTCAAGCAGTCCAGTACCAAGGACAGATCAAAGAACGCTATCATCGTGTTAGTTGATTCGAGACTGGGAAGATCTAGAAATTGTGAGACGAAGGGAGGGGCTGTCAAGCCGTGGATCCCCGATGGGGGGGAACCCTGAAGGACTTTAACTGTTGGTTTTGGTTTGCGCGGGCTCCCTTCATTCGAGTCTTTAAGGTGTAATGGATCGCTAGCTGTAATAAAGAACTCTTTACATCCTTAACGGCTTGTGTCGAGAGTTTCTGGCTTAACAGCTAAAGGATCATGACCATGACAAACTGGCTAAGTAATCTTAATGAAATAATTGGAGAAACAGGACATGAAAGAAGCAGATGGAGCTGGACTAACCTAGCTGGGTTGGGTGAGAACTGTCTGAAGGATGACAAAATAATATTTATAGCATCTTTCCCCAAAACTGGGACAACCATGTTGGGTACCCATAATTTTTAGCCAGCTTTAGCTAGCAAATATGATGACTCAGACTGAGTTGGTATGACCCAATTAGAGGGTGACACGTTGAAGAAGGCGGATTCATAACTTCCTTGAGTTAGGGTGAGCTCAAAAGAAAATCAAGAAATTTCACAATGAGCAATTCTGCATATTTTTAAAAATCAGTTTCACTCTTCCACTCAAAACGTTTTTAAGGGAATGGCTTACAAGCTTATTAAAAGCCATACACACCACAACAAAAATCAAGAATGGTAGTATTAGCAAATAAAAGCAACATCAGACTTAGGCACGCAAGAGCTTGCAATTCTTATACAATCAGGAACAATCAAGATTTCCTTGGCATCCAACCAGTAAGACATTAGACACCAGAGGAACCTCCCTGGAGAAAGCTTTCCATAACCTGACCAGCATTGTCTCCAAGAAGGTCCTCTTGTTGCCACTTGTCTCACTTTCAGTGACTGGAGGGAAGACTCTGAAGAGATGGATGGATGGATGGATGGATGGATGGATGGATGGATGGATGCTAGAAAGGTAGAAAGGTGATAGATAGAGGGAAAGAGAGATACAGTACATACATGCATACATATTAATGTGTTGGTGGGGGGATCTGTTGTGTTTTTTTTGTTATACTGTAGTCATGGTTGTTTTAGTCCAGGTTGCTTGTGTTGTTGTATGTTGTATGCTTCTAATTGCTTTTATTTGCTTTTCGGATTTTGTAAACCATCTGCTGGAGTGGGTGGCCATAAAAAATGCAAATAAATGAATAGCCACAATGGAGGGACAGGGCTGGCTCCAGAGGGGCAAAAGAACTGCTGTGACGTTCCTGTCTTGCCGCTCGTTCTTTCCGCAGCCTCCGTCCAACACCACTTTCATGACCGGGACCTCCTCTACCAGTTTCGCATCAATTTCCGCCGGAGGAGGCGACTCACAGAACTGCTCAGCGAAAATTCGCACAGGACGCTTTCGGACAGCCCGGACAGCCCGTTCTGTCTCCGCAAGCTCAACCCTGAGCAAAATGCGTCCAGCTTCTTGTCAGGTAACTGCATGTGAAGATACAGTTTGGGGGAGGAAGGAGGAAGGCGGGGGGAGGAGGAGGGATGGAGAAGGAGAAGAGGGAGAAGAGGGAGAAGGAGAAGGAGAAGGAGAAGTCAAACCAGAAGAAGGGGAAGGGGAAGGGGAAGGAGAAGGAGAAGGAAGGATAGAGAAGGAGAAGTCAGACCAGAAGAAGAGGAAGGAGAAGGAGAAGGAGAAGTCAGACCAGGAGAAGAGGAAGAAGGAGAAGGGGAAGGAAGGAGAGGGAGACGTCAGACCAGAAGAAGAGGAAGGGGAAGGGGAAGAAGGAGAAGGAGAAGGAGAAGGAAGGAGAAGGAGACGTCAGACCAGAAGTAGAGGAAGGGGAAGGGGAAGGAGAAGGAAACGACACGAGAAGAAGAAGGAGAAGGAGAAGGAGAAGGAGAAGGAGAAGGAGAAGGAGAAGGAGAAGGAGAAGGAGAAGGAGAAGGAAGGATAGAGAAGGAGAAGTCAGACCAGAAGAAGAGGAAGGAGAAGGAGAAGGAGAAGTCAGACCAGGAGAAGAGGAAGAAGGAGAAGGAGAAGGAAGGAGAGGGAGACGTCAGACCAGAAGTAGAGGAAGGGGAAGGGGAAGGGGAAGAAGGAGGAGGAGAAGGAGGAGGAGGAAGGAGGAGGAAGTGAGGAAAAAGGGGAGAAGGAGGAAGGAAAAGGAGGAGGAGAAGAAGGAGGAAAGAGAGGAGGGAGGAGGGGGAGACTTCACAGTTCACATTTAAAGTCTGGTTGCCTTTCCTCTTTGCAAAGAAACCTCCTGGAGAATCCATTTGGTAGAACCAAAAAGGAGAGAACTTAACTCCTTTTCTCCCCACTGGTTTCTCACTGCATCATTGTCTTTTCTCCCCAAATCAGGGTGGGAAAAAAGTCACAAACATGGGTCTACAATGAGGCTTAAGGAGTAGGAAATAGTTAATACAGGTAGTCCTCACTTAATGACCATTTGTTTAGTAATGGTTCAGACTTATGATGGTGCTGGAAAAACCAACTTGTGACCAGTCCTCGCACTTACGACCGTCACAGTGTCACCACGATCACATGATCGTGATACAGGCACTTGGCAACCAGTTCGCATTTATGATCATTGTAGCATCCCCCGGTCATGTGATCGCCATTTTTGACCTTTCCAGCCGGCTTCCAGCAAGCAAAATCAACGGGGAACCACATGACTCGCTTAATGACCGGCGCAAAAAAGGTCATAAAATCGGGTCAAATTTGCTTAATGACCGTATTCCTTAGCAACTGAAATTCCGGTCCCAATTGTGGTCATTAAGTGAGAACTACCTGTAAGCTGGGATTTGCTAAAGCAGAGCTTTCCAAACTTACAGCAGGGCACAAGGCAGGCACTAGGACCTGCGCGGAATCACAGCTGGTTTGGAGGCAGCAAGGCACAAGGCAGGCACTAGGACCTGCGGGGAAGCCAGGAGGCAGCAGCAGCCGCGACACACCCAGACACTGCAGCTGACACACTAACGTGTCCCGACACACAGTTTGGAAAGCTCTGTGCTAAAGAATATAGGGAAAGTTAAACACCCTCCAAAAATGCACAAAAATACCACCATGAAGTCTTCTGGAACCCGACTTGGGGTTTGGTCCACAGAACAATTTATGGGAGGATGGATGCTGGCCTCAAGCCAAGTCTGTTTAACATCCATCCTTCAAAAACAAAAATATACAGAAACTAAAGATTGTTTCACTACTAATTCCACCACCACCACCACCTCCTCCTCCTCCTCCTCCTCCTCCTTCTTTGGATAAGATATCAACCTGGTTCCCTTACCTGACAAGTATCCATGCCTTATTGTATGCCCCCTGATAAATAAACCAGGTTTTTGAAAAACTACACATTCCCAATATTCACTCATACTTTCTGCTTTTCAAATCATATTCTTCAGATTACGGAAAGGCCATCTGCCAAGTCTGGGCTTGTATGATTTCTCCATTTGCAAATTGTAGAAAATATGCATGCCTGTTTGAGCGTGTTTCATCCAAAGTATTCCATTTTGCCCCTACTTTTTAATAATAGACACATTTGGGCCAAACACATTTCCAGAATACCATATATTTTGTGCACATATTTGTCAAGGCATGTATTCCAGTATGTATTTTTATTGAATATATTTACCTTTGTTTCTATTGGAAAAGAACTGTGAACGTGAACAAAACATTCTGAAAAGGAAGAGTTTCAGTATGCAGATGCCTTGTAGTTAGGGAACTATGTTGGGGAGATGTCAGTTGAATATAGTAAAGTAAAGGTACCCCCCGCACATTTGTGCAGTCGTGTCCGACTCTAGGGGCCGGTGCTCATCTCCGTTTGTTAGCCAAAGAGCCAGCGTTGTCCGAAGACACTTCCACGGTCATGTGGCCGCATGACGCGCACGGAACGCTGTTACCTACCCACCGAAGTGGTACCTATTCATCTACTTGCATTTGCATGCTTTCGAATTGCTAGGTTGGCAAGAGCTGGGGCTAGTGCGGGAGCTCACTCCGCACGCAGGGCGCGCACGCAGTTGAATATATTCGCATGAAAATCTGAACTAAGGAAAAATTCTCCCCAATTGAGGCTCCTGGCCCTCAATTGCTTAGAATAGCAAGCTAGGCTATAAGACAAAGGCCTGAGCCAGAGATCCACTCATATTTTCACCCTGTGCTATTATTGCTATGACTACAACTTGCCCAAATTCAGAAGAGAATGCTATTTATTGATTCGGAATGGATAACCAAATAAAACTCATTTCATAACAGAGCTTGAGATGCTGCAGTTTTGGTCAAACTCTACTTTATTTTTCTTTTATATTATTAATAATGACTGTTTCTTATGTATTTATTGTTTTAATTAATTGTGGAGTCCTTGGTGCTCTCTGAGCCTTGTTGTTTTCTTGCAGACGTTTCATTGCCAGACAAGGCAACATCTTCAGTGTGAAAAGGGAGTGGGACTTGCTCTCTGTTTATATACCCTGGCTTGTCCTGCCTGTGTTGGTGGGGGTGTTGTTCTCCCCTTAGGAGTTCCTTGATTGGGCTGTTCTTTGCTGTTTGGTTGATTGACTGAGTTAATAGTTCCTTGATTAGGGAACTTAATTAATTGTTGTACGCCGCCCAGAGTCACTTTTTTGTGAGATGGGTGGCCATATAAATTATGATACATACTGTACATACATACATACTGTATATGGGGTTGATTTGCACAGTTCAGCAGAACACTGTTTATTTTGCAGTCCAACCTAATAAGGAAATCAAAATTGTCTCAGCTGTCCGAAGAAGTAGTGTCACCTCGCTTGCTGGAGGATCCAGTCCCTATTACAACCTCTCCCCAAACTTGGGACTTGTGCCTGCTGTTGAGTGCAACCCTAAATCTGGTGAGGAATTCTTCTTTGTTTACTTTTTCTTTTAAATACAGTTGAACACGACACAAGGGGTAGCATCATGAATAGAATTCTGGGAGTTGAAGTCCACACATCGTAAAGTTGCCAAGTTTGAAAAACACTGATTTAGAAGTTACCTTTATGGGGTGAGACTGGAAGGGCAAAACTGGCAAATTAGACGAGGCAGCATTGTAAGCAGAACAGCTCGAAGGAAGTCCTAAGGCTGAGATCAACAGGTGAGTCCTTTATTCCATGAAGGTCCTTTATGGTTGGGCCCACTACAATTCCTGGAGCTCTGAAGCTCTCAGAGAACGTCATCTTCTTGCAAGGGATCCATTGCTATTCCTCCAGATCCCTTGCCCATCCTCTTCCCTGCCCCAAGAGAGCAGGCATGATAAAGATGAAGGAGCATCAACTTCTCTTTGTTCTGTCTTTCCACACTGAGTTTAGAAGAAAACACCAAGCTAATGTTCTTTTATCTAATGTTCGCCCTTTCCTGGACTGGATGCCCTCCGAACAGTCACTCACGCCCTTGTCATCTCCCATATAGACTATTGTAACGCACTCTACATGGGGCTACCCTTGAGGAGTATCCGGAAGCTTCAACTGGTCCAGAATGCAGCTGCACGGACAGTTACTGGGGCCAGAAGATCGGCCCATGTGACACCGCTGTTGCGTGAGCTGCATTGGGTACCGGTTTGCTTCCGGGTACAATTCAAGGTGTTGGTTATCACCTTTAAAGCCCTACATGGCATAGGGCCAGGCTACCTGAGGAACCGTCTCATCCCCAGAACATCAACCCGTCCCACCCGATCAGTCAGAGAGGGCTTGCTGCGGACCCCATCGACCAAAGAATTCCATCTAGCGGGGTCCAGGAGGCGGGCCTTCTCTGCAGTTGCGCCCGCCCTTTGGAACATCTTACCCCAGAGCTGATACTGGTTTCCTCGCTCCCGGCCTTTCGGAAAGACTTAAAGACCTGGTTCTGCCGCCTTGCCTGGGAGGGAAATGCCAACAGTTCCTCTTGGGGATGGCTGGTCCCATGAAGCCTCCCAGTACTCCATCGTTTATACTTGGATTTTATATTATTTATTTATTGTAATTTTATATTTATCTTTTTAATTATGTTTTATTGTGAACCGCCCAGGGTGCCCGACAGGGGAGATGGGCGGTAATATAAATTGAAAGAAAGAAAGAAAGAAAGAAAGAAAGAAAGAAAGAAAGAAAGAAAGAAAGAAAGAAAGAAAGAAAGAAAGAAAGAAAGAAAGAAAGAAAGAAAGAAAGAGAGCCAGTTTGGTCTAGTGGTTAAGGCAACGGGCTAGAAACCAGGAGTCTGTGAGTTCTAGTCCCGCCTTAGGCATGAAAGCTGGTTGGGTGACCTTGGGCCAGTCCCTGTCTCTCAGCGCTAGGAAGGAGCCAATAGGAAACCAGGAGACTGAGAGTTCTAGTCCCGCCTTAGGCATGAAAGCCGGCTGGGTGACCTTGGGCCAGTCACTCTCTCTCAGCCCAACCCACCTCACAGGGTTGTTGTTGTGGGGAAAATAGGAGGAGGAAGGAGTATGAGGTATGTTCGCCGCCTTGAGTTATTTGTAAAAATAATAAAGGCGGGATAAAAATTGAAAATATATAAAAATATATAAATATAAATAAATAAATAATGAGCAAACAGCATGACAAATGAGGACAAGAGACTGTCACAACCCTAATTTCTGCAGCTCTTAAGAACAATCCTCTGTCTCAATGACCAGCGTTCAGATTCCATATTACATACAAAGGGCTGCAAGAAAACAATTTGCTAGACTTCCCCGGTGTGGGCCAGAGTTGACCATAGATACTGATTTTAAGCCCACCCAATTCTCTTGTTTCTCCCATCAGAACTGGGCTGCAATCTTCTGCATTATCAAAGACAAAGTCTGGTGTGCTAGGTTGGGCTTCATTCCAAAGTAATAATCTCAAAATTCAAGTAGTTCAACGGATAGGCAGACACGTGCCTCCATACCAGACAGATAAATTGGGGGAGTGGGCGGTGATCAATCAATCAATCAATCAATCAATCAAATAAATAAATGCCTTCCTTCCAAGCCGTCATGCTCGGTCCTTTGCTGTAGGAGTTACCTTCATTCTCCAATGGCAGACCACCCTGATTTTCCTTGAATTTTCCTTCCAAAGAATCAGTGGGGTAGAGCAAGAAAGTGCCGAAGCTGCTGCTGAAAGAGGTTGACATTCTTTCTAAATCGTTTTAAATCCTGACTCAGGTATGCTTTGTGTGTGCATAGAAGTGCACATTCCTGCCCCCCCCCAACCTTTCCATTCACAGGAAATCATCTGGTTAACATTCCTGTTCAAGGGTATCTGCAGGGTGTAATTAAAAATGTCAAGAAGGCAGCTGCGGTGGTGTGATTGAAGTTCCCCTTGTGTTTTTTTTCTGTCTGTACAACACACAGAAAAAAACAGGTGGAATATCCATCGCACTGTTGCAGCTGCCATTTTGACCTTTTTGACCATAGGCTGCAGACATGCCTGCGCCTGTTCATTTCCCCATTCCTTCTGCTTTGCTGCTGTTTGGTGCACTTTCTGGTTGGGAATTCTAGGAACGGAAGCCACCAATGTACAGTAACTCAATGATCTGCCTGTCATTTTTTCCCCTTTATGCCAGTCTTGAAGAGGCCCGTCACCAATGAAGAGCTTTTGACTCCTGGGGCACCGTATATCAAGAAAACGCTGACAGTGAGTGTATGGGTCATCAAGTTAGCATTGTTGCTGAATTAAATCTTTCTGACTGCTTGCTGTAACTCAGAACATCACAGACAGCCAATACTTATATCTTAAACTTATAGATAAAATACTTTTATCTATAACAGGGCTTTCCAAAGTTTTCCCGTGGCGACACACCAACCGCCGTTGGTGTGTCGCCGTGGGAAAACCCGGAAGTGCCGCCGTTGCGGCAGTGCGCAAAAACCCGGAAGCGCTGCTGCCACTTTCGGGTTTTTGCGCGCCGCCGTTGGTGTGTCGCCGCGGGAAAACACGGAAGCACTGATGATGATCAGCGCTTCCGGGTTGTGTGGAGACACACCAGACTGTGTGTGGCGACACACTTTTGTGTCGCGACACACAGTTTGGAAAGCTCTGATCTATAAGTTTCACATCAAGGTGATTTCCTAGGGAAGTGATGGACACATCCATGTCATGCCCTTGACAATGGTGTGGAAAGTCATCCAGCATTGTCTTCTTCCAGCGGGCCCTTTTGACTTCTCAGTCTGTCCTATGGCTGATGGTTTCCCATCCTTAACTCTTGCTGACTTCACGGAAACATCCATATATGGGAGTTGTTCGCCATTGCCTTTTTCCAAGATACTTTTTGACTTCCCAACCTACTCTGTAGCCTGGGGTTTCCTGGGGTCTCCTGTCTGAGTCCATCCAGGCCCAACCCTGTTGAGTTTCCAAACACAGACAGATGAGTCAGGGCCTGCCACAAGTTTGTAGAAGTATGGGCCAAAAGAAGAATCAAGCGGTAACACGTTTTCTGGATAATATGGGTAAAGACTTGATCAATCAAAGCAAGCTTACTCCTTTCCACATTAGGAAGCCAAATACTTCGAGGAAGCCCAAGCACCCAAGAGATAGACTGCTCTGAAACATGGAGTTTCTTTCATGGTAGTATAGCTGCTTCTAAAATATGTTCTGTGCATTTATATTTCCTCCTCCCCCTCCCCCTCCCCGTCCCCCTCCCCCCTCCTCCTCCTCCTCCAGATAATCTATAGATAATTGAATGAATGAATGAATGAATGAATGAATGAATATTGGTCAGCTTTCTGCTGCACAAAAAGGGCTAAGTTAATCCTCTAACTCAGGGGTCCTCAACCTTAGCAACTTGAAGATGTGTGGACTTCAACTCCCAGAATTCCCCAGCCAGCAACGCTGGCTAGGGAATTCTGGGAGTTGAAGTCCACACATCTTCAAGTTGCTAAGGTTGGGGACCTCTGCTCTAACTCACAGAGAACTTTCACAACCTTGCTGGCAAGCAAATGATAGTCACGGTTTCCCTTTTCATTTGCAGATTGTAGGGGATGCAGTTGGTTGGGGGTTTGTGGTCCGTGGAGGTCGGCCGTGCCACATCCAGGCTGTAGATCCAGGAGGACCCGCTGCTGCTGCTGGCATGAAGGTACTCGATCTGAGCCTCATGGATTAGATACGTAGGATCTTCCCATCTGATTCCTTTCCCTGCCAAAGGACCCTCCATCCATCAACTGCTCATGTGTTGTCACTGTTGGGAGGTGGGAAAACTTCTTAGCATGGACAGGAAGCTGGTATTGTCCTTCCTCTTGAGGGTCATGGCCAGCCAACAAGGGACCTGAGCTGATCAAATGAGTTCGGCACCTGGGAAATCTCTACTACCTAAAGCAGGTGCCCCCAGATGTCTCCAACTCTCCCAGAATCCTCAGCCAAAGGATTGTTTCCTGGGAATGCTGGGTATTCTGCTAGCTGAGGGAAGACTATCCAAACAGATGAATATCTGTCCAGGGGGTAGTAACCTATGCCCCCTGTAGATGTTCCTGAGTGACAACTTCCAGCAGCCACAGCCATTACAGCCAATCAGTTTTGAGGAATGCTGGGAACCATTTTGGCAACATCTGGAAGACCACTAGTTGCTCCCCTCTGCTTTGAATTCTGCTCCTCCACAGCAGACAGAAGCTTCTCAGCCTGCGTTGTTGGATTCTGAGCCTTCAAAGCTGTCCAGCCTAGGATGCAGCGAGCGGGGGCATCTGCAGGTGGGGGTCAAAAGAGTCAATATGGTGGTTGTGACTCTGTGGTTGAACCCTCACTGCTCTTCAATGTGTTTTGCTTTGCACATAAAAAAATAGGTGAGCCTTCGATTGCTTGGTTGTGACAGTCTTCTTGACTTTTTTGACCCAGCCCCCCTCATGGACATTCTTGATGGCGATTGTCAAAGCCATTGAGGTAGGAGACCTTCTAGCACTTGGAAATGGATGGGTGCATTAGTGCTGATGGTGCAGAGTGTATAGCTTAATTCAACAAGCTACAGGTAGTCCTTGCTTAACGACCACAACTGGGACTGGAATTTCAGTTGCTAAGCGAAGCAGTCATTAAGCAAATCCGACCCAATTTTACGGTCTTGCCTTTTTGCAGCGGTCATTAAGTGAATCACCACGAGCATTAAGCGAACCATATGGTCATTAAGTGAATCACGTGGTTTCCCATTGATTTTGCTTGCCAGAAGCCGGCCGGGAAGGTTAAAAATGGTGATCATGTGACCACGGGATCCTGCGACGGTCATAAATGTGAACCAGTTGCCAAGTGCCCAAATTGTGATGACATGAGTGTGGGGACGCTGCAACGGCTGTAAGTATGAGGACCGGTCGTAAGGCGGTTTTTTCAGCACCGTCGTAAGTCCGAACCATCACTAAACAAATGGTTGTTAAGCAAGGACTACCTGTAATCCTCTCAGTCTATTCAAGCATAACAGTAACAAATGCCACCTAGGATCTACTGAACCACAAATAAGTGGGTTTTGCACTCCGTTGAGAACCAGTTCCTTAAGAATGAAGTTGGGGAAGGGCAGGGAGTTGGAGAGGGGAAATGGTTTTGCCACTGGAAGGCTTTAGACGAGGAGGCAGAGAAATTAACTACAGGGTTAATTTCTTTCTGAGTCCTTTGACAAATGCTTGAAATAGTGAGACTCCCAAGGCTGCTTCTTAAGAGGACGGGTGTATGGTAGGCCTGTCTCTGTGGCTTACGAAGGCAAGGAACTACCAAGGAGAAAACCGCACCCCCACCAACACTGGCAGGGCAAGCTGCTGTATATAAATAAGCAGGGAGCAAACCCCACACTCCCTCGCACTGATGATGTTGCCTAGTTGGCAACGAAACGTCTGCAAGCAACAGCCTAGCTCAGAGAGCACCAAGGACTCCACAATCCTCTTTGCACTGTAGTGGGAATGAATGCAGTTTGCATAAAGAGGTAGACCAGAAGAAATTCAGAGTCAACTTTATCTAACTCTGAAAATGTCAATGAAATGTGACGCTGCTATACAGTCTCTTCATTCTTTAATTTCTTTAACCTCCCTCTTTAATGCTTTTCTTTTTTTAGCAAGTCTTTCCAGGTTTTGCCTTGAAATGCACATCAGGTAGATCCGAATGGCTTCTTCTGAAAAGTGAGAAAGTCCCTCAACGAATTTTCTCTGCCCTTTTCGGTTTTTCACAAACCCTGAACATCCCCACCAGTCTGTAGCTTGAATCATGTCAACTGGATTTCTATTTTCTTAGTGGAAACGTTTCGCTCCTTATCCAAGGAGCTTCTTCAGTCTGAGCAAAGTTGGTAAGGGAATCCTAAATATGTTCCTAGGTAGCTGTGTGACCTTACACCTGGGGCTAGGTCATGGTTATATTGAGATGTAATTTTTAAGTCCTTTTATCATCTAAAGGAGGGTCGTTAAAATCACCATGCTGCTGTTGAGCTTGTGAAATGGTCTTAATCTTCCTAGGCACAGAAGACAAAACGGGGAGGAAGATGGGGGAGAGTTTGTGCCTGAGGCCCCCACCTCTATTCAAGGAAGGATTTTCCAAGTTGGCATAAATGGATTCCTTGACCCCTCTCTCAAACCACCTATCTTCTCTGTCTAAAATGTGAACATTAATGTCCTCAAATGAGTGTCCTTTTTCTTTTAGATGAAGATAAACTGCTGACTCTGGTCCTGTGGTGTTATTTCTCCTGTGTTGGGCCATCCTCCTGTACATAGGTTGTTTGGTTTCTCCAATGTAGAGTTCAGAGCACTCCTCACTGCACTGGATTGCATAAACTACATTGCTTTTCTTGTGTTTTGGAGTTTGATCTTTGGGGTGTACAAGCCTCTGTCTCAGTGTGTTGGTGGGTTTGAAATATACAGGTATGTGGTGTTTGCCAAATATCCGTTTTATCTTTTCAGACACGCCAGCCATGTAGGGAATGACCAGGTTCTTTCGTTTACTCTGAGTCTCAGCCCTATCTGTCGCTGTTTTAGGTCTGGTAGATTTAGATTTGGTGAAGGCCCAATTTGGATATCCACAGGCCTTCAGGGCTGTTCTCAGGTGCTGATTTTCATTCTTTTTGGAATCCATGGAGGTGGGCCTTCACGGACCATATAAACACTATAGATGCCAACATTAGCTTCACCAGAGAAGACACCAAGGACAACAGACTGGCATTTCTAGACTGTGAAGTCCTCATTGGGACCGGTGGCAAGCTAGAAATAGGGATCTACAGGAAACCCACACACACAGATCAATATCTGATGTTTGACTCCCACCATCCACTGCAGCACAAACTAGGAGTCATCAGGACATTGTCACACAGAGCAGAAACCATCCCCACCTCCATGGATGAGAAAAAGGACACTCATTTGAGGACATTAATGTTCACATTTTAGACAGAGAAGATAGGTGGTTTGAGAGAGGGGTCAAGGAATCCATTTATGCCAACTTGGAAAATCCTTCCTTGAATAGAGGTGGGGGCCTCAGGCACAAACTCTCCCCCATCTTCCTCCCCGTTTTGTCTTCTGTGCCTAGGAAGTTTAAGACCATTTCACAAGCTCAACAGCAGCATGGTGATTTTAACGACCCTCCTTTAGATGATAAAAGGACTTAAAAATTACATCTCAATATAACCATGACCTAGCCCCAGGTGTAAGGTCACACAGCTACCTAGGAACATATTTAGGATTCCCTTACCAACTTTGCTCAGACTGAAGAAGCTCCTTGGATAAGGAGCGAAACGTTTCCACTAAGAAAATAGAAATCCAGTTGACATGATTCAAGCTACAGACAATTCCACCTGGATGACTGAGAACCTTCATAGACATCCCCACCAGTGTTCCATCTTTTGGGCTGCCATAAATTCAACAATAGGTGCCATTACGTTCAGGGGTATTTTACTTTTCTTTATTCCTTCCTTTTTCAGGTCTGCCAATTTGTGTACTCTGTGAACGGCATGTATGTTTTACATTTGGATTATCAGACTGTGAGCAACCTCATTGTCACAGGACCTCGGACTCTTCTGCTCGAAGTCATGGAAGAAGATGAATAAGGGTCAGCTCCCCACATCTCCACAACATTTTGAGATCAGGACCCAATTTGTTAGCTGTGGGTGATGCAATGTATGTCCCTGAACCCTAAAAAGCATGGGGTGTTTTTTTTCTTATACCTACTATCTAAGGCAGTGTTTCTCAATCTTAGCAATTTTAAGATGTGTGGTGTCTTCACATGTATGAGAGAGAGAGAGAGACTTCATGAATGTAATTTCAATCATTATTTTTGTAAAGATACTGAGAATCTAAGTCAGAGCTTTCCAAACTGTGTGTCGGGACACGTTAATGTGTCGGCTGCAGTGTCTGGGTGTGTCGCGGCTGCTGCTGCCTCCGAGCCCTGCCAGGATTCCGCGCAGGTCCTAGTGCCTGCCTTGTGCCCTGCTGCCTCCAAACCTGCTGTGATTCCGCACAGGTCCTAGTGCCTGCCTTGTGCCCAGCTGCCTCCAAACCTGCCCTGCCAGGATTCCACGCAGCTCCTAGTGCCTGCCTTGTGCCCTGCTGTAAGAGTGTCGCGAAATGATGCATGTCTAAAAAGTGTGTCACCAACATGAAAAGTTTGGAAAGCTCTGATCTAAGTGCTTCTCCTGTACCATTCCGACTCCAGAAAAATCATTGCCCCAAATCATTACTAATCCCCCAGTTGATCACTCTATGAAATCATTTTGCCCCACCAGTCTTGAGAAGTTGATAGGAATTTGGACAAACATACCATTCTGTACCACTTCAATCCATGGACCATTTTTAACTGGCAGAGCATAGTTTCGAAACAGAATCACAAGAAATTTGACTTCATGGCAAGATACAAAATATTGTCCTCCATGCCTTCAGGATCCAATTCTGTATTTCAAGTCTGAACATTGGCTTGTCTTTCAACTGCCTACCAAGAGCCAAGGATAGACTTTAAAAGCACTTTGTAATGTGATATTTCTTTACAGCACTTCAAGATTACAGAACAACATGCACGAGTGTTGATGACATGATTGTTATTTGAAATCAAGACACCAGTTCCAGGGGGCATAATAAATTTGGAGAGAGGTGGTGTGGGGTAGGAAATGGTGACATGCAGATTCAATATTGTAAAATGAGCCACTTCTCCCATTATAATTTTTCAGTTTATTCTCTAACATACTGATGGGAAATCTACAGCCCTTCCAGATGTTGCTGAAGTTTAATTATTTGCAAGTCATCTCAACTGTCCATTTCAGGTTTTCTCAATTTATCATTTTCACAAATATGCTAAGTTTGGTTCTTTAAATGAAGATTTTTTCTCCCAAGTCTGCACTAAAATTTGTATCTGTTTTGTGCACTTTTGGCTCAATAAATGCATTTGGTTTGCAATTTTGCCCAGTGGGCATAATTTTTACAAAACATTGCCCTTAATATAAATATTTTTTGTACATTACTATTATGACTAAATGAATTTGATATAGACTTTTTCCTAAGTTATTTTTTTAAATGTTGGTGAACTGCATTGCAAAATTCAGAGAAAGGCGCCTTTTGAACCTTAAATTCACTTTTACTTTTTGGGTACAAAAAAAGCATCAATAAATAAGTCTGCCATTAAATGCAACTCCCCCCCCCCCCCCCAGTTTCTCCCTTTTTGTAATCTCAGCCAGCTCGGCTATTGTGATGGATGTCAGGAACTGACCTCCAACAATTTCTACAATTTCCCCATCTATTCTCAACTGGCTGCGTCTTCTTCCTTTCAGCTGAAACAAACACATCTTTTAAGAATCAATCAGGGCATTTCATTGTATACCATTTGCTGTGATTTCATATTACTGCTATTTTTAGAGTGTCAAAAGAATGACACTTTTTTTTTAGGCTCTTCAGTAGAAATCAGTGGATGGAAGATTAGGGAAGGGGGGGGGGTGATTCCAACACACAGAGACACACACACACATCCACAGCACCATTCTCAATACTTTCTTTGACCCAATCCTCTACTGTCTTTAGCTGGATCTGTGTGCTTAGATGCCCAGGAATAGAAAATTCCATGCAGCATTAACCGAGCAATGCTAGTGACCACTTCCTGTCCCCTGGGGTCCTGCTGAATTTTTCATGAAAGGCTTTTCAGAAACTTGAAAGTGGGGCTTAACCCCCCCCCCCCCTCCAAACATTCCCTGGATTTCTTCAGCTGGCAAATGAACTAGTTAGTATCATCACTTCCTGCTTTGAGAGAACGTCCTAACAATTCTCCTAAGTGGCATTCCTACACCCAAAGGGAAAGCAAAATGCACCAAAGCAAATGCTCAAGGTTGTCCTTTGCCAAGCGCTCTGGCTTCCTCAAGATGCTGTTTACCAACTTTTATCTTGGTTTTACCTTTTTTTTTTTCCCTGAGAGGACAGGCAAACTTCCCAACCACGCTGTGAGCTCTTAGCCACCATTTTTACTTTCTATGATTGCTTATAGAGCAAATTCAGAAGCGAAATTGTGATGGCTGATGCCCATTATATTAGTTTTGATTCTATGGTGGAAGTGTAATTTTATTGAGTTTTCGTTTTTAATTACATTGCCAAAAGGATTTGTTTAGCGTGTTTTGATTTTAATTGTGCCCCACTATGAGTTTTAGGGGAGTCTGCCAATGTACAGATATCATAGATAAACAAATAACTACCCAAAATCCAGCAGTAGAGGCTGGTGGTTTGCTTATGATCCATTTTTACTTCTTTTGGGTTCCAAGAATCCAAAAAGGAGATTAAAGCTGTGCCTTCATAGCTAATTTTGTGTCAAGAGATTACATCAGTGGTTCTCAGTTTCAGAAACTTTAAGAAGTGTAGACTTCAGCTCCCAGAATTCCCCAGCCAGCACTGGCTGGGGAATTCTGGGAGTTGAAGTTTACACATCTTAAAGTTGCTGAGATTGAGAAACACCGAATTACACCATGAAAGCCTTTCCTAAGCAGGAAATCAAACCAACAAACTGATCAAACACCAGAGCAGCAGGACAAAGTGACTCTTTCTGAAAGAAGGCCACCTCAAGTCCTTCTCCAAGGAAAATGGTCTTATCCACTTGGAATGAAAGCCAAAACCTTGATTCAAACCCTGGTGTGATCAGAAGCTTAGAAGCCCCATACAAATGCAGCTCAGGCGGGAGAGACAGTGGTTGGAAAGATGGTGCTGTCTCTTAAAAACGTAGCATCCATATTTATCAAGGAAGTAGGCCTACAATTAGAACACAACGTAAAATCCTTGCCCACTTTAGGAATAACCATGCTATTTTGCACTTTAGAATCTAAAATGTTAGTATTGTTTTAATACCGTGTGTACTAAATCCTTGTTCACCACTCAAAGTCCAATACCAATTGGGTTGACCTATAAAAAAAGGTAAAGGTTCCCCCCGCACATTTGTGCAGTCGTGTCCGACTCTAGGGCCGGTGCTCATCTCCGTTTCTTAGCCGAAGAGCCAGCGTTGTCCGAAGACGCTTCCATGGTCATGTGGCCGGCATGATGCGCGCAGAACGCTGTTACCTACCCACCAAAGTGGTACCTATTCATCTACTTGCATTTGCATGCTTTCGAATTGCTAGGTTGGCAAGAGCTGGAGCTAGTGCGGGAGCTCACTCCGTCACGCGGGGCTAGGGATTTGAACCTCCGAACTTGCGATCTTCTGATCGACAAGCCTGGCGTCTTACCCGCTGAGCCACCGCACCCCCTGAAGATGGATTCAATTAATTTCAATTAGTTTTTTTTTTAAAAAAACCTTTAATTAATTAATTGATTCATTCATTCAACAGTATTTATAGGTCAACCCTAAGGGGAGCGGTGGCTCAGCGGTTAAGACACCAGGCTTGTCGATCGGAAGGTCGCAAGTTTGGAGGTTCAAATCCCTAGCCCCGCATCATGGAGTGAGCTCCCACACTAGCCCCAGCTCTTGCCAACCTAGCAATTCGAAAGCATGCAAATGCAAGTAGATTAAAAAAAAAGTGGGGAGAGAGAAACGATTTGAAGAAATTAGGATGGTTTCAAGCTGGGAAAAATAATGGAGCAAGCTTTTTCTTTTTTAAAAAAGTAACGGTTAAAACTACTGACTGTCGAACGAAAGGACGGGGGGTCGGCAGCTCGAGACCTGGAAGCACCGCGTAACGGGGTGAGCTCCTGTTCTCGCCCAGCTCCTGCCAACCTAGCAGTTCGAAAGCACGTAAAAATGCAAGTAGATAATTAGGTACCACTCCGGTGGGAAGGTAACAGTGTTCTGTGCGCCTCAGCGTCTAGTCATGCTGGCCACATGACCACGGAAGCGTCTATGGACAACGCTGGCTCCCTCGGCCGAGAATCGGAGATGAGCGCCGCCCCCTAGAGCCGGATATGACTGGAAGGGGAAACCTTACGTTACCTATTAGTTTGGGCCAGGGACGTCTGCAGCGGAGGGGTAAAAAACTTAAGATGGTGGTTGTGACCGCATAAAGCCCCCCCACCTTTTGTTTTTAATATGTGATGCAGCCATCATCTTTATTATTTGATCCCCCTATGGACGCTTCTGGCCTGGGCACTGCTTAAAAGAAGCATTGCCTGAGCTAGATATCTTGCAAATTGGACAGCTGGCAAAGTCTAAGGAGCATTTTGAAATAAAATTGGCAGACATAAATGTTGGTCTGCCAATTTTCTGAACTGATCTGATCTGATCCTGAACTGGGATGCTAAAGATGTCCCATGATAGGCTTAGGACCTTTGATCCAATCAGTATTAAGCTGATTCCTATAAATCAATTTGGTTGATTTAGGACAAGTGCTATTTCTCAAGTTGGAATCTATTGGTTGTTGTGGGTTTTCCGGGCTGTGTGGCTGTGTTCTGGCAGTTTTGGTTCCTAACGTTTCGCCAGTAGCTGTGGCTGGCATCTTCAGAGGACAGGAGCACAGCTAGAAGATTCTCTCTGTGCCCAACAGCTACTGGCAAAACGTTAGGAACAAAAACTGCCAGAACACGGCCACACAGCCCG
The DNA here is from genome assembly GCA_023362775.1 of Charina bottae. Classification (NCBI taxonomy): domain Eukaryota; kingdom Metazoa; phylum Chordata; class Lepidosauria; order Squamata; family Charinaidae; genus Charina; species Charina bottae. The sequence continues at coordinate 120,518,673 of JALMGJ010000003.1, forward strand.
GAAAACCCACAACTATCGGATTCCGGCCGTGAAAGCCTTCAACTATACATTGGAGTCTATTATTTGCAGTCTTAACTTTAATACTCATTTTTGACAAGCTCAACATCTTGTATTTGCTGCTCAGAAATTTTCCTCTTTGCTCTTTTGCTGTGCAATCTGCAAGTGTGCACTTTAGCAACAACAGCAAAGCTTTATAGCAAACAGGGTCTCTAGGTGCTTTTCAACAGATGTAGTTACTTTGGAATAAATATTCAGGGAAATGCGTATCAAATGTTAATTGTTTAATTCAGAACTTGCAATAACAATAAATACATCTTATTTAATGATGTAAGTTTCCTTTAAAGGAAGCTGTAAGAGATAGAAAGGCATGGAAAGCATTGATCCACAAAGTGACCGAGAGTCGGACACGACTGAACGGATAGACAGAGAGAGATTTAATGTTGCCTGCTCCAATTTCAGTAACAAACTCCATTTTCTGGTGTCATACAAATCTTAATTGACTAATAACTATATTTTAACAAATATTGTGTCAGATTTTCTTTCTTTCTCTTTTTTTCCTTTGGGAAGGAATCTTGGGAACATAATGTAAAAATGTTCTCTTAGGGCCCCCTTTTTACCTTGAAATTTTGACTGGATAAGGCTGTGGTGGTTTAGTGGAATGGGAATGTAGCTTTCCATGCTTGTGGAACAAAACTTTTCTTTGTTCAAATGAGTGCCAGGGTGAATGATGGATGTTTTTTGCTCTAGCAATAAACTGAAACGGAAGTGATAATAACAGCTTTCAAGTTGTACTAATGTTTATGACAATATTGTGGATGGTCATAGAGGAAATTAAAGAATAAGAAAAAGAAGCAGAAATTATTTCTCTCTCTTTCTTGTTGGAGATCCTAGTTTATGGCAGCAGTTTCAATTCCAATGTCTGTAATGACAAAATTCTGGGCATTTCTGGTTGAAGCATCTTGAGGGGAGAGGAGAGGTAAATGTGGTGGGAAGCCTGGCATTCAAGATAGCCAAAACTAAAGCAGAGGTTTAATGTGAATGGCCCCCTTGCAACTGTAGATGACCCATCCTCTGTCATCCACTTCATCAACTGAGCTCACACATTACACTTAGCCATGAGTCGTGGTTTATAAGCCAAGATACCTGAATTCACTCAATGCACTAAACCCAAACCAAACCAGAGGTTTAAGTGTGGAGTTCTTGGTACTTGGTTGTTTGCTTGCAGATGTTTCATCTAGGTAGCATCGGTTACCCAACATACCCAACAAGGTGACATCATCAGTACTTGCACTGATGATGTTGCCTAGTCTGGCAATGAAACGTCTGCAAGAAAACAGCCAAGCTCAGAGAGCAGCAAGGACTCCACCGTTCAACCCTGAGCTACAGAGATTCTCTTCTGTTGGGACTGCACAGCTCTAGCAAACGTCATTTTAAAAAAATGCTGCCTATTAACACGATTTTGACAGGAGGCTGAGGTCCTTTGGGCATCGTGGCTAAAAAGCAGTCAATGGATATACATCAAGGGCACAAAAAGGTCAAGCAAGACAGATTCAGAATTTAAGGTAGCTTGGAAACCATTTATGGACTGCCGTGCTACATACAGACTTGTACCGAATCCAAATCTCTCTTAATATAATTAATTATTGAATATCAACTTGATTTTAATAATGTCCTGAAGGAAGGACAGATATTGAAGCTGAAGCTCAAATACTTTGGCCACCTCATGCGAAGAGAGGACTCACTGGAAAAGACCCTGATGCTGGGAAAGACTGAGGGCAAAAGGAGAAGGGGACGGCAGAGGATGAGATGGTTAGATAGCATCACCGATGTAATGAACATGAATTTGAGTAAACTCCGGGAGGCAGTGGAGGACAGGAAGGCCTGGCGTGCTATGGTCCATGAGGTCACGAAGAGTCGGACACGACTAAACGACTGAACAACAACACGAAGTCTTAAACTGACTCCTGATCTGTTAACATGCAACACTAATGTCATTTCACAATTTTTATTTAAACTTTTATTGCTTGTAAATCTCTTTTTTTCCCTCCTTACTTTTTTCTGTTTTTCTTCTTGATTCTGTTCTACTAAAATAAATATGCATTTTGCCTTAGGGGGAGGGCTCCTGTTCCTATCCCCACCCTTAACCTCTCCAGGCCAAAAAACTGGGCTGAAAATTTTGAACCACACCCACATTTGGTGGCAACCCATGCAGAGGATCTGATTGCAATATTATGTCCGCCATCTTGCAATTTTTGACCTTGGCCCCAACATCCCTACACCGCCTTCTTTGGCCCTCCAGAACTTTGGGGGATATGTTGTAGCCCCCAACCATTCCAATTTACCCCCCTAACATCACCACATTATGACATTTTAGCTCTTGCAGACATTTTCGTTCAAACACAGTAAGATGAAGATCAACAAAGAACAATAACCCTAAAACAAATTCGATAATGGTCCCATGTAATTGATTTTAATGTATGCATTTCACGATTCCCAGCTAGAGAAATCTCCGTGCCAAAAAAGTGGATTATGATCACCCAGAAGAGAGTTTTCATATAATCTGTTCAAAGCGGCCCCTCTGAGACATGTTGCTGCTTGAATGTGCGTGTCTGTCTGTCTGCTGCAATCTGAAATCAACATGGAGATTATGCCGGCCGTTCGCCTCTTTTGAAGCCCTAAGCAGTTCCACCAACGAAGGAGAGCAATTGAAGTTAATTAGGTGAATATTTCAATTAAAAAGTAATATAGGCCTTTGTAGATCAGGCTGGGTTGCCATTCAGGTTAAGGAACGTACAAGGTTTCAGGGCTGAAGAGAAAAGATATAGGCACCCATAAGTATGAAACCAAGCCAGTTTGGTGTAGTGGTTAAAGGTGCTGGACTAGAAGCTGGGAGACCGTGAGTTCAAATCCTGCCAGCAGGAAAGCCAGCTGGATAGCTTTGGGCCAGTCCCTCTCTCTCAACCCTAGGAGGAAAGCAATGGCAAACCACTTACGAAAATCTTCCCGAGAAAACTGCATGGTCTTGCCCATGTAGTTTCCAGCAGTCAAGACTAACTCTGGGGCACACACACATACACAGATGTCTAAAACCTGTGTCTTGCTGATGAGAAGGATCAATGGCAGTGTCTATGAAGGTTCTCAGTCATCCAGGTGGAATTGTCTGTAGCTTGAATCATGTCAACTGGATTTCTGTTTTCTCAGTGGAAACGTTTCGCTCCTTATCCAAGGAGCTTCTTCAGACTGAAGAAGCTCCTTGGATAAGGAGCGAAACGTTTCCACTGAGAAAATAGAAATCCAGTTGACATGATTCAAGCTACAGACGATCAATGGCAGTGTTTCTCAACCATGGCAATTTTAAGATATGTAGACTTCAACTCCCAAAATTCTCCAGCCAGCATGGCTGGCTAGGGGATTCCGGGAGTTGAATTCCACATAACTTAAAATTGCTAAGGTTGAGAAACACTATTTTTTGGATTCTTTAATTTTTCATGCTTGAAATCAGTCTCAAGGGAAGACCTCATATGGGAACCCCTTCTAGGAGTTTTTCCAGATTAGGAGTGTTGGCAATCATGGTATAATCTGAGGGACAGAAAGATATGTCACAGAAAACAGGTACACCAATTGTAGCACTATCTATTACCTCTAACAATAACGTACGTTCAGAAATATCACCGAGAGGAATTAGAAAGATTCTCAAGCATCCTGAGAATGAGGCAGAAAAACAGAAGCCTATCTGCAGTGCAAGGGAAAAGGTCGAGAAACAGCAAAGCAGAAATTGAGAGAAGATGGAATCTCACCTCTGTACAGAGAGCTTTCTGGAACTGAAGTACTCCTAAAGGCATCATCCTGAGTAGGCATCAACTTAGTTTCTTAAATAGCGAGATTTTACAAAGTTATAAAGTACAAGAAGCAGGAGAAACTGTCTTTCAGATGTTGTTATAACTTTGCTGTTATAAATTGGGAGGGATGATATTTTAATTGGGAAAGATGAAAATCTCATGGGGAGCCCCCCTTTTCCAAGTTCATTATAAGGGGTAACCGTGAAACCATGCAGTCTGTTAATGCAACAACAATCTCTTATTAAACTAACAAAGAAAGGGAAAGTACCATTTTATCTACAGAATTCTAAATCATACCAACGAAGTCAACTTAGCTTGGTTGGTTATTGCCTGCTTGAATTAGAGTCCGATGAAGTTGGGCAGCATCCCACTTGAATTAATTAATGAAATAAATAAACTAGCTACCTACCTTTTTGGTTTCAGCGTATATTCCAAATTCTTTGCAGAAAGGGTGGTTGGGAATAGATCATCTAGGTCTCCTATTAGGGTGCTGTTTGGCAGGCCCTGCTTTCCTTATTCCTTATTCTCCGTTTTATACTGTAGCATGTGAAGCATCACCGACAGCCTGCATCTTCAGGAAAAGCAACTCTCGCTTTGCCCAGTTAAAAAAAAATGCTCCATCTCTGATGCCCTGTGTCTAGCCAGCAAATCAGAAAGTATCTGGTGGCTTTTGTTGTTGTTGAAAGAAGAAAAGACTGAACTGATGTTTTATGGATTTGGGGGATTAAAAAGGGTTAAAAAGGAAGGGGAAAAATTAAGATGGCAATTACTTGATGGAAAGACGAGCGGAAGTCATTATGCTTTCTTACTTTTCTTACTTTTCTCATTTTTTTATTTTTTCCCACCTTTTTTTCTTTCATATTCTTTCTTTAATTTTTTGTACTTTTATTGTATTGAATATGTATGTATGTATGTATGTATGTATAGTATATACTGTATATATATATATGTATATGTATATATGTACAGTATATATGTATATATGCATATATATATATTCCCTACTCACCCCAATGGGTGGTATGTGTCTTCCTCGACCTCGGGTCCTCTACCAGAGGCCTGGGAGTTTGAGGGTTCTGTGCAGGATCTTAGCTGTTCCCAGCACTGCAGTCTTCTGGCCAGAGAGCTCTGGTGTTGCTCCTGGGATCCGTTTGGACCCACTCTCCCAGCTTAGGAGTCACAGCCCCGAGTGCTCCTACCACCCCTGGGACCACTTTGGCCTTCACTTTCCACATCCTCTTCAGTTCCTCCTTCAGGCCCTGGTCCTTCTCCAGCCTCTCATCCTCCTTCTTCCTGATGTTGCTGTCACTTGGCACCGCTACATTTATAACCACCACTGCTGTCTTCTGCTCCTTGTCTACTACCACTATGTCTGGTTGATTGGCCAGTACCCGCCTGTCCGTCTGGATCTGGAACTTGGACGAGACAATATATATATAAAGGTGGGATAAAAATAAATAATATAGGCTAGTGGTTAAGGTGCTGGGCTAGAAACCAGGAGTCTGTGAGTTCTAGTCCCGCCTTAGGCACGAAAGCCGGCTGGGTGACCTTGGGCCAGTCCCTGTCTCTCAGCCCTAGGAAGGAGCCAATGGCAAACCAGGAGACTGAGAGTTCTAGTCCCGCCTTAGGCATGAAAGCCGGCTGGGTGACCTTGGGCCAGTCACTCTCTCTCAGGCCTAAGAAGGAGCCAATGGCAAACCAGGAGACTGTGAGTTCTAGTCCCGCCTTAGGCACGAAAGCCGGCTGGGTGACCTTGGGCCAGTCACTCTCTCTCAGGCCTAAGAAGGAGCCAATGGCAAACCAGGAGACTGTGAGTTCTAGTCCCGCCTTAGGCATGAAAGCCGGCTGGGGGACCTTGGGCCAGTCACTCACTCTCAGCCCAACTCACCTCACAGGGTTGTTGTTTTTGGGAAAATAGGGGGAGTAAGGAGTATTAGGTATGTTCGCTGCCTTGAGTTATTTATAAAAAGGAAGGAAGGAAGGAAGGAAGGAAGGAAGGAAGGAAGGAAGGAAGGAAGGAAGGAAGGAAGGAAGGAAGGGAGGGAGGGAGGGAGGGAGGGAGGAATAAATTTAGGTAGGAGCACTCGGGGCTGTGACTCCTAAGCTGGGAGAGTGGCTCCAACAGATCCCAGGAGCAACATTAGAGCTCTCTGTCCAGAAGAGTGCAGTGCTGGGAACAGCTAAGATCCTGCGCAGAACCCTCAAACTCCCAGGCCTCTGGTAGAGGACCCGAGGTTGAGGAAGACACACACCACCCATAGGGGTGAGATGGGAATTTTTTATATACATATATACATACATATACATATACATATATTTATTATTATTTATTTATTAAATTTCTATGACCGCCCATCTCCCTCTCAAGGATATACACATACACATACACATACACATACACATACACATACACATACACATACACATACACATACACATACACATACACATACACATGTGTGTGTGTATATATATGGAGTACCAGGGCCTGAAGGAGGAACGAGAGAGGAAGCTTTGTTGGGAAGTGGGGTGCAAAGTTTGCAACCCCCCAATCAATATATCAGTATTGATCTCCTGAAGGCTGGAGAACCCAACTTCTGATTTTGTACAGCAAACCTGTCTACCTCTATTCAAAGGGATCCATATAACCCAAGACTGTGAAACATGCAAGAAACCAAGATTGATCTAAGAGTGGGGTCCAGAGCCAATAAAGCAGATGCTTGATAAACGTTTGGCCATGATCTTGTGCTCAAACTGTTGTGTTCCAGGCAGTCTTCAAGGGTGGCCCCTGTAGAGCATACTACAGATAGTCCTCGCTTAACAACCACAATTGGGACTGGAATTTAGGTTGCTAAGCGAAGCGGTCATTAAGCAAATCTGACCCAATTTTATGACCTTTCTTGCACTGGTCATTAAGTGAATCACCACAGGCATTAAACAAACCACATGGTCGTTAAGCGAACCATGTGGTTCCCCATTGATTTTGCTTGCCAGAAGTCAGCCAGGAAGGTTGAAAATGGCGATCACATGACCACGGGATGCTGCGATGGTCATAAATGCAAACCGGTTGCCAAGCACCTGAATAATGATCACGTGACCGTGGGGACACTGCAATGGCTGTAAGTTTGAGGACTGGTCGTAAGTCAGTTTTTCCAGCACTGTTGTAAGTCCGAACTGTCACTAAATGAATGGTTGTTAAGTGAGGACTACCTGTATAGTAATCATCATAAAATACAGACTTTGCCATACGCTGATACTTCCTGCATTGGTTTGGCCATTCTCTTCTTTGTTCTGAAATAAAGGTATTATGCCCCAAAATTAGTTTAAAAACCATGAAACTCTCTGTCCGCCTCATTATTGCTCTGCAAAATTGACGTCTCACTTAGAAATCTCCCAGCCCCTCCGCCACCAAAAAAAAAAAAACCCAAACCAGAGAGAAAAAATCCTCAAAGAAAGCATATGAGTTGCTCGCTTCCTTCCTCAGATCTCAAGAATGTGCTCGGCTTCTTCACACCATCCCAGTCAACTGAAAGAACCATGCAAACATTCAAGGTCTGTGGCCGATTCTTGTTCACAATTTGCAAGGGTTTCAAAATTTGTTTTGCGAGGTGGTGTTCTGTGTATGTGTGGGTGGTTTTTCTCAGGGTGCCTTGTAGATTTTGCTCTGCTAGGATTGAGTTGTGAGCTGTCTTGGGTTCCAGCTTTATCGCTGTAGGGGTGAAATGATGGAGCTGTAAACTAGGAAATTCCTGATTGGAATGAAACTTCTTCGCTTTAAATGTGGCTGATATCTCATGCAAAAGTTTTGGGTTGTTCTTTTTTAGCAAGATGAGAGAGCTGCCTAAGTTTATAGGGCTGTTGCAACCACACACTCTAATGCTTGAAGGATGTGCAAATCTTCGTTTTACTGATCATATTGGAGCAGCAAAAAGATTTTCAAATCTTTAAAGCGTTGTGGGTCTTCGCTCGTTCAGGCGTTTCTAACTCTTTATGATCCGATGGATGTTTGTTTGCCAGCGTTGTCTGCTGGCAACTGCTGCTTTGAGTTCTTGTAAGCCCCGTCTTGTTTAATCAAAACAAGTGGCTTTGGATAAATCTGAATTTCGAAGTGGAACTGTGAGGACATTTCTATTTAGATGACCTCTAGTGTGGATTATGGGTATGTTGGCTTATTCATGGCCACCTTTCTTAAAAGTTGCTGCTCCCCCTGAATGTGATTTAAGTGAGTTAAGAATGGGACTGGTTCTTTGCAAGCCCATTCCCCAACTTGGCACCTTCCATAGATGGAGCAATTCTGGGAGTTGAATTCCCTACCCAGAGCAACATAGGGGTGTCTGCAGGGGCTGTGAGGGTCAAAATCTGCAAGATGGAGGCCCAGGGACCTGGTTGAAGCCATGACCCTCTTGGATGTGAGTGCAACCATGAACGTACAAAAGATGCAGAGCTTCAATTGCAACATTGTGTCTGCCATCTTGCGGATTATGACACCATCCACCCCACGACGTCCCTGGAGCCAAATGTTGGGGACGTTTGGTAGGATGGATCTAATTTTAAGCAAGTTTGGTTGTTGTGGGTTTTCCGGGCTGTGTGGCCGTGTTCTGACAGTTTTGGTTCCTAACGTTTCGCCAGTCACTGTGGAGAGGGTTTATTGTGGTGATTAGGGGGTGTGGTGCTGTCGTGTCTGGGATTAGCACATCTATTGTGTGAGTTGTTTGTATCTTTCTGCCGTGTTCTGGCAGTTCTGGTTCCTAACGTTTCGCCAGTAGCTGTGGCTGGCATCTTCAGAGGACAGGAGCACAGCTAGAAGATTCTCTCTGTGCCCAAGTGGAGGGTGTGTGTTCCTGCTGGTGTTTATAGCTGCTGAGAGGGTGTGTGTCTTCTGTGGGTCATTTACAAGAGATTAGGAGAGGGTTCTTTGTGGTGATTAGGTGATGAGTTCTTTGTGGTGATGAGAGAATCTTCTAGCTGTGCTCCTGTCCTCTGAAGATGCCAGGCACAGCTACTGGCGAAACGTTAGGAACCAAAACTGCCAGAACACGGCCACACAGCCCGGAAAACCCACAACAACCATCGGATTCTGGCCGTGAAAGCCTTCGACTATACAATAAGCAAGTTTTTTATAAGGAGAATAAAGCATTTCATCTCTTCCTCTCTCCTGACCTTTATTCTTGCAAGAAAACCTACCATTTCTAATCTCTTATTTGGAGTTAAGGAGAATCAAAGTCAATCAGGGTTTGTGACCTAGCTTGTTCTGCCATGTTGTCTCTTGTGATAATTCTGCTCTCTTCATCAAAGTCCCTAAATAAGTAAAGCTTGCTATGGAAATCTTTAAAGTGCTTAACACTTAATAATATCCTTAAGATTAGAAACAGACAAGCTTTTTTTGCAGTCAGAAGACAGACAATGCTGTTAGTTTTGGTTACACTTTGCTCATGGGGGTGTATGTTTGTGCAGTGGGTGGGGTTACAGAACTATGACATCATGGGTGGGGTGGGGCGGGGCTTAGATTGTTTGATCAAAGTTTAACAGTGAAATTTGGGAGGTTGCACGAGTTGCAAAAAAGGAACTTGGGGGCGCAAGGGTCCAAAAAAATCAATTTATTTTCTGCTTTGCGGCCACAGAATAGAAAGTAGATTTTTTTACTTGTAAGAAGGAGGGTTGGGTAAATACAAATACAAATACAAATACAAATACAAATACAAATACAAATACAAATACAAATACAAATACAAATACAAATACAAATACAAATACAAATACAAATACAAATACAAATACAAATACAAATACAAATACAAATACAAATACAAATACAAATACAAATACACTGTATATTCCGTATGTCTATGTATGTGTGTAGGGTGGGGGAGAGATCACAAATCCAGGCAGGCTTGGATGCCATGACATTCAAGGGAAATCAAATTAAGTTTGAGATTGCTGAGAATGCAAGTTATTAGCTGCATATTTGGGGAAACTAAATTGCAACTAATATTTATTAAATCTTTCTGAAAGGCCTGGGGCAGTGGTGTAAGGAGTGAAGAAAGGGGAAATCTATGCTTGAGGGGCAACGTCTTTCTACAGAACTATTTCAAAAGGGGTGCGGCTTTTGATACCCCCACCGCTAGATCCCTCTGCCATTCATGGCCCATCACATAGCGCAGATCCTGCTCTGGGCTGGAGCAAGACACCTGTGGAATTCCCTTTTGGAATTGGCAGTTTGCTCCGATCTCCAACTTCTGTGTCAACTGCAGTGCCAGATGAAAAATCTTTCTTCAGTTTGAACCTATAAGCCAGTGTTTCTCAACTTTGGCATCTTTAAGCTGTGTGGACTTCAACTCCCAGAATTCCCCAGCCAGCCTTGCTGGCTGGGGAATTCTGGGAGTTGAAGTCCACAAAGCTTAAAGTGGCCAAGGTTGAGAAACACTGCTATAACCTCTCCCTTTCTTGAAAGCACAAGAGGGAAAGGATTTGACCAAAACTGTGCTGTTTTATTTGATTGACGGCCCAGTAATTGTGTCTCCTAGTTCTAGAAATGAAAGGGGAAGCAAGTTGGCATTCTTGTCCTTGTTTTCTGACACAACAAACGGGAATGTGCCAATCTGGTGGGGAAGAATGATTGCATGTGTGTCCTGGCGCCAAATGTGTTTTGCTGTGAAGGCAGTTTGTCAGTGAAATTTTGCTATATGTACAGTGACCGTATTTTCTTGGGAAAAATAAAGGACAAACCCGAAAAAGGGGCAAATCTGAAAGAGGTTCATAAGGATTTTTTAAAAAGTGCCATAACTTTGCTTACAAAGGGAAATTCAAGAGCAAAACCAAGAAAAACTTGACCAAAATTCATATTCTAATAAAAATATCTAAAATCAAAAAGTATGTGTAAATTTATTTTAAAAAGACAATTGAATTTCCATACTTTTCACTTGAATATAAAAGACTGTGCATTGAGTGGTACCATTTAGACAGTAAGAGTCAAATGACCAAAATAAAGGGCAAAAGTAAGTTTTTGAAAGATAAATAAATCTAAAGGACATCTTCTAAAATAAAGGACTGTGCTTTAAAATAAAGGACGTATGGTCACTCTAGCTATATGGGAGGAAATAATATACAATCAAGCTCTTTAATTTGGAAAACTATGAATGAAATGAGAGAAGATCTATTTTTAAAAGGGAGTGACAGAGCCTGCCAGATTAGGGGATGGTTGTGAACATTTGTAGGCTATTGTATTTTTATTCTCAAGCATTAAGCTAAGCATTAAAGCCTTTCTGAAGGCATTTTTGTTAGGCCAAACTGTTTTATTAGTTATTTTCTCCTTCATGTGCTAACCAAACCATTTTGCAGACAGGCTGGCTACGCTGTAAACTGTAAACTGCAGTGGTTTTCAAACTTGGCATCTTTAAGATGTGTGGACTTCAACTCCCAGAATTCCCCAGCCAGTACACACAAAAAAGGGCAGGGCCTTGATCATACTGACCCAGCCACTATCTTGCATCTTTTGACCCCCGTGCCCTCTACAGATCCTGGGGGCAAAATGAGGGAACTTGCTCAAACTGGATGTTTATGGATGCTCTTCTTTCCATTTATGCAGGTTGTCATGCTGGCCCAGAATTATTTCTGGATTTCTTGCCTAGTTCTTGCAGGTTTCATCACCTTACAGGTGTGTGGTCAAGGTAAGGAGCTATCCCGCCTTCCCATCTGGAGGTTGGCTGTTGTATCAATGGTAAATGGATGTTTGTCCAGAAGTGGGTCTCTCTGTCTCTCATGCTGAGTATGGCACTATGTCGCCTTAACTGTCATACGATATGACGATTTTAGTGGTATGAATATTTGCTCAAAGTGCAGCAGATGAGGGTAAGCTGAGGTATGGAATACAGGTAGTCCTCGACTTACGACCGTTCATTTAACGACGGTCTGAAGTTACGATGGCCTCCGAGCATCACAAAATGTCACAGCACCACCTGTGGTCACATGATCTCATTTTGTGCGCTTGGCAACTGGCTCGCATTGATGACTGATTGCAGCGTCCCGTGGTCATGTGATTGCATTTTGTGATTTTTTTTTGCTGTTTTCTGGCAAAAAACACCCATTGGGGAAGCTGGATTTGCTTAACGACCGCTGTAAAAATGGCCATAAATTCAGGTCTGGCCATGTGGTGACTCGACTTATGACTGCAACGACTTACGATGGAAATTCTGGTCCCAATTGTGGTTGTAAATCGAGGACTATCTGTATAGCCCTTGCAGAGCAGAGAAGATTACGTGTTAATTTGAGAGTACGAAAGGCTCAGCTACAGCCGTCATTTTTGAACAAGTGTGGTCTCCACTGAAAGCAGCAGATCCAAAGACTACAGGAAGCTTATTTGCCCTCTCGCCCATTTTTATAATTTTGGGGTTGTTCGCTGATTTGTGGGGTTTTCCCCAACATTTTTCTCATTTTGTGTGTTGATGGATTGTATGTTTATAGCTGTTTTTAATAAATTATTAGGGGGGAAAACGTAGCAAATGGACATTGGAGCTCCAGTCCTTGTCCCATTACAGAAGCCTGACCTTGAGGGAAAAAAGATTCTGTTCTTTCTCAGTGTTATTTTGCCTGACCTTTTGGGCCCACTTCTGCATTTGATTGCGAATTTAAGAGAAAAGGGTACAGGTCATTATTCATCCCCGTACCCAACTCTACATAGGTGCATTTTTCCTTCTACTTATATTAGTGGTTTTTTCCCTAATATAATGCATCGATGTGCGTGCTTTTTCCTTATATGCACATTTGGATAGAGGCTTGCCCTTAAAATTAGGTGTTTGCCTGGAAAGTTGCAAATTGCAGTGCAAACATTCTGAGGAAGGTAGATGGTTGTATGCATGAGCATTCCAGTTTGTTTAGAGACTTAAGGGAATTGAACTGGACAAATACACATAAATATTCAGACCAGATCTCTCCTGAACTTAATTCTCATGCAACAAAGTCTCTGGCCTCTCCTATTAGAAAGAACAATGTCATTGGTGATGCAGAAGACTTCCATATTATCCAAGATTCCTCGTGGACTATTGCTGTCATAGTCTACTAAAACTATGATCATGAGGCTTTAATGGGGTATGTGTGAATGAACACATGTTTGGGATATGGTGGGTTGAACCTTCTGTCTCCCTTTAGCAAGGTCCCTTCCCCAACAGTTCCCACCTGTGGAGAGCAATAAACATTGCCATTATCCACTTTTCTCCAGAGAATTTCTCTCTGATGCTGAATTATTTGACAGCAAGTAAGTGACCATCCCATTTTCTTCCCTCTTGTGTAGCTTAACTGAGCAGGGAAATTGATGTATTAAAGTCCTTTCAGAATGAGAGTACCGATTCAAGAAGCACGCAAGTCTTTATTATGTACAGCAATGTTAAGGAACTAGATGAGAATTGAAAGACAAAAGGAGAAAATAACAATGACTTGAAAAGAAATTGTCCTAGCCTGGTCCTTCAGCAAGAAGGTACATATATGCAAGACCAAAGGCAGAATGACAGGTTAACAAAGGCACTGCATCTCAGGTGCTTTTCCACAAAACAACCCACATTCTGTACTACATCTAGCTTCTACCGGTTCCTAGGCTGCTTATTTTTCCTGGGAACTGGAGTTTGTGCTTACCAGTCTGACTCAGCCTGGGGAAAGATGTTCCTACTCTTCTGATGCAAGAAAGACAAAATTGACTTCCTTCCTCCCTTCCTCCCTTCCTTCTCTCTCTCTTCTTAAAAAAATATCTGAGAGGAGACTCTCCAGCTTCTGATTAGTTCTTCAGTGGTTGATTGGGGTGTTCCTTCCCACTTTACCTGGATTGACAGATTGTGTTTTCCTGTAACCCTTTCAGCATCTGAATCTCTTGCAAGAGGATGTTTCAGTACATGGGCTATATGGCGGGAATGTGAACAAACAATCATAGAATTGGAAGGGGCCATCGAGACCATCAGGTCTAACCCTTGCTCAGTGCAGGAATGCAAATTACAGCATCCCTGACAAATGGCTTTCTATCATCTGAGCATACATAACAAAAGTGAGCCCATCATCTCTCCGGGTCATTGACTCTACTGTCAAATTGTTCTTCCTCTTAGGACATTTTCTAACAGTCAGAACCTGCTTCCCTCTGACTAAAACTTATTATTCTATACCTTGCACCTAGAACATGAGATCTTCTTCCGTATGACCTTTTCCATGTGATCAGTAGAAGGTAGCTTCCTTGTCATGCCCCTAGCAAAGGAAACAAGAATTTCATGAAATGCACTCCAATGAAAAACCTAGAACATCCTGTCAACCCAGCAGTTTGAAAGCCTAGCAAGTAGATAAAATGGGTACCACCTTAAGTGGGCTAATTTGCTGGCGTCCTGTCGGGAAGTCGGCTCCACCGGAGGAGAGGATCGGAGGAAGATCAAATGGCAGTGGTGACGACGGACCCGGATGTGACAGCTACAGGACGTCAGCAGCCGGCTCAAGGCATCCTGGGAATTGTAGTCCGGAGCCTAGTAGAGTCGGTTCCCTCACCCCCCTCCCTTCACGCGCAGTGAATTGTATAATTGAATTTGGTGAACAAACAACTTTTGTACAGGAGGATGGCCCAACACAGGAGAAGTAACACCACAGGACCAGAGTCAGCAGTTTATCTTCATTTAAAGGAAAAAGGACACTCATTTGAGGACATTAATGTTCACATTTTAGACAGAGAAGATAGGTGGTTTGAGAGAGGGGTCAAGGAATCCATTTATGCCAACTTGGAAAATCCTTCCTTGAATAGAGGTGGGGGCCTCAGGCACAATCTTTCTCCCATCTTTCTCCCCGCATTGTCTTCTGTGCCTAGGAAGATTAAGACCATTTCACAAGCTCAACAGCAGCATGGTGATCTTAACGATCCTCCTTTAGATAATAAAAGGACTTAAAATAACATCTCAATATAACCATGACCTAGCCCCAGGTGTAAGGTCACACAGCTACCTAGAAACATATTTAGGATTCCCTTACCAACTTTGCTCAGACTGAAGAAGCTCCTTATCCAAGGAGCGAAACGTTTCCACTGAGAAAATAGAAATCCAGTTGACATGATTCAAGCTACAGACAATTCCACCTGGATGACTGAGAACCTTCATAGACATGAATTTGGTGAATTGTATAAATTGAATTGTATTATATGAATGTAAGCCGCCTAGAGTCCTCCATTAGGGAGGGGATAGGTGGGGTATAGATATCACAATAAATAAATAAATAAATAAATAAATAAATAAATAAACAAACAAACAAACAAACATTAACAAATTACAGAGAGGTTTAGGCTAGAAATCATCTTCTTCCTGACATAGAGACCTGAATGTGCAGATCATCTCTCCATCTAGGAGGAGCATTCAACCCACTAAGCCCCACCTAAAATCTGATGTAGCAACAGTACAGACAAGGTGAGGTCTACATCTTTGAAAGGGAAAAAGAAGGTAGAAAGTAAACTCCGCTGTTCATTTCTGTGAATGCCCCATGACCCATACTCTTTTTATCCATGCTGTACTTCTTTCTTAGGGTTTCCTGTTCTTTGGGGTCTTCTCTTATTGTCTCAAATCAGTCACAGAACAAGGAAACGTTCCTACAGCATGATGAAAGCACTTCTCCAGAATGGACTTTTCGATGGGATGCAGCCCATTTGCATTCCAGCTATCAGATTAACTAATATCTCAAACTTTGCATTCAACGGCCAACATTCTTGTCACTCCGTTTTGTGGCTCCTAGAGTGACCACCAAGATTTGGGACGAACAAGTGGACTTGAAAACAACTTCTGGCTTTATTAGCAAAATAATCCCCTCTTTGTTCTGCTTGTCCTCCCTGCTCCAGCAATGGGACCCACTGAAGCATTCTGAATGTTTGTGTGTGGTGTCCTTCAAAAGGGAATAGAAGGCCCTCCAATTCTGCTTTGGCCAGAGCTGCTTCTGAATCTCAGCTTTGTTTTCCCAGGCAACATGATTTCCTTCCAGGAAGCTAGAAGAACTATCTCCCAAAGGTTAAAGGTCACAGATGTGGAACTGAGTCAGTTACTGTGGTCCTTTGGAACTATTGTTTGACTCCAATGGTTGGGTCATCTGATTGCATTTCAGTGACAACATTTCTGAGATTTGGAGGCTGTGTTGTGGAGTTGTGGCTGGTGATTTATGTCTGTTGTAAACTACTTGGGTCTTGCAAGTGGGCAGCACATAAATAATCAATAGGAAAGCAATTACTGCAGCAAATCCTTCAACCGGAATAAAACAAAATAAAGTCATTTCTCTTCCACTTATCTCCCCATCTCTTGTTTTCCCTTTGTTGAACTTTGGATTGTAAGCTCCTCCAGATAGGACCTATCTCTTTCTGCTCAATAAAACAGCAAGGTCACCTGTCTTATGCAATCAGCACTCTACATGTTGAACTTCTGCTTCTATAACCCTACAATTGGCATGACCCAAAGGACTTGAGAGATGATGCCCAGCGCATCTGGAGAACTTTGCAATGTTGTTAGCTGGTACATATCATGGTAAAGGTAAAGGTAACGGTAAAGGTTCCCCCCGCACATTTGCGCAGTCGTGTCCGACTCTAGGGGCCGGTGCTCATCTCCGTTTGTTAGCCAAAGAGCCAGCGTTGTCCGAAGACGCTTCCACGGTCATGTGGCCGGCATGACGCATGCAGAACGCTGTTACCTACCCACCGAAGTGGTACCTATTAATCTACTTGCATTGTCATGCTTTCGAATTGCTGGATTGGCAAGAGCTGGGGCTAGTGCGGCAGCTCACTCCGTCACGCGGGGCTAGGGATTCGAAACTCTGAACTTGCGATCTTCCAATTAACAAGCCTGGCGTCTTACCCGCTGAGCCACCACGCCCCTTACCATATCATGGTACTATGCTAATAAAACCATGTGACATCTATTCTTTTTCATCTGGATTGGTTTCCTTTTCTTTCCCCAGCAAACTAGGATTTCTGGATTATTGTTCATAAAGCTAAAAGCAGCTTCCACTGACTTCAGGGGGCATGTCTTCCCAATTAGTAGTTGCAATCAGAATCTCTGGACTTTCTGCAGATACTTCAGGAGTGTTCGTAAGGGTATATAAATAAATCTCCTTGCTCACTGAAATCAAGGAGAGAGGCTGAACTCAGTGGCTGGATTTGTATAACAAGCTTAAATGGCTTCATTCATACAACATTTTAAGCTTGGTTAACCTGGTTGGAACTAAGCCTATTGAGACATTATTTTGAATCTCAAATCCTGTCCTTCAAAAATTTCAGTGTCTGACTTAATTAGCTGAAGGATCTTCTGTTTTGAGAAATAATCTATGTTCTAAGGAAGAGGATGCAGTCACAATTAATATGCCCCTCCCCCAAAAAACACTTTTTTGCCTCAAATTGTAAAGATAATGCTGGTTCTCTTGCAGGGTCAAACCGTCTGAAGCTGACTGTCCTTTCAGAAGACAGATTGCAGATGAAATGGAAGGAAACAGAAGGAAACACCAATGGGTACAAAGTTCGTGTAAAGCCGATGGCAGGTATATACTAAAGAAATCCAGTTGGGCTTCTTCCTGAAAAGATACCTGTTTGAAGGAAGCATATGTCGCTGGTTTGTAACAAATACAAATACGAACTGAATAGGACTCCAGGCCTGGATCCAGCTTCGGATGACCACTTTATTATTTATTTATTTAAAGGACTTGGTGACACTCCTGGCTCAGTCTCCTTGCTGCTGAATCTGCTCAAGGATGGTAGCACAGACAGAAGGCAAATCTATTTTTACTACTTACTTCAGGTAGTCCTCACTTAACGACCATTCATTTAGTGACGGTTTGGACATACAACGGTGTTGAAAAAAGTGACTTATGACTGGTTCTCACACTTATGACCGTCGCAGCATCCAAGCAGTCATGTCATCACGATTTGGGTGCTTGGCAACCAGTTCACATTTATGACCATCGCAGCGTCCCGTGGTCATGTGATCGCCATTTTCTACCTTCCCGGCCAGCTTCTGGCAAGAAAAATCAATGTGGAACTGCGTGATTCACTTAACGACCATGTGATTCGCTTAATGGCCACTGTCTTCTGTCTTCAATCTGTCTTCTGAAATGGCCGCTGCAGAAAAAGGTCGTAAAATCGGGTCAGATTCGCTTAATTACCAATTCGCTTAGCAACCAAAATTCTGGTCTCAACTGTGGTCGTTAAGCGAGGACTACCTGTAGGGTTCTGGCACTGACTTTAGATTTATTTCCCATGTGGTCCAGCGCTGAAGATGCTGGACTAGGAATGGGGAGACCCAGGTTCTAGTTCACCCTCAGCCAGAGAAGCTCCTTGGGGGGACTTTGAGCCAGTCCTTCTCCCTCAGCCTAAGGGCCAGGGTGACCCCCATACAAAAGAGGCAATGCTTGTGTAGCACTAAAACCAAAGCCCGCCCCTTATTTTGCTGCATGCACAAAAGGGGTGGGGCTTCCATTGCAATGCCACGCCTGCCATCTGCTGTCCAAAGAACATGCAAAATACCCAAGAGGGAATGAGAGAAATAGATGTGAAGGTTGAAAAATTGCACGATTATCCAGCAATGACATCTGATTTTAATGAGCGGACCCCCAAATGAAGTGAATGTGCAGAGGTTCGGAGGTTCGAATCCCTAGCCCCGAGTGACGGAGTGAGCTCCCGCACTCGCCCCAGCTCTTGCCAGCCTAGCAATTTGAAAGCAGGCAAATGCAAGTAGATAAATAGGTACCACTTCGGTGGGTAGGTAACAGCGTTCTGCGCATGTCATGCTGGCCACATGACCGCGGAAGCGTCTTCAGACAGCGCTGGCTCTTCGGCTAAGAAACAGAGATAAGCACCGGCCCCTAGAGTCGGACACGACTACACAAATGTGCGGGGGGAACCTTTACCTTTTTTTTAACACCTGAACAGACTGTGACCTCTTTTATTTTTAATTCAGATAAATTTGGAAAATATGCAGGGATATCATTCTAGACCCTTAAGCTAATTACAGGTGTGCAAAATCAGTTCTTTCAACCTACTTTGGTTGTGTCCCTGGGGGTACCATAGCATTCCTCATGGGCGAAGTAGATTCGATGTGATGTTTAATTCTAGTTGGTTAAACAAGCCAATAAAACACCAGAATCTCACAAAGCAGTGAAAGACATTCATACTTTATACACAAAGCTGAAGTGTACAAGGAGAATGAAGATAGAGTATGCATGCATTTAATTTAATTCTAAGTCAAATGGTCACCAGGTTTAATTTTTAACTAACTACAGAGTTCCTGGAACAGGCAATTCCCACTTGACACATACTGCCACTTTTCTTATAGTTTTTATTTATTTATTTATTTATTATTTGAATTTATCCCCGCCCATCTCTACCATGGTAGATTCTAAAGACTCCAAACTTCTCAGAAGTTTGCAAATTTGCAATTGTTTGCAAAACTTGTTCCTCTCAAAGAGAATATTTGTAGCTCAGGGTTGAACTGTGGAGTCCTTGGTGCTCTCTGAGCCTTGTTGTTTTCTTGCAGACGTTTCATTGCCAGGCTAGGCAACATCTTCAGTGTGAAAAGGGAGTTCCTCTCCCTGAATCAGGAAACTAGGAAAGCAGTAGGAAGAAATATTGAGGGAGGACAAGGGGATTGAGATTGTAGAGATATTAGATGGATTCCTTGTGGGAAGACAGACGGGTTAGTCTATGATAGCCCCAAATCAGAAGGAATCTAGTAGCATCTTTTCCAACTGACAAATTTTATTAAAAGGCATAAGTCTGTAGCTTGAATCATGTCAACTGGATTTCTATTTTCTCAGTGGAAACGTTTCGCTCCTTATCCAAGGAGCTTCTTCAGTCTGAGCAAAGTTGGTAAGGGAATCCTAAATATGTTCCTAGGTAGCTGTGTGACCTTACACCTGGGGCTAGGTCATGGTTATATTGAGATGTAATTTTTAAGTCCTTTTATCATCTAATGGAGGGTCGTTAAAATCACCATGCTGCTGTTGAGCTTGTGAAATGGTCTTAATCTTCCTAGGCACAGAAGACAACACGGGGAGGAAGATGGGGGAGAGTTTGTGCCTGAGGCCCCCACCTCTATTCAAGGAAGGATTTTCCAAGTTGGCATAAATGGATTCTTGACCCCTCTCTCAAACCACCTATCTTCTCTGTCTAAAATGTGAACATTAATGTCCTCAAATGAGTGTCCTTTTTCCTTTAAATGAAGATAAACTGCTGACTCTGGTCCTGTGGTGTTACTTCTCCTGTGTTGGGCCATCCTCCTGTACAAAAGTTGTTTGGTTTCTCCAATGTAGAGTTTAGAGCACTCAATATAACCATGACCTAGCCCCAGGTGTAAGGTCACACAGCTACCTAGGAACATATTTAGGATTCCCTTACCAACTTTGCTCAGACTGAAGAAGCTCCTTGGATAAGGAGCGAAACGTTTCCACTAAGAAAATAGAAATCCAGGTGACATGATTCAAGCCACAGACAATTCCACCTGGATGACTGAGAACCTTCATAGACATAAAAGGCATAAGCTTTCACAAATTCATGAAAGCTTATGCCTTTTAATAAAATGTGCTAATCAGAAAATATGGTACTAGACTCCTGATTTTTGGATGGATTCATAGTATCTATTCCAAAAGGTGTTGAGCAGACCCCCATGCCCAGAATGGGCATTAGATTTTCAGAAAGGGAGTTTGACAAGTAATGAATTTTGTTGATAAATTAAAAATCACCAGTCCAGGTGGCATGCACGAAAATAACTCAAAAGTTGGTTTTCTAACAAAAAATGTTTAATAGATTCCGAACTTTATTGTATCTAGCACTGCACCAGAAAGTGGCCAGTTTCATTCATTATTTTAAAAGACTATATGATGCAGAGCTTTCCAAACTTTTCATGTTGGTGACACACTTTTTAGACATGCATCATTTCGCGACACACCCTTACAGCAGGGCACAAGGCAGCCACTAGGACCTGCGCGGAATCCTGGCAGGGCGGGTTTGGAGGCAGCAAGGCACAAGGCAGGCACTAGGACCTGCGCGGAATCACAGCAGGTTTGCAGGCAGCAAGGCACAAGGCAGGCACTAGGACCTGCGCGGAATCCTGGCAGGGCGGGTTTGGAGGCAGCAAGGCACAAGGCAGGCACTAGGACCTGCGCGGAATCACAGCAGGTTTGCAGGCAGCAAGGCACAAGGCAGGCACTAGGACCTGCGCGGAATCCTGGCAGGGCGGGTTTGCAGGCAGCAAGGCGCAAGGCAGGCACTAGGACCTGCGCGGAATCACAGCAGGTTTGCAGGCAGCAAGGCACAAGGCAGGCACTAGGACCTGCGCGGAATCACAGCAGGTTTGGAGGCAGCAAGGCACAAGGCAGGCACTAGGACCTGCGCGGAATCCTGGCAGGTTTGGAGGCAGCAGGGCACAAGGGAGGCTCTAGGACCTGCATGGAATCCTGGCAGGGCTCGGAGGCAGCAGCAGCCGTGACACCCCCAGACACTGCAGCCGACACACTAACGTGTCCCGACACACAGTTTGGAAAGCTCTGATATGATGAGTTATTTACTTTTAATGTCTACTTTACGAACGGATGTCTGCAGGGAGGGGGTCAAAAAAGTCAAGATGCTGTCCAGAATCATGTGATTGAAGCCCCGCCTCTTTTTATGTCTGTTGCGATGCACATACAAGTGGGGTGGGCTTTGATCACATGTTTGTGGCCACCATCTTGACTTCTTTGACCCCTCCCTGCAGACACCCCTGATTCCAAGTAAACATTTATAAATGTCCAGTTGGCTGTCTATGCCACTTACAGGTTTTATAACAGTAACTAAGAATTGTACATAGACCTTACCCGATTCTGCCACTTTCTGTATTTTGTTCATTTCAAGTAACTAGTCAAGTAAACTTCTCTTTCATGGAATATTTTTGATTCTCTGTAAATGAGATGATGGAAGGAAAGACTGGGTTTTAAAATTAGAAGGCAGTCTTTAGGGCAGGGCTTTCCAAAGTGCCGCCGCTGGCGACACACCCGGCGCCGGCGGCGACACGGCGGTGGCGCGCGCGCATGGCGGCGGCGCGCGGGGGCATGCGGCGGCGCGCGCACGGCGGCGGCGCAGGGGGGCGTGCGGTGGCGCGTGCGCACGGCGGCGGTGTGGGAGGGGCGTGCGGCGGCGCGTGCGTGCATTGCGGCCGCCGTGCACGCGCGCGCCGCCGCTTCCGGGTGGTGTGGCGACACACAGTTTGGAAAGCTCTGCTTTAGGGGCATGGATGTGCTGCATTTTTCTTGGAAAAAATAAAGGACACACTTGAAAAAGGGGCAAATCTGAAAGAGGTTCATAAGATAAAAGAATTAATTGTTCATGTTTATAACTTTGCTTTACAGAGGAAAATTCAAGAGCAAAACCAAGAAAATAAATAATTAAACTAAATAAATCTAAAGGACAGCTTTCTGAAATAAAGGATTATTCTTTATAATAAAGGATGTATGGTCACGGTAGGCATAGATAAGTACAGGTAGTCCTCACTTAATGACCATTTGTTTAGTGACAGTTCAGACTTACGACAGTGCTGAAAGAACTGACTTACAACCGGTGCTCACATTTACAACCGTCTCAGCATCCCTTTGGTCACGTGATCATGATTTGGGTACTTGGCAACCGGTTCGCATTTATGACTGTCGCAGCATCCCATGGTCACGTGATCGCCATTTTTGACCTTCCCAGCCAGCTTATGGCAAGCAAAATCAACGGGGAACCAAGTGATTCGCTTAACGACCGTGGTAATTTGCTTAACGACCGCTGCAAAAAAGGTCGTAAAATCGGGTCAGATTCACTTAATGACCGCTTCGCTTAGCAACTGAAATTCTTGTCCCAATTGTGGTTGTTAAGCAAGGACTACCTTACTAGAGTCGAATACATTGGAGGCCCTGATACATAAAGTACTGTTTTGCAAAATTTTGATGTATCAATCGAATAGAATTTTGATGTATGTTTAAGCTACTACTAGGACCTTGGTGATCTTATTTTCCTGTTCCTGTCTCCCCCCTATTGTAGGTGACTCTGAACAGGAAGTGATGTTGAAAACCAAGATGGCAAAAGCAACTGTGGGTGGGCTGAGTCCTACCAAAGAATACACTCTGCAGATCTATATCCTTAATGGCTCCCAGGAGGCCCTATTTGTCAAGAGGAAATTTGTGAGTAAGTGCGGTTTCTGCTTCCTTTTTTTGTTGTTGTTCAGTCGTTTAGTCGTGTCCGACTCTTTGTGACCTCATGGACCATAGCACGCCAGGCCTTCCTGTCCTCCACTGTCTCCCGGAGTTTACTCAAATTCATGTTCATTACATCGGTGATGCTATCTAACCATCGCATCCTCTGCCGTCCCCTTCTCCTTTTGCCTTCAGTCTTTCCCAGCATCAGGGTCTTTTCCAGTGAGTCCTCTCTTTGCATTAGGTGGCCAAAGTATTTGAGCTTCAGCTTCAGCATCTGTCCTTCCAATGAGCAGTCAGGGTTGATTTCCTTTAGGATTGACAGGTTTGACCTCCTTGCAGTCCAAGGGACTCTCAAGAGTCTTCTCCAGCACCACAGTTCGAAAGCATCAATTCTTCGGCGCTCAGCCTTCCTTATGGTCCAACTCTCACAGCCATACATTACTACTGGGAAAACCATCGCTTTAATTATACGGACCTTTGTCAGCAAGGTGGTGTCTCTGCTTTTTAATATGCTGTCTAGGTTTGCCATAGCTTTCCTCCCAAGGAGCAAGCGTCTTTTAATTTCATGGCTGCAGTCACCGTCTGCGGTGATCTTGGAGCCCAAGAAAATAAAATCTGTCACTGCTTCCATTTCTTCCCCTTCTATTTGCCAGGAAGTGATGGGACTAGATGCCATGATCTGCTTCCTTACTGTCCAAGTATTTCACTGTTGGCCAGACTGGCTCTGTAGTTTGCTCAGTGTTTGCTAGGTGGCACCTCTCAGACCAAGGAGAAAGCGAGGATGGAGCTCAGCTGTGGGAGAAGAGAAGGAAAGCTTTGGCTAAATCTGGGTTCCCCAAAGTGGTCAATATTGACCCCCAAGGGTTGATGGGACTATCCAAGGGGTTGTTATTGTTGTTGTTATTATATACACAACAACGTGAAATCACAGCTGCCAGTTCTTTAGCTGGTGTTGGCCTTCATTTGCATCGAGTTCTTCCAAGAAGGGCCTTTGCACAGCTTCGAGTTGTGCGCCAGTTACGCCCTTTCCTGGATCGGGAGGCCCTCCGAACAGTCACTCATGCCCTGGTCATCTCCCGCATAGACTATTGTAATGCGCTCTACATGGGGCTACCCTTGAAGAGTATCCGGAAGCTTCAGCTGGTGCAGAATGCGGCGGCGCGAGCAGTTATGGGTGCTAAGAGATCGGCACATGTAACACATCTGCTACGCGAGCTGCATTGGGTGCCAGTTTGCTTCCGGGTCCAATTCAAGGTGTTGGTGATTACCTTTAAAGCCCTACATGGCATAGGGCCAGGGTACCTGAGGTACCGTCTCATCCCGATAACGTCGGCTCGCCCCACCCGATCATGTAGGGAGGGCATGCTTCGGACCCCCTCAACAAGAGAATTCCATCTAGCGGGGTCCAGGAGGCGTGCCTTCTCTGCGATAGCGCCCGCCTTATGGAATATCCTGCCCCCGGAGGTGAGACTGGCCCCCTCCCTCCTGGCCTTTCGGAAGGCTCTCAAGACCTGGCTCTGCCGCCAGGCCTGGGACGACAGAGCTGGCAGTGCCTCCTGGGGTTGGATGGCCCCGTAGCACCATGATCTATTTTGCGGTTCTAACCCATTTTGGATTTTATTTATTTTATGTTTGACAAGTTTTTAGAAATTTTGTATAGTTTTTAAATTTTTACTTGCTGTAACCCGCCCAGAGTCCCTTGTATGGGAGATGGGCGGGGGATAAATTAAACAAATAAATAAATAAATGCCGTAATGTATCGGCATAGTCTATGTGCGTATCCAAGCAGTGTCGCCTTTTGTAATTGACAAATGGAAATTGTGTCAATGCGCAGATTTTCTAAGTGCCATCCAAGGTTTTTGGAATGGCACCTAGTGTGCCGATAGCCACTGGGACCACCACGGCCTGTTTATGCTATAATCAATAGCTTTCCAAACTGTGTGTCGCGACACAATACTGTGTGTGTGGCGGCGCTTCCGGGGTTTTGGGGGCTGCCACCGCGGCACTTCTGGGTTTTTGCACGCCGCCAATGGGAAAAGTTAGGAAAGCCCTGCCATAATCTTTCAGCTTCAATTTTCAGATCTTGATACTCTGTGATCTTCTCCAATTCTTTGTCTTCTATTCTACTCTGTGATCTTCTCCAATTCTTTGTCTTCTATTCTACTCTGTGATCTTCTCCAATTCTTTGTCTTCTATTCTACTATCCCCTGGTATTGCCACAGCAATTATCCACACTTTCTTCCTTTCAACCACAGTTAAATCTGGTGTGTTATCAGTTTTTAGACTTTATCAGTTTGTATTCAGAAATCCATTATTAGTTAAAGTAATATTTATTAAATTATTTTCTTATAATAAATGTTTGGGGGTTGATGAACAATCTGAAACTTCATGAAGGGGTTGATGAGCTGAAGACTTGGGGACCCCCAGGCTAAATGAATGGGGTTACCCTCAAAAAATTCACCAAGAGGGAGAACAGAAAAAATTGAAAGCTGAACTTAAGAATTTGGGCAGGAACAAGAGCCAGGATGCAATAAAGGAAGAAATCAAGTCTGAGCACTTTTCAGACATCTGGTTGCTCAGAGCACCCCTGAAAATGATTCAGAGAATACTCAGAGCTCATTCCTGATGATCCAAGTGGTTTGGGGATGAGAGGGATGAGGAACACATCTACCTTGGATTGGTAGATGTGTGTACTTCAGACTTTGTGGAGTCCTTGGTGCTCTCTGGGCTTGGTTGTTTGCTTGCAGATGCTTCATTACCCAATTAGGTAACATCATCAGTGCTAAACCCCACACTCTCTCTCACTGATGATGTTACCTAGTTGGGTAATGAAACGTCTGCAAGCAAAGAACCAAGCCCACAGCTCAACCCTGAGCTACAGATATTCTCTTCTATTGGTACTTCAGGTTTTATTTATTCACCTTGAGGGACCATCTAGGCTTTTGTTCCTTTGTTGCCTGCCACTAGTGATAAATTGTCATGGCCAAGAAGTTTTTGCCCACCACAGAAATTGAAGAGTACATTCAAAGAGAGACAGCCAAAATAAGTGGACGTAATTGACTGGTGCACAAAACTCATTGGTGAGCAAAAAAGGAACAAGTCTTAATCAGGATCTCCTCATCAAGGTGTTCAGTTCAAGTGTTGTCCAAACTCCATTGAAGCTATTTTGAGAAATACAGAAACAATGCCCCACTTTCTCAGATGGTGTTCAAAGGGGATTAGGTTAGCAATTAAGGAAGAATATAGGCATACCTCGGAGATATTACAGGTTCGGTTCCAGACCACTGCAGTAAAGTGAATATCACAATAAAGTGACTCACACGAATTGTATGGTTTCCCAGTGCATATAAAAGTTATGTTTACACTATACTCTAGTCTATTAAGTGTGCAATAACATTGCATCTATGAAAACAATGTACATACTGTACCTTAATTAATTGTTTTTTTAATCCATTCAATCATGTCCAATTCTCGGAGACTGCCTGGACAAGCAGTTTTCTTGGCAAGGTTTTTCAGAAGTGGTTTGCCATTGCCTACTTCCTAGGGCTGAGAGAGAGTGACTGGCCCAAGGTCACCCCGCTGGCTTTGTGTCCCGCTGGCGGGACTAGAACTCAAAGCCTCCTGGTTTCTAGCTTGCTGCCTTAACCACTACACCAAACTGGCTCTCAATTAAAAACTACTTTATTGCTAAAAAATGCTAATCTGTTGGGAAAATGGCGCCGATAGACTTGCTCAACGCAAGGTTGCCACAAATCTTCAATTTGTAAAAAAATGCAATATCTGCAAAGCACAATAAAACAAAGTGCAATAAAATGAGGTATGCCTGTACTCGGTGCATCATCAGGAATGAATCACGACTCTTACAGTGGGCAAAACTTTTTTCAGGCTTATCTAGGAGGCAGGTACTGTGTGCAGACAAGGTCCAAAGCACTTCTGTTCAAAAGTGTGCAAAACCCTAGTAAATACTTATTGCATGCAGAATTAGCAGGAGGACCATCAAGTAGCTAATTCAAAATGGACCTGTGCTTTCCTGACCTGGCAGTAGGGCTTCCTCCATATTTTTCTCAGAAGACAGGTTTTGGTGGTACACTCCTGACAAAGCGAGCCTGGGTCTGGGGAAATTCTGGGCTGTAATTTTAAGAGGTTTTAGAAGCCCAATCACCCATGCGTAAACTTCCTTCTTGGCCTTGGGGATCCCAGTCTGTGGAAGAACATGACATGGTTAGGGGTTAACAATGAAATGTGTTTCCATTTGACTTGCTTGATTTATGGACTGCCTTCAGTTTCATGGCATTTTGGCTGTTACAGTTGAAGAACTGAAAAACCTTTCCCAGGCGAGAAGCCACAAGAAACATCCAACGAGTATTTCGGAGAAGGGAGGGATCCAAGCAGTTGAAGTCACTTCACCAGCTCTGGGTGAAACCTCAACTCTGATAGGTATGAACGGGGGTCAAGGGGGAATATGAGAAAGTGGGTTGAGGTCATAAAGGTAAAGACCCCTCACATTGAGCTAGATTCCTGATGACTACATCTGTTCTGTTTTCAAGAAGTAGTTGGCTTTTGCCTTATTATTTGCCTAGAGCCCTAGTATTTTCTTGGTGGTCTCCCATTCACGTGCTAACCAGAGATGATCCTGCTTAGCTTCTGAAATCATTCCAAGATCAATTAAGAGCTGCCACCTGCTGAGTGGGTGCGAAAGAGAAGGGGAAATGGTTCTGTTTCTGGCTCTGTTTTAAGAAGGCAGATAGGTGTTTTTTTGTAGACAAGGGACAAATCTCACCAGTTCTTTATGCATTTCTTCTTTGAGCCAAAATGTCATTTGACAACATTTCCCCGAATGTGACTTCTGGATTCTTCTAATTATGAGAATTGAAGTCCAACGCACCTAGACGACACCTAGCTAAGGAATGTTTGGTGTCTGAAATGAATCCTTTTATGGGGATGTTTTGGGAAAAACAAAATGATGGGTTGCTAATGAGGAACAGAAGAAGTAGGTTCCAGTCAGGTTTTGTGCTAAGAAACTTTGGTTGCCCTGGTAGATATTTGTGCTGGAAACTCCATGGGAAGTAGGTTCCTGTTAGTTCTGCTGAATGTAAGTATGCAAAATGCTTTATGGCCAACACATCCCTACCTTGAAATGGCCTTAGTATGTCCCATCTGGAGTGTATTGAATGTGATCGGATCTTAAAATTAGCTCTTCCAAACTCCATTCGGAGGTCAGAATGAGTGACTCCAAGGTCAGACAACTTCTGATAGAACAGTCCTATTCTGGGGTCAGCCCCCTTCTGATATGCTTGAAACAGCTCTCTTCTGAGTATGGATCACTTCTGATACACTTGGAGTGCCCTGGGTCAAGTCTAAAACAGGGTGTTGTTAAGAGGGCTAGAAAAATCTTGAGACCACAACAGACCCATTGCAATAACATTGCACAGATGTCTTCTGCCCTTCCCCTTTGGAAATAAGTGGTTCTCTGTCTTATCGGGGCGCATACGTGGGAAACAGAGATGGAGGGTTTGAACCTGTTGAGATAGAGATGGAGATATGGTTCGAGGTTTACAGTTAGCAGCTGCTGGTTTTATGTTCTAATTAGGGCTTTTCTAGGATCTATAATCAAATGATCTTATGTGTCCTTGAATCTCTGCTGGCTAGCTTTTAAGCCTGGATAACGGACCATGTAAAATTCCAGAGTTTGGGATGTTTTGACTGCAGAGTGTCTTGCATGCCTCTACTGCTGGGGGGGGGGAATGCCCACTTAAATCAGGAACCAAAGTTTTTGGAGACAGATGAATTGAAGTATCTTTACTGGCATGCGCAACGGCAGTGATTGTTGGGTTTCTCCCCAAAACGACACAGAAGACCCCCGAACAAAGCAAGATTACAGGTCATATTCTTTTAGTGTGCTACATAGAAAAGGTACATAGAAAATATTGTAAATCATCTCATGACCTCTATGACAAGAATGCCTCTGATAATGCTATAGGGGTGACCTTACCATGGTGCCCCTGTATTCTTCTAAACTGGATACTATCCTTGTTTGTGGATACCATCATTATGTGCTATGAACAATGGCATTTATTGTGTCCTTTTACTGCCTCCTTCCACACTATTAAGAAAGGCAACAGGCTGGTTTTCGTCTCCTTCCCAGGATCACAGTTCTAGTTTCTTGCTTTTGCTCAAGATGTGATTCCATTCATGCCTAAGCCATCCTCATTTTCATACATGTTGTGACATCTCCACAAATATGATTTTTTATTTTCTGGACAACTCGGCAGGAAGGGACGTGATATGTACAATTTTACCATGGTTTCAAGCTTTCTTGGTTGGTGTGTGGGATATGGGGGAGGCTGAGAAAGGAATAGAAGGGGGAGCAGGCATAAACAGTCAAGAGACGGTGGGTGAATCCATTGACAGCTTATAAACAGCAATTTAGCCCCGGTGGAGAAAAATCTGGGAAGAAGCGTTGCAAAGCATTCAGAGACTCCACCTTAATTACAGGTAGTCCTTGCTTAATGACCACAATTGGGACTGGAATTTCGGTTGCTAAGCAAAGCAGTCATTAAGCGAATCTGACCCGATTCTATGAACTTTTTTGCGGCAGTCATTAAGCAAATCATTGCAAGCGTTAAGTGGACCACATGGTCGTTAAGTGAATCATGTTATTTATTTACTTTTTTTCTATCCTGCCTTTATTATTTTTATAAATAACTCAAGGCGGGAAACATACCTAATACTCCTTCCTCCTCCTATTTTCCCCACAACAACAGCCCTATGAGGTCAGTTGGGCTGAGAGAGAATGACTGGCCCAAGGTCACCCAGCCGGCTTTCATGCCTAAGGCGGGACTAGAACTCTCATGACTCCTGGTTTGCCATTGGCTCCTTCCTAGGGCTGAGAGACAGGGACTGGCCCAAGGTCACCCAGCCGGCTTTCATGCCTAAGGCGGGACTAGAACTCTCAGTCTCCTGGTTTGCCATTGGCTCCTTCCTAGGGCTGAGAGACAGGGACTGGCCCAAGGTCACCCAGCCGGCTTTCATGCCTAAGGTGGGACTAGAACTCTCAATCTCCTGGTTTCTAGCCCGTTGCTTTAACCACTAGTCACAGCATCCCGTGGTCACATGATTGCCATTTTCAACCTTCCCAGCTGGCTTCTGGCAAGCACATTCTAGCCTGTTGCCTTAACCACTAGACCAAACTGGCTCTATCATGCGGTTCCCCATTGATTTTGCTTGCCAGAAGCCAGCTGGGAAGGTAAAAAATGGCGATCATGTGACCACAGGAGGCTGCAACAGTGTGAGGACCGGTCGTAAGTAGTTTTTTTCAGCACTGTTGTAAGTCTGAACTGTCACTAAATGAATGGTCATTAAGCGAGGACTACCTGTAACTCACTGTAGAAGAGTTTTAGTGCCCACACAGCTGGGCAAGGTCAAGGAGACTAGACTTACCCTGATTTCAATAAGAAATCTTGAATGCTACTCTGGGGTTAAATGCCAAATCTTGGATACTCTAAAAGGAACTTCCCAACTTCATTTTTAGTAACTTAATGAAGGTGGAATCTCTTTGAATGAGATTGTAGGCTCAGGACTAATGTTTCTTCTCTTGACGACCTGAAATATAGGAAGAGCTGAGCCAGAGAAGAAAAGGCAAAAACATCCCCTTTTGAAAGCAGACGAATATATGCTGAATGCTGAGCCAACTTTGACGCTGCCAACTCTGCCAAGCTTAATAGAGTTTGAAGGGGATTATCTGGCCCGGAGGAAAATAAGCAGAGACAGCTTAAGGAAAGGTGAGGTGTCATGGTGGACACTGTGGTGAAGTTCTTTCTGCAAAGTTTCATAGCTTCTATGAACATAAATCTAAAAATAATAAATAAAAATAAATTAATAAATAAAATAAATTATTAAAAATAAATTTATTTTTAAAATAAAATAAATTATATCTATAAACAGATATAAACACCAGCAGGAAGACACACCCTCCACTTGGGCACAGAGAGAATCTTCTAGCTGCGCTCCTGTCCTCTGAAGATGCCAGCCACAGCGACTGGCCAAACGTTAGGAACCAAAACTGCCAGAACATGGCCACACAGCCCAGAAAACCCACAACAACCATTTTATAGCTTCTACTTGCTGTTTTGTTGTCATCAAAAGATGCTGTGGCTCTTCTAATTACCTTATCACCTACTCATGTATTAGGTTATATCATAAGTCATTACGATTAGAGAATCAGTGTTTAAATTGTACAATTTTCATGACACAGATTAGGGTTAGAGTAGGGGTAGAATATAATCTGAAGATGTGGTTAAGGCAACGGGCTAGAAACCAGGAGACTGAGAGTTCTAGTCCTGCCTCAGGCACAATGGCAGCTGGGTGACCTTGGGCCAGTCCCTTTCTCTCAGCCCTAGGAAGCAGGCAATGGCAAACCACTTCTGAAAAATCCTGCCAAGAAAACCGCAGGGACTTGTCCAGGCAGTCTCTAAGAATCAGACACGATTGAACGGATTTAAAAAAAGAAAGAATATAATCTGAAGGCTAATAGTGAGTTTCCCTTACTGAGCAAGCCTTAAGCACAGATTGGGTGGGAAATTATCTGCTTGAAGATCATGATGAGAGGGAAGTACCATTTACATTACACAGAGGGAAGGAAAGACCATTTTGGTTGAATTAACTAAAGCCCTTGATTCTGTAACTTTTTTTGCGGGGGGGGATACAACTCTCACAACAGGGGTATTATATGGGCAAGAACATGCCACTGTATGAATCTCCTGTAAATAAATCTCCTTTCTGTAATATAGAACCTGCATTGCTAATCCTTGCTCAGGGTAATTTCCCATTGTCAGGAATGCTCTCCCCCCCCCCCCGCATGCTTTAATAACCAACAGTTAGGGTTAGAGTTTTAAACCCACATGCAGGCATTCACAAATGCACATAAACCCACAGTTCTATTCAGTTTCAATTACATTTACATGACTTCTGCTAAAAGCATAGAAATTTCAGTTAGTTGTGACTAACTTCAGAGCTGTTGAAATCCATGGATTTTCTTTTAAATATGATTGCGAGTGAATCCAACTCTTGGAGCAACTGCATTACACACACACACAAACACAAAATGCTTCTACAATTGAAGCATTTTCTTTCTTTCTTTATTTAAAACATTTATATAGCCGCCCATCTTATATTGAACTCTGGGTGGCTCCCAATCAACAGTTAAAATAACATCAATAATAAAACAACATGATAAACACACATATCTATTAAAATATATCTATTATAATAGATATATTATATGTCTATTAAAATATATCTATTATAATAGATATATTATATATCTATTATATATAAAGAAATAATTATAAATAATATAAATAAATTTTAAAGATATATATATAATATAAAAATATATCTATTATAAATATATCTATTTAAAAAACCTTCTCTCTTTATTTGCCTAACATAGGACTCAGTTGATAGGGAAGCAATAAGGCTTGATTTTCTGTGCAGGAATAACTACATAGCCAGACTTTCCTTAACACAAATGACAAAACTCGGACTTTATTGGTGGACTCAGTTTTCTCTGATCATCCTGGCAGCAAATGTAGAAAACCTGGAATTTGATACACACTAAGCTTGTTCTGACCTGGGTGATGATAACTTTTTAGCCATCTGTTGTGCATATAAAACTGTGAGTGAGATCCAGAATGAACTTTCTGGGGGAGGCTGTCACACGGCGGATAATGCTCCAGATAATATATCATATATTCAGTGATGTATCATATAGTTCTAGTGGCAGGGCTCAGGTTTTAAAACTAGGAATGGTGACATCTGTGCATGAACTCTTCCAGTAAATGCATCTTAATTCTTAGGTATAGGTACTTATTTTAACTTTATTACATATGACAACTGGAAAAAAGACGAATGCCCCAAATTAGAGACCGAGAAATGCACATATTTGAAATGCACATTTTGTAATGGGATCTGACCTAGAGAAATCACTGAGATATTTTAGCCTGAAGAGGCAGCCAATACATATTAATTTTGCATGATGTGATGTTGTATTCTTGTAGGGATAAAGTGGGGTGGAAATGGATTGGGACCGTGATGGAATCCTGGCACACAGGCAGGATCATGTTCCCTGAAAGGCCGCCTGAATAAAAAGATATGGCTGCTTTAATGGATCAAGTTAAAGATGCAGCTGCTTTAATGAGCCAATTCATTCAAGCAATTGTGTCCTTCTCAGGCTCATCTGGAAGCCTAAAATATTTGTAATTACCCTTCAGAAAGGAAAAAAAATCATTTGTTCTTGAGGTCCTCCTTTTTCTAGTTACTTTGAGCTAGGGGCTTTTACAGACGGGAAGTCAAACTGGTGGGTGCAACTGGGCAATCAAAGCCCCGCCCCTTTATAATGTCACCCACATAAAAAGGGGCATGGTTTTGATCGCCCAGTCACACTCACTATTTTGACATTGTTCTCCCCCCTCCCACGCTTCCTTCT
Source organism: Charina bottae (assembly GCA_023362775.1). Classification (NCBI taxonomy): domain Eukaryota; kingdom Metazoa; phylum Chordata; class Lepidosauria; order Squamata; family Charinaidae; genus Charina; species Charina bottae. Next base: position 120,552,177 of record JALMGJ010000003.1, read on the forward strand.
TGAAGAGAGGACAGCAGCAATACAGAAATGGATCCTCTATCAAAGTCTGCAAATTTTTCAGTATTCTGGGCCTGGCCTTTGAATCCCCACTAATAATTTCAGAGTTAATAACTTCTCTCCTTTTAACTCTGTAGAAATTTCAGCTGCCTTTTTAAACAGTTAAACTAGACATGTGAATGCATCTCTTCTTCTTCCTGGCTCATCCTCTTTTCATAGTTTCTCATTTCCAGTGTGACACGTCTGCAATGACCGATATTATCTTGCTGGTGGATGGATCTTGGAGTATCGGGCGCAACAATTTTGGACTCATCAGAGAATTTTTGGCCTCTTTGCTTGCACCTTTCAATATTGCTGAGGATAAGATCAGAATAGGTGAGCGGCTTCTTTTCTGCAGGCTCCAAATTCCAGGATGAAGTTTTGGAAAAGGCAATATTTTCTACCATTCAAAGGATGCAGCAGTATGCGTTATTTTGGCAGAGATTCTGTGCTATCTTACAATCATTTCTTGTATTGTTTATATTATAGTCGTGAATTCATTGGTAATCCAGTGACTATTGATAAGTATAAAATATAAAATAGATTTTTTTCCTTCTTAGTTTGTATCTTTAGTTTGTATCTTTAATTTTTAAGTTTTTTTTTTAAGATTAAAGTTTGTTTTGTTAGAAAAATAAAGATATTAAATACATTTTTTTTAAAAAATGTTTAAAAAAATTCAGGGACAATACAAATTTAGAGAGGGTTTTCTACAGGGCTTTATTTTCACTAATCTATCATCTACCCACCTTCTACTCTTTAAACTTTGCAATTCACTACCTGGTTAATGCAATACATATTGCAATGGTCAGAATTAAATAAAAAACATCCCATAGATGACTATGAACATTTAGCGGTGCATTCTTGATATGTGTAAGAAAAAAAACAAAACTCATTCAATTCAATGGGATTTATTCCAAAGGTGAGCTTATCTAAGATTTCAGCCTTCAATAAAATTAAACATGAAATAGAAACCGGCTTGAAATTTTGAATAAACATACTAAAAACTAATACAAACTAAAAACTAAAAGAAAAGGAAAGTGCAGAAAAAAGAAAAAGAAGAAAAAAGAAGAAAAAAAGAAAGAAAAAAACCTGCTTCCTTTCTGACTACTTCCCACTGGCGTTTCTTCCAGGCTTGTCCCAGTACAGCGGCGACCCGCGGACAGAATGGGACCTGAATGCGTTTTCCACCTGGGAGCAGGTGTCCGAAGCCATTAGGAACTTGCGCTACAAAGGAGGGAACACCTTCACAGGTCAAATGTATTCCCTGAGCTCTCTGAAGGCACTAGGTGGACTTTTCCCATGGAAGACCAGTGTGGGGTAGCGGTGAAGGTGCTGGACTACGAACCCAGAGACCTGGGTTTTCGTCTGCCCTTAGCCACTGAAGCTCCCTCCTTTGGGCAAGTCATCCTCTCCCAGCCCAAGAGACAGGATGGTCTAATGGTGACAGTCCTGGACCAGGAGTGGGAGACCCAGGGTTTTGTCCCCCTTCAGCAACAGAAGCTACTTGAGAACTTTGGGCCAATCCCTCCCTCTCTGCCCAAGAGGCAGCTTGGTGTAGACCACTGAACATTAAGTCTTCTGGGTATAATGGATTTTGCAATGGTTATAGCGGGGTCCAGGAGGCGTGCCTTCTCTGCGACAGCACCCGCCTTATGGAACACCTTGCCCCCGGAGGTGAGACTGGCCCCTTCACTCCTGGCCTTTCGGAAGGCCCTTAAGACCTGGCTCTGCCGCCTGGCCTGGGACAACGGAGGCGGTAGTGCCTCCTGGGGTTGGCTGACCCCGTAGCAATAGGACCTATGCTACGATTCCCTACCCATCTTGGATTTTATCTATTTATATTGGCTGTATTTTTTAGATATTTCTAATTGTATAGTTTTTAAATTTTTAATTATTGTAACCTGCCCAGAGTCCCTTGCATGGGAGATGGGCGGGGAATAAATTGAAATAATAAATAAAATAAATAAATATAGATAGCCCTACCCTTTACAGAAAGTGGCGGCAGGTGAAGAGCCACTTTTGCCCATATTTAGGCAAAGGGAGAAATCAGGGCCTCATCACATCGTGTTCCTCTTCCCTGAACCTTTCTAGCCATAATTCTTCCTTCCCTTCTTTCTCCATCCAAGGATTAGCACTTACTCATGTCCGAGAGCACAACCTGAAGGCAGAAGCTGGTGCTAGGTCTGAAGCTTCTAAACTGCTCATCCTTTTGACTGATGGCAAATCTCAGGATGATGCCAACCCACCTGCCCAGACCTTGAAGAATATGGGAATCAAGATATTTGCTGTTGGTGAGTCCCCCAGACCCAAGTCAACATAGCAGAACTTGACATTCTAAACCCGTGTTTTTCAACCTTGGCGGCTTGAAGATGTGTGGACTTCAACTCCCAGAATTCCCCAGCCAGCATGCTGGCTGGGGAGTTCTGGGACTTGAAGTCCATACATCTTCAAGTTGCCAAGGTTGAAAAACACTGCTCTAAACTCTCTCTCATGTCAGTGCCATGATCTGACCATGAGATGGTGCTGCCTCTCTACTCAAGCTGAAATCTTTTGCATACTAAGCAGTTATTACATCCCAGCCTTTCCCCAGCGTGGTGCCAAGAAATATTTTGGACTACAGGTCCCATTATCCCTGGCTGTGTTGGCCATGATGAATGCTGACCGGACCGATGTGAACTGTAGTCCCTTGTATCTGAAAGGCACCTGGATATGTATAAACACTGAGGGACTTCATATACATCAAATATACTAAATGCCATTGAAGTAGGTTTCTGTGCTAGATTTACACATTAGGCTGGGCTGAGCTGAAACGGGGTGGGGTTGTTTATGGGTATGGGAAACCATCATAGCAGGTTGTTTAACTCAGGCTATCCCATTATGCCACAACACAGTTTGTTTGTCAGGATATTGTATGCGGTGTGAAGGCAGGAATTGTGCTTTGTTAACCTGGTTTAATGTAGTGTATGAGGCCAGACCGGGGAGGAGGAGGAGGAGGAAGAATTGAATAAAGTGGAATAACAATTAAACAGTGGAGAAGAATGGTATTTTTTGCAAGAAAAAGAAATCTCCAAACTGAAAGAAAATGGGGATCAAATGGAGGAGTATTCTAGTAAAAGCATGGCTGGTGGGTCAGTTGATTGGAACCCCAAATCAGGACATTTCTTACCATAACCATTTGGGGTATTCCTGGTGGATATTATTCTCACCAAACTATAGACAGAAAGGTGGCAAACAGTGGTGTTCATGGGGGGGGGGGGGAAGCAAGATGGCAGTTGCAAGCATCATCTTGCCTTTTTGACCTCCCCACAATTGATGCTGCTGGTGGCAAGGTAAAGGTAAAGGTTCCCCCCCCCCCGCACATTTGTGCAGTCGTGTCCAACTCTAGGGACCGGTGCTCATCTCCGTTTGTTAGCCGAAGAGCCAGCGTTGTCCGAAGATGCTTCCACGGTCATGTGGCCGGCAAGACACGCACAGAACGCTGTTACCATCCCACCGAAGTGGTACCTATTCATCTACTTGCATTTGCATGCTTTCAAATTGCTAGGTTGGCAAGAGCTGGGGCTAGTGCGGGAGCTCACTCTGTCATGAGGGACTAGGGATTCGAACCTCCGAACTTGCGATCGCAAGCCTGGCGTCTTACCCGCTGAGCCACCACGCCAAGACTCAATATTTATTCCAGGAGCTTTTAAATCCATTGTCTGCTCTCTTAGCCGCTGTGCCCCATCAAAATTGCAGGCATCACATTTTCCTTCCATGTTACCTCCAGATCCTCATGTTCATTTTCTAGGGGTGAAAAATGCAGATGAAGCAGAGCTGCGCCAAGTGGCTTCGGAACCCCTTGAGATGACCGTCTACAATGTGCTGGATTTTCCTCTGCTCCATTCTCTGGTCAGCCGGCTCACATGGATCTTATGCGCCTGGATCAAGGAGAAGAACCAGGACAAGGATATAGGTGAGGCTGACACCTTTTCTTTAACATCATGTCCTGCCTGAGTTTGGAATTCTCCCCATCAGACTCACTCACCTGGTCTCAGGGGCACCGGGAAGGGTGGTCAAAAAAGTCAATATGGTGGCTGTGGCTGTGATGCACATAAGAAGCGGTGGGGGATTGATCTGCAGTTACATTCCATCCCCACCCCCCGCCCCCAGAATGCCCTGTAGGCCTGTTAGTGCACAGAAATTCAATCCACGTATTTTAACGCTGATAGTTTGGGAATGGAAGTGGCTTTTCATAGCGTGATCATTTTTCAATAATAACATTCACTTGTCTCAGAAAACTTCATTTCCTGCACCAATGTGGGAATCACGCCACAGTATATACAGAATGCTTGTTGCAGTAGATGTGAATCAAATTCTACCGTTAAGAAAGAAAGCCATAATTTACATTAAGTTGTTTTTCATTTGGAAAAATGATGCCATTCTTAACAAATATTTTAGCCTAACTTCAAGCTGGGAGTAGGTATTATCACAGTTATATCACTAAACGGATCTAAATACCTTGCTTTACTCCTTCAATTTTTTATGTATTTTATATCTTTCCTCCTTCCCGTTTTACTTTCGGAATAAGCCCTTAGGTTTGAATAGCCTAATCTGTCACCTCATCTAATCAACTTTACATTAGGCACGTCCAAAGCATTTTGAATTTGAATCACTTTGGATTCAAAATGCCTTGCACTAAGTGTGAAACCTTTTTCTTTTTTTAAATGGATAGTTTCAACCATTTGGGAACTCTTATCAAGCTTGAAATAGGCCCAAGGAATCCATTGTAGATGGAAAAGGACAGTTTAGAACGCAAGACAACTCTTTCAGACTTGAAAGAGTACATTTCAAATTCAGGACAGAAACATTTTTAGTATCACTTTTATACATCCATGGAGTACAGGAGGATTGGAGCCATAGATAAGTTGCACAACTTGTACACATACAGGTAGTCCTCACTTAATGACCATTCGTTTACTTATGGTTCATACTTACGACGGTGCTGAAAAAACCAACTTACAACTGGTGCTCACACTTATGACCATCACAGCATCCCTGCGGTCATGTGATCATGATTTGGGCGCTTGGCAACTGGTTCACATTTATTTATTTTTATTTTCTATTTATTTATTTTATTTTCTATCTCGCCTTTATTATTTTTATAAATAACCCAAGGCGGTGAACATACCTAATACTCCTTCCTCCTCCTATTTTCCCCACAACAACCCTGTGAGGTGAGTTGGGCTGAGAGAGAGGGACTGGCCCAAGGTCACCCAGCCGGCTTCCATGCCTAAGGCGGGACTAGAACTCTCAGTCTCCTGGTTTGCCATTGGCTCCTTCCTAGGACTGAGAGACAGGGACTGGCCCAAGGTCACCCAGCTGGCTTTCATGCCTAAGGCAGGACTAGAACTCTCAGTCTCCTGGTTTCTAGACCGTTGCCTTAACCACCAGTTGCAGAATCCCATGATCACGTGATCACCATTTTCAACCTTCCAGCTGGCTTCTGACAAGCAAAATCGAAGGGGAACTGCGTGATTCGCTTAATGACCACATGGTTCACATAATGACCATTGTGATTCGCTTGATGACCACCGCAAAAGTCATAAAATCAGGTCAGATTCGCTTCATGACTGCTTCGCTTAGCAACCAAAATTCTGGTCTCGGTTGTGGTCATTAATCGAGGACGACCTGTAAATGAATGAATCCAGTTTTTTCCAGCCCTAAATAAAATGGTGTCCATTGTTTGAATGTTGCAGGTGACCCAATGAAAACCATTCCAGTGAAATCCGGGGTCCACCTGAGTCCAACCAACCTTCTTTTAAAAGAAGTTACTTCCAGAAGTATGCATCTCATCTGGAACTCACCAGTGATAACACCCCAAAGATACAGGGTGGTCTATTACCCCTCTCGAGGTGGAATTCCCAAAGAGGTATGTCATCTTATTGTTGACATCTTAAGCTGAACAATCCAAATGGACATTGATTGATCAATTATGTGTGACATAGATTTCCTCCAGAATTATCTGTCCCCAACCTGGCCCTTCCAACTCTTTTGTAATTAAGTCCATCCACCTTGCTGCTGGTATTCCTCTTCTTCTCTTTCCTTCCATTTATACCACCATTATGGACTTCTCAAGGGAACCAGGACTTTTCATAATGTGTCCAGACTATGATAATTTGAGCCGGGTCATTTGTGCCTCTAGTAAGAACTCTGGGTTGATTTGTTCTAGGATCTCTTTGTTTGTTTTCTTGGCTATCCATGGTATTCTCGGGCATCTTCTCCAGCATCAAAGCTACCCAAGCCAAATAATAATTTGTCTGGACCACTATTTTTTGAAACAAGGAGATTTGAGCACTGGGATTTCACTAACAGAGAACAGCCCCCATGGTTGGACTGTAATCTTCCTGTATATTTTCAGGTTGTCCTGGATGGAACCACCTCTAGTGTGCAGCTCCTCAATTTGACACCCCAGACAGAATATCTGGTTTCAGTCTTCCCTATTTATGAGAATGCGGTGGGAGATGGTCTCAGAGGCATCAGTTCAACACGTAAGTCATGAGGTCCCTTCTCTAACGGGTTTACAATATCAAGCACCAGAATGTACTATCTCAGGCTCAAAAGATCTGCTTGCTCCTCCGTGTTGGTATATATTTTGATTTGTGTGGGGTATAGGTTTTAGTGGCCGGGCCTGGCTGCTGTTCTGCTGGCGTGAGCCAGCCCACGGAGTGAATAAAAGGGGAGACGCTGTTCAATTCTGGCCTTGAAGGTCAACTGCACTGTCACGAGGGCTGATGGGCTGACCTGGCTGTTAGCCAGGGCTGGTGTGGTGAGACATCAAGACAGCAGTCCCATTGGTCCAGCCTGGCATGTAGGTATTGGGGACTAGAGTCCTGGGGGGACACCCACCTCCTCGTGGCTCTCTCTCCAAAAGGTATATAGCAGGGATTTCAACCTTGGCAACTTTAAGTTGGGTGGACTTCAACTCCCAGAATCGGAAAAAGGGGAGCATCACTTTAGGGCGTGCACTTTTTGAAAGTTATTCAGAAAAGTGGCTTTGGACCTGCTATGGGCACAGCCTCTCTCTTCTGTTCTTTAAAACAGCCCATTTTTAAAAGACTTCTGCATGACTGTAATGGTATGTGGGAATGACCTTGGGAGACAGAAGGAAGAGCCACAGACAACCGACATGTAAAAGACGTCTCTGCCAACAGAAGGAGGGAGGGCACGGGAAACGTTTCACAAGGGACCCTCCCTAGTTTTCAAGAGAGTAAAAGGAAAGGAGGGGAGAAATACTTTCAGTCTTGCAAGATTCTGTTAATGTAACCTTACAATAAAGATAGAGCTAGTACTCCTGACTGTACTTCTTATCTGGACTACAGTATCTCACAGGACTAACAGCGGCCCTGTAAAAAGACGCAGCTGTTTTAAGGAGTCGATTGACTACAATTAATGAAATTCTTAAAGTGGCAGTAAAAAGAAGGGCTGCCTTAATGTTGAACAGAGCAGTGTGGCACACACAGGTGCTTCTTCTAGCCCATTTCAAAATGTCCATAGACCTTGTCCACCTCATAAATAAGATAAGAGGAAAACCCTACATTAAAAATTCATCAAAATTCTTTCCTTTGGGGGGAAAAAACAAACAAATCCATCCCACTCCCCAAAGAAAACTTAAAAGCAGTTTCTTTTTCATTAAACTGAATAGGAATGGAGGAAAATAAGGATGAAGAATTGAATGAGTTTGAATGAAAAATGTCTAGGAAAAGTTTAAGCCTTTGGACACATGGCCATCTGTTCAAAAACATGCTATTCTAACCTACATGTGTATCACTTTCATGTTGTGTCCTAGTACCTTTGCCTGCGCCCAGATCTCTCAGAACATCTGAGATCAGCCACAACAGTATCAAACTCACATGGGAACCAGTTGAAGGGGCCACACAATATCTTATCCTTTCCTCCTCAACACCCAACGGTGCTGAAGATGATACAAAAGAGGTAAAGAACTAGTGTTTCAGCCATGTTCACAGTGTCCTTTGTGGGGTCTTTGGCAGTACTCAGAGACATAAGATAGAAGGTGTACAAGCACAGCCCGGAAGACCCACAACAGCCATGTACAAGCACAGTGGGATTTTGTTACAGGGATGATTTTCAACACACAGTTTCTATGATGCACATTAGACAGGGCACAGTCTTATGAAAAGGCTGTGCTGGGTGAAGACCAGCAGATGCCTTCCTTTGTCTCACAAGAAGGCACTCTTTTAAAAGGGCAGATCCATCAACGTCACAAAGCAAGATTGAAAAATTGCTCTTTATTCTCTGGGATTGTGTAGCGCTACTATATCTGGGTTGCAAAGATTCTTATGACCACAAGATGGCATCAAAGAGATGCAGAAAACTCTGACCCTGCTGCCATCTAGCGGTCATCCAAATGTTTGCTGCCCAGATGTGGTTATTCTAAGATTCCAGAAAGAAATCCTACATACCAATCTCCCACAGGCTGTCAGGAGCCCCTTAATAAGGACAGCAGAGATACCCCAGGGTGGCTCAATTTTCACAGCACCCAGCGGCCTGCGTCTCTGTGGAACTCCCAAACCCCAAAAGCAAGCCTAGGAGTTTTTATCAAAGTCTGGCTCTTAAACCTCATGACCATGTTTCCATGGTACAGAGGCTGCGTGGCCTGACCTTGACTGGGATACTTCTGGGGGCTAGAGCACCTGTTTATGACATCATCCAAGAGCCTGGGAAGCTTTACAGATAAGCCAGTGCCCAACATCAACAATCTCTTATTCCCCCCACCCCCATTCCAAGCCGCTGGAGGGGCTGTTGGAGGAGTGGACTTATGCTTACACCAACAATCTTGGGGTAATCTATCTCCCCCTCCATTCGAACCAGATATAAAAACAAGCCAGTTAAACATCAGTATAACTCTAAATAAACTCTCATCTTCTTTGTGTGAGGGAGAAAATCAAAACATGTCACTTAAACTCCTCGAAATAACAATGGTCTTCCGCGTTGCCATTACAAGTGGGATCATCCATCTGCTCATGGTTGTGCTAATAAATACTTACTTTGATTTTTCAACTTCTGAATAATCTCTTACAGAGGCAGGTCCACCTATGACCAGGTCCAGCACCTCCAGTAGGTGGGATCTTCCTTCCTTCCTTCCTTCCTTCCTTCCTTCCTTCCTTCCTTCCTTCCTTCCTTCCTTCCTAGAAAATGACAAGCAGATCTTACTTATTGTGTCACAGGACTTTTCTCCTACCTCCCATCATTCCATCCCTTTCAGCAACCCCTTTCCCTGTTTCTTATCCCTATTTCTAATAATTTGTAGTTGTCACTATTCCATTCCCTCCTTCCATTGTTGTATATATTGTGGGTTCTTCTCTTCTTACAGATTTCTCCTTCCTTCCTAGTCAGTCTTCACTTGTGGCAACCACATGGACAAGTCCATGCAGTTTTCTTGGCAAGATTTCAGAAGTGGTTTGCCATTGCCTTCTTCCTAGGGCTGAGAGAGAGTGACTGGCCCAAAGTCCCCCTGTTGGCTTAGTGCCTAACGCAGGACTAGAACTCATGGTCTCCCAGTTTCTGGTCCAAAGCCTTTAACCACTACACCAAACTGGCTCACAGATTTCCCTTGCAGTTTGCATGTTCCCATCTCTAGACTTGAGATTTTTCTTCCTCAACGTCCTTATACAATAGCTTGCTTCCATGCCAGGAAAATGGTTCATTAACTTTAAGGTTGTAATGAAGTCAGGTTTCATTTGATTATCTTGGTGTCAGTCACCATACCTTTCACTCTTTCTTTCCAGCTGAAAGTAGAACAGCCTGAAGTTTGGATCAGGGGCTTGACTCCCAGCACTGAATACTCACTAGCAGTTTATGCAATGTATGGAGAAGATGCTAGCAATCCAGCAAGTATTCAGGAAACTACTTGTAAGTCATGCGATGTGTTTTTCTGGTCCATAGCTTCACACATAAGAATCTAGGGAAATCTGGACAGCTTTGATAGGGTGCTTTCTGGTTAGAGAAAAATTCTAGTACAGCCTTTCTCAATCTTTTGACTGTGGAGGAACCCTTGAAATATTTTTCAGGCCTCGGGGAACCCCTACACATTCAGGCTCAAATATAGGCCAGAAGTTACAAAATTAGTATATTCGTTTCACGCGTGGGCCTGTATATACGCATTAACAGTGTTCTTAAACTAAATATAAAGAATGAAACTTACCTCTTTCATGTGAAGTTGCCCGAATTTGAAATAGTTTTTAGAATAAATCGTGATCTCCCAGGGAACCCCTAGTGGCCGTGAGAAACCCTGCTCTAGTAGGTTACGAGTGGTCAGATTCCAACCATCTGTAACTGGATTCAGAAAGAGAGAGAACAAACCTAGCCTTATCCAAGAAGTTACCCCTAAACTGGTCTGAAAGGAAATTAAGGCTGTGTTCACACAACACGCTTAACAAGGCAGGTCATGACACAACAGATGCATCTGTAAAAAATGGTTTAAAGTTTAGTATTAACCTTGGTTAGTGTTATTGTGGCTTTAAGCTTTATGCAAACTCAACCTAGTTGGTTTCTTTATAGTTCATTGAGTTGCACAAACCCAGAACACAGGGTTAATTCAGCAACCAGATTCAGTGGGTTTTGTAAACCCAGCTTAAGTGTAACAACTTGAGAAATGGTAAGAATTTGTATGTATCTGTGGGTGGGTAAAAGTTTCTGGGAATTATTTAGACGAGACACACAGAATCTTTTCTGAATGATTTCTTATTCACTGATCTTCTTGCATGAGAATCCAGTTGTAGTTAGATTGGCTTCAGTAAAAGTAAAGGTAAAGGCTCCCCCCGGACATTTGTGCACTCGTGTCCGACTATAGGGGCCGGTGCTCATCTCCGTTTGTTAGCCAAAGAGCCAGCGTTGTCCGAAGACGCTTCCGCGGTCATGTGGCCGGCATGATGCACGTGGAACGCTGTTACCTACCCACCAAAGTGGTACCTATTCATCTACTTGCATTTGCATGCTTTCGAATTGCTAGGTTGGGAAGAGCTGGGGCTAGTGCGGGAGCTCACTCCGTCACGCAGGGCTAGGGATTCGAACCTCCGAACTTGCAATCTTCTGATCGACAAGCCTGGCGTCTTACCCGCTGAGCCACCACGCCCCTTAGATTGGCTTCAGACTCTAGTGTAGATGTGCTAAAAATCATATGCACAATTTCTTCCAGTGGGCCTGAGCCCTCCAAGACATCTGCATTTCTCCAACATCAGCCATATGTCTGTCAGTTGCAACTGGGAGGCAGCATCACAAGCCGTGAAAAGTCACCGAGTGGTATATTCCTCCAGTAGAGGAAGCAACGTAGGTGAGGTGAGTGACCATTAGAATTAAGGATGGCTCTTACCAACTTGAAGCAAGACCCATCGACCAATGTGTTGTTCCCAATCCCAGTGGCCAGTTCATAACTTATTTATTAATTTAATGTATATGCCGCCCAACTCCCAGTGACCCTGGGCAGTTTACAAAATGTTAAAAAAAATTAAAACAAGAAAACAACATAAAGCATAAAAGAGCCAAGATGGCAAAGAACCACAGCTCCCATAGAGCTCTTCCCTTGGGTGATTTGATTTGGACCTACCATACTTGACTTTTCATGACTTCTAGGAAGGCTGGACCAATATATTTTGCTGCCTAAGGCATAAAGCAAGATGGTGCCCACTCCCTTTCCATGGGCAAAGAGTTGCATCTTTCTTCAGCATTGGCAGTGGGTATTATTCTAAATGGCACCTAAAGTTGCAAGGCAAGGTTAAGTCAGAGGTGGCACAGATTAGACAGTGTGACATACCGATCTCTATATCAACGCTCTGCTACTGGTCTCCCAATACCAACTCCTGTCAAATGGTTGGGCTGGTGGATGAATCATTTGCTGTTTCGTCCTATCAAACGATGAGCAGACCCTTCAATCCCAGCTCTCTGGATTTCTGATCATGCAGAAAAGTGGGATAAAATTCCCCCCAGGATAATCAGGTAGCCAACTTAACCATGGGTCAAGCGCGCTGTTGAAAGTAATCATTGGTATTCCATCATAAACTCAAGCTCAGTGCGTTTTACCTTCTCCTTCCTTGGGCTTGGTCTGCTGTTTGGGTCCAGCTTCCTGCAGCCTTAACCACCTGTTCCATTTCAGGTGGAAGTCCCTGGAAATGCCTCATTTGCTGTGCTGAAGCCCCTCTCCTCACTGACGCAATACTTTGTCCGTGTGGTCTCAGTTTATGATGAAGGCGACTCCTTTCCAATAATGGGTAATTTTACGACATGTAAGTCCAGAACGGTGAGATTCTTGCACCATTGATGGTCAAGAGAAGCTTAAGTTTCATACAGTTGCTTTGGGATGGTAACTGAGGTGTTATATGATGCAAATGGTCTTTGGAACGTGGACAATTCGAACACCATAGGTGTTCTTACATCCTTCCAGACCCCTGGTGGGATGAAAGCTGTTGTCTCTGCCTGTACGACCTGAAGAAACTCTCTGTTCTTGTCCTTCCAGTTTTAAGCTTTAGGCTGCACAGAGCTTTGATGGGTAACTGGTGTGATGAAGCTTGATCAAAATATCTCTTTGAAGCAAAGCACCAAATTGATATATACCAGCTCTTTGAATGCCAAATAGGAGAAGCTGCCTGTTGCAATCCAAATGCTAATAAAAGGGTTTTGTGCAGGAACCATATCTACATGAAACACCTTCCCCCAGATTGAAGTAGATAGCCAAACTGAGTTGCTCCATTTCATGGCTCTGATTCAAGTTGTGGTGGTGGTAGTGATGGCTATTGTTGGTCGCACAGTCAGCCAGATGTTTAGACTGGATTTGGCATTTTTGCCCACCTATCGAGTCCTTCCCAAGGACCTGGGATGGGCAGATGTTGTTGTTTAATATTAAAGATATTGTTGCAGGATGTAAGTTGTTCCAAGTAAAGCTGCCTTTTGTAATTGACTGATAGTGATTTTGTCAATGCTGATGGTGATGGTGTTCAAGTGGTGTTTTGGAATTGCACCCAAGGCTGTTGTTGTTATTGTTATTTTTATTATTTGTATGTTGCCAGATCCACTCAGCTCACAGCAGCTTACAATAATATAACATAGCAATAACTGCAGGATCTCACTGTTTTCATTAGAATGACAAAAGTAGTATTGTGGTACTGGAGCACAAGCTTCCTCCTTTTGCATGTGCTATACAGGCCCCCCCTACAAAAAAGGAGGGGCTTGCTAGGATGAAACAGCAACACAACTTAGATGAATCTGATACCCCTTGCCCCCCTGTCCCAGGTGTCACTGATAAATACAATAAAATAGCCACAATAAATAAAATAACCCTTAGCCCCAATAATAACACAATTCAGTCATGTACAACATACAGTGTAAGGACTGCAAGAGCCACTTTGTAGGACAGACAGGCAGAAGACTAGCAGAGCTCATCCATGAATACCAACTAGCAGTCAGAAGACACAATGGAAACTCCTTAATCTCACAACACATGGACAGACTGAACCATACTTTCAACTGGGAAACTGTGAGCATCCTAGACCAAGCTGAATCCAAAAACAGGGAATTCCTGGAAGCTTGGCATTGACAAATCAGCCATCAATAGACACATAGAGATAAACCATATTTGCAGACCATTCAAAAGGGACAATGAAAGAGCTAAGTCGGAAACAAAAAGATCAGAACACAATCTCTCCAGCAGTCTGCACCCAGATAAGCAGGGATTAACACCAGACAAACAATCAAGCAGAAGACAATACCCCAATCAAGGAACTACCAAGGAGAAAACCACACCCCCACCAACACAGGCAGGGCAAGCTACTGCAAACTCCACACTCACATGCACTGATGATGTTCCCTGGTTGAGTAATGAAATGTCTGCAAGCAAACAACCAAGCTCGGAGAGCACCAAGGACTCCGTAATAGAAACCAAAATAGTAGTTACAGCCTACAATAATATCTGACTAAGAATGAAATCCACTTCCAGGTGGAGCCCAGTCACTCCCCAGAGTTCTTCTAGGATCCGTTGCCTTTTTGAAGGCCATCACCAAAGGGATAAGTCTGACTTTAGAGGACGGCTGTTCCAGAATATTGGTGCCATAATTGAAAAACAGTATTTTCTGGCTACAGTTCTTCTCACCTTACAAAATAGGGGTACTACTGGCAGCTTCTTCTTTTTTTCTCAAGTTTGGAATGATTCAATTTTCTGAGCTGAGGTGGCAGTTGTGTTGGTTTGCTGCAGAAAGCCCAACTGTGTCATTTTGCACAGGCTTATTAACACCTCCTCCTCCCTTTTTTTAAAGGAGGGGCTGCCCTTGAGTACGTCTTGATTCCTAGGGATAGCCTGGACAGGTCCCTGCCGTTGTTTTGGCAAAAAAGTTTGGAGGTGGTTTGTCATTGCCTTGGTCCTAGGCTGAAAGAGAGGGACTGTCCCAAATTCGCCCAGCTGGCTTCCCTGATCTCCATGTTTCTAGCCTAGAGCTAGAACAGAGCTTTCCAAACTTTTCATGTTGGTGACACACTTCTTAGACATGCATCATTTCATGACACACTCTTACAGCAGGGCACAAGGCAGGCACTAGGACCTGCGCGGAATCCTGGCAGGGCAGGTTTGGAGGCAGCAAGGCACAAGGCAGGCACTAGGACCTGCGCGGAATCCTGGCAGGGCAGGTTTGGAGGCAGCAAGGCACAAGGCAGGCACTAGGACCTGCGCGGAATCCTGGCAGGGCAGGTTTGGAGGCATCCGGGCACAAGGCAGGCACTAGGACCTGCGCGGAATCCTGGCAGGGCAGGTTTGGAGGCAGCCGGGCACAAGGCAGGCACTAGGACCTGCGCGGAATCCTGGCAGGGCAGGTTTGGAGGCAGCAGGGCACAAGGCAGGCACTAGGACCTGCGCGGAATCCTGGCAGGGCAGGTTTGGAGGCAGCCGGGCACAAGGCAGGCACTAGGACCTGCGCGGAATCCTGGCAGGGCAGGTTTGGAGGCAGCCGGGCACAAGGCAGGCACTAGGACCTGCGCGGTATCCTGGCAGGGCAGGTTTGGAGGCAGCAGGGCACAAGGCAGGCACTAGGACCTGCGCGGAATCCTGGCAGGGCAGGTTTGGAGGCAGCAAGGCACAAGGCAGGCACTAGGACCTGCGCGGAATTCTGGCAGGGCTCGGAGGCAGCAGCAGCCGGGACACACCCAGACACTGCAGCCGACACACTAACGTGTTGCGACACACAGTTTGGAAAGCTCTGAGCTAGAATGTGCACCAGGCTAGATAAGTACACATTCATTATGCAATGCACATAAGGAAGGGGTGGGCTTCAGTTAGACAGCCATGGCTGCTATTATTTTTAAGCCCCTTCCCCGTACCCTCTGTGGATGCTCCAGTTGTCATTTCCTAATACTGTAGTGAAAGCATCAAGGGTCTTTTTTAGATGTTGAGAGCTGGAAGCAGAGATCAAAGTTCAGTTTTCTCAATTAATCAGAAAGACTGAAATGATCCCAGGCACCAGCATGAAGACAAGTTGGGTTGATTGTTAGCTTACATACAAGCCACATTGTGACCTACATAAAGGCGTCACCCAAGAGAGGAAGAGCATTTTAGGAAAACACCTCTTCCCTTTGGAAAATTTAAAAAAAATGTTTTCACCACCTTCCTGAAAATTTTTGTACAGTGTAGATTGTAATTCTGGAATCTTTAATACAGCGTTTTCCAAACTTGGCAACTTGAAGATGTGTGGACTTCCACTCCCAGAATTCCCCAGCCAGCATGGCTGGCTGGGGAATTCTGGGAGTAGAAATCCACACATCTTCAAGTTGCCAAGTTTGGAAAACACTGCTTTAATATATTCAGAGAAGCACATTTCCCCCCCCCCCTACTTACTTCTTCCTTGAATATCTCTCCTGGATTTTCACTTTATTGGGAAGTGCCAGGTTGAATAGACCTTGCTGAAATGAAGCAATTAGCTTTAATTTATGGTGGCACAATATTACATACTGGGCCTTCTATTCCAGACAAAGTAAGCGTTAGTCATTTGGTGGCTGGAGAAGTGAAAGACAGGCTGGTTAAGGACAGCTGCTTGGTCACCACTGAGACTCCCTCACCATCTGCTCTGCTGCACGGGTGCGAGATGGCACAGCTTTCTGTTAGCAGAGTCTCAATAAGCTAAACCTGAGCAGGTCTCCCTTTCACCCCCCAGTAAAGGTGCCCCCACCGAGCCAGCTGAAGGTCACCGAGCTCTCCAGAAGTGAGGTCCAACTGGAGTGGGAAGCATCTGCAGCTTCGGATGTGGTTCTTTATCAGATCAAATGGAACGTGCATGGAGAAGACAGAGAACAGGAGGTACGAGGCCATTGGGGGAAAGCTGGAAGCTTAAATGTCTTAAGGATTTCACATGGCACATTTTCACTCCTACATGTGGGTTTTTCATTTGATCCATCCCTACAGATCCTTTTTAAAATGACCCACTAACACAGCGACCTGAAAAAAATCTACAATGGCTTACACCACCACCAGCACCCCAATCCTCTGCTTCATGTTTTAGCACCCTGTCCTTTTCATGATAACAAAGTTCAGTAGTATCTTTCTCTTTCTAAGGCTTGGTGGATGATTTTAAGATGACAAACTGCCTGTTTAAAATGTAGGATGCTTTGGAAGGAATGAGTTTTAATCATTTGCAGACAGAAGCATCTGCTGCCCCCCTCCCAAAAGGTCTTTTTATATGATGTCCCCTTCAGACACCCCTGTTTGCAGGGCAGAGGTTGGTTGGGTGGGTAATACACCTCCACCCATTTTTTCTCCTCATATTGGTCCATCTGCTTATTTGATGTGGTCTCTGGAAAGCAAGCAAAGATTGTGGAGTCCTTGGTCCTCTCTGAGCTTGGTTGTTGGCTTGCAGACGTTTCATTACCCAACTAGGTAACATCATCAGTGCAAGGGAGTGTGGGGTTTAGCACTGATGATGTTACCTAGTCGGGTAATGAAACGTCTGCAAGCCAACAACCAAGCTCAGAGAGCACCAAGGGCCCCACGGCTCAACCCTGAGCTACAGATATTCTCTTCTATTGCAACCAAAGACTGAATACAACCTTTACCAAAACAAATAATAGGACAGGGCTTTCCAAAGTGCCGCCACTGGCGACACACCAGCGGCGGCGGCGGCGCGGGGGTGCGTGCGGCAGCGCGCGCGTGCACAGCGGCGGCGTGGGGGGGCGTGCGGCGGTGTGCGCGTGCACGGCGGCAGCGGCAGCCTCCGCTAAAACGCGGAAACACTGATGCCGCCGCTGCCATGCGTGCGCGCGCCGCCGCTTCCGGGTGGTGTGGCGACACACCACGCTGTGTGTGGCGACACACTTTTGTGTCGTGACACACAGTTTGGAAAGCTCTGTAATAGGGAATGACTGGTGAAAGTGACAGACTCCAATTTTTATTGGAGAATTACCTGTCAGAAATGGCAATTCTTTCAGATTTTCCCGGTATAAATTTATACTGCCACAGAAGTCACAATTAAGACATGATAAAGTTGTTTTTTAAAATAACTACTACTACTACTACTACTACTAATAATAATAATAATAATAATAATAATAATAATGTTGGATCAATAGAATCAGGTGGCAATTCAATTCTAGGAAATTGCAAAGGAGAAAGGAAAAACAAACTCAAACTTGCCTAAGTTCTCTTTAAAATTTGTGAAATTATGAAATCGGCCTTCTGAGTGTTTTGGTCTTCAGACTTTCCTATGGGAATTTTGCTTTTACATTCCTCTCTTCCTACAAATCACCTGGTGATGCAGATACCCAGAAATACAGTTTCTTAATGAATAATCATTTTAATTAAAAAAAATTAATTTAATTTTTATGATAGCTAGAAATGCAGCTGATACTATTTCTTTCCTCCACAGATATCTGTTGCTGGAAACTTGGCATCTTCTCTTTTGCCCGGTTTGAAAGAAAATACGGAGTACAAGATATCCATCTGGGCATATTACAAAGATGGAGCTCGAAGTGATACTGTATCTGTTTGGCATAGAATCTGTAAGTGAGCAGGGATATACTGTGTCTGTAATCTAAAGGGCTATGGCGGTGGGGTGGCAGAGCTGTTACTGTTTGTTGTTTATTCGTTCAGTCGCTTCCGACTCTTTGTGACTTCATGGACCAGCCCACGCCAGAGCTTCCTGTTGGCCGTCGCCATCCCCAGCTCCCCTATGGTTGAGTCTGTCACCTCCAGAATATCATCCATCCATCTTGCCCTTGGTCGGCCCCTCTTCCTTTGGCCTTCCACTTTCCCTGTTACTGTAGATGCCATAAAACCATGTCATGAACATACTATTGAAATGGAAGGCAGTGCCTATAATTTGCTGTTACCTTTTCAAGACAAAGCCTTTGGAAAGGTAGTCCTCGCTTAACGACCACAATTGGGACGAATTTTGGTTGCTAAGTGAATGGCCTCGAGGGACAGGAGGACGAGACTGTTTTATGGTCAGGTAAAAGGGGCCTGAGCCCAGGGCAAGAATGTAACCTGAGTAAACGTCTCAGACAAGCCCCTCCCTAGTTCACAGGAAGATAAAGAGAGGGAGGGGGAAGCACATTCAGACTTGGAAGATTCTGTTAATATACGTAGCTTTACAATAAAAGTAGTTCAGACCTACATTGAATTGTTTTCCTAGTCTGGTCTACCATGAAGGGCGGACAATGGCACATAATCAATCAATCAATCAATCAATCATAACAGTATCTTGAAAGCCTGACAAATCGCTGCCTCATGTTATACCAAGCAGAATCAAGGTGGAGTTATTTTTAGTTTCTTTCTCCTGCTTTTCACTTTCCCCAAACTGAGTTGCCATTTCTCCTCCTTTGATGGTTCCTCCATTCCAAGGTCATCTCTACATTCTTTTACAACTTGGCAGGAAATTGGACTAGATGATCTCCCAGGTCTTTTCCCACCCTTCCATCCTCTGGTTCATCCTTTGAGTGTATGAGGATTACCTTCAGCTCACATATGCCTTTGATACAACTACAATTTAGAAGCTGCTTTCATTTACTGTACCATTAATCCTTGGAAAAGCAATTGCTCTGAATGTCTTCCATGCTGTGGCAAGATTAAAGTATTGTTCCTCCAGAGCAGTGTTTCTCAACCTTGGCAACTTTAAGATGTGTGGACCTGAACTCCCAGAATTCCCCAGCCAACCATCCTGGCTGGGGAATTCTGGGAGTTGAAGTCCACACGTCTTAAAGTTGCTCAAGTTGAGAAACACTCCTCCTGAGTGTTCAAGAGCCAAAGGTACATCTGGGAGATTGTTAAGTAGGCTTAGGAGTTGTTGATGTTTTCCAAGCAAAGTTTATTAAGCTGGTAGCCAGATGTCGTGGTGTAATGGTATGTGGGAACAACCTTGGGAGGCAGGTGGAAGCATCTCAGATTAGACAACAGTCAGATAAGAGGCAGCTGAGCCCACAGAAGGAATGGGGGCCTGGCAAACGTCTCAGAAGGGACCCTCCCTAGTTTCTTGGAGTGTAAAGGTGAGGGGAGAGAAATATACTTTCAGACTTGCAAGATTCTGTTAATGTACAATATGTATGCCTTACAATAAAGGTAGTCCTAGTACATCTGGGTGTGCTTCTTGCCTGGACTACCTCGCAAGGCTGACAGGTGGGGAATCACAGTGGAGAAGTTTACCATGCTTTACATGCCCTTTATAATAAAAACACTGAACATGGGTTTTAGCTAGGAGAGTTAATCTGTGGTGGAATGGATCCAACAAGTCACTTCAGGAACAGACAGATTCCTTCAATAAGTGTTTACTCCACATTGACGGAGCCATCTGCTCCGGACTTACCTTTTGAAAGGAGCTGCGAGGCTTTACCCTGCATTGAATTGGTTTTGCAAACACCACCACGGCAATGGCCCAGCCGCCTTTGATCACAGAGACGCAAGCCGTTGCGTGCTTACGGAGGACTGGCCTTGCCCTTCACAAAGGACCCTTTCAGGAATCAAAGGAGGGTTGCCAGCCAGTGTCTTTCACAGGGTAGAAGCTGCTTCTTGTTTTAAAAGGAGGTGTGGTTAGGAAAGGCCTTCTGTGAAGCTTCTCTCTTAAGCTTCTCTCTTCTCCTGACTGATTGCTTTGCTGGCAGGAAATGAAACACCCTCCATTTAATAGACACCTCTGTGCCTCTTGTTTAGTCAGGATTGGTTCCCCCCCCCATTTTTTGAACCTCAGACAAGGGGCTATTCTAGAACCAACAACAACCCTCAATTTGAGACAGCTCTGGTTCTCCAAATGCGCCACCAGAAATGCAACAGTAGACGATCTTTCCTCTGTTCAAACTGAAAGGGAAGACAAGGACCAAATTAAAGGGAGGGAGATTCAAGCTGAATTCCAGAGGCTTTTCCTGACAGTAAGATGCTGTCTAGTCTGCCTAAAACAGAAGCGGTTTTAAATGGGCTGGGTGGCTTCCTGTTGTGGCTTGTATAGTGGATTCCTGCACTAAGAAAGGGGGTGGACTAGATGACCTAGGAGGTCCCTTCCAACCCTCACATAGTAGGACTCTAGAGCTTGAAACTGCACCACCAGTGGAACTGATGGGAAGCCAAAAAGGTGAAACATTTCTGTTCAAATGTTCAGGGTTGTAGGGGGGGGGGGAAAGTACAAGGGATTTTCCCACTCTTTGGAAGAAATCAATTTGGATATCACCCAGAGTCATGCGATTGGTGTGGTGTAAAAATCCTGCAGACAGACGATAGATAGATAGATAGATAGATAGATAGATAGATAGATAGATAGATAGATGCTAGACAGATAGATATAAGAGATGATAGATAGATAGACAGATAGACAGACAGACAGAGAAACAGATAGATATAAGATGAGAGAGAGAGAGAATGATAGACAGATAGACAGATAGATGCTAGACAGACAGACAGATAGATATGAGATGATAGATAGATAGATAGATAGAGAGAGAGAGAGAGAGAGAGAGAGAGATCCACTGAAATTTATTTATTTATTTATTATTTATTTATATTTATTTTCTATCCCGCCTTTATTATTATTTTTTTATATAAATAACTCAAGGCGGCGAACATACCTAATACTCCTTCCTCCTCCTATTTTCCCCACAACAACCCTGTGAGGTGAGTTGGGCTGAGAGAGAGCGACTGGCCCAAGGTCACCCAGCCGACTTTCGTGCCTAAGGCGGGACTAGAACTCTCAGTCTCCTGGTTTGCCATTGGCTCCTTCCTAGGGCTGAGAGGCAGGGACTGGCCCAAGGTCACCCAGCCGGCTTTCATGCCTAAGGCAGGACTAGAAATCACAGTCTCCCAGTTTCTAGCCCATTGCCTTAACCACTAGACCAAACTGGGTCTCACCAACTGAAGTTCAAATGATAACAATCCCAAAAAATCTTGGTGAAAGAAACAATAAATGAGATTTCTCTTCACTGGGACATTTTCAAATGGGGAAAGGATGTTCCCCTATTGGGAATGGTTTAGCACAGGGTAGATGGTTGAACTAGATGACTGACAACATCCCTTCCAATCCATAACTTCTGTGATATTATGATTCTAGGAAGAGGCACCAATGAAATATTTATAAAAGTCAAAATTTATATCAACGGTTACCATGATCAAAGCATTAACTTCAGTCACTTCCCCATCAAGGACCTCCCTGAAGCTTTTTTTTCTTTTTAATCTCTACTATTAAATGGTGGAACATTTTAAATAAGAGGGAAACCCTGAGTCAAGGGCACTTCTAAAAACAATTTCAATTACTTACTCAATTTCAATTCAATTGAAGTCAAATCTTGCTTCTAATGATGTGGAGTACTCACAAACAGCTCCTGATAGCTGACCTTCAAACATGAGGGAAGAACAATTCCTCAGACACCCAACGTATAGATCCTAGAGGAATTTAAAGGCCACCAAAAAAAAAAAATCAAGTTAAGCAAACATATAATAATTTGTATTATGTTCTGCCATGTCCTCAGAGGTTTCCCACCCACATGCACAATATTCCAGTTGCTAAGTTGCCTATAATTATTCGAATAATAAGCATAGATAGACAACCTGTTCCCCTCTCATAATTCATTACCATTAGCCGGGCTGGTTGAGGATGATGGGAGTTGAAGTCCAAAGCCTCTGCAGTGCCCTAAGTTACCTGCCCTTGGTAACTGTAGTAATATTTGTATCTCCTGAAAGAGATACATGTAAGGTCAGTCATATTCAAACTCAGTGGGAGAAAAATCCACATGGTGCCAGGAAGGACTGTCTCAGTTCTTCTCAAGAGAAAAACCCATGGATTGGATACAGTGTGCAAGATTCAGTTTAATCAGCTGAGTAGGTATTTGAGTGGGGTTCCTCCAGTTGGCAAATATCTATAACCGTCCAGGGTCCCTCCTTGTGGGGGGGATGGGCAGTGATATAAATGTGATGAATAACATCTTCTTTGAGGCTGTCTCTGAGACCTGGATCAACTGTTTGGGTTGTTCATTTTTGCCCATAACCAGTGTCGGCCACGCATGGCGATCCTATCAGGTATCCAGACAGATTGGTGGAAAGAGTATTTATATAAACGACAAGGCAAGGTATGAATGCAGTAATAATGAAATAGGAAGGGGGGCTTCATTTATTTAACCCTTCACAGCAGGCTGAAAAGAGAAGTAGTTTAACAGTAAGTCCCCTAAGCTTCTATCACTATATAGAAGGCTCTGAAAAGGTTAATTTGGAGCCCAAAGACAGGGCATTTACTGTATTATTTTTATTTATTCCACACATATATTTATTTTACTATTTTTGAAACAAATTCTCAAAGCAACTTACAAGGGATTCCACAATAAAAACAATACTTCACAGCAATTTAAAATATGCAGGAAATCATCATTTATTTATTATTCGACTATACATTTATTTATTTACTTAATTTTTATCCCGCCTTTATTATTTTTATAAATAACTCAAGGCAGCAAACATACCTAATACTCCTTCCTCCTCCTATTTTCCCCACAACAGCAACCCTGTGGGGTGAGTTGGGCTGAGAGAGAGGGACTGGCCCAAGGTCACCCAGCTGGCTTTCGTGCCTAAGGCGGGACTAGAACTCTCAGTCTCCTGGTTTGCCATTGGCTCCTTCCTAGTGCTGAGAGACAGGGATTGGCCCAAGGTCACCCAGCCGGCTTTCATCCCTAAGGCAGGACTAGAACTCTCAGTCTCCTGGTTTGCCATTGGCTCTTTTCTAGGGCTGAGAGAGAGTGACTGGCCCAAGGTCACCCAGCCGGATTTCATGCCTGAGGCGGGACTAGAACTCTCAGTCTCCTGGTTTGCCATTGGCTCCTTCCTAGGACAGAGAGAGAGTGACTGGCCCAAGGTCACCCAGCCGGCTTTCATGCCTAAGGTGGGACTAGAACTCACGGACTCCTGGTTTCTAGCCCAGCACCTTAACCACTAGACCAAACTGGGTATATAAACTTACAGTATATAAAATATACAGAATAAAATAAGGAGTAAAAGTTAGGAGAGTCACCCATGACAGGCTGATAACAGGATAGAAGACCACCCTTCTGGCTGTGTTACAGCCGATGAAAAATTCTTCATCCTAAGTGTTGGAAGTGGACGGCACAGACTCTTCAATACTTCATGGCCTACTGATCTCAAGAGGGCAGGAGAGTGTAGATAGAGAGTTAAGGATTGTCTCTATGTCCCCTCTTTGCTTCTCCTTCTGAATGTTCTTTGTCTAAGAGATTGCTAATCTAAGGTCACTTCCTTCTGCCTTTCTTCCCAGGCATTCACACCCGCATGCGCACACACACAGAGCGTACATGCTCTTTGACTGTCCTCCTGACAGGATGTTGTTAGCTAGGAACTAGGCTTTATCTAGTTTATCTTGCCATCAAGTTGTGTCAATTCTAAGTGACCACATAGACCACACATTTCTCCAGGTGGATCTCTCCCCAACCTGGATTTCAAATCTTCCAACGGTAAACCCATTGCTGCTGTAATTGAGTCCATCCACCTTGCTGCTGGTCTTCTTCTCTTTCCTTCCACATTTCCCAGCATCAGAGCCTTCTCCAGAGAGCTGGGTCTTTGCATAAACGTAAAGGTAAAGGTTCCCCCCGCACATTTGTGCAGTCGTGTCCGACTCTAGGGGCCGGTGCTCATCTCCGTTTGTTAGCCGAAGAGCCAGCGCTGTCTAAAGACTTTTCCACGGTCATGTGGCCGCATGACGCATGCAGAGCGCTGTTACCTACCCACCGAAGTGGTACCTATTCATCTACTTGCATTTGCATGCTTTCAAATTGCTAGGATGGCAAGAGCTAGGCGAGAACGGGAGCTCACTCCGCACGCAGGGCTAAGGATTCGACCCTCCGAACTTGCGATCTTCCAATCAACAAGCCTGGCATCTTACCCACTGAGCCACCACGCCCCTAGGTCTTTGCATAACGTGTCCCAAATATGATAATTCCTCTCCCGTTGGGGGAGATGGGCGGTTATATAAATTTAAATAAATAAATAAATAAATAAATAAATAAATAAATAAATAAATAAATAAATAAATTTATATCTCTATAATGTAATTCCTGTAAATAAACCTCCTTGCTATTAGAGTGATAAAATCTGCTTCACTAGTCCTTGCTCAGGGCAGATTCCTGCTCTGAAGGATGCTCAGAAGCACACACTGAATGCTTCCACCTCCAAGGAAAAGGAGAACAGGACATGGTGGATCAAGCTCAGGAGGAATCTCCAGACTCCGCTTTTGCGGACCACAAAGAAGACAAGCCACGTGGGTGGCCAAGAATGCAGTCCTACATGTTGAATGAACTGTTTGAGGCTCCCCTCATCTTAAGGGAAGATGGGGCTCAGTAGAGCAGGCTATGAGATAGAGATTGAGATAAAAGCTTACATGTTTAGGGACACCCTTGCAGCCTCATAAATTACTCATGTCTGTGTTGTAAGAGTGATGCCCAAGTCTCTGAACACAAACGTTAAGTCCGCAACTCTTAGGTGTCAGAAACAACTGATGGCTTCACTCTATTGCCTAGCCTGTCCATCCTGAACCTTCGAGCCAGTTTGGTCTAGTGGTTAAGGTGCTGGGCTAGAAACTAGGAGACTGATAGTTCTAGTCCCACCTTAGGCATGAAAGCCGGCTGGGTGACCTTGGGCCAGTCCCTGTCTCTCAGCCCTAAGAAGGAGCCAATGGCAAACCAGGAGACTGAGAGTTCTAGTCCCGCCTTAGGCATGAAAGCCGGCTGGGTGACCTTGGGCCAGTCCCTGTCTCTCAGCCCTAGGAAGGAGCCAATGGCAAAACAGGAGACTGAGAGTTCTAGTCCCGCCTTACGCATGAAAGCCAGCTGGGTGACCTTGGGCCAGTCCCTGTCTCTCAGCCCTAGGAAGGAGCCAATGGCAAACCAAGAGACTGAGAGTTCTAGTCTCGCCTTAGGCATGAAAGCCGGCTGGTTGACCTTGGGCCAGTCCCTGTCTCTCAGCCCTAGGAAGGAGTCAATGGCAAACCAGGAGACTGAGAGTTGTAGTCTCACCTTAGGCATGAAAGCCGGCTGGGTGACCTTGGGCCAGTCCTTGTCCCTCAGCCCCAGGAAGGAGCCAATGGCAAACCAGGAGACTGAGAGTTCTAGTCCCGCCTTAGGCACGAAAGCCGGCTGGGTGACCTTGGTCCAGTCACTCACTCTCAGCCCAACTCACCTCACAGGGTTCTTGTTGTCGGGAAAATAGGAGGAGGAAGGAGTATTAGGTATGTTAGCCGCCTTGAGTTATTTATAAAAATAATAAAGGCAGGATAGAAAATCTCCCCCCCCCCTCTCTCTTTCCCGGGTTCATGCTACGTGGCATATTGGGCAGTAAGGATTTTCCAGCTGTTTCGATGTTGGGCTATTGTTTCTGCGTCTTTCCATGTGATATGCAATGCCTTCAGGTCTTGTATCAGTGTTCTTCGCCATGTTATTCGAGGGCGTCCTCGTCTTTTAGCATTAGGAGGAATCCAACTCATTGCCACTTTAGGGATCCGATTAGTTATTGGTTAAATAAATAAATATTTTTTCCTGGCTTAACCATCTAGACTATCACTGGCTATCTTATGCAAGACATCTTGGTTTGAAGATGAGGTCTGAATGCTTTCTAGCCTTGAGCCTTTTCAGATAGCTTCTTCTCTTATTGCCTGTAAGACCCTAAATTGATTTAGTGTTTCATTTCACTGTAGATGCTGGGAGCAAAGTGCTATGAATGGGTAGTAACGATTATTTTACTCTGCAAAAGTGTGCATTTTGCTTCTGTTGAAAGAGAACATTCAACAAATGATAAACTATGGTTCTACATCTCGAAATTATTTTTTCTCTCCTTCAAAGGGACATCCCAGCAATTCAAACCACATCACAGAAATCCTATTTTTTCCTTTGTACCCATGACCCCACTAACCTTTTCTTGAGCTGAAACCTTGATTTGTAGCTCTATAATTGCCAGGTCCCATTAAGAGAGTTGGTCATAAGAGAAAACATTATCAGCTTCTGTTTGGGAAGCATTTGAAAAATGGCAGAGAATCTGTCCAGAATTGGGTGAACGTTTTTTACAGAAATATTCCAGAAACCTGACACTCAGCAGGAGGCAATGCAATTCAAGTTTTTTTTCATGTTTTCTCCCAGGAGGAAACGTGGTTACTGACGGCACTGAATAAAAGTAAAGCTTGTCCAAGGCAGAGCTTTCTGACATGGAATAGCATGGCTGCTCTCAAGGCTGAGATGAAATTAGTTCTGAGAAGCTGCACAGGAGCAGTGAGGGGGTTCCAGGAAACTGATAAATATTCTGATTCTCCTACTTTTGTCATCCTTTTCTGGGTAAACTTCTAGTGTTTAAAGCTTTAAAGCAAGGATGTCATAGCAACTAGCATTCTCCAGTATGGGTATTCAAGTGCCAGTTGTGCGGACAAATCATCTCATCTTTGTGTTGTCGAAGGCTTTCATAGCCGGAGTTCGATGGCTGTTGTGGGTCTTCCGGGCTGTGTGGCTGTGTTCTGGAAGTTGTGGTTCCTAACATTTTGCCAGCATCTGTGGCCGGCATCTTCAGAGGGCAGGAGCACAGACAGAAGCAATCTACCACAGACAGATTTGCCACTCTACCTGGGCACAGAGAGATTGCTTCTGTCTGTGCTCCTGCCCTCTGAAGATGCCGGCCACAGATGCTGGCAAAACGTTAGGAACCACAACTTCCAGAACACGGCCACACAGCCCGGAAGACCCACAACAGCCATCTCATCTTTGCCTACTTTCTATTTATTTTCCATCGCAAAATGGGGGTAGCTTGGATTTGCCTACTCGGAAGAAGCTAGCAGAGTTTTTGGGAGGGGGAATCCACATCTAACATGGATCCCTGTGAAATCTAAGTAGAGCATCTATGATGGAATGAGAATCGTATTTATATCTGCTCTGACCTGAGCAATACCAATTTGAGTGTAGCAGGTTGTTTGAAACCTGAGTAGAATCAAAGCAGGCAAAAGAGGAGCAAGAGGTTAGCATGAGGTCAATCTAGATGCGTTGTTGACCCAAACCAGTTTCCAACTATGCCGGTCCAAGGATCCATCTTTGTAACTGCATCTTGATGGAATGAATGTTTTCCTTGATGAAGCCCATGGGACTAGCATTCTTTTGGCTTTTAGAAAGCCACAGGACTGGGTCCAACTATTAGGCTGGGCTCATACACCATAGTAAACTCTAACCCCAGATAACCAAACACAGTTCTCTGATCACATTAAATGAGGTGGCTAAACAAATCACATGGTGGCCTCAAGTGATGGTTCAGTCACTCAGGGTGCTAAGACAAGATCTGGGTTCCCACAATGGGCTAAACCAAATATTATCCAGCTATCCAATGTGGGCAACCAAACTTCAGGTGACTTAGAAGAGTTAGCCCTTGGCTAACTTTTAGTGCCCACCTTTTTAGTGAACCTTTGCAGCCCAGATCTGGTAGATCCACCCAACCCCATTTTCACCTATTCTAGTACATTTATTTATTTATTATTCAAATTTATATGACCGCCCATCTCCCCCAACGGGGAGTATACCCAGTCCTACAATGAAACAGTTGATTCAGGCCCATGTTAATGCAGGGAGATTTAGAGATTAATATGCTGCACAGACCGACTTGGATTCTCTGAGATGGCCAGCTGCCTTAAATCACAGCAGATGACAAAAACGGTCTTTTATCCATGCGGTGGATAAACAGTGCCATCATGTCCATTACAAAATGGTTGGATCCTGGGAATCCATCTGAATATTATCCCATCAGGACAGAGACATCTCTTATTCCTGCCTCCACTGCTGCCTTTCTCCTTATTATTGAGCTTTAAAATAGCTTTATGGGTATGTTTTGCAACCAATTCTTATTAGTAATTTTGGACTGGATTGCTTTGAAAGCTGTTATGATTATTAGTAAACATTTTCACCACCTGGGTGGAAATATACTGTATATGATATAAATAAATTAAACCAAGCAGAAAACTCCCCGTGGTGGGCGAAGGGGTGGGGGATATTTTGGATTTCTTGAATTAACAAGCAAAACAGGCAGCTCATGAAGGATTCTGCATGCATGTTTGTGAGTGTTTATTACAGTGGCTAACAAAATAGAAGTATTAACGTTTAAAAATAAATTATCTTGGCTTCCGATGTCTTCTGGAAAAAAAATCAGCTACTTTGAGTGACTAACAGGATGTATGTAATGGGATTTTCAAAGCTTGGGGAAAAGAATGAATGTTTGCAGAACAGTACAGGATAAGAACAGATGGATATTCCGTTGGGTCTCCTAAATAGGTATCCTGCTCCCCTTTAAATCAAAAGAGAGTTAGAAAGAGGATCAAGGTCATCAAGAAAGACTTCTTAATGCACTCATTGAGAAAAGGGAAGCTAAATTATATACACCATCCATTTCCAAGATTTAGTAATCCTTTTTCCTTGCAATGAACCTGGCTAACAAGACTTTGTGACGGTCTAGCTTTATTGATAAGAGGCTTGACAATATGGAATATTTCTAAGGCTTATAGATGCTATAGATGCAAATGACTTTACTTCAGGATGAGGCTATGCAGTGTTAAGGAATCAAGATTGTATATCCCCCACTTTTTTTACATTTGTAATGGATCAGAAGTTGTCTAGAACAAGAGTCCTTTGCATGGATTAAAGACCAAAAGGCAATGGATGATGCAATGCGTGAATATGGTGGAAGCAAGGATGGTTTCAAGGGTAGAAAGGTATGGAGTGTTACAGTGAATGATGTTGGTATAAACTGATTGATGATTACATGCCATTAAGTCATCAACTTTTAGCGACCAGATAGATTTTTCTCCACAATGTTCTGTCCCTAACCTGGCCCTTCAGCTCTTCCAATGGTGCACTCATCACTACCGTAACTGAGTCCGTCCACCTTGCTGTTAGTCGTCCTCTTCTCTTTCCTTCTTTTTCCCAACATTAGAGCCTTCTCCAGAGAGCTGGGTCTTTGTATAATGTGTCCAAAGTAGGATAATTGGAGCCTGATCATTTGTGCCTTGAGTGAGAACTCTGGGTTGATTTGTTTGATGATCCATTTGTTTGGATTTTTGACTGTCCGTGGTATTCTCAGGAGTCTTCTCCAACACCAAAGTTCAAAGCAGTTAATAATCTTCCTATTCTGACTCTTTAAAGTCCAACTTTCACTTCCATAGAATGTCACAGGGAATGCCACAGCTTGCATGATTCTGATCTTTGTAGGTATAGACACATCATGGCATTTCAATATCTTTTCTAAGGCCTTCATGGCTGCCCTACCAAGTATGAGTCTGCGGCATATTTTTAGAAATTTTAATTAATTAATTAATTTATTTATTTTTATCCCGGCTTTATTATTTTTATAAATAACTCAAGGCGGCAAACATACCTAATACTCCCTCCTCCTCCTCTTTTTCCCACAACAACACTGTGAGGTGAGTTGGGCTGAGAGAGAGTGACTGGCCCAAGGTCACCCAGCCAGCTTTCATACCTAAGGCGGGACTAGAATTCTCAGTCTCCTGGTTTCTAGCCTGGTGCCTTACCCTCTACACCAAACATGTCAAAAAAAGTCAAGAGAGTGACCATGACCACGAATCAAAGTCTTGCCCCTTTAAAATGTATATGCTACATACATAAAAAAGGAGGGGAGGATTCTATTGCATGGTCATGGCTGCCATCTTGCCTTTTTCACACAAACACACACACACACACACACCAGAAATGCTCCTGCTTCCAAGTAATTTTTTTTCTTTTTTAATAGTAATTTTATTAAAGATAACAAATACAACAATAAAAACTAATACAGGCTAAAGAAAATAAAAGAATAAAAAGAAAAAATAGAAGGTGCAGAAAAGGAAGAAACTCCCTTTTTGCACTGAAGATGTTGCCTAGCCTGGCAACGAAATGTCTGCAAGAAAACAACAAGGCTCAGAGAACACCAAGGACTCCACAAGGAAGAAAAAAGCAGAAAAAATAGAAAGACAATAAAAAAAAATAGACACAACCTTTGGTTCCTGAAGATAAACTCTACAGAGAGACGGTCAAATACTGGTTATCACATGTATTTAGTTAGATATTGTTAGAGATCTTTAGGTCAGGGCACTGTGGCCATCTCCAGATCTCACTGAACTTCAGTGCTCATCAGACCCAAGGAGTAGGATGATTAGGCAGGGCTTATGGGAATTGTAGTTCAACATTAGGAGAGCCCCAGATTTCTTTACCTTAATATCAGCTCCTTGGTAAGAGGTCATCTTACTAAGACACAGGAGTCATCCTCTTTCTAATAATTTCTCCTTAATAATGGAAAGTTACTGTTTGTTTCTGATATTCTAGAGATTGGAAATAATCAATACAGGGATCCAGAATCCCATGGCAAGGGACCATTGCCCCAAGCAGAGAGACTGGATATCATGGTTCTTTGGTGCATAATATTTTACATCTTCTCAGCAACCCTAGTGCAGGGCCTAAAGATCATTTTTGCTCCTAGCCACTCTATGTACATGAGAACATGAATAGGAAAATTTATTTATTTATTTATTTATTTATTTATTTATTTATTTTTCGACTTTTATCACCGCACCATCTCCCCCAAAGGAGAATAGCCCTGCTGGATCAGACTAGGCCCAGCTAACCAGCATTGTACCTTGCATGGTGGCCCACCAGATGCATCTAGGAAGCCCTCAATAGGAGATCAAGGCAGTCTTCCTCTCTCACTGATATTTCCATCTATCTGGTACATATAGAAGGCTGGTGGCCATTGAGAGACCTCTTCTCTAGGAATTGATCTAGTCCCCTTTTGGAGCCACTTGCATTAGAAGCCAACGGCACATTTTGTGGCAGCATATTCCACCAATTGGTTACATGTTGCATGCAAAATATTTCCTCCTATCCATTTCATAACTTTTACTAATCAGCTGCATTGGGTGGCCTCTACTTCGAGTATTATGGGAAATTAGGAAAACTGCTCCCTGGCTATGCATAATGTTATAAACGTCAATCATATCTCCTCTAAGCAACTTTTCTCTAAGCTAAGTAGCCCCAACTGTTACATCCTCTCCTCCTACAGAAGGTATCCAAGATGTACAAGGATCTGAGTCACTGTGTCCACCTCCGCATTCCCCATCTGGAGGGGAAAAAAAGGATTCACTTTTTGTTTATGTTCCTGAATTTAAAAGAAAGAGGGGAGGAACTCAGTTTTTATTAGCCAGCATGGCATCTAAAATATTCTACCTAATGAGAAGGGATATAAGATTCTGGGAAATTCTTTTGCAGAAGGTTACGACTCATACAGAACTTTGCAGAGTTTTAGAGATGAAATAAATTCTTGTCAAGAAAAATCTACCAAAAGAATCTGCAAAAAATAAAAGCAGTAGAAAGGTTGGGAACACAGGCACTTGAGCCAAACTCTACTGCTAATGTAATTTTTTTGGCCTCCTACGTGTTGTAGCAACAACTAGATCAGCTGCACTCCTTTGCCTCTCCTTGGTGGCTTGGAGAGCATCCCTGGCTTAGAGGAAAATATGATCAATAACCCTTTGGTTTGGCTTCAGTGCAACAGAGACCTCGCAAACAAAAGGAGAGGAATCAGTGAGGTTCAACACAACCGTCTACGGTTACTCCCGGCTCTGCTGAAAACCAAAAGAAGAAACACCGATGTTTCTATTGTAGGCAAACGTTATCTGAGAGAAGTATCTCCCCTTGAGAAGAGTGATGGCCTTGTCTGAACTCCTAGTGTTATGGTCATCTTTTTCAAAATTAGGCCTCCAAAACATTTTGGTTAATTGTCAGATTGGATGTAATTCACCACCCAAGTATGGAATTGCTCAAATAGACAATTCCAATGTAGTTTAATGGTCTTCTGGGGCAGGAACTTGTTTCTTAAGGAATAATATTCAATTATTTTGCTCACTTCCAAATGTAGACTTGCTGTATGGAACAGGAAGGCCCCCATTTTTTTGAGGGCAGATATTTGCCTCAAAGTTGTTCTTGGACAGCATCCCGTTTTGTTGATGGTTATTTATGAAGCTCAGCTGCTATGTTTTTTTTAAATTTTATATTATGTTTTATATTGTTTTTATCCACTTTATTGTAAGCCGCCCACTTATGTGAGATGGGTGGCTATATAAATCAAACAAGCAAACAAGCAAACAAGCAAACTTCCCATTTTCACCTTAGAAACTAAACTGGTATTTAAGCTACTATATCTGACTTGGAAAATCATCCCCATGGTACTATGTCTATGAAGGTTCTCAGTCATCCAGGTGGAATTGTCTGTAGCTTGAATCATGTCAACTGGATTTCTATTTTCTTAATGGAAACGTTTCGCTCCTTATCCAAGGGGCTTCTTCAGTCTGAGTAAAGTTGGTAAGGGAATCCTAAATATGTTCCTAGGTAGCTGTGTGACCTTACACCTGGGGCTAGGTCATGGTTATATTGAGATGTAATTAAATGTATGTAATAAAAAGGACTTAAAAATTACATCTCAATATAACCATGACCTAGCCCCAGGTGTAAGGTCACACAGCTACCTAGGAACATATTTAGGATTCCCTTACCAACTTTACTCAGACTGAAGAAGCCCCTTGGATAAGGAGCGAAACGTTTCCATTAAGAAAATAGAAATCCAGTTGACATGATTCAAGCTACAGACGATCCCCATGGTACATGTTTTTTTTTAATCTGTTCAATCGTGTCCAATCCTCAGAGACTACCTGGACAAGTCCCTGCAGTATTCTTGGCAAGGTTTTTCAGAAGTGGTTTGCCATTGCCTCCTTCCTAGGGCTGAGAGAGAGTGACTGGCCCAAGGTCACCCAGCTGGCTTTGTGACCAAGGCAGGACTAACACTCATGGTCTCCCGGGTTCTAGCCTGGTGCCTTAACCACTACACCAAACTGGGGGTCTCATGGTACACGTAGAGCTGTTCTAATGACTCTTTGGGATACCAGCTGAAGAAATTTGTGAGTGAGAATTCATGGCAATTTCAGGATCCTTTTTTGCTTCCATGTCTGGGTCTGTCAATGGCTGTGCTTTTCCTACCGTCAGTAGCAGCAAATCCATTAGTTTTATCTTGAAGTTATAAGTTCAGTCCAAGTCCATACAAAGTAAAGCAAACTCACCAGCAGACTGTATCTGTACAGTGTGAGAGACAGACTCCACGGACAATTCAAGTCAAGATTCCAGAACAAGGGTCTTTCTCATGAGCAGATGTAGGGCAGGAATTGACAACGCCTCTGCTGATCAGTGTTGCTCCAGTAACCTTACTGACTATTGTATTGATAGTTGAGATCCATTTTATAGGCATTGGGAGGCATTTTTCAAAGGGTGCAATAGCTCCATGAAATAATGTGGTCTGTAACATAACCCATAGCAAGAGCTATGGGACTCTATGGTGCAAGCAACTATTTACACCTTGATAGGATAGATAGACAGACAGACAGACAGACAGACAGACAGACAGATGATAGACCCATTTTTTGTACTCAGCTTATCCATAACTCAATATATATGTGTTAAGGACTATAACATGTCCTTAAAAAGGGGCGTGGTGGCTCAGTGGGTAAGACGCCAGGCTTGTCGATCGGAAGATCGCAAGTTCGGAGGTTCGAATCCCTAGCCCTGCATGCGGAGTGAGCTCCCGCACTCGCTCCAGCTCTTGCCAACCTAGCAATTTGAAAGCATGCAAATGCAAGTAGATAAATAGGTACCGCTTTGGTGGGATGGTAACAGCGTTCCATGCGCGTCATGCGGCCACATGACCATGGAAGCGTCTTCGGACAACGCTGGCTCTTCGGCTAACAAACGGAGATGAGCACCGGCCCCTAGAGTCGGACACAACTGGACAACTGTGCGGGGGGGAACCTTTACCTTTACTATAACATGTCCCTAAGGCACAGCTTTCCAAACTTTTCATGTTGGTGACACACCTTTTAGACACGCATCATTTCACGACACACTCTTACAGCAGGGCATCATTTCACGACACACTCTTACAGCAGGGCACAAGGCAGGCACTAGGACCTGTGCGGAATCACAGCAGGATTGGAGGCAGCAAGGCACAAGGCAGGCACTAGGACCTGTGTGGAATCACAGCAGGTTTGGAGGCAGCAAGGCCCAAGGCAGGCACTAGGACCTGCGCGGAATCCTGGCAAGGTTCGGAGGCAGCACCAGCCACGACACACCCAGACACTGCAGCCGACACACTAACGTGTCCCGACACACAGTTTGGAAAGCTCTGCCCTAAGGTTTCACTATACCTGGAATCTCGTGATTTTCAACTTCAAAACTCACTAAGGCTATTCACTGTACCCAGAAACAAAGGGTCATTCTTGATATGAGTGGGTGGGATTAAGAGTAGGATCTTGTAACCCATCAGTGAGATCCAAAAACTGGAATATTTGAAGAAGTGGGATTTGAGCACAATGTTAATCTTTCTTGGCACTTTTGTGCTAGTATTATCTTAATACATCCATAGAACAGTTTCAGGCTGTGCACTTGGAGACCCTCAGATCTGTTGGTCTTGTTCATAAAGAATTCGTTATTTGATTTTCTCCCTTTGGTTCAGGCCCTAACAGGCAATGATGTTTTAGTGGGAAGAGCTATGATTGATTGACTGATTGATTGATTACGTGCCATCAAGTTGTCATCGACTCTTAGTGACCACATAGACAGATTTTCTCCATGATGATCTGTTTAAAATAAAATAAAATTTTGTTGTTGTTGTTCAGTCATTTAGTCATGTCCGACTCTTCGTGACCTCATGGACCATAGCACGCCAGGCCTTCCTGTCCTCCACTGTCTCCCGGAGTTTACTCAAATTCATGTTCATTACATCAGTGATGCTATCTAACCATCTCATCCTCTGCCGTCCCCTTCTCCTTTTGCCTTCAGTCTTTCCCAGCATCAGGGTCTTTTCCAGTGAGTCCTCTCTTCGCATTAGGTGGCCAAAGTATTTGAGCTTCAGCTTCAGCATCTGTCCTTCCAATGAGCAGTCAGGGTTGATTTCCTTTAGGATTGACTGGTTTGACCTCCTTGCAGTCCAAGGGACTCTTAAGAGTCTTCTACAGCACCACAGTTCGAAAGCATCAATTCTTCAGTGCTCAGCCTTCCTTATGGTCCAACTCTCACAGCCATACATTACTACTGGGAAAACCAAAGCTTTAACTATACAGACCTTTGTCGGCAAGGTGATGTCTCTGCTTTTTAATATGCTGTCTAGGTTTGCCATAGCTTTCCTCCCAAGGAGCAAGCGTCTTTTAATTTCATGGCTGCAGTCACCGTCTGCGGTGATCTTGGAGCCCAAGAAAATAAAATCTGTCACTGCTTCCATTTCTTCCCCTTCTATGTGCCAGGAAGTGATGGGGCCAGATGCCATGATCTGAGTTTTTTTTAATGTTGAGTTTCAAGCCAGCTTTTGCACTCTCCTCTTTCACCCTCATCAAGAGGCTCTTTAGTTCCTCTTCACTTTCTGCCATTAGGGCGGTATCGTCTGCATATCTGAGGTGGTTGATATTTCTCCCGGCAATCTTAACTCCGGCTTGTGATTCATCCAGCCTGGCATTTCTCATGATGTACTCTGCATATAAGTTAAATAAGCAGGGTGATAATATACAGCCTTGTCGTACTCCTTTCCCAATTTTGAACCAGTCGGTTGTTCCATGTCCGGTTCTAACTGTTGCTTCTTGACCCGCATACAGGTTTCTCAGGAGACAGGTAAGGTGGTCTGGTACTCCCATCTCTTTAAGACTTTGCCACAGTTTGTTGTGATCCACACAATCAAAGGCTTTAGCGTAGTCAATGAAGCAGAAGTAGATGTTTTTCTGGAACTCTCTTGCTTTTTCCATGATCCAGCGAATGTTGGCAATCTGATCTCTAGTTCCTCTGCCTCTTCGAAACCCAGCTTGCACTTCTGGTAGTTCTCGGTTCACATACTGCTGAAGCCTAGCTTGTAGGATTTTGAGCATAACCTTGCTAGCATGTGAAATGAGCACAATTGTACGGTAGTTTGAACATTCTTTGGCATTGCCCTTCTTTGGAATTGGAACGTAAACTGACCTTTTCCAATCCTGCAGCCACTGTTGAATTTTCCAAATTTGTTGGCATATTGAGTGCAGCACTTTAACAGCATCATCTTTTAGGATTTTAAATAGCTCAGCTGGAATACTGTCTTCTCCACTAGCTTTTTTGTTAGTAATGCTTCCTAAGGCCCACTTGACTTCACTCTCTAGGATATCCGGCTCAAGGTCAGTGACCACACCATCATATTTATCAGGGATATTAAGATCTTTCTTGTATAGTTCTTCTGTGTATTCTTGCCACCTCTTCTTAATCTCTTCTGCTTCTGTTAGGTCCCTGCCTTTTTTGTCCTTTATCATGCCCATCTTTGCACAAAAGGTTCCCTTGATATCTTCGATTTTCTTGAAGAGATCTCTAGTCTTCCCCATTCTATTGTTTTCCTCGATTTCTTTGCACTGTTCATTTAAGAAGGCCTTCTTATCTCTCCTTGCTATTTTCTGGAAATCTGCATTCAGTTGTTTATATCTCTCCCTTTCTCCCTTGCCTTTTGCTTCCCTTCTTTCCTCAGCTATTTGTAAAGCCTCATCAGTCAGCCACTTTGCTTTCTTGCATTTCTTTTTCTTTGGGATGGTTTTAGTTGCTGCCTCCTGTACAATGTTACGAACCTCCATCCATAGTTCTTCAGGCACTCTGTCTAACAGATCTAATCCTTTAAATCTATTCCTCATCTCCACTGTATATTCATAAGGGATATGATTTAGGTCATACCTGAGTGGTCTAGTGGTTTTCTCTACGTTCTTCAATTTAAGCCTAAATTTTGCGATAAGAAGCTCATGATCTGAGCCACAGTCAGCTCCAGGTCTTGTTTTTGCTGATTGTATAGAGCTTCTCCATCTTTGGCTGCAAAGTATATAATCAATCTGATTTCGGTATTAACCATCTGGTGATGTCCATGTGTAGAGTCGTCTCTTGTGTTGTTGGAAAAGAGTGTTTGCTATGACCAGCGTGTTCTCTTGACAAAACTCTATTAGCCTTTGCCCTGC
Source organism: Charina bottae (assembly GCA_023362775.1). Classification (NCBI taxonomy): domain Eukaryota; kingdom Metazoa; phylum Chordata; class Lepidosauria; order Squamata; family Charinaidae; genus Charina; species Charina bottae. The sequence continues at coordinate 120,589,760 of JALMGJ010000003.1, forward strand.
TTCATTTTGTACTCCGAGGCCGAACTTGCCTGTTATTCCGGTTATTTTTTGACTTCCTACTTTAGCATTCCAGTCCCCTATGATGAAAAGGACATCTTTTTTTGGTGTTAGTTCTAGAAGGTGTTGTAGGTCTTCATAGAACCGGTCAACTTCAGCTTCTTCGGCATCAGTGGTTGGGGCATAGACTTGGATTACTGTGATCTTGAATGGTTTGCCTTGGATTCGAACTGAAAGCATTCTGTCATTTTTGAGGTTGTACCCCAGTACTGCCTTTCCCACTCTTTTATTGACTATGAGAGTTACTCCATTTCTTCTAATTCTTGCCCACAGTAGTATATATAATGGTCTCCTGAATTAAATTCGCCCATTCCTGTCCATAAAATAAAATAGAAACTATAATTTGTTTTAAGTGTCCAGGCATTTTCACTTCCCTGTTATTTGTCCCATCTACATGCCTCAATTTCCCCCCCTGTCCTATTTCATACAAGATCCTAATATTTTTGTCCCTCATTTGTTAGCTCACACCATTTTATTTCTCTTTCATTGCATTTGTCTGGAAATCATCCCCAGTGAAACTTGCCATTTCAAGATGATGGTGATGATTGCATTTATGCCCCACCTTTCTGCTTATCTAGGTGACTTCCAACATCAAGACAAAATGCAAACATAGGAGTAAGGTCCATGTACGTAATTACCATCAAAATTATGATCAGTATCATTAAAATCCCCCTTCATGGATCACTGCCTTGTCGTGGCGAAGGGGCTTGCGTAACTCAATGAAGTCAGGTCAAGAAGAACAGGTCATGACGGAGAGTTCTGACAAAACGTGGTCCACTGGAGGAGGAAATGGCAAACCACTCCAGTATCCTTGCCAAGAAAACCCATGGACAGTATCAAAAGGCTAAAAGATATGACGCCGGAAGATGAGCCCCTCAGGTCGGAAGGTGTCCAAAATGCTACTGGGGAAGAGCGGAGGGCAATTCCGAGTAGCTCCAGAAAGTGTGAAACGGCTGGGCCAAAGCCGAAAGGACGCTCAGTTGTGGATGTGTCTGGAAGTGGAAGGAAAGTCCGATGCTGTAAAGAACAATATTGCATAGGAACCTGGAATGTAAGAACTATGAATCAAGGTAAGCTGGATGTGGTCAAACATGAGATGACAAGATTGAACATCGACATATTGGGAATCAGCGAACTAAAATGGACAGGAATGGGCGAATTTAATTCAGGAGACCATTATATATACTACTGTGGGCAAGAATCCCTTAGAAGAAATGGAGTAGCTCTCATAGTCAATAAAAGAGTGGGAAAGGCAGTACTGGGGTACAACCTCAAAAACGACAGAATGCTTTCAGTTCGAATCCAAGGCAAACCATTCAACATCACAGTGATCCAAGTCTATGCCCCAACCACTGATGCCAAAGAAGCTGAAGTTGACCGGTTCTATGAAGACCTACAACACCTTCTAGAACTAACACCAAAAAAAGATGTCCTTTTCATCATAGGGGACTGGAATGCTAAGGTAGGAAGTCAAAAAATAACCGGAATAACAGGCAAGTTCGGCCTCGGAGTACAAAATGAAGCAGGACAAAGGCTAATAGAGTTTTGTCAAGAGAACACGCTGGTCATAGCAAACACTCTTTTCCAACAACACAAGAGACGACTCTACACATGGACATCACCAGATGGTCAATACCGAAATCAGATTGATTATATACTTTGCAGCCAAAGATGGAGAAGCTCTATACAATCAGCAAAAACAAGACCTGGAGCTGACTGTGGCTCAGATCATGAGCTTCTTATTGCAAAATTTAGGCTTAAATTGAAGAATGTAGAGAAAACCACTAGACCAATCAGGTATGACCTAAATCATATCCCTTATGAATATACAGTGGAAGTGAGGAATAGATTTAAAGGATTAGATCTGGTAGACAGAGTGCCTGAAGAACTATGGATGGAGGTTCGTAACATTGTACAGGAGGCAGCAACTAAAACCATCCCAAAGAAAAAGAAATGCAAGAAAGCAAAGTGGCTGACTGATGAGGCTTTACAAATAGCTGAGGAAAGAAGGGAAGCAAAAGGCAAGGGAGAAAGGGAAAGATATAAACAACTGAATGCAGAATTCCAGAGAATAGCAAGGAGAGATAAGAAGGCCTTCTTAAATGAACAATGCAAAGAAATCGAGGAAAACAATAGAATGGGGAAGACTAGAGATCTCTTCAAGAAAATCGGAGATATCAAGGGAACGTTTTGTGCAAAGATGGGCATGATAAAGAACAAAAAAGGCAGGGACCTAACAGAAGCAGAAGAGATTAAGAAGAGGTGGCAAGAATACACAGAAGAACTATACAAGAAAGATCTTAATATCCCTGATAAATACGATAGTGTGGTCACTGACCTTGAGCCGGACATCCTAGAGAGTGAAGTCAAGTGGGCCTTAGGAAGCATTACTAACAACAAAGCTAGCGGAGAAGACAGTATCCCAGCTGAGCTATTTAAAATCCTAAAAGATGATGCTGTTAAACTGCTGCACTCAATATGCCAACAAATTTGGAAAACTCAACAGTGGCCACAGGATTGGAAAAGGTCAGTTTACGTTCCAATTCCAAAGAAAGGCAATGCCAAAGAATGTTCAAACTACCGTACAATTGCGCTCATTTCACATGCCAGCAAGGTTATGCTCAAAATCCTACAAGCTAGGCTTCAGCAGCATGTGAACCGAGAACTACCAGAAGTGCAAGCTGGGTTTCGAAGAGGCAGAGGAACTAGAGATCAGATTGCCAACGTTCGCTGGATCATGGAAAAAGCAAGAGAGTTCCAGAAAAACATCTACTTCTGCTTCATTGACTACGCTAAAGCCTTTGATTGTGTGGATCACAACAAACTGTGGCAAATTCTTAAAGAGATGGGAGTACCAGACCACCTTACCTGTCTCCTGAGAAACCTGTACGCGGGTCAAGAAGCAACAGTTAGAACCGGACATGGAACAACCGACTGGTTCAAAATTGGGAAAGGAGTACGACAAGGCTGTATATTATCACCCTGCTTATTTAACTTATATGCAGAGTACATCATGAGAAATGCTGGGCTGGATGAATCACAAGCCGGAGTTAAGATTGCCGGGAAAAATATCAACAACCTCAGATATGCAGACGATACCACCCTAATGGCAGAAAGTGAAGAGGAACTAAAGAGCCTCTTGATGAGGGTGAAAGAGGAGAGTGCAAAAGCTGGCTTGAAACTCAACATTAAAAAAACCCAGATCATGGCATCTGGTCCCATCACTTCCTGGCAAATAGAAGGGGAAGAAATGGAAGCAGTGACAGATTTTATTTTCTTGGGCTCCAAGATCACCGCAGACGGTGACTGCAGCCATGAAATTAAAAGACGCTTGCTCCTTGGGAGGAAAGCTATGGCAAACCTAGACAGCATATTAAAAAGCAGAGACATCACCTTGCCGACAAAGGTCCGTATAGTTAAAGCTATGGTTTTTCCAGTAGCAATGTATGGCTGTGAGAGTTGGACCATAAGGAAGGCTGAGCGCCGAAGAATTGATGCTTTCGAGCTGTGGTGCTGGAGAAGACTCTTGAGAGTCCCTTGGACTGCAAGGAGGTCAAACCAGTCAATCCTAAAGGAAATCAACCCTGACTGCTCATTGGAAGGACAGATGCTGAAGCTGAAGCTCAAATACTTTGGCCACCTAATGAGAAGAGAGGACTCACTGGAAAAGACCCTGATGCTGGGAAAGACTGAGGGCAAAAGGAGAAGGGGACGGCAGAGGATGAGATGGTTAGATAGCATCACCGATGTAATGAACATGAATTTGAGTAAACTCCGAGAGACAGTGGAGGACAGGAATGCCTGGCGTGCTATGGTCCATGAGGTCACGAAGAGTCGGACACGACTGAACGACTGAACAACAACAACAACAAAATCATTAAAATCAGAGGAGCCGTGGGAAAGAAGGTTCTCTCCAGTGTGCAAGATAGCTGAGCTTCTGGCTGTGGGAAGTACCACAGTGTCCCTTTTCTGAATATTTTTGGGGGGTTATCATTTTACCATTTGGCATTCTGCTGTCCTTGCAAAATCCTTTTATATCTTCCAAGGTTCTGGAAGGAGTTCATGACATCATTCAAGAGAGTATAAATTCTGTTTCACATTTTCCATGGGGTTAATCTCATCTGGTCTGGGAGCCCTGATGTAATCATTGTCCTCCATGGCAGGGTTCCTCAACCTCAGCCATTTTAAGATGTGTGGACTTCAACTCCCAGAATACTTCAGCCAGCAATGCTGGCTGGAGTATTCTGGGAGTTGAAGTCCACACATCTTAAAATGGCTGAGGTTGAGGAACCCTGCTCCATGGGGCATAAGAGCTTAGCCCAGGTTCTATTTTTAATCAGTATAGCATCAATAAAAAGGATTTGTATTATTTATCTGTGTCTGAATGCCTCATTGAGTGCACTGTTAGTCAGCAAATGTATATTGTTTCCAAACAGATGCTGAAATTAGGTCTTTGGCTAAAGATCTCCACTGATGGTCAGTTAGTAGGAAATACTCTTAAATTAATTTACTACAAGTGGAAAAAGTAGCAATTCCAGCTGTAATGGGACAGTGGGAAGGGTAAAGGTGGCAACCACAGGACAAATGAAGGTCTTGGTTCTCACTTCCATAAGCTCACTCTCTTGGATTTTTATTTCCTTTCAGCTGCCAAGAGCCCACCCACAAATCTTTTTGTGGATTCAGAAACCCCCAACAGCTTTCAAGTCCACTGGACTCCCCCTGATGGAGCAGTTCAGCACTATAGAATCAGCTATACTCCAGAACGGGGTCCCAACAAGCACCAGGAAATGGTAGGACACTCTTCACATCACATGTAGTCCAATGTTTGGACTTTAATGCAATTATCAATTTAGATTTAAAATGTCATCAAGCAAAATCATGGAGTCTAGCAATGAGAGCTATGCATGGTGGCTTGTTCGTTTGATCCATCCATCCATCCATCCATCCATCCATCCATCCATTCGATTTGTACAGCTGCCCATCTCACATGTTTGACTCTGGGCGGTTCACAACAATGAACACATCAACAAAAGCAGCAAAATACAAGTAAAAGCAGTCAAAATATATAAAAGCATATTAAAACAATACTAAAACCATAACATATTCAGTAGCTGAGTTACCAAAGCATTCACAGTATTCAACATAACCATTAAATGGGCTCTACACCACAACTGGATCTCCAAGCCAGGTGTCTTCAGAGTTTTCTAGATGGTTAGTAGGATTGGGGCCAATCTAATCTCTATTGAATTTCTGGTACCAGATGCAGCCTCAGCCCTGAAACCAGACATTTGGGTAACAACTGTTTTCTTGTCAGTTGCTTGTAGGTGTTCCTTAGGTATCTGGTGGTAAATGGATGGATGGATGGCTGATCCAGCACAGCTCTATTTATGTTCTCATGAACTTGATTTCTGCTAGATAGAGCTTTGTTGATGTGGATATGGTTCCCTTGTGTATTCATGACCTTAAGAACACTGTTTTATCTTCATCTCAATATTCCTTCTGTAAAATGAGAGAGAAATTACAATGCAGTTCTAGGTATTTCCAACTACAGTAAATGGATGCCTCACCAAATTCACAATAGTGGCTTTATAATAAAGCTCATAAACGGTTAGATGTCTTCCTTACAGACCCCAAAACCTAAAGAGAACTGAACACAATTGAAGGCCAATGTACAAGAAACATTTTGCATTTTGCTTTTTTTCTAGATAATATCTTCACAGAACCTTCCTTGCTCTAGGATGTTCAGTGATTAACCAATGAGGAATAGCAGATGTTAATTATTTCTCTTCCTTCCTAAGGATGAAGGAGAAATTCTTTTGAGGCTAGCATATCCAATTTGGACTTCCCCAACTGAAATGCAGTGTGTATCAAAATCTTCATTTTTCTGAATTTTGAAGAACAGTTCCTAATTCAAAAAAAGTGAACAAAAACATATAAATCGATACATATTGTGTGTTAAAATGAAAATACTGCCTCAATTATATACTTTTAAGACACATTAATTAAAAAATGTGTCTCTTCTGAGGGATGGACCTCCATTTTCTCTCCACCACATATAACAAAGGGTAAACAGAGAGATATTGATTCAAGGTCAACCCCTAGATTTTATAACTGAAGAAAAATTTTTAAATAGTTCTCTCTAGTCTCATCTCTTACTGAGCTGACTTACCCTTGATGGCGTAATAAATTTCAATGAAGGAGAATTGGATTCCAATTCCTGAGTGGCTGTGACCCTTGCTGGATGATTATTGATCAGACACAGTGTCTCAACTGAACTATTACAATACACAGATTGTCTTGTGCCAGGAATAGAAGTATGGATACCACCCTGATAAAATTTGATAGTAAGGAATCCCAAATCTTTTGGAACTTACCATTTGTTAATTTTTCAATCTTTTCTTAAGTTTTCAATCTGGTAATAATTGGATGGATGGGTGGGACATTTTTTCTAGCATCAGCAGCTATTAATTGTCCTGTTGAGTCTTAAAACCGCACTACCTTGCTAGGTTGTAAAAGTGATATGTTCTCCCTTCTACAGATAACGGTTTCTGGCCGGATCCAGTCCATTGTTCTTCATTCCCTTCTTCTTGCTAGAGTTTATACCGTGACTATAATTGCAGTCTATGCTACTGGAGAAAGTGACCCTGTATCTGTCATTGGCCGGACAGGTGGGCCAACCCATCACATGGTTCTTTTCCTTTGCACCATCTCTTATTTCTTGTTTTCTCCTGAAGCTTTATATGTTTGCTGTAGATACTCAAATAACTGAGTGGCAAGAAATGATGGGGATTAAATTGGAACAAAGTCATTTTTGTTGGGGATATAATTGGAAATTCTCCCTAACTGGATGCTTTCCAGAAATTTTGGGACTGCAACTCCAAGAATATCTGAAAGCCACACCTGATGGAGACTGTTGGAGTTTCCAATATTCTGAAGGGCTTCAGGTTGGAGAAGACTTGTGCCCATTTATTTACTTATTTATTTATTTATCTATTTGTTTATTTTATTTTAATCCCGCCTTTATTATTTTTATAAATAACTCAAGGCAGCGAACATACCTAATACTCCCTCCTCCTATTTTCCCCACAACAACAACCCTGTGAGGTGCGTTGGGCTGAGAGAGAGTGACTGGCCCAAGGTCACCCAGCCGGCTTTCATGCCTAAGGCGAGTCTAGAATTCTCAGTCTCCTGGTTTGCCATTGGCTCCTTCCCAGGGCTGAGAGAGAGTGACTGGCCCAAGATCACCCAGCCTTTTATAGACTTTTAAAGGTCTTGGAAGAAGAATGTAATTTGAAACCCCTCCCCTTTTCTTCTCACTGCATAATAGGGCTGTTCCCATTTGATTCCAAAGAAGTGCTATGGAGCACAGAGGAAAAACATATAGCACCCGTCTACAACTCTTTAAAGTAGCTATGTCTTTTGCAGCTGCACAACCCTGGGGCAAGATGCAGGTGCCTTAAAGAGTTTCAGACAGGATTCATACCACCCTTGTGCTCTGCAGCATCCTTCTGCAGTGGCATTTAATGTTTGTACAGCCTAATTGCACAATACATGAATATAACCTTTTCTCCGCTGTTTTTTCTTCATTGACGTTGGGCCCAGGAATATCTGAACAAACCATCCTTTGTTCTCCATGTGTTGGACAATTCATCTTCTTGTCTTCTCCCCTTAAAAGGAGCCTCAGATGGTTGTTTTCTGTGTAACATTGCCTCTACTGATGTAGTCCTATGCAAAATGGCACCATCAGCATTGCTCTGGCCATCTCCACACGTGTGACTTAAAGCATCTTTATAGCATCAGCCAGCCATCACTTGAAGCCTGTCCTCATTGCTGTTATTCTGGCACAGTAATACCTGGATGCTCCAGCAAAGGAGATTGTTACCTTGTCATGGTGCTGGAGCTTGAGCACCTCAATGAAACCATGAGCTAAACCGTGAAGGGACACCCAAGACGGGAAGGTCGTGGCAGAGAGGTCAGACTAAATACGATCCCTGGGGAAGGTAATGGCAACCCACCCCAGTATTCTTGCCATGAAAACTAAATGGATCAGTACAACCAGAGATATGTCGGTATACCATCGGAAGATGGGACTCCCAGGTCGGAAGATGGTCAAAATGCTACTGGGGAGGAACAGAGGATACGATCAACTAGCCCCAGATGTGATGACGCAGCTAGCTCAAAGCCGAAAGGACGGCTAGCGGCCGACGGTGCTGGTGGTGAACGACGAATCCGATGTTCTAAAGATCAACACACCATAGGAACCTGGAATGTAAGATCTATGAGCCAGGGCAAATTGGATGTGGTTATTGGTGAGATGTCAAGATTAAATATAGACATTTTAGGTGTCAGTGAACTGAAATGGACTGGAATGGGCCACTTCACATCAGATGACCACCAGATCTACTACTGTGGACAAGAGGACCACAGAAGAAATGGAGTAGCCTTCATAATTAATAATAAAGTGGCTAAAGCAGTGCTTGGATACAATCCAAAAAACGATAGAATGATCTCAATTCGAATTCAGGGTAAGCCATTTAACATCACAGTGATCCAAATATACGCCCCAACCACAGATGCTGAAGAAGCAGAAGTAGATCAGTTCTATGAGGATCTGCAGCACCTACTGGATAATACACCAAAAAGAGATGTTATTTTCATTACAGGACACTGGAATGCTAAGGTGGGTAGTCAGACGACACCTGGAATTACAGGCAAGCATGGTCTGGGAGAACAAAATGAAGCAGGACATAGGCTGATAGAATTTTGCCAAGACAACTCACTGTGCATAACAAACACTCTCTTCCAACAACCTAAAAGACGACTTTATACATGGACTTCACCAGATGGTCGACACCAAAATCAGATTGACTACATCCTTTGCAGCCAAAGGTGGCGGACATCTATACAGTCGGTAAAAATAAGACCTGGAGCTGACTGTAGTTCAGATCACGAACTTCTTATTGCAAAATTTAGAATCAGACTAAAGAGAATAGGGAAGACCCACAGATCAGTTAGATATGAGCTCACTAATATTCCTAAGGAATATGCAGTGGAGGTGAAGAATAGATTTAAGGGACTGGATTTAGTAGATAGGGTCCCGGAAGAACTATGGACAGAAGTTCGCAACATTGTTCAGGAGGCGGCAACAAAAAACGTCCCAAAGAAAAAGAAAACCAAGAAGGCAAGATGGCTGTCTGCTGAGACAGTGGAAGTAGCCCAAGAAAGAAGGAAAGCAAAAGGCAACAGTGATAGGGGGAGATATGCCCAATTAAATGCAAAATTCCAGATGTTAGCCAGAAGAGATAAGGAATTATTTTTAAATAAGCAATGTGCGGAAGTGGAAGAAGACAATAGAATAGGAAGGACAAGAGACCTCTTCCAGAAAATTAGAAACATCGGAGGTAAATTCCAGGCAAAAATGGGTATGATCAAAAACAAAGATGGCAAGGACCTAACAGAAGCAGAAGAGATCAAGAAAAGGTGGCAAGAATATACGGAAGATCTGTATAGGAAAGATAATAATATTGGAGATAGCTTTGACGGTGTGGTCAGTGAGTTAGAGCCAGACATCCTGAAGAGTGAGGTAGAATGGGCCTTAAGAAGCATTGCTAATAACAAGGCAGCAGGAGACGACGGTATCCCAGCTGAACTGTTTAAAATCTTGCAAGATGATGCTGTCAAGGTGATGCATGCCATATGCCAGCAAATTTGGAAAACACAAGAATGGCCATCAGATTGGAAAAAATCAACTTATATCCCCATACCAAAACAGGGAAGCACTAAAGAATGTTCAAATGATCGAACAGTGGCACTTATTTCACATGCCAGTAAGGTAATGCTTAAGAACTTGCAAGGTAGACTCCAGCAATTCATGGAGCGAGAATTGCCAGATGTACAAGCTGGGTTTAGAAAAGGCAGAGGAACTAGAGACCAAATTGCCAATATCCGCTGGATAATGGAGAAAGCCAGGGAGTTTCAGAAAAACATCTATTTTTGTTTTATTGACTATTCTAAAGCCTTTGACTGTGTGGATCATAACAAATTGTGGCAAGTTCTTGGTGGTATGGGGATACCAAGTCATCTTGTCTGCCTCCTGAGGAATCTGTTTAATGACCAAGTAGCAATGGTAAGAACAGATCACAGAACAACGGACTGGTTTAAGATTGGGAAAGGAGTACGGCAGGGCTGTATACTCTCACCCTACCTATTCAACCTGTACGCAGAACACATCATGCGACGTGCTGGGCTCGATGAATCCAAGGCTGGAGTTAAAATCGCTGGAAGAAACATTAACAATCTTAGATATGCAGATGATACCACTTTGATGGCTGAAAGCGAGGAGGAGTTGAGGAGCCTTACGACGAAGGTGAAAGAAGAAAGTGCAAAAGCTGGGTTGCAGTTAAACCTCAAAAAAACCAAGATTATGGCAACCAGCTTGATTGATAACTGGCAAATAGAGGGAGAAAAAGTGAAGGCAGTGACAGACTTTGTATTTCTAGGCAGAAAGATTACTGCAGATGCTGACTGCAGCCAGGAAATCCGAAGACGTCTACTTCTTGGGAGGAGAGCAATGGCAAATCTTGATAAAATAGTGAAGAGCAGAGACATCACACTGACAACAAAGGTCCGCATAGTTAAAGCAATGGTATTCCCTGTAGTAACCTATGGCTGTGAGAGCTGGACCATAAGGAAGGCTGAGCGAAGGAAGATAGACGCTTTTGAACTGTGGTGTTGGAGGAAAATTCTAAGAGTGCCTTGGACTGCAAGAAGATCAAACCAGTCCATACTCCAGGAAATAAAGCCAGACTGCTCACTTGAGGGAATGATATTAAAGGCAAAACTGAAGTACTTTGGCCACATAATGAGAAGACAGGATACCCTGGAGAAGAAGCTGATGCTAGGGAAAGTGGAAGGCAAAAGGAAGAGGGGCCGACCAAGGGCAAGATGGATGGATGATATTCTGGAGGTGACGGACTCAACCATGGGGGAGCTGGGGATGGTGACGGCCGACAGGAAGCTCTGGCGTGGGCTGGTCCATGAAGTCACAAAGAGTCGGAAGCGACTGAACGAATAAACAACAACAAATAAATGGATGACCTAGAAGATGCTATAATCCACTAGTGGTCCTCTGACTGATGGACAGATAGAGACCTAGCAAGGAGGCATACTAAGCAATTCTTGAAATGTTGCATCATTGTTCCCAGCAACTTAAACTTACAGTATCTACATCAAGATGTATTTCAGCATGCTGAGATGCAGCTAATGGCTACTGGGAGTGGGCTTTTTTAGTGGTAGCCCCCCGTTTCTGAATTTCCATCCTTTGTGAGGTATACCTGGTACCCACTCTATTTAAATAGAAATTTAAATCAATAAATGCACATGGATAAATCAAAATGTTAAAATCATGCAAAAATGAGAGTGATTGGGTAGCCATAGATAATCACTTCTCCTTATGTGCAACCGAAATGGACCAATGCATTTTCCCATCAGTGAAAAATGAAACAACGTCATCAGTTTAAATGTCAAACTCACCAGTTTATCTTGGAGGCAGTTCAATGGAGTTCACACACGTAGAAGAAGTTGCAGATTCCCTACTATGTCTTACCTCTTCACCACCCAGTTCTTCTTTCTGAATATGAAATTCAAATGGATTTTAGGTTGGAATTCTGAACATACAGTATATTATTTCTATTATGTATTATACATTTAATCCAGCTAGGAATAAGAGTTTTCTAGATGGATTATAAACTGTATTTAGATGTCTTTTCTCCTAAAATTATATAAAGATAACAGAAGATGATACAATAATAAAAACATCCTACTGTTATGGTATTGATTTGCAGATTTGATTGCATGTCGATCTTTGAGAAGTTGGATTTCAGCACAATCTTTTATTTTGCTTCTTATAGCTTCTGTCTTGGCCAGATTGCCCACAATCAAAGAATCTCAATTTTTCAAAACAGAAGGTAAGATTCCACAAGAATTTTCAATAGTTACCAGCTTTTGGGCTGAATTATTGTTGGGCTCATAGTCTGGGAGTTATGTCAGGGAATGAAGTTGTTCCTTTAAAATCCAGTATGAACTTTTCAGTGCCTGGAATCTGAAATTCTTTCTCTTGTATTTTCTCTCTGCCTCTCTTTCCCTCTTTTACCTGGTATCAGTACAATTTTCTGGAGCTCTTAAGTCCCAATTACTTCTTTCTCCCCAACTCACCTCTGAGGTAAAACAGACGCAAATTCACATGGTGTGGAATTATTAGTTACAAATGCCTGGCATTATTCAGTGATACATATTTATCCCTGTGCCCCTGGCAGAAGAGAAAACTATGAATGTATTTCAAAACCCCTTTCAATTAAATCCAGCCACCTCCTGGAAATTGTGCTATTAATGTAAGTGAATTTGTTAGCCGGTTTTCCATAAAGACTGGGAATGAAATGTGTTAGAGAACTCATTTGAAGCAAATATTATGCAAACTGGACTATCTATCTATCTCTCTGTCTATCTATCTGTGGAAGTAAATTGTAAAATACAAATGTGGTAGAAAGAGGTTTTGCAATTCTGTGAGAGACTCCAATGCTTTCAGATGGATGTTAATGGAAGGACAGCAAAGAAGCAAAACTAGATTTGGTAACAAATGAAGAGTTAACTTGGTCAAGCAATATCAACAAGATGCCATGTCTCTCTCATTCATTCATTCATTCATTCATTCATTCATTCATTCATTCATTCATTCATTCATTTATAATTCAATTTATATCACCGCTCCATCTCCCCCAAGGGGGACTCATCATTGGCTTTCCCAAGAATAGGGATGAGTTGGCTTGTATCTTGTTAAACTCTGTTTAAAAATCGACCGTCCTGCAATTTAAATCAATTAGATGAAGTCCTGTCCTCTATTGCCTTGGACAGGATCTAGAACAGTGTTTCTCAACCTTGGCAACTTGAAGATGTGTGGACATCAACTCCCAGAATTCCCCAGCCAGCATGGCTGGCTGGGGAATTCTGGGAGTTGAAGTCCACACATCTTCAAGTTGCCAAGGTTGAGAAACACTGATCTAGATGATGATGTTTCGGAGAGAAAATCATAGAATTGTGAAGTTGGAATGCACCACAAGGTTAATCTAGTAGTAACCCTGTAGAAACTGTCAGCCAGTGGAACAGACTGCCTCAGGAAACTGTTCCTTCTCATTCATGAGAAGCCTTCACTGCATTCTCCTTCCCTAGTAGAGACCTCAAACCGAAGTTAGGAAAGGTGACCTGTCAGAGATGCTCTAATGCAGAGCTTTCCAAACTGTGTGTCGGGACACGTTAGTGTGTCGGCTGCAGTGTCTGGGTGTGTCGCGGCTGCTGCTGCCTCCGAGCCCTGCCAGGATTCCACGCAGGTCGTAGTGCCTGCCTTGTGCCTGGCTGCCTCCAAACCTGCTGTGATTCCACACAGGTCCCAGTGCGTGCCTTGTGCCTTGCTGCCTTCAAACGTGCCCTGCCAGGATTCCGCGCAGGTCCTAGTGCCTGCCTTGTGCCTCCAAACCTGCTGTGATTCCACGCAGGTCCTAGTGCCTGCTCTGTGCCCTGCTGTAAGAGTCTGTCGCGAAATGATGCCCTGCTGTAAGAGTGTGTCGCGAAATGATGCCCTGCTGTAAGAGTCTGTCGCGAAATGATGCCCTGCTGTAAGAGTCTGTCGCGAAATGATGCATGTCTAAAAAGTCTGTCACCAACATGAAAAGTTTGGAAAGCTCTGCTCTAATGGGTCAAGCATTGGACTAAATGACCTCTGAGATACCTCCCAATTCTATGATTCTATGTTCACTGATAGATTCAAAGAAATTAAATACTCTTGTGAAATGACAGTGATGATGATATGCTTGAAGCAGATGCTCAAACCGGACTTTACAAGCTAAGACATCCTCCTGAGCAGCTTGGCTTGTTGTCAGGGGTACCTCTGATTTTCAAATAAAATGCCACATTTTCTGGCCTTTGGGCATAGTCCTGTTAGGTTGGGGCTGTTAGAGAAGCAAATGAGCACAATGCTTTGGTTTCTGAAGAAATCTTTTTGGGTTCAGCCTATTCAAATCGAGAGCTATTCGTCAAAGCACCTTTAATTTTCCCTTTCTAATGTCTGGTTTGTACCCGTGATTTTTCCCAAGTATTCTGTCCCTCAAAGAATGAGTAAAAAAAATGAAGGGGGGAGGGTCCCCTAAGAGGGAGGGGTTGAAATGGTGGTGTTTTTATGCTAAACAACTCACTTTACTTTCCACAATGGATTTGACAGAACAGGCATTAAAATGAACAAAGGGAAAGTGCTTTTTCCTCTTTCCCACTATAATTAATAGAATACGCCAGGACAATTACTCATGGAGTCTTTGTGGTGGCTGGAATTTCTTTGCGGGTAAACAATGACTTGGCTTCATGGTAAAAGCTGTATTTTGCAGTGGGGAATCTAATAAATTCAGGGGCAATTAGAAATAGGAAATGAACAGCCAAGAAACTAAGGAAATGCATAACATTTGCTGTGGCAGCTGTAATTGGTTCCCCCCAAATATCAGAATATGTTGACAAACAAAGACGGTGGAATGAGGGACATCTATGATGGAGGAGGTAATAGAAGCAACATAGGGAAGGTTAGACACCTCCTTCTCTTCTCCTCAACATGCTGGCTGGGGAATTCTGGGACTTGAAGTCCACACATCTTAAAGTTGCTAAGGTTGAGAAACACCCTTTAGAGGTACAGGTAGTCCTCGACTTACGACCATTTGTTTAATGACTGTTCAAAGTTACAACAGCACTGAAAAAAGTGACTTACGACCAGTCCTCGTGCTTATGACCATTGCAGCATCCCCACAGTCACATGATCAAAATTTGGACGCTTGGCAACTGGCATGTATTTACAATGGTTGCAGTGTCCTGGAGTCACGTGATCACAATTTGCAACCTTCCCAGCCAGCTCCCAACAAGCAAAATCAATAGGGAGCTGTGTGATCCACTTAATGACCTCAGCAAAAAAGGTCATAAAATCGGGTGCGACTTAGTTAACGACCACATTGCTTAGCAACAGAAGTTCTGGTCGTAAGTCGAGGACTACCTGTAGATAACATTTGAGGTAGAGGTAGGTAGGGATAGATCTGTGTGTCTAACAAAACGATTTAAACATGTGAATGGACAACACGATTATTTGATACTGAATACAATAGGACTTCTACAATGTTTATTTAAACCAGCCAACAAGGATTGCTTAACTCCTTGTAGAGAAACCATAATAGTCCACTACTTAAAACTCTGGCATTCTTGCACATAGATTATCTTCTGTACTTGAAGCAAGCCCTGCTGGTCTTCTTGAAGTCCAGACTGGAAACTTCCAGGGCCTTGAGAGGCCCCCACAGTTGCCTGAAATGAAGAATTTTGGCAGATTAAAACGGTTCTCCTTCAGTGCTCATATGAGTACAGGGACCGTATGTCCTTCATTACAAAGGACAGTCCTTTATTTCCGAAAGCTGTCCTTTAGACGTATTTATTTTTCAAAAACGCACTTTTGTCCTTCATTTTGGCCATTTAACTTTTACCATACAAATGGTACCACTTCATGCCCAGTCTTTCACATTCAGGTGAAAAATAGGGAAATGGAATGGTCTTTTAAAAATAAATTTACATTTACTGTTTAGATATTTTTATTAGAATATGCTTTTTTGGAAAGTTTTTCCTGGTTTTGCTCTTGAATTTTCCTTTGTAAAGCAACGTTACAGACATAAACAACTGATTTTTTTTATCCTTATGAACCTCTTTCAGATTTGCCCCTTTTTTGGGATTGTCCTTTATTTTTTCCAAGAAAACATGGTCACCGTACATATGAGGGAGGCCTATTTTCCCGGGTCCCCTGATCAGCACTAAGGATTGCATTTTTCTCCTATACATACTGTATATAAGGGGGGTAGCCTCTACTTGACAAAAGCTACATCAGTTTGGCTATAAACAGTGAGGTTTATACTAGGTTATAGGGAACCACTCTAATTCTAAAGCCAGGTGGTCCTTTGCTCTGTGTGAAAGATTCTTTTATTGCACACCACTCTTCTCTGAAAATTTCAAATATTTCTTGATTGTTTTCCTGTCTGTTAACCCTTCACTGTTCCCTATCTTTCTGCAGGCTGCCCTTTGCTTCACTCTACGGATGGCTCCATGCAAGGTAGGCCTTGCAGCATCTTCTTTGGTTATGAAGAATAGCATCTTCCTGTTTTCTCCCTTGAAGATCTAAATGCTGTAGATTATTTTTATTATTTATTTATTTATTATTTAAATTTGTATCACCGCCCATCTCCCCCATACCTGGGGACTCTGGGCGGTTCACAACAATAAGTTAAAAATATAAAATTACAAAATTACAGCAACAATAAGTTACATATAAAATCCAAACAAAAGATGTTAATAATAAGGTGGGTTTCATGGCACCAGCCACTCCCAAGAGGAACTATTGGCATTCCCGTCCCAAGCCAGGCGGCAGAACCAGGTCTTCAAGTCTTTCCGGAAGGTCGGGAGGGAAGAAACTCGCCTCAGCTTCAGGGGCAAGATATTCCAAAGGGCGGGTGCTACTGCAGAGAAGGCACGCCTCCTGGATCCCGCTAGATGGAACTTTTTTGCAGATGGGATCCTTAGCATGCCCTCTCTGCATGACCGAGTGGGACACGTCGATGTTCCGGGGATGAGACGGTCCCTCAGGTAACCTGGTCCCATGCCATGTAGGGCTTTAAAGGTGATAACCAACACCTTGAATTGGACCCGGAAGCAAACTGGTACCCAATGCAGCTCGCGCAGCAGAGGTGTTACATGGGCCGATCTTACAGCACCCATAACTGTCAGCGCGGCCGCATTCTGGACCAGCTGAAGCTTCCACATACTCTTCAAGGGTAGCCCCATGTAGAGCGCATTGCAGTAGTCTATATTAAACATCAAAGAGAGCATTCATAGTTAAGAGAGCATCTGAATAAGTAGACCAGTTGGGAATTTGACAAGCTTTGTATGTTTTAGAAGTGGAGGAGGTTCAATATATCTAAAGCAATTTTTATACCTCATCCTAAAGTCCTGCTATGCTGCCTCATTGTGGTGTGTGTGTGTTTGTGTGTGTGTGTGTGTGTTCCTGGGAGGGATGAGCAAAGAACAATTGGAGTGCATGCCAAGAGTACTGTATATAATTCTAGCAGGGTCATCCAAGGCATGACGGTCATCCTAGCTGTCCAGCTAAGGCAAGCAGGCACGTATATAGAGCAGCAGCAATATATGAAGATGCTGGACATGGAAGATCACTTTAGTGACAATGGCACAAACATCATTTTATACTGTGCAGAAGACAACAATGGTAAACCACTCCTGTGTTATATCAAGAAAACAACATGGATAGACAAGATAAAATGATTGACAATATGGTGCTGAATGATGGGCCCCTCAGGCCAGATTGTACTCAACATGTGACTGAGGTACTTCTGAGGATGTTTTGGAATACTAATGGTATTTATGGTACAGTTAGATTAAAGCCTTCCACACATCTAGTTGCCATATAGGAAAAGAAAAACAGAAGCTCCCAAGCAGAATTACAGTGGGAACATGGAACATAGAAGCATGAACATGGGAAAACTCAGCACAGTGAAAGGTCAAATGAAGAACCATGCATCAACATCTTAGGTACCAGCTAATTGAAATGGACTGGAATTGGACCCTATCAGTCAGAATATTATACCGCTTACTACTCAGGACACAAAACACAAAAAAGGAGAAGTATGGCTTTTATTGTCAGGATGGATACGGCAAAGACAGTACTTTGGTACAATGCAATCAATGACTGAATAATATCAATTAAAATTCATGGACAAC
This sequence comes from Charina bottae, assembly GCA_023362775.1. Taxonomy (NCBI): domain Eukaryota; kingdom Metazoa; phylum Chordata; class Lepidosauria; order Squamata; family Charinaidae; genus Charina; species Charina bottae. Next base: position 120,607,670 of record JALMGJ010000003.1, read on the forward strand.
CCTTTAATATGACAGTTATCCAAATTTATGCTCCAACCACTGATGCGGGAGAAGAGGTTGATGAAATTTATGGTCAAGTTCAATCTGAAATCGACAGAACATGCCAGCAAGATGTGCCGCTTGTGATTGGAGACTGGAACGCCAAAGATGGACACAGTAATGAGGACAATGGAGTTGGACTACACGGTCTGGTTAACAGAAACAGATTCAGATAGGCAAACAAAGGAGAAGATGAAATGAGGGGTAGATTTGTTGCTTGTAAAGTCTGCTTGTATTGAAGGCTTTAGAAAGTGACTCATAGGTTACAGAAGATGTCCCACTGGCTCAGAGATGCATTTTCCTTTTTTCTTGGAAGAATATGCATTCACCAAAGTGTTCAGGTCAACCCTGCTTAGCAATTTAAAAAGAGAAGGAGGCAGATGGTATATAAAAATGGGGCAGTGGGGCAATCAACCTTTAACATTTGCTTGTTCATTACAGTATATGATCTGAGGAAATTGAATTGTAAGAAACTTTATGGCTGGCTCACACAATCTCCTGAGTGTAAAACTGTACATTTTGCTAAGGTCTAGGATGATCCGTGGACCCACAGTTAACCTCTGAGTTCAGTCTTATTCTTTCTTCTCCTGAGAAAGGCTACTTTTAGTGCAGATGAGACATTTTGATTTTCATCTATAGAGTCAGAGAAATCCAGACTGAACTAGACGAATGATCATGTGCATTCTTTCTCAATGGCCCTTTAAACAGTTATCAGATGAATCATTAGATTTCTGCCTCATGCTATGGTCTACTTTTCACAGGTTTTGACATGATGGAGGCATTTGGATTGATGGAAAAGGAGTATGCCTCCATCAAGGGGGTTGCTATGGAACCCTACATCTTCTTGGGAACTCACACCTATACCCTCTACAGAGATATTCAACTAACCCGGAAAACGAGGTAACATGAGAAAATAGATAAGGAAGCATGACTGCAAATTGCTGACCTGTGGTTGCATTATCACATGTTGCATGTGCCTATCGAATTAACCCATTAGGGGTGGGGAGTTTACAGAATTCACAGAACCCAACAGGCTGGGTTGGCCCAACATACCTACAATGAAACTGAGGACAGCAGAAGGACAAGCAAGGCACAGCAAAGAACAGGACCTTGGATAGCTCCAATGGAGTCCTGTTGCCTGACAATCTCTCTACTGCAGGGGTACCCAACCTTTTTGGCATGAGAGACCGGTTTCATGGAAGACAATTTTTCCACGGACCGGGGGGCCAGGGTTTGCAGGCGGGAGCCAATCAGGTGGACCGGGGGTGGGGTTTTCAGGCGGGAGCCAATCACGCAGACCAGGGGGTGAGGTTTGCAGGTGGGAGCCAATCGCGTGGACCGGGGGGCGGGGTTTGCAGGCAGGAGCCAATTGTGTGGACCGGGGGGCGGGGTTTGCAGGTGGGAACTAATTGTGTGGACCGGGAGCGGGGTTTGCAGGTGGAAGCCAATTGCGTGGACCGGGGGGTGTGGGGTTTGCAGGCAGGAGCCAATCGCATGGACTGGGGGGCGGGGTTTGCAGGTGGGAGCCAATTGTGTGGACCGGGGGGCAGGGTTTGGAGACCGGCATGGTGGCCCAGTTTCTAACAGGCCATGGACTGTACCGGTCCGTGGAACGGGGGTTGGGGACCCCGCTCTACTGTATTAAGACGATAGAAGGATGTTGTCTCACCAACACTCCAGAACCATCCAAAGTTTGGTAAGCAGCTACAATCCATATAGTGAGCATCTCCACCCGCTCTGAAGGAGCCACAGCCCTTGCCTGATTTTATAGTCTCCGGCTTCTTTAAGGGTGAGGAAATAAAGGTTCCTCCAAGTTGGAGGATGACAATAAAGCTATGACCTTAGGCTACAAGGATCCCAAATAAGGACCTGAGCAATCCTTATCCAAGTCTTCTGCAGCGTGAAGCAAAGTTCATGGCTGGGCAATATGGACACTTAACAAGCCTCACGTGGATTGTTCTAAAGCTCAGCCAACATTTATCAGAAGACTTTTTGGTTTCTTAACTCTTCTTGGGGGAAAAAAATAAGATAATTCCCCCACATGCTTACAGAATTCTCTGGAATGATAAAAAAGCTAGAGCCCAGAGCTCTGCCAATAAGCTTTCTTATTTCTCATGCATTTTGCAATTTTCCCTTGTCATCATATTAAAGATCCAGCAAACATTTTTGGAGAGGACCCGTTTAGGGGAACTGCAGGCATTTAGTACGTCTATTCATGATCTCTGTTCGTTGCACCATCAATTACCAGCAGGGCCTGCAAGAGGGGCAAACATAATCCCGTTGCAAGCCCCACCCCTTTTCTCTATGTGTGTGTGTGTCACGATGTTGCAGGCATGACCCAAAGTGGTGATGCTCGGAGCCCGATGCCACAATGCTACTTTTGCCATTCTGAGTGAGATCATTCAGATTTATTATTTATTATTTCTAACTTATATCACCGCCCATCTCCCCCCACAAGGGGACTCTGGGCGGTTTGGATGCCACTGTTGAGCATCCAAAGAGAGGACAATGCCAGCAATGATCTGCTGGGTATAATTTTCTAATGACACACTTAAATTTTAACAAGACCTTGCTTTTTGGAAGTTGCAGTGCAGCAACATCTGGAGGTCCATTGCTTTGCCATGTTCTCTAAAGTGGAGGTGACCAACCCATAGCCAATGGGCTGCAGGTGGCCCACAGAACACTGTTGGTTGCCCTCAGAGCATCCCTGGCATTACAATTGCTAGCCCTTTTTTATTGGGGAGGATCCTGGGATGGTTCAGAAGGTCAACCTGGATACCTTGAGTCTTGAAGAGGCTTAAGGCACCAATTCCATCCCACTAAAAGCTCTCAAAGCCCCCAATTTAGTCTGATTCTTCCCTTTGGGAGCTAAAGTAAACAACAGGTGCTTAAGAATGTGCAAGATTAAGGTCTCATTTGGTCCACAATGCTGCCAGAACAAAAAAAGGGTGCTATTGAAAAAAGAAACAAACCAAACAGGCAGCCTATTGTTGCAAGCAAGTTGCTGATCCTGCTCTAAAGCATACTAACACAATGCACAAAATCCGTGCCAGTAAAAAGGGGGTGGGGTTTCAATCACACAGTTGCAGCTGTCATCTATCCATCTATCCATCTATCCTTTTATTGTTTTTAATAATTTTGAGATCAGAGTTATAGAAACATATTGAGAGATCAATAAACTGAACATTTGCAGTAGAAAAAATGCTGCTTTTATTTTAAAACTAAGAACAAACTGAAAGTTAACTCATTGCTCATCTCAGCACATGGTCTATTTTACATATCAATACTACATAGCTGCAGCTGAACACAAAAGGAAGATTTACAATATAAAGCCTTTACAAGAAGAACTTGGCATTACCTGAGTGGACAACGTTTAACATGTGACCACCCTGACTCAGCTCACCTAGTTACTTATTAGGAAATAAAACATCAGGTAACATTCTGATTGGTCAGTTCAAGCCAGACCTTTAGGCACCAATTAATTAACATTCCTGAGGAGGGAGTTAAACATGAGCCCTCCTGACTCCAACAGAAAAAAAAACTTCTCAGCCTGACTTTTAAAAACAGAACTTTCCAGATTCTTTCAAAATCATAAAATATATAACATATCCATCCATCCTGTCTTTCTAATGCATATGCTTTTCTCCAAGTTGCATAGCAGATAGAATTCCGCTAACTGGGAATATGACTTTGTGTGTTGAAGAGTTCCTCAGTCCTCTTTGTAATATGAGTTTCATAATAATTCAGCATGTATGCCATTTGATTCTATTATAGCTAACAACTTAGTAAATTGAGACAGACTGGCCTATTGTGAAGCAGTTGTAACTTCCTTTTTAAGTTTAATTGCTGAAACAGGGATAATTGTAATCTTGTTGAAAGAAACCAGGCTTCTTCATATTGAATTGTGAAATTCCCCAGAGCGCCCTTCGTTAAAATGTTCAGAGACTCAGATTAGTTTCTTCTTACAGACAGAACCTGTGGAAATTTAATACAAACAAATAGGAAAGCTGAGTTTTAAGGGCATTTGAATGTAAAATCATGAATATCACTCTTTAACTTGTGATTATATGGTCATTAAAAAGGAGCAATCAGCACGACAGTGAGGCCAAGGCAGTAGTATGTGGGTTCGTTTGATAAAAAAATAATTGGCCTTTCTCAAGTTGGTGTCCTTCAGAAAAAATGTTGATTAGGAATGATGGATGTTGTAGTCCAATGGCTCAGGGGGAAGTTGGATTAATCAAACAAGGGATTTGTCATGCTTCAGCCCAACTACTGTAAATCTAGTTGTTTTTCCCAGACTCTCAACTCTTGATTCTGGAATTGACTTACTCAGCACTAGACTTATGGACACAATTCAGCTAGAGTAGATATTTTACTCCAGACAAGAATGAATCCAGCTTTGATGGAAGACCTTTCTCCTCCAGGACACAGCAATCAAAGTCTTAATACAGGTCTGTGCTCCAAGGTTCAGCTCCTCAGTTTTTTCCTCCTGCCTTTATGACTTGACAGATCTTTGGCCAATCTCTTCATGGGTGAGGAAGTCAGCTGGATCTGTTGATAGAACAGTCCTCTCAAGCCTGGGAACTGTTGGTTCTTCTCTCACCAGTTTCATTTCTACCAGGATCCATCATTCCTACAGATCAATGCCTCTGGATATGATAAACATGTCATTGAAAGCAATCATAATGCATGAAAGTACCAAGTCGTAGAGAACTAATACCTTAATTTCACCCATGTCTGAGATGTACAGATCAGTTCAGTTCTACTGGAGTTTGTCACAACTGAATCCTCAAGCATCCCTAATATTCATGGTTGTTGAATGCCTAACAATGGTCAAGAGTTATGAGGATTAAATCATCATTCAAGCTCTCTGTCTCTTCCAAATTGGCAGGGCTCACTAAGGATGTGGTAGCCTAGATCACCTTCAGATCCTGGAGTCCAACAATGTAGCTGCATTCGGTGGTCACCACAAATGGAGTATGGTGTAAGCCAGCTCCATGGCATTGGGGCTACTGCTCCTAAAATCCAAAGGTCAATATGGGTTGGAATTCTGGGAGGTTTAGACCCCGCAACCCAACTGGATGATGCCAGGTTGAGGAATAAACTTAAAAACTATGTAAGCCATTTCAGCAGTGCTAGTACATTGTGACCCATATCCAAACAGAAAGGTCACTGCAATTAAGATAAGCCAGAATTTTATGTTATTGTACTAATTTTGAATGTGGTATTTCAGACATGGAATTTGCCTCTGACATTTTCATTCAAGTGTTGTTTTGGCATTTCAAGATTTTTTTCAGTCTGTCAGGAACTCACTCTTTTTAACCCTTTACATTTGCATCAGCTCACTTCACATGTCCTCTTTTAGACCCTCCCAATAATCCTGTAAGATAGGCCACTCTCATTATCCGTACATTACCTAAAATTCATCAGAATGACTAGACTAAAATTGGTGTGTGGATGGAAGGGTTGAAATTCAATCCGGGGACTGTTTCATAGCTCTGTTTCTTAACCACAAGGCTGCACCAGCTATCAAATGCACTAGCTGTCTTATATTTTCAAATACTATTATTTTCCATGCCAGCTAGCATAGAGGAGCAAAATTTAAATTACGACGGCATACCAACTTTCAGATCGATTATTAAAATAAAACATCAAAGAAGATATTTATTGCAGTTATTCCTATTCAAGTAGCATCTGAAGTGAACTTCTGATTATATGCTAGTTTTCATTCTTATTGACACCAATACATTTATATTAAGTAAAAACTAGCAACAACTGTATTATGAAGGTTCTAGATAGCAGGCTCCCTTGTCCTTAGCCACATTATTTGGATATTCAGCTCAGTTTTGTCATTTCTAACTAGCAAGAAAACTAAGGTTGCAGACCCCAAAGTGTGTGTGTGGAAATGAGAGACCAGAAAGGAGATCTCAGTTGTCACTGTGCTAAAAACTGAAATTCCGAACCATAAACTCATTTTGACAATGCAATCAATGACCCAGAGAGGTGGTGGGCTCCATCATGGATGTCTTCAAGCAGAGGTTGGACAGCCACCTGCCTTGGATACTTTAATTTGCATTTCTGCACCAACTTTAGGTTGGACCTAATGACCTCAAGAGGATGTCATATTATGATTCCTTTTAAAAAGATAAAGATGCCCTCAAGTTGAGCTTGACTCCTGATGACCACATCTTTCTTGTTTCTTGGCAGCATTATGGAGGTGAGGGGCCATGGCCTTCTTCCAGCATGTTTTTTCAAATTCTGGGACTAGCCAACAACCAAGGAGTTCTTGATAGTCTCTGTTGGGGTTTGTATATACCCAGGAATTTACAGATAGATAAATTATACTGGAGAGGCTTGATATCTAGGTGAGAGGGGAATTATTCTGCAAGTCACCCAATTAGCAGCCATTGTTGTAGGGATGATGTGTCAGTGTGTGACTCATACTACAGGTGCTATAGTTTAGTTGGGTGTGGCAGATGATGAGAGTGACCTATAATGTGATTGGTCAGTTTATGTATATAAGCAGAGGAGTCTGGTTGTATTCTTTCTCTTCTCGTTTGCTGTAACTACTCATCGCTGCATCATTTGTTACCCGTGTGGATGTATTCTGTAATACGTATGTATATATAGTAAATAGGATATTTTATCTAATCTCTGCTTTAGTGTCTATTTACTGCATAGAACATGAATCACTGGTGTCTTGGACAAAGGAGCAGGCTGCTCCACCGCACGCACTCTGACAGTCTCCCATCCAGGAACTAACTATTGTCCATAGAGGTGGTGGGGCTTCCCTGCCTGGGATGCTTTAATTAGGATTTATGCACTGAGCAATGGGTTGGACTCAAAGGCCTCTTGCAACTCATTCAAACTGTAATTCCTTTCTAAAAAGTAAAGATGCCCTCAAGTTGAACTCAACTCCTGATGACTGCATTTCTCCCGTCTTCCTGACAACATGGAAGTGAGGCGCCATAATGGTCCTGGTTTACCTTTCCAAAGCAGCCATCAACCAAGTAGAAGACCATTGGATAGAAGACAACTAGGCAGAATTGGATTGAAGCAACCTAATGGTCTTCTATCCAAATACTAACAATTGCCTATAGAGGTCATAGGAGACAGTGGTGAGTTCTTCACTGGAGGACTTCAAATGGAAGCTTGATGGTCCTCTGTCAGAGATGTTCTACTGGATCTTGAGCTGAGCAGGGGGTTGGATTAAATGACCTCTGGGATCATTTATACCTCTATGATTCTCTCTATATATAATTGATATAAGGCAGGGTCCTGTACTTTTTATAACCCTGTGATGACCTTACGATCTTCGCCGTAACATATTTCATATAGGGATCTCTATGTTGTTTTCCCAGTGAGGTATTTCCTTTTGGAATTCCAGCTGAATACACCATCACCTTTCTGCTCCGCCTTCTGCCAGAAAGTCCCCGGGAAGCCTTTGCTATCTGGCAGATAACAGATGAGGATTTCCAGCCTCTTCTCAGCATCATTCTTGATCGTAAGTAGGGATATAAACTTCCAGGAGGGGATTCGGTTGTTCCTACAAAGGAAGCCCTTACGACCTCACAGTTGTGGAATGTCTTCTCCAGAATTATCAGTCTGGTGCCTGATCTGATGATGGCAGTTGGTTTGGTTTCCCTTAATTCTTTTTAGCACTGCTGGTTGAAAGACCTGATTCTGTGTTGTACGTTAATTGGTTTTTATTCTTAGTTTTAATCCATCAGCAGTTCTCTGGTGTCTCAGTTTGAGTTCTTCAGAGCTGTAGCTGGGGAAGGTTTTTCTATCAACTCCTCTCTATTTCCTTAAGCTGAAGGTTGGAGCACTCTGCCACTAAACTATGGCTGATTATTCACTTTTTCTTAAACTTAAACCATAGATTCTGCCTTCACTTGGGACTAAAACCCTCAGTGAAACCTGACCCATCAAAGTCCCATCAAAAGCCATGAGATGCAAGTACACATTGATCTATGATGGCTTGTGTACATTGCTTCTTCATGCATTGCCACCTACCATGTGACCACTCAGGTCAACATGGGTCCTATCAAACTGAATGCCAACTGCACACCACATATAGGGGAACTTAGTCAATCTCCATTTGGGAGTCGTATTCCTGACTGGGACTGCCAAACTACTGTAGGAGGTGTACAGAATGGATGGTGTACATATTTGTGACATGTTCACACATGCATACAGATTGGATTTCAGCTCTTGTCGTCCATTCAGCATGGCCAGTGGCAAAAGATGGTTGCACTGTAAAACGTCTGTAAAGCAGTCGTCTGCCCATGTTTTGCCCTCTGCTGTTCATGCTCTTAATGATGGGGAGATCAACCTGGTGTCTGCAGATATGCTGGACTTCAAATCTCACAGTCTCAAATTATTTATTTATATTTATATTTCTAACTTATATCACCGCCCATCTCCCCCAAATTAGGTTGAGGAAGGATGCTATACAGAATTCGTTGAAACTTTCCAGTTTGTCTTCTTTTTTTTCCCTGTAGCTGTTAAGAAATCCTTGATATATTTCCATCGAGATTATGAAGCCGATATTGAAGAAGTTACCTTTGATCAACAGGAAGTGAAGAAGATATTCTATGGAAGCTTTCACAAGGTCCTTATCCAAAAAGAGATATTCAGAAACAGAGTATATGCATACAAAACTGTGCTGCCTCCTCCTCACTTTGATTTTTCAAAACAATTATTCTAAAAACCTGCTTAGGACATTTGCTAGCATGTTTATATGCACATACAGTATGTTGAAATCTGATGAATTTGGGGATGTGTGCCAGCATCATAATGAAGGACTAAATTCCTTCCTGTCTCTATGTGCTAATCTACATAAATTTATGCATCCGTGCATCCAAGAATATGTGTGGAAGGATGAAGAAAATTAGCAAAGAAAAAGAATCCGATGATTGGATATATTAAAAGAGATTTACAAGCTAAACCAATGTCATAAGGGGGATTCCTCAAACTGAGTTTGATCCTCCTACTCTAGTCATATTGGGTCCAACTGGCAGAACTTTCAAAAGGTCCCAGGGTTATTTTTACAGCCCTGCTACTGAAGCTTTTTGCAGCTCTGCTACTAAAGACCCTGATGTCCATCAGTTAGGCACAATTGTCCCTGTCATATATCGTGTTAAGCATGCATTGTGCAGCTCAATTTGCATGATACGTCTTCACCTGGAGAACTTCAAGATCTCTTTTGGGTAGCCTGCACTGCGCAGGTAATATAAGCAAAGACAGGAATGATGACAGTGGTTTGGTTTCATATATCTGAAACTGGCTTAGTCTGATAACATTGGGTTCAATTGCCAGGACTGAATCCCATCTGTACATCTCGAGGGGGCCTGTTGATAGCCCCCACCTTGAGAGGTACATGGGATGTGGACCAGAAAAGCGGCTTTGTCACAGGTAGCCCCAGTCCATGGAACACCCTTTTCCAGAGCTGCAGGACCCACAGCTCTCCTGACGTTCTGAGGATAAGTTGAATCAATGCTATGCCAACATACCTCCACTTCTAGAAAGTAGCATAGAAAGTTTGATTAGTTTGCTGTATTTATTATTTTATTTTATTTTATTTTATTTTATTTTATTTTATTTTATTTTATTTTATTTTATTTTATTTTATTTTATTTTATTTTATTTTATTTATTTTATTTTATTTTATTTTATTTTTTTATTATTTATTATTTTATTTTATTTTATTTTATTATTTTATTTCAGTGGCTTTTTGTTCTCCACCTAGAGATTGTCATGATTGGGGCAGGTTCTGTCCCATCTCCTCCCCCTCCCCCTCCCCCTCCCCCTCCCCCTCCCCCTCCCCCTCCTCCTCCTCCTCCCCCTCCTCCTCCCCTTCCCCTTCCCCTTCCCCTTCCCCTTCCCCTTCCCCTTCCCCTTCCCCTCCCCTTCCCCTCCCCTTCCCCTCCCCTCCCCCTCCCCCTCCCCCTCCCCCTCCCCCTCCCCCTCCCCCTCCCTCTCCCTCTCCCTCTCCCTCTCCCTCTCCTTCTCCTTCTCCTTCTCCTTCTTCTTCTTCCTGTATCTGTTTCATTTCTGTTGTATTCTTTTTTCCCATCTCAGTTTCTTTGATAGCCAAAAACATTTTATTCTCCTGAGTATTTGGTGGATGATCTATTTCATTCCTACTGTTTCTCAGTTTTCATTGGAAATCCAGCCATTTAAAAAAAACATTTTTTTTCATTTATCTAAACATTTATTAAAAAAACCTTTCTGAATCAGGTCCACCCCAGGGAATGAGCAAATTCCAAGTGTAAGCATACAATAATATAGTTTAAATTTTTATATTAATCATATTTATACAGCCTCCCATCTACCAAAGGCATGCTGGTATGTATTTCTTTGTATTTAATAAATACATATTAAAATTTACATCGGATAAGACAGTGAATAGCATTGCCACAACAACTGTTGTTCTCTTTCTATGGTCCAAGTGAAATCCTTGACTTTGAAAGGTCTAAGCCAACTACTACCCCCCCCCCCTTTTCTTTTGCTACCTGTTTTTATTCAGTACAACCAGTCCCAGGGGAAGAGTTGTGTCTCTCTTTTCCTTCAGGATCCACTGTTGGTGCTTTGCGTGACTATCCCTAATTTTGGTATGATTGACTGCCTTAAATCCTCTTTAAGTCACAAGTTCAATATTTCAGAACCTTCCTCTTCATCTTTGCTGGATGTCAGTAGCACCTCATTTAATGACCCTCTGCAGTCAGCTCATTCTCAGCTTTCTGTTTTCAGGTGCTCTGGCATAGACTGGCCTCTCATGGTCTTGCTTAACAGAGTTGGCAGCGTCTTCTCTGAGAGATGATAGAGTCACTAGGTGTTCTCCTTATGCCTCCTTCTCCCATTCACACCCTCCTTTTATCTGCCCACCTGTTCTCCTTCCAGCATCCCTATTCTCTTTCTTTTGTTGCAGACCTCTAGGTGTGTCGTCAGAGAGTGAATGACCCCAGAGCTGCTGGGAAACAATGTGCAAGACAGAGTACACAATAGTGTGGGACAGTGATGGACACTCCCCCTATCTCCCACCATGGGTCTTCTTGGCACCTACTTTAGCAGCATCCAGAAACAGCTTTGTGGGATAAAGCTTGAAAAATCAGAAGCTTCTTAGGTCTCCTGCCCCACTCAGGAGCTTGAATCCAGCTAGCTAGGGCTACTTGATTGACCTTGGCAGACCTCAGAAAGAACTCCCTGAGTGACTTTAGGCCACTCACCAGGTTGTGGTGGAGAAAAATATCAGGAGGGAGTGCTATGCACACCTTTTTTGCAGCGGTCATTAAGTGAATCACTGCAGGCGTTAAGCAAACCATGTGGTCGTTAAGCGAATCACGCAGTTCCCCATTGATTTTCCTTCCCAGAAATGGTGATCACATGACCACGGGACGCTACGGTGGTCATAAATGCGAACTGGTTGCCAAGTGCCCAAATTGTGATCACGTGACCGCCGGGACGCTGTGACAATCATAAGTGTGTGGTTGTAAGTCGGTTTTCTAAGTCGGAAGGCAATGGCCAACCCCTACCATGATGTCCAAGAAAACTACATGACTATCCTGGTGGAGTCATGGGGTGTTGAGTTTAACTTAACAGAAACTCAATCTTTTACCTGTAGTCTAAGATAAGGATGCTAAAGTCTCTTGGGGCTGCTACTCTGCAGAATGCAGGGAGTGTAATTCGGGGGGGCTCAGATGTCTCCAGGTTGTGTTGCATTGTGTTGCATGCTCTGCAATCAAGGGCAAGACTCAGCATACCTATTTTTGTCTGTTGGGCAGGTACATGTATCGGTGAGCCATGGCTGGGTCAGGCTCTTTATCGACTGCAAGAAAATAGGAGAAAAGCTTCTCGGGAAATCAGAGATCCTTTCGACAGCAGGCTTTATCATGCTGGGGAAACTGACCAGAACGCGAGGACCACGGAGTGGATCAGCGATGGTAAGTTTCTTGCCCATCCAGCTGGTGCCATAGCCTTTCTCTGATCCCTGAAGGTAGGTTAATAAAACATAGTGAAGATATAGGAGGTATTGTAAAAGAGAGAGATGCTGGTCCAAGCAAAGACAAATCCTATCAATCATGTTCCCCTCTTGAACCGTTCAGCCAGGTTCTCTTTGGATGCCTTCACAGAACATGTTGTGTAAACCACCAAGTGACTGCATTTGTACCATATGCTAAACTTGGCCTGTTTCAGGAATCAACACCTAGCCAACTTTAGCTGATCTCCAAATAAGGTCAGCAGAATCAAATCTCTTTGGTCCTTGGATGGGAAGCCATCAGGAAATTCCAGGGTTGTGTGGAGGAGATTGTAAAGCTGAAAAAACATCCTGGAAAGAGGTAATGGTTTATCGTTTCTGTATTATTCCATGTAGTTTCCAGGAATTGAACTCGACTCAAAAGACCCTCCCTCTACCTTTATCTGGTTGGTTTTTAACCAAGATTATTTTTTTGTGGCTGAATGTACTGTGCAAACCCAGTTCATTTTATTAGCTAATAATTCAGGGCACTGGGAACTCAGAAAATGTGTTAATGGTAATGGCCATAAAATAGCCTTTCAAATATGGAAGAACTAATCTCTTGGCAGTGATAAGGGCATGGAGAATCCATTTCTATTGTCCAGCTGACACTTTCCATATAGTAAGTATGTAGTTCTAAAGGATGTGCAAATCCAAAAATATTAAACTGTGAAGCTCCTGGTGACAACATGGACAAGTCTGTGCAATTTTCTTGGCAGCATTTTCAGAAGTGGTTTGCCATTGTCTTCTTCCTGGAGCTGAGAGGGAGAGACTGGCCCAAGGTCACCCAACTGGCTTTACAATTAAAGCAGGGCTAGAACTCAGATTTCCTCACTCCTAGCTCAGTGGCTTAACCACTAGACCAAACTGGGTCTCATCTAGAATATAATAAAAACACATTGTTATCATCCACAAGGTGATCTAATGTGAAGATCTCAGCATTCATCCAAATCTTCCATATTTTTTTAAATCGATATTGACATCTGGATTACCTCATAGGATCAATTTTTTTTTAATCGATTCAATCATGTCCGATTCTCGGAGACTGCCTGGACAAGTCCCTGCAATTTTCTTGGCAAGGTTTTTCAGAAGTGGTTTGCCATTGGCTCCTTCCTAGGGCTGAGAGAAAGTGACTGGCCCAAGGTTACCCAGCTGGCTTTGTGCCTAAGGCGGGACTAGAACTCTCAGTCTCCCGGTTTCTAGCCTGGTGCCCTACCCTCTACACCAAACTGGCTCTCAGCATGAGAAAAAGGATCAACACACATTTTTCTAGAAATAATATACCACAGTTTTGCAATTGACATGATAGTAACAGGAAGCATAGCAAATCCATTCTGTTTTGAACTGTCTGATGAACTGAAGATGTTATATACAAATATTCCAAAAAAGGCCAGGAAGGAGAATTTGCACTAGGTGAAGCCATCCAAAATCTGACGGTAATAATTCAAGTTAGGTATAATTCAAAAGGTATAATTCAAGTTTCAGAAAACCAAACCCCCCATTTTAACTGACAATGGCATCTTTTTCAATGATATCTTTGGAATTGAAAATCTCCATAGACATTTGCAAAATGAGGTATTGAGTTTTTAAAAAATATTTTCTGGATATGCATCTATTTCTGTATTTTAAAGAATACTTCTGAGCTGCACATATGCTGTTAGGCATTCTTACAAAAGAGAAATGGTAACTACAGCTGTGATGGAATGTGAGGATGACTTTGGAAGACGGGGGAAGAGATGCCACACAGGGAACGATCAGATAAAAGGGGGAGGAGCCCACAACAGAGTTATGGCCACAGAAAGAAACTTAGGAAAGAGCTGCCCTAATTACTCAGGTGGTGGGGGGGAAAAAAGAGAGCCAGTTTGGTCTAGTGGTTAAGGCTCCAGACTAGAATCCAGGAGACTGAGTTCTAGTCCCGCCTTGGGCATGAAAGCCGGCTGGGTGACCTTGGGCCAGTCCGTCTCTCAGCCCTAGGAAGGAGCCAATAGGAAACCAGGAGACTGAGAGATCTAGTCCCGCCTTGGGCATGAAAGCCGGCTGGGTGACCTTGGGCCAGTCCGTCTCTCAGCCCTAGGAAGGAGCCAATGGCAAACCAGGAGACTGAGAGTTCTAGTCCCGCCTTAGGCAGGAAAGCCGGCTGGGTGACCTTGGGCCAGTCCCTCTCTCTCAGCCCTAGGAAGGAGCCAATGGCAAACCAGGAGACTGAGAGTTCTAGTCCCACCTTAGGCACGAAGCCAGCTGGGTGACCTTGGGCCAGTCCCTCTCTCTCAGCCCTAGGAAGGAGCCAATGGCAAACCAGGAGGCTGTGAGTTCTAGTCCCGCCTTAGGCACGAAGCCAGCTGGGTGACCTTGGGCCAGTCAGTCTCTCTCAGCCCTAGGATGGAGCCAATGGCAAACCAGGAGACTGAGAGTTCTAGTCCCGCCTTAGGAATGAAAGCCGGCTGGGTGACCTGGGGCCAGTCACACTCTCTCAGTCCAACCCACCTCACAGGGTTGCTGTTGTGGGAAAAATAGGAGGAGGAAGGAGTATTAGGTATGTTCCCCACCTTGAGTTATTTATAAAAATAATAAAGGCAGGATAAAAAATCTATTAAAAAATAGGGAGGGTGGGAGATTTGTACTTTCACACTTGCAAGATTCTTTTAATGTAGCCTCACAATAAAGTAGAATTAGCTCATCTCGTCGTGTTTCCTATCTGGTTTACCTGGGAGGGCTGACAACAGCCCAGTTCTTTATTTAGAGTGCATTTCTGGCCAGAAAGCAGGACAGTAGATATGCTGGGACAGTAGAGTAGTAGGCCATCTTGACTATCTAAAGAAGTTGATCTAGAGACCCTCCTGAGTATCTAAAGAAGGTGATCTAGGCTGTAGAGGACCCATGGCCATGCAAATCCCTCTGTGGTGTGGTCCCCACTGAACCTCCGTAGGGGTGTGCAAAGTATTTTGAATTCGAAGCAATTGCCAGGCGCATAACAGCTGTTTTCATTCCAAATGGGTTGTTTTAACAGGTTCTTTCAATCATTTCAGAAGTGGTTCAAGCTCAGAATACTTCCAAAATGATGACAATGGCTTGTTTCAAATGCAGAAGAACTACATGTCACACATGAGACAACAGTTTCAGACACAGAACAGGTCATTCCTACTTCAAGATGGTTCAAGCTCAAAACATTTTGCTATTTAACATTAATCTGACATAAAATGAGAGCCAAGCATCTTTCACTCCTTTTGGAAGAATCACCCTAGACATATCATTCATCCACCCTGATTCTATTTAAATGAAATAGAAGTCTCTATTTAAGACTTGACTATGTCTCCAGGCCTTGGGTTATATTGGGTGGTGGATTCTTTGTATGGTACCTTGTTTTTTTTAAAAAAAGATTGTTGTTTCTCAAACCTTGGATGGATAGATGGATAGACATACAGTAAGGCAATCTAACTAGATTGATTTCAGATAAAAGGCTGTTTTTGATGGCCATAATCCCCCAGCGCAACCATTTTTGACAGCCCCTACTATATATAATAACGAGCTCTGCCCCAAGTGAATATAGCCATTAAAATTCAGTATATAATAGAGGATGTATAACATCTCAGGGAAGATGCATCTTTTCTTTTAAAACAACAGGCTTGGGTGAATGTGGGTCTCCTTGAATTTTTTGTTGTTTATTCGTTCAGTCCCTTCTGACTCTTCATGACTTCATGGACCAGCCCATGCCAGAGCTTCCTGTCGGCCGTCTCCTTGAATGGTGAAGCTCAAATAATTGGAGTGAACACCAAGGAGGCTTTGCTAACCACCGCCCTGTCACATGCTCTCTGATAGCCCCGTAAATGCAATCCTGTGTCCATGCTCTACAGCAAATTTATCTATTAATTGCAAGATGAAATTGGTGTTGTAGAACATAAAAGCTGGGATCCCTTTTCAAGCATAATTTGTTCCATCAAAAAAGAAAACAATATTGTCACCACCACCACCACCCCATTCCAAATTCCCACTTAATCCAGATTAAAAGCTATTTTGCCAGATTTGGGAACATCCTCTTCCCCTCTTTTGCAGTGCTGATCCCATAATTCATGCATTATGAAAACTGAAAAAAAGCAAATGAACAACCCAGGCCTCCATTGCCACCCACTGCTTTTCCTGCACTCTGCCTTTCTCAACACTGCAGTCTTTGGGTAGACAGAATGTCTCATTATTGGCCCTCATTTTTCTTTAGCTAACTAGATGTATCTTTTTCAAATGTCATTTTGAGCGGTGAAGCTCTTGGTACTCCCACTGATCTACACATGATAAAGAAAAATCTTTTCTGCTAGCATCCTTTCTGATTGGAGGGCTGCCCTTGGCCTGATTCAGAATCACGATAGTGAAGAACTCAGCTGTTTTTAAAGAGTTCTTATAATTTGGTGCCAAAACGTCTACAGAAAGATTCCTCGTGGGTATCCTTGCCTTATCCCTTGGCTATTCCTTGGGCATTGTGGCCACTGGTTTGGACCCAGCCCATCTTCCCAGTAATGAGGGACCTTTGGAAAATGGATCCTCCATTTTTCTCTGAAAGTAACAGAATGTACCAGGGAACACAATTCCATCCCCAGAACAGTGAGTTTTGCACATCTGTAATTGCGAGGGCCTGTCAAGGCAGGCAGAGTAACACGCAACGTCTTCCTGAGACGAATCACGCCCCTGCTTTGCCTCGACCAAGGATGGCACGGCTTCTATGGCATAAAGCTCTTCATCAGGATGAATCCAAGCTGTCTCATGCATGCCAAATGTAGGTGCCACTTCCTCATAGTAAATGATGGCACCAATAACATTGTCTTCAGGGAGAAGAAATCTAAAGTAGGGGGTCATCCCAAAGAGATTCCACTTGCCATGTGAGAAAAAAAAGGCAGATGCTTCTTAAAATGTGGATTTAAAAAGAAAAAGAAATGTGACAGGTAGCCAAACAATCCTCCCAAAATGTCAGACAATTGAAGGAATAGAAAGGGACAGAATTGTTATCCAGGACATTAGGAAGACATCTGTTAATATTTCGAAGATTATTGTCATTGTTGAAAACAAAAGTGACCCAAGTCAAAATGAATAGGGGAGGAGGAGGAGGAGGAGGAGGAGGAGGAGGAGGAGGAGGAGGAGGAGGAGGAGGAGGTCATCAGACTGAACATGATGCTCCAAAGTTGGTCCAATGCAGATCTGCCTGCCAACCCCAAAAGGCTAGGAATTTCTGCATTGGACCAACTTTGGAGCATCATGTTCAGTCTGATGACCTCCTTCTCCTTCTCCTTCTCCTTCTCCTTCTCCTTCTCCTTCTTCTCCTTCTCCTTCTCCTTCTCCTTCTCCTTCTTCTTTCTCCTTCTTTCTCCTTCTCCTTCTTTCTCCTTTCTCCTTCTTTCTCCTTCTCCTTCTCCTTAATATAAGTATTTTTATGAAATGGCTGCTATGATAGATGTGGTCAGTCACAAAACATGTTTGGCAGAAGAAATATGGCTCCTATTTGCTTGCATGGACCTCATCTGGCCTCTGATGATGCTCAACATTACCATAGCTAACCTGTTGAAGGTTTTTTTTTAAAATAATTTTATTAAAAGTTTTAAAAAGAAGATAAAAACTAATACAAACTAATATGAAGTAAGAAAGAAAAAAGAAAAAGAAAGAAATCATAAAGCTAAGAGTGCAAGAAAGGAAAAAAAAGTAATTGCAAAATAGAAAAGAAAGAAAAAAGATACAAAGAACTGGCTTCCGATATTCTTTATAACAGTTATAAGTACAATTATAAATTGACCTCTTTCTCTAAAGTTACAACATACCTCTCTTCTTTCTATAATCTATCCTGTCTAATCATCAAAACTATAAATCATTAGTTCATTGTTTTCTGTTTTCTGTTTTACACAAAAAGTCCATAAGGGGGTTCCAGTCAGCAATAAATGTAGATATTGTTTTTCTCTAATCAGAGAAGTCAATTTGGCCATCTCAGCAAAAGATTTTTTTTTAAAGGGACACTAGGACTGTTTAAATCAGATTTGACTCAATTCATTTAGAAAATGAAGCCAAATTGATTTGAATATCTAAAACATTTCAATGGGGAAACATCAACTTGGCTGTACAAATTGAATCAATGTGAAGTCCAGTTTGATTTGGACAGAACAGTCTTCTTTGTCCATGGATCCAGTCCAATTTGATGCATCAAATCCATTTGTCTATTCAGTCTGACACACTGATTCAATTCACTGAATGGTCAAAGCTTTGTCCAATCAATGCACCAAGATTTGCCATGCCTAGCGGCAGATTTGCAAACAGAGTCCTAGGCTGCAGCTATCTACTGTTTCAATTTTAAGAAAGCCTTTTGGCCCCAGAGACATGATTGGAGAGACACACTATGTTTGCCTTCCAGCAGGCTAGCTAACCCTTTTCTTAGAGACACTGGCGCATGAGAAAGGGTTGTAGAAAGCACGTTAATGTGCCAGGTTGTGTACCTGGATTCTAATGAATGGACATTTGGTATGGACTTAATTTATTTGGGTGTGTGAATATGCACACCTGCACACAATCCCTTTCTAAAAGTGGCAGCAAAGTGCCTTCATTTTTCTGAGCAAATTTACCAGCTACTAAAACCTGAGAATGATAGTGTGCAGGGGAGCAAACAAACTTGAAATCAGATTTTCTATTGATGTTGTTGGTTGGCTTACCACATTACAAAGGAGAAGACTTGTCTCGTATTCCTCCCACACCACAAAGACTTTTGTTATGGGATGTATGTATAATGCATGAAACACCTTATTTGATGCACATCAAGAGAGAGATACATTGCTATTCTCAGAGGTCTGTACAGAATCTCACATTTAAGAGTTTATGCTTCTCTATCCATAGTTAGAAGTGGTTCAAATGTTGTTTCAGGGAACTGAAATAATAATACCTGTAATATTCTTGGGAGGAGGAGGAGGAGGGATTTATTTTCTGTATTTCTATATTCTTGGGCAGTTTGACAAAGCAAATACAAATCATAAATATAACATGACTAAAACTATAATCCAAAACATAAATATTTGTTGTTGTTGTTTATTCGTTCAGTCGTTTCCGACTCTTCGTGACTTCATGGACCAGTCCACGCCAGAGCCCTCTGTCGGCAAACATAAATATGTATCACCCATATTTATATATATTATTACGATGATTGATTATGTGCCATAAAGTCATTTTCTAGCAACCACGTAGATAGATTTTCTCCATGATGATCTATCCCTAACCTGGTCTTTCAGGTCTTGCAACAGTGCACCCATCACCACTGTAACTGAGTCCATCCACCTTGCTGCTGGTTGTCCTCTTCTTCTCTTTCCTTCCACCTTTCCCAGCATCAGAGCCTTCTCCAGAGAGCTGGGTCTTCACATAATGTGTCTGAAGTAGGATAATTTGAGCCTGGTCATTAGTGCCTCGAGTGAGAACTCAGACATGGAAAAAACAAGGAAAGTCTTCCAAAAGATTTCTGAACTCAGAAGATGGTTCCAACCTCAAATTCGTATGCTAGTGGATGCCAATGGACAGATAGTATCTGATTCAGAGGAGATCAAATAAAGATGGAAGGAGTATACTGAAATACTGTACAATAGAGATGTCAACATCCAAGAAGATATTCCCTACTTACAGGAACCTCTAGTACTAGAAGATGAAGTTAGATCAGCACTCCAGTCATTACCAAGTTGGACGGCTACAGGAACTGATAGAATACCCACTGCAATATGGCAGGCAACAGAAGAAGAATCAGTCAAGGTTCTAACCAAGTTATGCCAGCAAATCTGGAGAACGACACAGTTGCCGATTGGAAGAGGTCAATCTACATTCCAATACCAAAAAAGGAGACTTAACAGAGTATGCAAACTATTGTACAATATCCTTAATTTCACATGCTAGCAAAATAATGCTTAGGATCATCCAACACAGATTAGAGCCCTAAATAGAAAAATTGATGCCAGATGTTCAAGCTGGCTTTAGAAAAGGCTGAGGAACACAAGACATTATTGCTGATGCAGACTGGATAATTAAGAAAGCCAAAGAATACCAAAAAGAAGTCAGTATGTGCTTCATTGATTATAGAAAGGCCTTTGATTGTATTAACCATGTCAAGCTGTGGAATGTGCTTAGGAAAATGGGAGTCCCAGAACATTTCATTGTCCTCATGTGAAACCTATATACAGATCAGGAAGCCACAGTATGGACAGAACATGGCCAAATAGATTGACTCCAGCTTGACAAAGAAGTGAGACAAGGCTGTATTTCTCCCCTTATTTATTCAACCTATATGCTGAATATATATTAATGTGAATTGGAAGATGAGATTATTTTTTAAAATTGCAGGAAGAAACAATAACTTGTGGTATGCTGATGACACTACTTTGATAGCTGAAAATACAAATGGCTAGCAAGCTCCAGCAATGAAAGTTAAGGAGCACAGTAAAAAAATGGGACTAAGATTAAATATAAAGAAGACCAAATTAATGACAACAGGTACAGCAAATCAGCCTTAGAACTGACAATAAAATATTGAACGTCTGCCTTTTAGGATCAACAGTAAATAAACCTGCAATCAAGAAATACACCTCAGAGTAGCACTTGGTAGGCAGCCATGAAGGCCTTGGAAAAGATAATTCAAATGCTGTGATGTCTCTATACCTACAAAGATCAGAATCATGCAAGCCATGGGATTCCCTGTGACACTCTTTGGAAGCAAAAGCTGGGCTTTGAAGAAGCAGGATAGGAAAAGTATTGATGCTTTTGTACTTTGGTATTGGAGAAAACTCCCAAGAATACTATGGATGGCTAAGAAAAGAAACAAATGGATCATAGACAAAATATATCCAGCATTCTCACTCGAGGCACAAATGACCAGGCTCAAATTATTATG
The DNA here is from genome assembly GCA_023362775.1 of Charina bottae. Lineage (NCBI taxonomy): Eukaryota > Metazoa > Chordata > Lepidosauria > Squamata > Charinaidae > Charina > Charina bottae. The sequence continues at coordinate 120,628,612 of JALMGJ010000003.1, forward strand.
TTTTTTGATACATTATGTGAAGACCTTAGCCTCTAGAGGAGTCTGGAATGCTGGAAAAGGAGGATAGAAAGAGGAGAAGATGACCAGCAGCAAGGTGGGTGGACTCAATTATACCCAGTTATGTGTGCATTGTTGGAAGACCTGAAGGGCCAGGTTGGGGATAGATCATCCTGGAGAAGGTCTACCCTATGTGGTTGCTAAGAGTCGACACCAACTTGATGGGACATAATCAATCAGAATACATTTATATATTAATGTTCTCTATTTCTGTGCCTTTCCTGAGTTGCTTGCAGAAGTAAATAACCCTAAACTTTAAAATACACAATGAAATAATAAAAATAGTTAAACTACAATACTATTAAAATACAGATTTTAACATTAGGAGGCCCAGTCTACGAGATGTGATTTATTTGACAAGCTTGCAGACAGGAGCATTTGTGGGGAGTAGTCAACATCTGCAAGATGGCAGGCACAGCTCAGGAACTGAAGGCCCACCCCTTTTGTACTTGTACCAAGGAACCATGGCTTCCATCGCGATACCACCCCAGCCGTCTTGCAGATTTTGACACCCCCTGCTCCATGGATGCCCCTGCTTAAAGGAATTCTAAGATCAGGTAGGAAAAGCCTCTGAATAGCATCAGGTTGTCCCAGAATCAGAAGGTGAGGCCCGAAATGTCTTCATGCCAGGGTTACCTGCTCATTTTTATTTGATAACTCCAGTTCAGCAGATTTTCAGCTTCTGTTGTTGAAGTGAAATATTGGTTAAGAGAAAGGTCCATTTGTGCATACATGCATCAAACACCCAGATTGATTTGGACACATTTAATTCATTCAACAATTTGATTCTAAGGGACGATGCAGCTGAATCATCTTTGACTCAAATCTTTACACTGTCCTATTTCATTATCACTATGGACTTCCTGTTCTTCCTGGTTTGACTTCTAAACTATCATATCTAAGAAAACATGACATGCAGGGGATTTGCTGCAACTTTTTCCTTCCTTCTGTTTATTTCCCTGTCATTTTTATATTGTCAATCGCTGCTGTTCACGAGTAATTGTGAGCACTGATAAACACCACACGAAAAAGAATTTTGCTCTTCTCATCTATTCATCCGATAATGTGCTGGTGCATTCAATATTTTAGCAACCAGAACAGGTGTTTGCAAATATTGCTAATGCAGAAGCAGAATAGGACAAATTATCCCACAATTCTTAAAATAAATTTTAGATATGCTCCTAGTTTAATCAACAGAAAGGCAGAGTAGAATGCTGCATCAAGCAAATCCATGAGATGTTTGGATATTGGAGCTAGGTTTTTCTTATCTCCCTTAGCTTGACCCAGGGTCCCTCCAGATAACTTCAGACAGATGGAATGAGGAATGTATAGTCAAAGTCTTTCACGGCCGGAATCCAATGGTTGTTGTGGGTTTTCCGGGCTGTGTGGCCGTGTTCTGGCAGTTTTGGTTCCTAATGTTTCACCAGTAGCTGTGGCTGGCATCTTCAGAGGACAGGAGCACAGCTAGAAGATTCTCTCTGTACCCAAGTGGAGGGTGTGTGTTCCTGCTGGTGTTTATAGCTGCTGAGAGGTCATTTGCAAGAGATTGGGAGAGGGTTTTTTGTGGTGATTAGGGGGTGTCGTGCTGTCGTGTGTGGGATTAGCACATCTATTGTGTGAGTTGTTTGTATATTTCTGTGGTTGAGTAGAGTTCGTTGACCTTTTGCAAGCTGTGTTTTTGAGGATGCCAGCCACAGCTACTGGCGAAACGTTAGGAACAAAAACTGTCAGAACACGGCCACACGGCCCGGAAAACCCACAACAACCAATGGAATGAGGAATGTATACAAATAGAAGACCCTGTAATATCCTTGGAGGTGGTCCATATTCAGATGCACTGCTGCAGGGTTTTCCCATTTTATCCTGCTAGCCAAACCCCTATGCAGTGGGAACTAGGTTTTTGTGCAGTTAATACAAAAAAGAGCAGTAGGAATATATTTACCAATCGAAGAGAATATATTTATTTACTATATTTATTATTTATTTATTTATTATTTAAATTTATATGACTATATACAGTGATATTATAGATCACTGTATATAGCTGCCCATCTCGCAAATTGTGACTCTGGGTGGTGAACATAGGATGAAACAAAACCATCAACAAGAGAAAAAACACAATGAATAATAACAACAGTAATAGTACCATAATAACATACTGGTGAGAAAAGAATGAAAGAAATAAAAACTTATCTAATTTATCCATTCTCATTTTTATTTTATTTTATTTTATTTATTTATTCAATTTATATAGCCGCCCATCTCAGAGCAGCGACTCTGGGTGGATAATTTTAACTTCTCCTGGTTATATTTTTCTTCTTGGTTCAGTTAGAAGATTTGAATGGTCTTAGGGGATTGTATTGATGATGAGAATAGCTTCACAACTCTTTCCTGCCATGGGTGGGGGGGGATCTTAGAATAAGCCCTACTACGATATCTTCAAATCGAGGGGAAAAAAGAATGCACCCTTCTTTCCCATTCATCCAGTCCATGGTAAAAAGGTAAAGGTTCCCCCCGCACATTTGTGCAGTCGTGTCCGACTCTAGGGGCTGGTGCTCATCTCCGTTTGTTAGCCGAAGAGCCAGCGTTGTCCGAAGATGCTTCCACAGTAATGTGGATGACATGACACGCGCGGAACGCTGTTACCTACCCACCGAAGTGGTACCTATTCATCTACTTGCATTGGCATGCTTTCGAATTGCTAGGTTGGCAAGAGCTGGGGCTGGTGCAGGAGCTCCCTCCGTCACGCGGGGCTAGGGATTCCAACCTCCGATCTTGTGATCTTCCGATCGACAAGCCTGGCGTCTTACCCGCTGAGCCACCACGCCCCCTCCAGTCCATGGAGAACCATCTTTTTCATGACCATCCTCTCTTCCTCTTTCATTCCTAGCTTCAGATGCAGTCACTGCAAATGGTGTGCAGCACCTCATGGCCGGAAGAAGACCGTTGTTGTGAGATACCAGCATTGGTAAGAATGGAAAGAAAGAAGCAAATTCTTTTGATTCAATAGCTGAAGTTCCTAAACTACTAGATTTTCAAAGGGCCTTTGAGAGCTGAGGTTTCCTATGTGGGTTGCGCTTTTCTGAGGTTAAACTGATGGTTAGATCATTTCTTTCTTATTTACATTGTTCCTGTAGGGTTTTTACCTGTACTGTTTTATGCTTTAACTGTCGTAAGCCACCGGGAGTCCTTCGCAGTACATAAATATGAGAAATAAATGTTGTGGTTGCTAAGAGTAATATTATTACTATGTGTAGTGCTATTATGATTACTACTATTAGCATAAGATAAGATACCATGTTGGAAAAAATACTCAGGGACAGCAAAGGTCTGTATTCCCCAGCACTAAATTTATAACAGTTGTAATGTTTTTGCGTATGGAAGTGATCAATTGTTTTCAGTGGCTAGATGTCACAGGATTAGGCTGACCATATTTCAGGATGGCAAAACGGGATGGGGTAATATTCTGTATTCATGAAAAGACAGGGGTCCACCCCCTGGTCTGCGCGATTGGCTCCCACCTGCAAACCCCGCCCCCGGTCCGCGCACTGGCTCGGATACTCCTTCCGCACCATTCCCGCAGGTTTGAAAAACGGGACAAAATTGAGATTTTTATGAAAACGACAGGACGGTTGAAAAATGCTTTAAAAATGGGACTGTCCCATTCAAAACGTGACGTATGGTCAGCCTACACAGGATACATGCCACGTATCTACAGTAACTATCCATTCCCACCACAACATCTTCCATAACACATCTGAGATTCACAACACAATAACCTTGTGACCATTTCCATCCCTTCTCTTCATCACAGATATCATTTCGGAGGGATGTGTGTGAACTCACCAATGTTTTCTACCTTTCCAGAAGTGTGGGTGGGTGGGATGACTGTATGTGTATGTATACCCTAAATATAATTGTTTCTGTAAGCAACATGATGTTACTCAAGACAACATGAAGATATCTACAGGTTTGGAGGAACCCCAGGTTTTACAAAAGTAGGAGGAAAATTAAAAGAAAAAAAAGGAAATACTAGACAACCCGTGACCCATTGGGTCATCATTTCAGAGATATTTCCTTATCAGATCCCTCAATACCTTCAAAAATGGCAGTGCTTCTAATGTACTGGAAAAGTTCTTAAAAATTCAGGGAGAGATGTATTTGCCTTGAAAGTAGCCAATGCTGAACTGTATAGCCCAGTCAAGCATCAGGAGTTGACCACAGGAAATGTTTTATGACATTTTATATTATATCGTAAAATGTTTTATAAAATCTGCCAAATTTCAATTCCATGGGAGTTATGGGTCTTCTGTAAGGTAGCCCATTTCAGGTTTTGTTGTTGTTGTTGTTGTTGTTCAGTCGTTTAGTCGTGTCCGACTTTTTGTGACCTCATGGACCATAGCACACCAGGCCTTCCTGTCCTCCACTGTCTCCCGGAGTTTGCTCAAATTCATGTTTGTTACATCGGTGATGCTATCTAACCATCTCATCCTCTGCCGTCCCCTTCTCCTTTTGCCTTCAGTCTTTCCCAGCATCAGGGTCTTTTTTGGTTCAAAAATTGTTGCCCTACGATGCACCATTTCGCCCAGTTAAAGGTTTTTGTTGTTGTTTATTCATTCAGTCGCTTCCGACTCTTCGTGACTTCATGGACCAGCCCACGCCAGAGCTTCCTGTCAGCCGTCACCATTCCCAGCTCCCCCATGGTTGAGTTAAAGGTTACAAAGTATCAAACAGACACGAGAGTTTCAGTAGTATATAGATCCCTTCAAAGCGTCAATGTGGACTGTTCACTTAATAACTGAAGGTAGACAGAGGCAAACAGAGGTGAAGGAGTGGACTGAACGCTTGTGTTCCACAGTGGAACATTTGCCTTTGTGCACTAAGGGTTCCTTTTTTCGCTCTTTCTTATTTCAGAGGGATGAAGAGGCTTGTCCCAGTCTGCTTCCTTCCTGCAGCTGCACATCTGGCATTCCAGGACTTCCAGGGCCCCCAGGCCTGCCGGTAAATGAAGCGTTCAATGATACTTTGCAGGGAAAAAAATGGGTGGTTGATGCGTTGTGGGAAAACATCTTCCTAATTCACGCCAAAAGAATTGCACCAGCTGCGCCCAGTTGAACAAAAAGTAGAGATGGGTGACATCCCCTCTGGATTTGCACTGCATGTCTTCAAAAAGAGGAACAGTCCCCCAATATCCTGAACAAGAGGACACAGATATGGAGTTGCTGGGCTAACGTATGTGCACAGGTGCACATAGAGGAGATAATGTGTATAGTTTAAAAGGAATACAATAGATGTAGAAAGCCAGCTGGGTGGCTTTGGGCAAGTCCCTCTCTCTCAGCCCTAGGAAGGAGCCAATGGCAAACCAGGAGACTGAGAGTTCTAGTCCCGCCTGAGGCATGAAAGCCGGCTGGGTGACCTTGGGCCAGTCCCTGTCTCTCAGCACTAGGAAGGAGCCAATAGGAAACCAGGAGACTGAGCGTTCTAGTCCCGCCTTAGGCATGAAAGCCGGCTGGGTGACCTTGGGCCAGTCCCTGTCTCTCAGCACTAGGAAGGAGCCAATGGCAAACCAGGAGACTGAGAGTTCTAGTCCCGCCTTAGGCATGAAAGCCAGCTGGGTGGCTTTGGGCCAGTCACTCTCTCTCAGCCCTAGGAAGGAGCCAGTAGGAAACCAGGAGACTGAGAGTTCTAGTCCCGCCTTAGGCATGAAAGCCGGCTGGGTGACCTTGGGCCAGTCGCTCTCTCTCAGCCCTAGGAAGGAGCCAATGGCAAACCAGGAGACTGAGAGTTCTAGTCCCGCCTTAGGCATGAAAGCCAGCTGGGTGACCTTGGGCCAGTCACTCTCTCTCAGCCCTAGGAAGGAGCCAATAGGAAACCAGGAGACTGAGAGTTCTAGTCCTGCCTTAGGCATGAAAGCCGGCTGGGTGACCTTGGGCCAGTCGCTCTCTCTCAGCCCTAGGAAGGAGCCAATGGCAAACCAGGAGACTGAGAGTTCTAGTCCCGCCTTAGGCATGAAAGCCGGCTGGGTGACCTTGGGCCAGTCACTCTCTCTCAGCCCTAGGAAGGAGCCAATAGGAAACCAGGAGACTGAGAGTTCTAGTCCCGCCTTAGGCATGAAAGCCAGCTGGGTGGCTTTGGGCCAGTCACTCTCTCTCAGCCCAACTCACCTCACAGGCTGGTTGTTGTGGGGAAAATAGGAGGAGGAAGGAGTATTGGTATGTTCCCCACCTTGAGTTATTTATAAAGAAAAAATAATAAAGGCGGGATTAAAAAAAATCTAATCTAAATCTAATCTTCTGGGTGGAGGTGCAGCCGCAACATTAAATCAAATTGATCCATTGAGATTGGCACTGAGTGCTTACGGCTACACTACACCTGGCATGTTCCTGCTGCAGCTGTGAGATTTTGTCAGGCATAGAATTCCCACTTCCAAGCAGCTGGTCCGTGCTGTGTTGCATGTGGCAAACTGCACAGCCAGTAGAAGGGATGCCAATGGAAGAGATGGCTGGCTTGACTGGCCTCCAGCTCCTGTTGTCTCCATGTGGCACAGAGTTGGGATGTCTGCCGAAAGGGGCTCAGTTCTCAATGAACATGGCAAGGAGTGTCCTGCCCTGGCAAGCAGATCACTACGTGGGAGGTGGGAGGATTGTACTATTGTGCAGAATTGAAGAGGAAGTACAAGGCATTTCTTATTGACTGGCAGATGAACGCTCACTTAGGTAACAATGTTGTACTTGTCTATTGGACAGAAAGGGGAACTCTGATGGGTTGTGGGTGACCTGCAAGCATTGCAGACTCACAGAGAAGCAAAAATACCTAGTCCAACATGGATGATAACAGTTCCAGAAATGCACAGATGACATAACAAGCTGTTAGATGCAGTTTGATCTTGTGTAATGACCCCAACTTCAATGCCCCAATAAACACTTCTCGATGCACTTCATTGAAATGCAGAATAAACTTTATTAAGGATACATGTAAATCAAAGCACTCCCAAAGGTTCGAATGCCGGATTCACGCCAAACAGCCAAACTTAACTCTCCCCCTTGCGCGCCAATTTCTTCGCGCCTATGATGTCAGTGTCCATTGCTTTCACTCTCCATTCCCAGGCCTCTCTCCGACTCCTGCAGGTGGCCGACCTTGGCGCCGCATTCCACAGTCTCTGATGGTAACCACAACCCGGCGCTTGACACAGCTCGCCCCCTCCTCACATTCCACAAGCTAACGTTAACCCTAACACTAACATTACTATGATTAATGGCAGGATTCAACTTTGAACCCTGACAGATCTTGTACAGTACATAGTTGGCTATCTTATTGATTTCAATGGGCTTTGGTGTGCTTACTTCAGGTATTGCTAATTGTGGTGGGACATAATGTAACTGACAGGAGGCCGGGTAGAAAAAGGAACATTATTGAAATGAGTTAACAATGGTCAGATAAACTTATATTTTTTCTGAAGCCGGTAGGATGTCACCACGGCTTCCATTAAACAACATTGGTTGTTTTGGCTTTGTATGTTCACTCTGATTTGGAAGCTACCTTCTGTGGCTTAGCATATGGTGGGAACTCAGTTGTGGCTTATTGAATAGACTGGTTAGTGCAATAAGTGAACTTGTAAGCCACCCAGAGTCAGACAAATGAGATGGGCGGCGATATAAATGGAAATAAATAAATAAATGTCCCGATAAATGTAGTTTTCTGGTGAACTTAAACAGTCAGAATGATTATTTAAATCTGCTTCATTTAAAGTTAAGAGGCCAGAAGATTTAGGTAACAGAAAAACAGGTTGCCTGGGAGTGGCCTTAATCTTCTGAGGTCACTGGACAATTTTAAAATGCCTTCTCTTGGTCTTTAAAACACATTTGGATAGTCCTTCAAATAGAGGATATCTTTAAGCACAGGATTGTCCACTGTATGCTGGGGTATTGACCGCTCGAACCCCAAATTAAGTTTTGATGAGAATTGGGTGGCTATTCAGAAGAAGTTCAATGAAAGCCACAGGCATTTTGATTCAGACTTGTAAGAGTTCTTAGGTGTGAAAGGAAGAGGGCATCCCTTGGTTGCCACCAAATTTCACAAAACTTGAAATGTCAGGATTGATTCCCTAGTGGTATGTTTGAGATAGTTCAAAGGAAACAGAAGGAGTTACATGTAGAAAGTCTAGTTCTAGATCCTATGGTAATGGATATTAGAGAGAATGAATCCCCTACCTAGTGGTATGATCCTTTGTGTTCAGCAACCAGAGGTTGGAAATCAGGCGCTTTTTCAAAGGCCATCTCTGTTCCCCAAAGGGTAATGGATCTTTTTCAAACAATGACACTAGGGGACACACACACACGCACCCCAACTGAAATGAATAAAGAGAGAAGGCCTCTATCCCTGAATCAACTCTTTGTAAACAAAGCTTAGGTGTTGCTAGCCAATTTCCAGTTGTGTGTCTGTGCTGGGAATGCAAAGCATCCTCTGTTCAGCTTGGTCTAATCTGAGTCAATATTTCAAAGGATTAAAAAAGGATTACAAAGCAAGGGCCAGGTTGAAAATGTCTTCTGAACACACTCAACGGCAGTGTGTCGGCAGTGCGGCTCCTGCAGTAAATGAAGTTGGAGAGATTTCTGCCCTTCCCCCAAAACGTAGAACTGCTGGGACTGCTACCCTTCATTCGAGCCATTTTGGTTGCAAGTGAGTGGAATACAGATGAGGCTGGTGGAGTCAGGAGCACTTTGTGAAATGAGAATGGAGGGCACCCATACACCTATTACCGTAATAAGCCATTTACCCTTGTATATCCGTATTCACATTTAACTGCGTTCCCTGCATCTGGCACAACAAAATATGGCATGCAGTGCTGGAGTGCTATTTCCTATTGTTGAGAAATGTATGTTGGATGGTTGCCAGGAGAAAGTTTTCAGCTGTTCTCCTATGCCAGCAACGTCAGGTCAGATTCACCCAGGGCACAGCACTGGACAAAGGCAGGGGGTGCTTTTTGCTGTTTTTCTCCCCCTTAAGATCATAAGCGTGGTGGCTCAGTGGGTAAGACGCCAGGCTTGTTGATCGGAAGATCGCAAGTTCGGAGGTTCGAATCCCTAGCCCCTTGTGACGGAGTGAGCTCCCGCACTCGCCCCAGCTCTTGCCAACCTAGCAATTCGAAAGCATGCAAATGCAAGTAGATGAATAGGTACCACTTCAGTGGGTAGGTAACAGTGTTCTGCGTGCGTCATGACGGCCACATGACCGTGGAAGCGTCTTCGGACAACGCTGGCTCTTCGGCTAACAAACGGAGATGAGCACCGGCCCCTAGAGTCGGACACGACTGCACAAATGTGCAGGGGGAACCTTTACCTTAAGATCATACGGATACTTGATTGACTGATTACGTGCCATCAAGTTAGTGTCAACTCTTAGCCACCACATAGATAGACCTTCTCCAGGATGATCTGTCCCCAACCTGGTCCTTCAGGTTTTCCAACAATGCACCCATTGGCACTCTAATCAAGTCCATCCATTTTGCTGCTGGTTCTCCTCTTTCCTTCCACCTTTTTCAGCATTATAGGCTACTTAAGAGAAAGAATTCATGCTGTTATCAAAATCTGACTTCCGATATATCCGAGGTCTTCTTTTCTTGTAACAGAGGCTTCTGTTTTTCTACTCTAGTCTCAGGATGCTTGAGGATTGCTTTCAAATTTCTCATGAGCTGGAGAGATTGGAAGTGGAGGAGAATGTTGCTTGAGATGGTGCTTTTGTTATGTCGCTGTCCATAAACAGTTGTATCTTAACCCAGTCCCTGTCTTCTTTAAATTAAGAACCCATTTTGTGGATTTGTCTTCCTTCTGCAGGGCAATCCTGGGCGTAGGGGCCTCCAGGGAGAGCAGGGGGAACCTGGTCCCAAGGTAAGTTGTGTGACATCAGGATTGATCAATTACTTATTTGGGGGGAGGAGAATGTGTTGGGCAACTTGAAACATCTTCAACCAACATCCACTTCTATTAATTCCTCCAGTGGCATCTGGATACCTTTGGCTTTTAGATGACATGTTTCCCACCATGAGAAATCATTATAACCTGTATCAGAAAAAGCACTAGTTATAGCCCCATTTGTTTGCTTGGTAGGCTCAACTGATTAAACGTTTAGGTTCTATGGTGGAAGAGGACTCATTATGTGGGATGGCACTCCCTCATCCATGACTAACAAAAGGTATTGGAGGCCAAGACTGAAGTCCATCCTCAACCATAGAAGCTCATTGGGTAACTTTCCACCAGTTATTCTCTCCCAGCCCAGCCTATGATCCTTATGTAATCTCCTGATGGGACAATGGACATAAATACTGTATTTCCTAGATTCCTTGTTTACACAAAACTAGCATATCTCGAAAAATAATTCAGCCAATCCTTCCCAGCACATAGTTGTTTCCTGTGCACAGAATGGAGAGAGTTCAGATACAGTTGTTGTTTATTCGTTCAGTCGCTTCCGACTCTTCGTGACTTCATGGACCAGCCCACGCCAGAGCTTCCTGTCGGCCGTCACCATCCCCAGCTCCCCCATGGTTGAGTCCGTCACCTCCAGAATATCATCCATCCATCTTGCCCTTGGTCGGCCCCTCTTCCTTTTGCCTTCCACTTTCCCTAGCATCAGCTTCTTCTCCAGGGTATCCTGTCTTCTCATTATGTGGCCAAAGTACTTCAGTTTTGCCTTTAATAGCATTCCCTCAAGTGAGCAGTCTGGCTTTATTTCCTGGAGTATGGACTGGTTTAATCTTCTTGCAGTCCTCTCAGAATTTTCCTCCAACACCACAGTTCAAAAGCATCTATCTTCCTTCGCTCAGCCTTCCTTATGGTCCAGCTCTCACAGCCATAGGTTACTACAGGGAATACCATTACTTTAACTATGCGGACCTTTGTTGTCAGTGTGATGTCTCTGCTCTTAACTATTTTATCAAGATTTGCCATTGCTCTCCTCCCAAGAAGTAGACGTCTTCTGATTTCCTGGCTGCAGTCAGCATCTGCAGTCATCTTTGCGCCTAGAAATACAAAGTCTGTCACTGCCTCCACTTTTTCTCCCTCTATTTGCCAGTTATCAATCAAGCTGGTTGCCATAATCTTGGTTTTTTTGAGGTTTAACTGCAACCCAGCTTTTGCACTTTCTTCTTTCACCTTCGTCATAAGGCTCCTCAACTCCTGCTCGCTTTCAGCCATCAAAGTGGTATCATCTGCATATCTGAGATTGTTAATGTTTCTTCCAGCGATTTTAACTCCAGCCTTGGATTCCTCAAGCCCAGCACGTCGCACGATGTGTTCTGCGTACAGGTTGAATAGGTAGGGTGAGAGTATACAACCCTGCCATACTCCTTTCCCAATCTTAAACCAGTCCGTTGTTCCGTGCTCTGTTCTTACCGTTGCTACTTGGTCGTTATACAGATTCCTCAGGAGGAAGACAAGATGACTTGGTATCCCCATACCACCAAGAACTTGCCACAATTTGTTATGATCCACACAGTCAAAGGCTTTAGAATAGTCAATAAAACAAAAATAGATGTTTTTCTGAAACTCCCTGGCTTTCTCCATTATCCAGCGGATATTGGCAATTTGGTCTCCAGTTCCTCTGCCTTTTCTAAACCCAGCTTGTACATCTGGCAATTCTCGCTCCATGAATTGCTGGAGTCTACCTTGCAAGATCTTGAGCATTACCTTACTGGCATGTGAAATAAGTGCCACTGTTCGATAGTTTGAACATTCTTTAGTGCTTCCCTTTTTTTGGTATAGGGATATAAGTTGATTTTAAACAGTTCAGCTGGGATAACGTCGTCTCCTGCTGCCTTGTTATTAGTAATGCTTCTTAAGGCCCATTCAACCTCCACCGGAGGAAAGATTGGAGGAAAGATTGAATGGCGACAGTGAGGACAGACCCGGAAGTGACATCAACAGGACGTCAGCAGCCGGCTCAAGGCATCCTGGGAATTGTAGTCCAGAGCCTTAAAAGAGCTGGTTCTCTTACCCCCTCTCCTGGTGTGCGGGTTAATTACACTCTATAGTTGGTGACATTGTATAATGGTAAAAATGTATATGTAAGCCGCCTAGAGTCCTCCGTTAGGGAGGGGATAGGCAGAATATAAATAGCACAATAAATAAATAAATAAATAATATTTGGGAAGGAACTATTGATTCTGCTAAATTCAAAAGGAGCCCTTATTCTCTTCCTGATATCATCCAAGAGCTCATGTACTGAAGTTGATGGAGATATAAAAATCACTGGGATTCCTAAAAATTCTACTCAGCAAAGGGGTTTTGTCCGAAATCCTGTGTACCATCTTTCTCATCCTCTAAGACAGTGTTTCTCAACCTTGTCAACTCTAACATGTGTGGACTTCAACTCCCAGAATTCCCCAGCCAGACATTTTGGCTGGGGAATTCTGGGAATTGAAGTCCACACATGTTAGAGTTGCCAAGGTCGAGAAACACTGCTCTAAGTCTTGCCTTGGAGGACCTCAAAGAAGGACTAGAATTCTGAAGCTGTAATTTAGGTTTCATGGACCTGAATTAGACATTCAGATGCCTCATAGCATTCTATGCCCTGGTACCTTATTTTCATTGTCTCCTTTTAGCAAAAGAAATAAAGGAAAAACATTGATTCTCCTAAGAGATTAATTAAATAAGGCAATATATGCAGCTCTGTAAAAAGCTCCTGCAGTAGGATTTTTTCTACTCCATTGGACAAGACAGTGGAAGGAGACTGGGATGTACTTAAGGGACAATTCCCAATTAATCTATTATACTGGAACATGGTAGAGCCAGTTTGGTCTAATGGTTAAGGTGCTGGGCTAGAAACCAGGAGTCTGTGAGTTCTAGTCCCGCCTTAGGCAGGAAAGCCGGCTGGGTGACCTTGGGCCAGTCCCTGCCTCTCAGCCCTAGGAATGAGCCAATGTCAAACCAGGAGACTGAGAGTTCTAGTCCCGCCTTAGGCAGGAAAGCCGGCTGGGTGACCTTGGGCCAGTCCCTGTCTCTCAGCCCTAGGAAGGAGCCAATGGCAAACCAGGAGACTGAGAGTTCTAGTCCCGCCTTAGGCATGAAAGCCGGCTGGGTGATCTTGGGCCAGTCACTCTTTCTCAGCCCAACTCACCTCACAGGGTTGTTGTTGTGGGGAAAATAGGAGGAGGAAGGAGTATTAGGTATGTTCACCGCCTTGAGTTATTTAAAAATAATAATGGCAGGATAAAAATTAATTAAATAAATAAATAACATTCTTTCTGTTCTTTTTATTTATTTGTTTGTTTGTCAAATTTATATAGCCGCCCATCTCACGGGAAGTGACTCTTGGCAGCGTACAATAATCAAATAAAAATTGTACCTATATAAAAACAAGCAGTTAAAAATATAAAAATCAACATTAAAAATTAATTAAAGCAGAAATATTAGTATTATTACTGCTGTTTTACTGAGAAAGTGGTTGCCTTCATACAACATGCTTAGCAAAATACCTTGACCCATAAACCCCCAAACAGGCTATCTATGCTTATGTGCCTGTGCAAAGGCTCAAAAACCTAACCAAAGTTAACACTAATCAAGCTTGGTATGTTGCACCAATTCATCAGTGAAGTCTCTCCCTGACCTGATTTTAAAAGGGTGGCCTTTGTCACTCTGAAAGGTGTTTCCTAGAAAAGCATTTTTATTATTCACATATGTTTATTTGCAAAGATCTCTGTAATATACCAGATCCTATGACAGCAGGCAGTATGTTTTATTTTTATGTACAGTCATTTTAGTTTTAATTGTATTTATATATTGTAATTTATATATTGTAATTTATTGTTTTATTGATTATGTTGTTGTCAACCGCCCAGAGTCCCTCTGGTGAGAGGAGATGGGTGGTAACAAATCTAATAAATAAATAAATAAATAAATACATACATACATACATACATACATACATACATACATACTAAATACATACAGCGCAGCATCAGAGGAAAGAAATAAAGGATGACCAACATCAGTAGTTCAGTGATGATCAGTTGTTGAATATCCTGCTCTAAACCCTGCCTGTTCCTCTGCAAGCACATTGTTATCAGAGACCAGTCCTCTAATTTATTAGCTAGATGTTTTGCATAAATTTTAGCTATGATGTTAATCAGACTAATCGGTCTATAGTTCTCTGGGTGGCTACGATCACCTTTTTTGTATTCCAACCCTGAGGACGTTGGCCAGAGAAATGAATGTTATTAAAGAGATTAGCCAAAAAAGGCTTCCACCAGACAATATTAGCTTTTAATAAATCACCAGGGATATGGTCTTCTGCAGGGGCTTTGCCTGATGGCAACGCCAGGATCAGATGTTCAATTTCTTTTAAAGAGACAGGGGCCAGGGTGTAGCATCACAAAGCTTTAGATTAATTGGAGAATTAACTGGAGGGGGATGGGGAGCAAATCTTAAAATCAATACTGGGCTATACTTGAAAATACAATTGATGCTCTAGAGCAGCCTTTCTCAACCTCTTGACCCTGGAGGAACCCTTGAAATATTTTTCAGGCCTCGGGGAACCCCTGCACATTCAGGCTCAAATGTAGGCCAGAAGTTACAAAATTATTATGTTCGTTTCACATGCGGGCCTGTAGATATGCATGAACAGGGTTCTTAAACTAAAAATAAAGAATGAAACTTACCTCCTGAATGTAGCTTGAATCATGTCAACTGGATTTCTATTTTCTCAGTGGAAACGTTTCGCTCCTTATCCAATAGAAATCCAGTTGACATGATTCAAGCTACAGACAATTCCACCTGGATGACTGAGAACCTTCATAGACTTACCTCCTGAATGTGAAGTTGCCCAAATTTGAAATAATTTTTTAAATAAATCGTGATCTCCAAGGGAACCCCTAGGGACCTCTCATGAAACCCTAGGGTGCCACGGAACCCTGGTTGGGAAAGGCTGCTCTAGAGGACAAATTCCCACTAGATACTATTGTCATAGTGGGTGATTTTAATGGAAGAATAGGGGGTGATAAGTACAAAATAGCAAAACGGTTGAAACATCAGTAGTCACTCCCGGGAGTCCTGCTGAAACAGACCCAGTTTGACAGTTCCGCAGAAAGCCAGGAAGGAGAGCACCTAGCACAGCTCTGGAGGGGCAAGATATTTGAAAAGGGGTGGGGTGGGGTGGGGATGCGCTACGCAAAAGGATTGCTTTTGGTTCATGCCCCATTGATCTCCTGGGGGGTAGAACCCCAAGCACTCCTTCCTTCCCAGAATTCAAGGACTGGATAGATTCTACCCAGAAGAGACGGTCCTTAAGGTAAGAAATGCATCCAGCCTAAGGCTTCTCTATGACATTCTATTAACTTTTGCTTTGCTATTTTGTTATGCCCATGGCGTATTTTTCATCTTCTGCCTCCCAATTCAGTGTGAAAACCCCAGGAATGAGCCAGAGTTGTGCAATAAATCAGTGGATGAAAATAGCAAACAACCTTGATATGCAATGTTGAAAGCTTTAAAAAAGTCGGGCATCCATCACCATGACTTCAGCACGTACCAAAGAGAGACTGAAGGAGGCAGAGGAAGAAATGACAAAATGTAGATTTGCGTTTCTTGTCCCAGAACTCAAGTCTTTTAATAGAGACAGGGGAAAAAAGCAACCAGAATTTGGGCAGAGTGTTATAAATAGCCACCTAGCAGAGATTTTATTTGCCCAATGTTAAACTGATGATGGCACAAAACAACCTCAATTTAGTGTACCGGGTGATGGCAGGTGTCAATTAAATCCATGCACCTATTAAATTCAAAGTTATGTCATTTGCATTAATTTGCATTGTTTGCATCAATTTCTGACATTTGCCTAATTATGTATTAAATGCAAATTGAGTTATTTACAATAAAACCTCAGTGTAATGCAGACACTTTCAATTTAAGGGACATTAGTCCGTTAAATGGGGGTGAAATTCAAATGAAAAATATGTCAGTTGTCTCTGAAGTCCATTAAATGGAGATCTGTTAAATGGAGGTTCTACTGTAATATCAACTTGGCCGTCAATCATTAAAGAGTATACCTGTCAAGAAACTAAACCTTACTTCAAATCCTTATTTCAAAGCTCAGCTTTCATTAGATTATCTAATGATTGTCTCAGATTTCATTAGATTGTCTCAGCAAGTTCTGTCCCTTACCCTTTCCATAACCACATAGGCAAAATTATGCTAAGCCACAAGATTTTTGTAAGGATTGGAAATGAAATAGATGTTTCTTGAATACACTTTCAGATTCTGGGAAAGGGCCAGAGAGAATGGATTTTGAAAGGCCTTGATGTTTAAAGAAAACTCTTCTATATATTCAGGTTTTTTTTAATTTAAAAAAAACCTGGCACTTAAAAAAAACCTGTTGCGATTTCAACCAAATCTGTTCAGTAAGCCATTGTTCAGTCAACACCTCACCTCTTCCAGATGTGTTGGGACAGCAACTGCTAGAATGCAATCACAAAATATCTGAAGCAGTAGCATCTGCAGGGGAGATCAAAAGCCATCTTGGTCTTTTTGATCCCATCTGCAAATACCTATGAGTTGTTGGGAAGGCTAATCTAGATGCTGAAGATATTTAAACTATCCCCTGTTAAACTGGCTCCTGATCTCAGGTTCTTTGCAAAACTACTCCTCAATCAAGGAGGATGCATGTCTCCCCTTTCATTGCTACCTCACGGAAAAGGATATGGTGGCACTTCCATATACAGAACCCTGCAAAGGTAGTTGTTGGATTCTAATCCAAACACTGATGGTGGAGCATCTTCCTCCACCATAAGAGTCTTACTAGTGTCAAAAGGAAGGCCAGAACCAGCCCTATTGTTAGAGTGCCAATGCTGCCAGTGTATGAGATAGGAGTTCCAATAGAAGAGAATATCTTCTATATGGAGATATGGAGAATAAGAGATAGGGAGTGGGAGAGAAGTTTCAGACATGCCATCTGTGACCTCCTACTCCAGCCGGCTGACTTTAGGGGTGGTGGAAGACATCATGCCATTTCCCAGTTGAAGGAAGATTCCACGATTAATCAAGTGGCTTCTGGACAGGAAGGCTTTCTTAGCAAAATGTCTCAGTCCAAGCTTATGGAAAAGGAAAGTGAGACCTTGTCATGGTCTGCCACTTTGCAGCTTAAGGTAACATTTATGTATGTATGCATGTCTTTGAACATCTGAATTCCTAGGATGACTCACCATGCACTAAATTACAACTGAATGAAAAGTCAAATTAAACTAAAACTTGAGGTTAAAGTGCAGTGCCTAAACAATGAAGGCATCAGCCACAGATTCAGATTAAATCATTGTTGCAGTGCACAAAGTGAAAATATTAAAACAGGAATATATTAAATTGCCTGGGAGAATAACAATGGAAAGTTAATAAAGTGGATGCCAGTGCAGCCTGTCTGGGGAGAGATTCCAGAGTCAAGAGGCTTCCACTTGTCTTAGGTGGTTACTTACTACACTTTAGCATGTTGTGCAAGGGATGTTAGAAGAAACTTTCTAACAGTAAGAGCAATTTGACAGTACTGTAGAATCAATGATCCAAAGACGTAGTGACTTCCCTTCCCTTCATGCAGTCAAGCACGGATTGGCAGGGATGTTTCTGTTGGAATCTGGCAAATCAAGCATGCCTCATTAGCATATGGGTGATTGCTCTAGGAGGCAAACTCTGTGCTAGAGGAAGCTGCTTGTTGCCCCTCCCACTTCCTCTTCTCTCTCTCTGATTCTTTCACCGATGGGGTAGGACGCACATGCCTTAGCTCCTCCATGGAGAGGCCATGTGCTAGGCCTCAAGCCCCTTTCTCCACACAGCCTCTGGCAGCAAACAGGGCCAGAGGTATGCAGTTTAGGGAACAGAAAGAAGAACTGAAACCAATTTTCTACTAAAATGGCTCTACCTGGACAAAATAAATGTAAGAACTCTTTTGTACTTACTTTTTGTACCTGCAATGTCTAAGTGTGTGTTTCTTTATGCTTGGGTGGGCTAAAAGTGTAAGAACCCTGCAATAAGCAGGAGGTTGGACTTGTTGGCTTCACCTCTATGATTCTATGAGAAGAAAGCTGGCACACTGCCTTTAAAAATGACCTTGAAATATCCTTCTGACCCTGTGGTTCCAGGCCATAAGGGCTTCATCGATTAATACCAGCTTCTTGAATTGTCTCCCTATCTAAATCTCATATTGCCTCAATTTAAGTTCATTGGGAAGGGAAGGACCCTGCTTGGAAATCCATGGTTCAAAAACTTAGGGTGTTCTAACAGCAGAAGAAGATTTGGGGATCAAATGCTTGCTATAAATGATACATGCATGGAATTTGTGAGATCTGACCAGCTGAGGGGAAAAATTACTTCCATCCTTCTTCGCCTTTGCCTTCCAGTTTTCCGCGTTTGGTGTTAGCAAACCAAGACTGTATTTGAGTTTGGCCTGCCTAGAAGATAATGTTGTTTTGCTGTGTTCCTTTGTTTTCTCTGATTCCCTTAGGGGGAGCCAGGTCCTCCTGGTCAAGCTGGCCCAGCAGGTCCAGGAGGACAGCAAGGGACCCCCGGTTCCCACGGATTAACAGTGCAAGGCCCCATCGTAAGTTATTTTCTTTTTTCTATCTATCTATCTATCTATCTATCTATCTATCTATCTATCTATCTATCTATCTATCTATCTATCGATTGGATTTATCACCGCCCATCTCCCCCAAGGGGGACTCTGGGCGGTTTACAACAGAAATACAACTCATTAAAATACAATTATAAATCGACTAAAATACATCTTAATTAACAATTTATAAATATAATAAATATAGTAAAATCCAAATGGCAGAAACTTCTTAAGTCCATGGGGAGGGCACTCCATGGCCACCCTAAGGCACTAGCCATCCCCAAGAGCGTACTTTCTCCGTCCCGCCCCAAGCATATTGACACAATCAGGTTTTAAGCTTTTTCCGAAAGTCCAGGAGCGAGGGGGACTGCCTTATCTCCAGGGGAAGGATGTTCCATAGGGCAGGGGCTACAGAAGAAAAGGCACACTTCTGTGACCCCACTAGATGGAATTCTTTAACTGATGGGGTCCGTAGCATGCCCTCTCTGCATGTCCGGGTGGGACGGGATGATGTGATGGGGATGAGACGGTCTTTTCCTTTGAGATTGCGTTAAAACACTGTGTTTCAGACACTGGCATAGCAATGGCTTTTGAGAAATAAAAAATCGGATATTTCAGACCTCAGCAAGATTGGTCATGGAGAAAAGGTCCCCTGTTGGAATTCATACAAAGGGAATGAAGCAGACCATAATAAGCTTGCTTCCTTGCTCTCCTGCTAGCTCTCGGGTTCTGAATTTTGCAGGCTGAGTTTATAGACCATCCAATGAACTTTCTGGCTCAAGGAAGAATTAAATGAGATTCTTCTTGGACTCACATTTAGCAGTCCATTTCTGCACTGGTGACTTACAGCACCTTCATAGCATCACCCAGCCATTGTTGAAGTAATATAAAGCCTGTCTGCATTACTATTATTTTAGCACAACAGTGTTTGGAGAACTCTAGAAGATGCTATAAATTTCGAATGTGGAAATAGATTGGCTTCAGCCAAAGAAAACCACATTCAAATTCAAATTCCTGTGGAGCTGCCTTTCGGTCACATTTTCTGCTTGTGTTTCCAAAACACATTTAACCGGATGGCTGAATTTTCTGGATTTGCAGCACATTGAACAGAAGGATAACCAAACAGGCTGGGTTTGCACTGCATGCTAAGCCACCCAAAACAAAACAAAAAAACAAATGAGGTTAAAACTAAAGTATAGCTTGTTGTGCATATGCAGTCACTGGGTCTTTCCTAACTTGCTTTAGTGTATTGTGTGAATGGAATTACTTTGGGGCAAAAGCAGGTCTGCTCATTTAATCCCAGTCTGGGTCAAAATCTCTTTTCCTGCTGGGAACTGGGTTCAGAATCAATAGTAGGAAACTCAAAGGATGGTGCAACATTCCCATCAGTGAGAAGGATTCAAAATGTTTGGGAGTAAGGAAAAAGAATAGAGGTCTTCATGATGGAAAATGCAAATGGTTTCTTGTAGCTCTCCTATAGTTCTGTAGGTCAGGGGGTTGAATTGTGGCTCCTGGATCCTAAAAATAATCTCCCCGTGTAGAAGACAAATGGTAGTTAGAGACAAGATCTTCCTGGTAAGAAGCTGGATTGTGGCAAAGTTGGAAATGTATTGCAAGGTTCTTCTGCAAACTGCTACAGCTTCAGATGTTGGACTTGGAAACCCTGGTTGAGGTCCCAATTCAGCTACTGGATAACTTTGGGCCATCCAACTTCACCAGGTGGAGGTGGTAAAAACCAGAGGAGAGATTGCTATGTATACTATCCGATGTTCCTGGAAAAAAGGTAGGAAATAGGATGCGATGGATTAAATTACAAGTGCTGGCTCAGGCATGGTAACAGAATATACTGTATGTCCCATAAATTTATTGTTTCGTTTTTATTCAAGGGACCGCCCGGTCTTAAGGGCGATAAAGGGGACTGTGGGAGCCCAGGAATACAGGTAATCACGTCTCACCTTGTTCTTTCGTGTTTAACGTCTGGAGGTCTTCCGTCTCAGTTAATGTCACCTTTCCCAACTTGGTGCCCTCCAACCGTTTGGACTTGAGAGCCCATAACTTCCAGCCAGATCCATAGTTCCCATCTGAGGGAGGTTGAATGTATCTAAAAAGCATCAAGTTGAGGAAGGCTAGTCAAACGGTTTTCTATTGCAAAATGTGGATCTTTGGCTGCATTCTAACTCAGCTCTGAAATATCCTTTTATCTTACCTGGGAATTTCTTAAGAGTGCTTTTCATAAATAGGCTGACCATAAGTCCTGTTTTGAACGGGACAGTCCCATTTTTTTTTAGCATTTTTCAACCATCCCGTCGTTTTGATAAAAATCTCAATTTTGTCCTGTTTTTCAAACCCAGCGGGAATGGCGCGGAAGGAGGATCCGAGCCGGAGCTGCCGAATGGAGGCAGCCTGGAAGAGGAAGCCCTCCCGCCTATCAGCGTGTGGCAAAGGAGGGCGGAGAGTCGGAGAGGAGGGCAATTGGCCAGGCGGGAGCCAATCGCGTGGACCGGGGGGCGGGGTTTGCAGGCGGGAGCCAATCGCACGGACCGGGGGCGGGGTTTGCAGGCGGGAGCCAATTGCATGGACTGGGGGGTGGGAACCCCTGTCTTTTTCATGAATGCAGAATATTACATAAGACCCTGTCCCGTTTTGCCATCCCAATGTCCCGTTTTTGTCTCAAGGAAATATGGTCAGCCTATTCATAAATCATATATTGTGGAGTCCCTGGTGCTCTCTGAGCTTGGTTGTCTGCTTGCAGGTTTCATTACCCAACTAGGTAACATCATCAGAGTTAGCACTGATGCATCTAACACTGATGATGTTCCCTAGTCGGGTAATGAAATGTCTGCAAGAAACAACCAAGCTCAGAGAACACCAAGGACTCCACAGTTCAACCTTGAGCTACCGATATTCTCTTCTATTGAAATCATATATTCTCTCAACCCCATCAGGCCTTGGCAAACATTAATTATTGGAGGTTTCTTTTTTTTCCCCACATTTTTTTAGTAATTAAATAAAACCAACAACAAAAAAAGAAAAAGAACAAAGAGAAAGGAAAAGAATACATGTACATGCATAAAATGAACTTTGCACAAGAGAAAGATTGAAATGAAAATATCATGGTTATAAAAAGATCTTTTTTAAAAAAAGCAAAACAGACAAATAAATAAAGATTTTAAAAAGCATTCTAATAACTCCCTTCCTTTTCTCCACCCTTTTTTCCCCAGCTGCTAATTGCTACTTAAATATTTTTATATTATACTTTGGACATCTGTGATTATTGCTTATTTCTATTTGGATTATTTGTTTTTAAATAGTTTCTCTTTTTCTTCAAAAACCATATTTTATGTGTCTTAGCTTGCCTCACTCTGTAATATGTTGTTTGTTACTGGACCTTTCTTTGAAAGTCTAATCACAGCAAAAGAATTATGGAGATTTTTCAGATCAATGAAGCATAAAAGGAAAGCTAGCATGATTTTGTTCCAGAGGAACTAAATTTGACGACCCTGCTTTCCTTCTTCCCACTTCTGAGATATTCTCCTGGATTAAAAAAGATCAGAATATATTATAATGCCTTTATTTGGAGAAAGGGAAAAAACAAACAACATTGTGTTGTTTTTGGAAGACATGGCAGTTCTTGAAATTAAGCTGCACTATGAGTTTTAGGAATATGGGAGATTTTATTTTTATTTTGCATTTGAATGTTGGATTTTCCTAGTTCACATTTCCCAAATTTATACATGAACCCAAATGTTGGCATATGACAAAACACACTTTTCCAAAATTTGAGATGCCCCCTCTACAAAATTCATTCATATGTGTGCTCAACCATGTGCTCTGTTAAACTTAATTGCAGGCAAAAATGGTATTAAGATATGCATAATTTAAGTGAATATAAAAGTGCATATGAATTTTTATGTAAAGTTGAAAATATATATATACCACAAACTAATGGATTTGCCCTTCTCTGTTCATTTTTTAAGCAGAAATGTCATCACACTGTGCAAATAACTATAATTTAGTGGTGCATTTATAATTTCATCTGTTGCAGAACAGTGTCATGGTATATTGGGGAATTTAACAGAATTTGGAATATTTCACTATATACTGTATATATTCATAGATAAGCTCACCCGCGGATAAACTAACCCTCACATTTTTAACCAAAATACCACAACAAATGTGCCACCCACAGATAAGCTGACCCTCGAAATTTTTTAATGTTTTAATTTTCACAATTGGCTTATCCATGGATAATCCACGGACTATCCATTTCTCATGGTATTTTAGTTAAAAATTTGAGGGTTTATCCATGGATGGGCTCATTTGCAAGTATATATGTGATATACAGGTACTTTAAAAAGTATTATTGTATATACTGCAGATACGCCCATCAGCAGATAGTAAAGGTAAAGGTTCCCCCCGCACATTTGTGCAGTCGTGTCCGACTCTAGGGGCCGGTGCTCATCTCCGTTTGTTAGCCAAAGAGCCAGCATTGTCTGAAGACACTTCCACGGTCATGTGGCCGGCATGACACACGTGGAACGCTGTTACCTACCCACCGAAGTGGTACCTATTCATCTACTTGCATTTGCATGCTTTCGAATTGCTAGGTTGGCAAGAGCTGGAGCTAGTGCGGGAGCTCATTCCGCACGCGGGGCTAGGGATTCGAACCTCCGAACCTGCAATCTTCTGATTGACAAGCCTGGCGTCTTACCCACTGAGCCACCACGCCCCTTCCAGATAATTATCAGCAGATAAGCCAAACCCAATTTTTGAGGTGTATTTTGGCACCTAAAATTCTCAGCTTCTGAGTATATATGGCATATATAGGGATTAGAGGATGTTGTAGACCAGTGTTTCTCAACCTTGGCAACTTTAAGATGTGTGGACTCCAACTCCCAGAATTCCCAGCATGCTGGCTAAGGTTGAGAAACACTGTTGTAGACTACTGTATTTGAGTTCTTCTGTGCAGACATGGTCCTTACCTATTATTGTATTGTCTCAATTACACACCACCTCACATCTTTGGTTAAGCCTGCAAAGTCATGTTCTGTCTACACGGTTGCCAAACAGCCAAAATGCATAGCAGTCCTATACAGGTAGTCCTCACTTAACGACTACAATTGGGACTGGAATTTCGGTTGCTAAGGGAAGCAATCATTAAGTGAATCCAACCTGGTTTTAGGACCTTTTTTGCACAGTCATTAAGCGAATCACCACAGGAATTAAGTGAACCACATGGTCCTTAAGTGAAACACGTGGTTCCCCATTGATTTTGATTGCCAGAAGCTGGCCAGGAAGGTTGAAAATGGTGATCACGTGACCACAGGATGCTGTGATGGTCATAAATACAAACCGATTGCCAAGCGTCCAAATCATGATCACATGACGGGGGGGACGCTTCTACTTTGTAGCCAAACGCGTTTGGATATGTAGATGGGTATGAGCTAGAATCCCTGAAATATATAGTGTTTCTTTGTTTGTGTGTTGCGTTGTGCTTATTCCTCCTGAATTGGGGAAGAGAGGAAAATAACGATTTATTTGCTTTGAAAAATAAGACTACACTTCTAAGATGTTGGTTAAATAGCCAAGAATTCATCATTGCTTTGGCTCGGAATATGCCTCTTAAGTAAGACCTCTGCTTGTCTGTAGGGTATGATGGGTCCCCAGGGAACAGCAGGTAAAGATGGCCCTCAAGGATCAAAGGTACAAGTTGTTTCCTTCAAGTCATGCTCAACCCCCATATCTTCACGGATACGTCCATATAGTTTTTGTGGCATCATTCTAAAAGTGGTTTGTTGCTGCTTTTTGTGGGATATTTTTTCAGCTCCCTTGTCAAGTCTACAGTCCGATGATCTCCCATCCATGTTCTTACAGCCCTGACCCTACTTAACTTGTAAGGTCAGCCAGGTAATGCTACCTGCTGAGATTAGCTAGGTTAAAATCCTTCTAATCGTGCAATCCAATGTTGGGTGGGGCAAGGGAGAGAACCACTTTGATCCTGCAAAGGAATCAGAAAGAATATCAGGGATTCTTTTATGTCATATCCAGAGAGTATCTAAGATTAAATGAGCTCTACTATTCCTGCTGTTAATTCAAGCTCCCACAATCTGGTGCCCTGAAGATGTAACGGGACTACAGCTCCCAGAATTCCCTGCTTCTGTGTGGCCAACATTCATGTTAACCAGCATTACTGTTGCAATTACAAGCATGCTGAGGAATACTGTTCCAATGAATCAAATCCACAATATGAATATCTAAGCATTTAATATTTGGCAATAGCATTGCCACAGCTTCTTTTCCAAGTTGTGACCATTCCCATTAAATGCCTTGTGCACCATAGATTTACATAAGGGCATTACTACATTGGCAGTTTTATTTTCAGTTCTCTTGCCAACTTGCTGAGAAGTTGGTTACATAATGAGCAAGAATCCTTTTTGTGGGTATTGTCTAACTGTGGGGTTGGGGTGAAGCAAAGAATTAGAAGATCATATCCTTAAGTTTGATTATTAGGATTGGGCAATGTTCAGATTCAATTCCCCAAAGTTGGTTCAGATTATAGGGGAGGGCAAACCTATTTGCAGCTCTTTAAAGCAGCCTCATCCTTTCCCAGAATTGCATGGCAACTGCAAGGACAGCTGGGCAAAGATGTGGCTGCTTTGAAGAGTTGCAGGCAGGTGCTACATTTCCATTTCTGCACAGTATGAAGCACTCTTTAGGAATGAAATACAAAGCTTCCAGATCCCAACGGATTATTTATTTTTTTATTTATTAAATTTATTTATTAAATTTATTAAATTTATACACCGCCCATCTCACTATAAAAGTGGGTGGTTTACAAATAAATTATCCCCCTTAAAACCATTGACAACCCATTCTTTATGAGTGCTCTTCAAGACTCTTGAGCTTTTGCCAGCCCTCAAAGAGCAAGTTCAGATCAACTGGGAATGGAAAACAGAAATGCTAGGACGTCCCTAAATGCAGGATGCACACCTGCCTGAATTCTTACATTTGTGCTTTGTTCATCAGACTGTTCATTCTGCCACTGGAACAGCCGTGCAAATTGAATGAATACATGACTAAATAAATAAATATGCTCCACAGGGTGTTCGAGGACTCGAAGGTGCAGCTGGACCACCAGGTCCACCAGGACCACGGGTGAGCAATTTCAGTCAGGAGGAAATTAATTTCCATTTCAGAATGGACATCTCAGTTCCAAAAACCTGCTACCATAACAGGTTGAATAGGGTTCCCTTGGGTTAGAAAGGACAAGCAAGCAAGCATCACATTCTTTATGCTTTCATCGCCATTCAGCAACTCAGATGTTTACTTCTGGCAGCTGTTTGGCAAGAAGGGGATATAACTAGCTGGGTCCCAACTTCAAGGGCTCTCTCAAAAGCTTGGGTTGGTATCTAAAAGATACCGGAGCATCTCTTGGATTCTTGGAGCATTCTCTTCCTCCTTAGTAGGAAGTAGGCAGTCAGAAATCTCCATCTTTTGCTCTTCAGACAGGAAGGAATGAAATTTTTAAAAAGATGTGAAGTAGAAGAGAAAGCAAAGTAGAAAAAGAAGAAGGAATCACCTGTATGATAGTTATCATCTGTGAGAGCCAGTTTGATGTAGTGGTGAAGGCTCCAGGCTAGAAACTGGGAGACTGGGAGTTCTAGTCCCGCCTTAGGCACAAAGCCAACTGGATGACCTTGGGCCAGTCACTCTCTCTCAGCCCTAGGAAGGAAGCAATGGCAAGCCACTTCCAAAAAACCTTGCCAAGAAAACTGCAGGGAATTGTCCAGGCAGTCGCTAGGAGTTAAAACTG
The DNA here is from genome assembly GCA_023362775.1 of Charina bottae. Lineage (NCBI taxonomy): Eukaryota > Metazoa > Chordata > Lepidosauria > Squamata > Charinaidae > Charina > Charina bottae. Next base: position 120,655,061 of record JALMGJ010000003.1, read on the forward strand.
ACTCAAAGGCAATCATCGTCATCATCGTCATCATCATCATCATCATCATCCATATGGGATAGTAAACTGGCTTAAGCATCCCTACATGATGAAGCCATTAGAAAGAGAACAGGGAAATTTTCCCATAGTACCATTTATAGAAATACTGTTTGTTTATTTATTTATTTATTTATTTATTTATTTATTTATTTATTTATTATTTGAATTTATCCCCGCCCATCTCTACCATGGTAGACTCTGGGCGGTTTACAATCAATATAAAAGATAAAACCTATACATTAAAACTACTATAAAAATAAAAAATAAAAATCCAAGAAATGGTCTGTTCTTAAAAGGAGGAAAACCACTAAGCCAACCACCCCCAGGAGGAACTATCATTTCCTTCACTCCAGGCCCGGTGGCAGAGCCAGGTCTTCAAGGACTTCCTAAAGGCCAGGAGCGAGGGTGCCAGTCTCACCTCAGGGGGCAAGTTATTCCACAGGGCGGGTGCTATTGCCGAGAAGGCACGCCTCCTGGATCCCGCTAGATGGAATTCTTTTACAGAAGGGATCCGAAGCATGCCCTCCCTGCATGATCGGGTGGGGCGGGTAGATGTGGTCAGGAGAAGACGGTCCCTCAGATACCCTGGTCCCATGCCATGTAGGGCTTTAAAGGTGATAACCAACACCTTGAATTGAATCCGGAAGCAAACTGGTACCCAATGCAGCTCACGGAGTAGCGGGGTTACATGTGCTGATCTCATAGCACCCAGAACTACCCGTGCAGCTGCATTCTGGACCAGCTGAAGCTTCCGGACACTCTTCAAGGGTAGCCCCATGTAGAGCGTGTTGCAATAATCTATATGGGAGATGACAAGGGCATGAGTGACTGTTCGGAGGGCCTCCCGATCCAGGAAGGGGCGCAACTGGCGCACCACCCGAAGCTATGCAAAGGCCCTCCTGGCCACGACTGCCACCTGCTCCTCGAGCAGGAGTCGTGAGTCCAGGAGGACCCCCAAGTTTTGTACTGAATCTGAACGGGGTAGTGCCACCCCATCCAGAGTTAAAGATGACAACTTCCTGGAAATCGAGACGCCATCAATCCACAGCCACTCTGTCTTACCAGGGTTCAGCTGAAGCCTGTTGTGCCCTATCCAGGCCCCTACAGCCTCCAGACACTGAGAAAGGGTGTCGACTGTTACAGTTCTACCCCTTAAATTATGACATTAATAGGAAATGAGGTGAGCATAAGTCTCGTACAATATACACTCTTAATATTCTTTCCCAGCTACTGTAAGTGGCATCACGAAATAAATCTGAGTGCATAATTCTCTCACTGCAAGCTAATTCTGTTGGATCCCCTTAAGCCTCAAGGGGTTGATCATTCCTATCCTGTGGCATTTCCAGCCATTGCTCCTCTCCTTCCTGCCCACAGGGATTCCAGGGCATCCCAGGTGCCCAGGGTACCACTGGCGAAAGAGGCCCCCCAGGAGAAGTCGGACCAACGGTAAGACTCCCCCTCTCACTGTCCCTTGCTCGCTGCAATCAAGGATATGCAAAACCTGCTCCTTTCATTTCACAGTTAACAGATTGTTACCTCTTCCGAGACTCTATAGATGGGTGCATTGTAAGTCCAAGCAACCTAATAAATGCAAATAACCCTAAAATAAATAAAAGTCATTTTTCGAAATGGTAAGATTTTCCTAATTGTTATTTCACATCTTTATTACTCTGGGTACTTATAAGTGGCTAAATTCTGCAACATTCCCCACTTATAAGCACAGAGGTATAACCGCCTACAGGTAGTCCTCGCTTAACGACCACAATTGAGACCGGAATTTCAGTTGCTAAGCAAAGCAGTCATGAAGTGAATCCGACCCAATTTTACAACCCTTTTGTGGTGGTCCTTAAGCAAATCACCATGGTCATTAAGTGAACCACATGGTTGTTCAATGAATTACGTGGTTCCCCATTGATTTTGCTTGCCAGAAGCCGGCTGGGAAGGTCAAAAATGGCGATCACATGACCACGGGATGCTGTGATGGCCATAAATGTGAACTGGTTGCCAAGCGCCCAAATTGTGATCATGTGACTGGGGGGACTCTGCGATGGTCGTAAGTGTGAGCACTGGTTGTAAGTCAGTTTTTTCAGCACCCTCATTAGTCTGAACCATCTCTAAACGAATGGTCATTAAGTGAGGACTACCTGTTATCAGGGCGCAGAGGTTTCGTTCCTCCCATGTTTCTACGGTTTGGAAATGGGTGCTATGGTAAAAGTCCTCTGTGCCACCTGTCCAGTGACCATAAAATGAACATAAAACCAGAAAACAGAAAGCAGAGCGAAGTAAAAAGGAATTGAAGAGTATGAACATTATCCATTTCAACTGGAGACTGTTAGTGATCAGTTACTATTAAAAAAGATAAAGGTTCCCCCCGCACATTTGTGCAGTCGTGTCCGACTCTAGGGGCCGGTGCTCATCTCCGTTTCTTAGCCGAAGAGCCAGCGTTGTCCGAAGACGCCTCCACGGTCATGTGGCCGGCATGACGCACGCGGAACACTGTTACACCAAAGTGGTACCTATTCATCTACTTGCATTTGCATGCTTTCGAATTGCTAGGTTGGCAAGAGCTGGAGCTAGTGCGGGAGCTCACTCCGTCACGCGGGGCTTGGGTCTCGAACCTCCAAACTTGCAACCTTCCGATCAACAAGCCTGGCGTCTTACCCGCTGAGCCACCACGCCCCCTATTAATAACTATATCAGTTACTATTAGCAAGTCCATAAAGCTTCTGTTGGACTCTGTGTTGCTTGCACATTGCATGCACAAATGCAGAACTGCAGAGGGATTTCTGAAAAGAAGTAGTTTGTGGGGGAGGAGGGGCTGATTATTATCTTGATACCCAACTTTTCCTCCATACAGAATTCAACGTGGCATTCCCAGAGAGTTCCCCTTGGAGATGCACTTAGCAACCCATGTTTTCTTCATGTTTTCCCCTCCAAAGCAGCTATGAGCATAGTGCTATATAAGGAAATGGATTCCTTTTTTGACCAAGCATTGTTATACCTGGAAACATTTGCCTGTTATCTGTAGGAAGGCATTTTTCCTCCAGAGAAGAAGCAAACCTAAAAAACTGTAGGAGCATCTCTTTTCAAGGAGTAGATATATTTAATTGTTTTTTTTTTATTTATCGCTTGAAGATAATCATGTTTTTGTTTCTCCTCCAGGGGCTGCCTGGTCCAAAAGGAGAAAGGGGTGAGAAAGTGAGTCCCTGTTTCTTCTTTTATATTCTTTGACAATCATTTGGGGATTTTACTATTTTTAATTAAAAGTTAAATGAGGGCCCATGCAATTGATATTGGTCCATTTTTTTAAACTCCAGAATAGTGGAATCAAAGTATATAACTATCTGCTTCTATATGGACATTTCTTTCATTTATAAAGCATAAGAATGTGCAATACAATTTCCTATCCTGCCCTATTCCTTCCCTTTCTGACGTCATGAATCTATTCAAGATATCAGAGAGAAACATAATGATCATAGTTGACCAATACAGTCCATATTCTTTAACTTGGATGGGTGGGTGTGGGTCATATATCCTAACTGTGCGTATGCAGTGAGGGGAAATCTTTGCCTTGTTTTCCATGTTGCATTTCCAATGGATTTATAGTTAGAGCAGAAGATATTGCTTTCTACTTCACTCTGAATCAGCTTTCCCGTGCTGAACTGACTACACACCATTGTACAGCAATGGGAGAATGAGGCTACAGTCGAACTGAGTGGTGGGGATGGTGTGTCAATTCCCTATCCTATTTCCCTTTGGCCCCTCCATTCCATACAAGGTTCTCCGATCTTGTTCTTGCTAACATGGACATACAGTTGCTTGTTTCCTTCACATGTTGGGGATGGCCCAGTTTTGAAGACAAATCTGGAAGAAGATACTGAAGATACTGAATGAGAGCCAGTTTGGTCTAGTGGTTAAGGTGCTAGGCTAGAAACCAGGAGACTGGGAGTTCTAGTCCCGACTTAGGCGTGAAAGCCGGCTGGGTGACCTTGGGCCAGTCCCCCTCTCTCAGCCCTAGGAAGGAGGCAATGGCAAACCAGGAGACTGAGAGTTCTAGTCCCGCCTTAGGCAGGAAAGCCGGCTGGGTGACCCTGGGACAGTCACTCTCTCAGCCCTAGGAAGGAGCCAATGGCAAACCAGGAGACTGAGAGTTCTAGTCCTGCCTCAGGCATGAAAGCCGGCTAGGTGACCTTGGGCCAGTCACTCTCTCTCAGCCCTAGGAAGGAGCCAATGGCAAACCAGGAGTCTGTGAGTTCTCTTCCCGCCTTAGGCATGAAAGCCAGCTGGGTGACCTTGGGCCAGTCCCTCTCTCTCAGCCCTAGGAAGGAGCCAATGGCAAACCAGGAGACTGAGAGTTCTAGTCTCGCCTTAGGCATGAAAGCCGGCTGGGTGACCTTGGGCCAATCACTCTCTCTCAGCCCTAGGAAGGAGCCAATGGCAAACCAGGAGTCTGTGAGTTCTCGTCCCGCCTTAGGCATGAAAGCCAGCTGGGTGACTTTGGGCCAGTCACACACACAGAGCCCAACTCACCTCACGGGGTTGCTGTTGTGGGGAAAATAGGAGGAGGAAGGAGTATTAGGTTTGTTCACCGCCTTGAGTTTTTTATAAAAATAATAAAGGTGGGATAGAAAATAAATAAATAAATAAATAAATTTTATAAAAATAATGCTGGTCAATGGGATTTGATAAAAACAAATGTCCTTCAGTATCAAGGTTATGCCCCTCCAAAATAATTAACTTGCAAATATCTGAGATGGTTAATTAGGTGTCACTTCATTTGGTCTGATCTCTGGTGACTGCATGAACAAATGCCTCTATCTTAATCTGTTTCTAGTGATAATCCATAGCTCTTTCAAGGACATTCTCATGACCTCTTGATCCTATCTATCCACCTTGGCTTCCGCTTCCATTCCTTAACCTTGTCAAGCATCATCCTCTTGTAGCACATGCCAAAGTGTGTGAACTTCATCTTGCTAGTCATTGTCTCAAAGGAGCAGTCAGCCTTTATTTGGTCTGGGATTGACTGACTGGTTCTTCTTGCAGTCAATGGTCTCTTAGCAATTGTCTTTGCACCTATAATTTGAATGTATCCACCTTCTTTCTCTTGCTTTTTCTCCATCTTCAGCTTCCACAACCATTCATTACTGTTAATGATTCTAACATTTGTTTTTATTGTAATATCTTTGTGAACTCTTGCCTTTATCCTAATGAGAACTAAGGTGGGTCAAGTCTGAGACGCCTTCTCAAATTCCATTCCTGCTCTGGGCTGAGATTTCTCTTATCTGACCATTGCCTTGCCTGAGGCTCTTCCTCCTCCCTTTCAGGGTTATTCCCACAGCCCATTACAATTGGCCTCCTCCCTAAGATTTACAGGTAGTCCTCGATTTATGACCATTTGTTTAATGACAGTCCGAAGTTACAACGGCCTCGGAATTGGTGCTTTGCAGCCTGTAAAGCACTTCCAAGCATTGCAAAACGTCATACCAATCCCCTGTGGTCACATGATCGCATTCCGGGTGCTTGGAAACCGGTTGCAGCGTCCCGCAGTCACGTGATCAAGTTTTGTGACATTTTTTGCCATTTTCCAGCAAATAACGCCCATTGGGGAAGCTAGATTTGCTTAACGACCATTGTAAAAACAGTCGTAAAATTGTGTCCAGTCATGTGGTGACTCAACTTACAACAGCAATGACTTACGATGGAAATTCTAGACTCAATTGTGGTCGTAAGTCAAGGACTATCGACTACCTCTTTACTTCTCCATCACACTTCAACTCTCTTCATCTCTTCTTAAGCCCAAGGAAACAACACCACCATCTTCACATCTTCGCTATCAAAAGTGACTCCACTAAACATGTTGATTGACAATACCATTGTCTTCATAATATTTAACATTAACCCAATTTTTTCACTTTCCATTCTTACATTCATAACAAGCTCTCCTAAGTATTTTCAGCTAACAAAATACTGTCTTTGGTATATCTCATATGGTTCATGTTTCAGCCACCTATTTTGACACCCACTGCCGTCTCATCCATCTTGTCTTTCTTATATTTGCTGTATAAGTTACTGTAAACAGATAATGGGAACAAGTCGCACTTCCTGCTTCACTCCCCTCCCTGTTCTGAATTACTCTGTTTCTCTAAAGTCAGTTCTTAGAAGTTTCTTGATTGTTGTAAAGGGTCCTCAAAAAAGGATCAGATGTTCTGAAATACCCATTAGCAGGGGTGTCCATAGGAGACGTCAAAAAGGGCAGATCTTTGATCACGTGGTTGCGGCCATCTCTTTGACTCCCCAACCCCATCCCTGCAGATGCTCTTTTAATTTATTTGACATTCTGGCATGGTCTGTGCAATCAAAGACGTTGTTACAAAGGTATAATACCTCAAAAGGAAACTGTTGAGATAGTTCTCAATAGTTCTCCTAAAACAATCCCCATCATTAAAATTTTTGGAGGAAGGTGTGCAATTATTTATTTATTAGATTTCAGTATATAGCCATATCTAGCAACTCACAATTCACAACACTTATAAACCCCGAATAAACCATCCATGGTAACACAAGCATCTACAAGGGAGGGTCAAAGCAGAAAAGAGGGTGGGCATGGCGTTATGATGCAAGCCCCACCCCTTTTGTACCTGCCTGTACAAAAGGGGTAGAGCTTTGATCGCAATGGCACACCCTCCATCTTGCAGACACCCCTTTAATGAGCAACACAAATTCCACAAAGGACCATTTCAAACACTTCCTATTTCTTTGTCTCTCTTTTGGCAAACCCTGGTACTTTATTGATTTTAAGTTATTAATTTTAAACCTTATCTCTTCCTTCTCTTAACCTCTCCCCAAATTGCTCCAAGGATGTTATACTTATTATTTGTTTCTCAGATTAACAGGCAATCTAAATGCACTTGTAGCCACGTGATCCCGAAAAGACATTTAGTCAAAGAGGTCTGATGTTTAAAATGACGAAAAAGGAATTTTGCTATCAGATATGGCTTAATTTCCAAATATTTCAGGAAGCCACGTTCCAGTGGCCATTCTTTGGGGACTGAATAATTAGACTGTCCTTGAAACTGCATCTCTTAATGTACTGCAACATTTCCTTCTGTGTATATGTATTCCTTAGAGGAGACAAGAGAATTATCCAACTGTTGAAAACAGTAAACATTGCTATAATCCATAAAAGCTCGTAACAGAATGAAAATGGAGTTCAAGTTTATTTTATTGTGAGCTTTTATGGATTATAGCAGTGTCTACTTTCAAACTGCTTTCAGTGATTTGATTGTTCTCTTACCTCCAGTAAGGAACACACATACACAAACTGGTGTGTGTAATACATTAAGAGATGCAGTTTCAAGCCAACCTTGTATCAAATAATACAATTCTTGATGATACCTCCTGGATCAATATACAGTTTTTACACAAAATTAAACACAACCTGGGCAAGAAAATGAAAAATGTGTTTGCATCACACATATATCAACAAGGATATATCATGTAGGAGCTCAGGAGACGTGCTGTTTAAAAACTGAAGACCCAGCCACTGATGAAAATAAAAGAAAATATCTAATTCTGAATGTAATTGGAAAGGGGATCGACAAACATAGTCCTGTCCTCCCCCAAACTCATGAAATTATTCATGCAGGAGCAATTAGGAGAGGTGAAATTTCATAAGGCAGCCTTTCCTAATGCCAGATGAGTTGGACTACAACTCACATACTCCTCAGTTATTTTGGGTGGCTATAATGGGTAAAAAAATAATATAATATAATATAATATAATATAATATATATTATATATATATAATAATATAATATAATGGGTACTATAGTCTAATACATCTCGAGGGTGCTGGTTTGGGTCAAGTTGCCATAAGAGTTCAGCTGTTTTCCTAGAAATGACGTTTCTAGGAAATGAGGAGAAGGCCAGAATGCATGTCTCCCAGTCTGTTATCCCTTTGATAGCTGACCATACGTCCTGTTTAAAACAGGACAGTCCCGTTTTTAAAGCATTTTTCAACCGTCCCATCGTTTTGATAAAAATCTCCATTTTGTCCCATTTTTTAAACCCGGCAGGAATGGCGGGAAAGGAGGATCCGAGCCAGAGCTGCCGATTGGAGGCAGCCCGGAAGAGGAAGCCCTCCCACCTATCAGCATGCGGCAAAGGAGGGACCGGGGGGGCGGGGTTTGCAGGCGGGAGCCAATTGTGCAGACTGGGGGGCAGGATTTGCAGGCGGGAGCCAATCGTGTGGACCGGGGGGCGGGGACCCCTGTCTTTTTCATGGATACGGAACATTACATAAGACCCCATCCCATTTTGCCATCCCAATGTCCCGTTTTTGTCTCAAGGAAATATGGTCAGCCTACCCTTTGAGGTAGTCCAGACAAGAAGCAGAACAATGAATACTAGCTGTATCTTTGTTTTAAGGTTACATTGACAGAATCTTGAAAGTCTGAAAGTATTTCTCCTCTCCTTCCCTTTCACCCTCCAGAAAACTAGGGAGGGTCCCTTCTGAGATGTTTGCCATGCCCCCATTCCTTCTGCAGGCTCAGCTGCCTCTTATCTGACCATTGTCTAGTCCAGCCTTTCTCAATTTTTTGACCCTGGAGGAACCCTTGAAATATTTTCCAGGCCTCGGGGAACCCCTGCACATTCAGGCTCAAATTTAGGCCAGAAGTTACAAAATTATTATATTCATTTCATGGGCAGGCCTGTATTACAGGCATTCACAATGTTCTGAAACTTAACAAAAAATGAAACTTACCTCTTTAATGTCAAGTTGCCCGAATTTGAAATAATTTTTAAAATAAATCTTGATCTCCCAGGGAACCCCTAGTGATCTCTCATGGAACCCTAGGGTTCCACGGAACCCTGGTTGAGAAACCCTGGTCTAGTCTGTGGCTCTTCCTCCTGTCTCCCAAGGTCATTCCCACATACCATTACACCATCCTGCCCGTGGAATGGCCTTTCCCAGAAGCAGGATTATCTTCATTGCTAATAGCCTTCCATAAGACCAAGCTCTTCCAGAAGGCTTTGGGGTGAATAGTGATGCTGTCAAGTTCATGTGTTTAATTTAAATTTTAATTTAATCTAGCTTTTAAACTGTATTGATCAGAATCTTGCCTAGCTTGATTTTCATAACAAGCATGACTCCAACCATTGATGGAAAATGTTGTGCGAATGTTGGACTGGAATCATGAAAAAGAGAGTGGGGACAGATTGAGTTGTCTACACAAAGTGTTCAAACCCACGTGTCAAATAGTGGTGAATGCATTTAGGAGAATATGTGGAGATGCATGTCACACACATCCTTCAAAATCACACAGTGAGTACGTGGGAGAAGGCAATTAGAATGAATGCTTCCCGCAAATACACAGGCATTCTTGTCTAATGAGGTCCTTAGCCATCCTTATTATTTTAATGGATCAGCAAAAGGCTTTTGCAAATGAGTTGGTTGTCTCAACACATTCAGAAATGCATTTTGTTTTCTCTGCAAGGAGCAAAAACTAGAAGATATTTGTTCCATTCTTATTATGTATTGTGCTAGTCAAACCAAAGGAGGAAATAGTGCCATTAACATGACTTTGAGCTCCTGGAAAAAGATGGAATATAAATCGGACAAAGAAATAAACATAAATAAAAGGACATATGTTCGTTATTTTTATTATTTATTAGTACACCAAGCTATTTGTTTTCCACTTTTCTGCATATTTAATATTCCTTTCATTTCTTAAGCATATAAGAAAGGTTACAATATAAGAAAGGCCCACACCTTAAAACATTTCTTCTAGATTTCAGACACAAAATTAATTCCAAGCTGAACATCAAACAGTCTTGAAATATGCCCAGAGTTGTATCTTTAAGAAAACGAACTCTATCATTACCTGAAATTTGGGAAGAGAATGGATCCAGATGTTCAGAGAGCAAGGCATATAGTCATTCATTGAGGTGGGAGCACTGAACGTGGTTCTTCACTCCAGTTTAAGAATAAAAAATAACAGTTTCCCAAATGTACTATTATTTATAAATCTCACACATGCCTATTTTTGTCTTTCTTCTTCCAAAGTTTAGAGGATTGCTAAATTTTGTTTTGCTTTGTTGCATGTTGCCTGCAAAATAATAACGTGTGGGTAGGCTGACCATATTTGCTTCAGACAAAAACGGGACTTTTGGGATGGCAAAACGGGACAGGGTCTTATGCCACCATGCCGGCCTCCAAACCCCGCCCCCCAGTCCACGCAATTGGCTCTCACCTGCAAACCCCGCCCCCACCCCACACGATTGGCTCCCGCCTGCAAACCCCACCCCCATCAGCGTGATTGGCTCAGATTTTAATTTTTTTCCCAATTTTTAAAGGTTTTTTTTTTCTTCTAGCAGTAAATGGTGCGGCAGAGCTGGTGTGTTTGGGGGAGGCCAGAGTACACACACTGTGCATACAGCACTGTCATCGGCCGGGGAACAAGGGGCGGGGATGGAGGGGATGGAGGCCCACCACTGCCCCATCCCCCTCGGGCTTGGCCGAGGGAGGGAGGAGAGTCGCTGCTGCTGCCACCGCTGCAGAGCAGGAGAAGCAGGAGGATCTGGCTGCGCTCGGCTGCTTCAGCCACACCACTCCGCCCCTTGCTGCCCGCTGAAGCTCCCCAGGGTGGCCGGCTCCTGCTTCTCCTGCTCGGCGGCCCGACAACTCTCCTCCCTTGGCCAAGCCCGATCAGATGCACATACACACACTCACACACTCACAGGACAGACTGCCCTCGGCAGGAGCCAGCTGTGCTGGGAGGCTTCAGCCACACCACTCCGCCCCTCACCACCTGCTGAAGCCCCCCAGCATGGTCAGCTCCTGCCGAGGGCAGTCTGTCCTGTGAGTGTGTGTGTGTGCATCTGATCGGGCTTGGCCGAGGGAGGAGAGTTGTCGACCACTCCGCTCCTTGCTGCCCGCAGAAGCTCCCCAGGGTGGCTGGCTCCTGCTTCTCCTGCTCGGCGGCCCAACAACTCTCCTCCCTTGGCCAAGCCCGATCAGATGCATGCGCAAACGCACCCCACACCCTCTTTCTCTAGCCTCCCCATGACGAAATGCACCCACACCTGTTGCAGGGAGGCTGGAGAAAGAGGATGTGGGGTGCGTGTGTGTGTGTGCGCGATTACGCTGAGCAAGTAATCTGCGCGTGCGTGCACACATGCACGCACCCCACACCCTCTTTCTCCAGCCTCCCTGCAACAGGTGCGGGTGCATTTGGTCATGGGGAGGCTGGAGAAAGAGGGTGTGGGGTGCGTGTGTGCGTGTGTGTGCGCACGATTACTCTGAGCAAGTAATCTGCACGCGCGCGCACACACACACGCACCCTCTTTCCACAACCTTCACGTGCCTGCTTTCCCTGGCCTCACCACTGCTGGGCAGACAATCTCAGGATCAGGTAAGGAGGCAGGAACCTGGACTGTGGTGCTGCGTCTGCTGCTGGGCTCGCACGTGGCAACTGGGCTTCCAGTTGCCGCGCTGATAGGGCCTCTTCCGGGCTGCCTCCAATGGCAAGTCCGGCTCCAGTCCTCCTTCCTGTCTTCCTGTCCTCCTTCCCGCCGGGTTTAAAAAAGGGACAAAATTGAGATTTTGATCAAAACGACGGGACGGTTGAAAAATGCTAAAATAACGGGACTGTCCCGTTCAAAACGGGACGTATGGTCACCCTACGTGTGGGCCACCTGTGTGATCCACAGCAGAGTAGGCCAATTAGCAGCTGCCTCTCAGCTGCTCTTCTTCTATCTCTTTTATGTTTAGAGCACAGCTTCCTCTTCTCTTTCCACCTAGGGTGAAGCACAGTCCTTGTCTACCATTTATCATCTGGTAAACCAAGCTTGTGAGCGTCTGATCCAGTGTAAGTATATCCCAGTGCAAAGTCTTCCCTGTGAATTTCGCCTCTGCAGCTGCCTTGGCTGTGTGGCTTTCTGCAGAGGAGGGGTGAGGTGGGCAGCAAGGCGTGTGGAGCAGGACTGGATAATGCGTTCAGATGTCTTGCAGGGCTTCTGCTCCGAGCCAGCTGATCAATTGACATATCAGCATGTCACTGTCCATCTCTAGGTCAGTTAATTTCATTTGCCTTCCAGTAGGGCTTCTTCTGTCTCTCGTAAGTAGTATGAGGCAAGATTCAGGTTTCTGCTGAAAAATGTAAATGAAGGAGACTTTAAGGGCCAAATGAAAGCCAGGGTGGTGCAGGGGAGGAGGAGGAGGAGGAGGAGGAGGAGGAGGAGGAGGAGGAGGAGGAGGAGGGGGAGGAGGAGGAGGGGGAAGAAGAAGAAGAAGAAGAAGAAGAAGAAGAAGAAGAAGAAGAAGAAGAAGAAGAAGAAGAAGAAGAAGAAGAAGAAGAAGTAGTAGTAGTAGTATGCAGGACTGAAAAAGGAGGGAGGGAGGGAGGGAGGGAGGGAGGGAGGGAGGGAGGGAGGGAGGAAGGAAGGAAGGAAGGAAGGAAGGAAGGAAGGAAGGAAGGAAGGAAGGAAGTCCATTGGTGTCAATTTGATAAATCAATGTAGAACTCTTCCAAGGTTGAAGGAGAGAGAACAGATTTTTTTCTCTCTCTTTCTCCCCGAGGTGTTTTGTAGAAATGCTTTTGAATGCTGCTTCCATTTCCAAATCAGATGGATGACTTTACTATTGTTGGCTAGACACGTGAATTGAAAAGAAATAAGTCCAGAGCAGTGACACACAGAAATATTAGTATGTAGGCAGGCACATAAACACACCAAAAGTAGCTTGTTTGTCTGATTTGTATTTGCGATAGGAATAGAAAGCCCAGGGATGCACAACCTTTTTCAGGTTAAGGGCAGGATTTTGCCTTTGGTGTTAGGGCAAGTAGCCAGTTCCTTCTTTCCATATTCTACCTTTCCTGTCCTACTGATTTCCTACTGTCAAATTTTGGAATTGCCCACTAAAAATTATTCAGTCATCGTAGACGATCCTTGTTCCTTCCAAATAATTTTCAGATTCTGTAAAACTGCCAAGTATGCACTAGTTAGACAGTCTTCTATTTAATTGGTTCTTTTTTTTAAAAAAAAATGCTACTTACTTTTTCCTCCCTATCTCTTCTTATATCTCTCTCCCCCAAACCAGTGCAACTTCTTGATTTAGAGTCTGGGTTTTGATTGCCATAGTTCTGACTATTCAAGGATCTTTCCCCAGTGTGAAAGATCTCACACTTTGTCCAAGGGGTAAGGAAAATGAGTTGAATGCATTTAGTCATGATGGGGGGAATTGTCTAGTAGTTGCCACTCCCACCCTCCTTCCCTGGTAGAAAATAAATCCATTAACCCCAGAGGCGCCTGCTGGGGGTATCAAACAAATCAAGATGGTGACTTCAAGCCTCATGACATACCTAAAAGCGGGGCAGGGCTTCTATCACACAGTCATGCCCATCATCTTGACTTCTTTTAACCCTTGTCAGATTAACTCTTGGAGGTTCTTTTCCTGAGAAGTTCAGAGATGATGGCAGAGGAGATCACCACCAGCTGATGGTGACTTCATGACAGCTGGACCCATGTCTACAAAGCAATTTTATTAGGGGAAGGGTCAACTCTTCAGTAGCTTTTGTAGGTGCCTATAACTGAAAGTCCTGCAAAAGGACAGCATTGAGTTGACCTTGGATGGTCTCAAAAAGCTAATCAAAGTCAGCCCTGGTTAGTACTTGGATATGGATGAGAGATGGGGGGCGCGATGGCTCAGTGGTTAAGACGCCAGGCTTGTCAATCGGAAAGTCGGCGGTTCGAGACCCGAGCACCATGTGACGGAGTGAGCTCCCGCACTCGCCCCAGCTCTCACCAACCTAGCAATTCGAAAGCATGCAAATGCAAGTAGATAACTAGGTACCACTTTGGTGGGTAGGTAACAGCGTTCTGCGCGCATCATGCTAGTCACATGACCGTGGAAGCGTCTTCGGACAGCACTGGCTCTTCGGCTAAGAAACGGAGATGAGCACCGCCCCCTAGAGTCAGACATGACTGTGCAGGGGAAAACCTTTACCTTTACCTATGGATGAGAGATGACCAGGGAATACTGGGGTTGGAGGCCAGTCTGGCTTGTCAAAATCATCATCATCATCATCATCATCATCATCATCATCATCATCCTAGAAGAAGAAATTGAAAACCATTTCCATGCGGATGCCATGGGTATGTCCATGATATTGACAAGAATCATGCTCAGTTTGAAGGCGATTTTATATATCTGGAAAAAAACACTATTGTTCATTTTAAAAAAATGTCTTGCTAAAGGACTCTAGCAAAATGCAGGAAGAAGAACAGATGCAGGGCAAGAAGGAAAATTCCATTTCTTTTCCTTCTTCTTCTTCTTCTTCAGCTCATGTGTTAAAGTTTGACTCTTTCATCCATGAACATTCACGGAAACCTGTTCCCATCTGGGAGGATCAACCGAAGCCTGGAGAACCTGGACCAACTGGACTCTCTGGCCTCCCTGGCATGAAAGGTGAAAGAGGAGATGTTGGGATGCCTGGACTTCCAGGAAGAGATGGATATCCAGGAGAAAGAGGTAAGCAAGGGAAGGCATTGGGCACACCACTGGATATTGGTGAACAGGATCAGAAAACGATGCAAAACTAGATGGGTTTGACTTAGATAATGTCAGCCCCACGAGGTAGATCAGACCAGGAAATCAATTCCACAGGAAGGCTAAAAGTACTTTTACTGAGATTGCCTTTCGTAACAGGATCTCACAAGTCGGATTCTGCTGTACTACCTCCTCCTTCTTCTTATGCTTCAGTGAATCAGGGAGGCATCTGCCTGAGCTGCTTCTGAATGTTACCTAATTTTTCAGGACTTTAAAAATGTTTCAGCCTCTTTTGCCTAGGTAATGGTTCCTGCAAATTTCTATCAAGGTCATCTTCCTTACTCTCTAAGGTAGCTTCCTATGAGAATAAGGATGTTTCTTAGGATTCTTCAGATGAAAGGCAGATCCAGGTGGAATCTTGGACCAGGACTAGATAAATACCTTCCCTTGGATTCTGCTAAACTTCCTATTCTACCTGAAATTTGGAAGAACTTGTTTTAATCCAAATACACAGATGGGATGCAGGCATGCTGTGAAACTTCAGCAAAAGCATTCTCTTCCCTTACCAGAATGCTTTTGGGTCCAGAGGGCCCAGAGGCATTCTTTGAGAATAAGCAGGGTCCCAGACCGCAGAGCAGTCTGTATGGCCTGTGGCTGTGACATTGTGTGCAGGCAGTCCCCTCCAGGGCAGCCATTTTGAAAGAAAGCCCATGACATGCTCCCCAAAATCCATTCACCCTAAACCTTGCTTGTATCCACCTATATAAAAGCTTCCATGACCTTTTCCATGGCCTGAGAAGACCAAGATGTGGTGGGGAGGGAGGGAGAGGACATTTCAACCAATCAGTCATATAAACCCCTTTGTATATTGCTCAGCTCCCAAATCTCATGATCTTCTAAACCAGGGTTTCTCAACCTCAGCAACTTTAAGATGTGTGGACTTCAGCTCCCAGAATTCCCCAGCCAGCATGGCTGGCTGGGGAATTCTGGGAGTTGATGTCCACACATCTTAAAGTTGCTGAGGTTGAGAAACAACGTTCTAAACCATAAGGAATCAAATTCAATGACTCTTTGAGGTCTAGGTAAAGTCAGGGGTACTAGAGCGAAGATGGGAAAGCTTATCACACAATTTTGCAGCAGGCAGTAGCATCCATGGGGGCAGGAGGTCAAATTGGCAAGATGGTAGACAGAGTGTCACCCTGTAAGCCCCTCCCCTTTTGTACATGCGTCCCACCCAAGTATAAAAGAGACGGTGCTTGCATGGTGACTTTCCATCTACCATCTTGACTCCTGTCTGCAGATGCTGCTGTGAGCAGGCAAATGCATACCCACTGGTTTTATTTTTGGATTAGCTCATTCCAGAACCTTCAAAAGAGAGGAACAGAGCACCACCACCTGTTTTGGTTTGTATCTCTCCCCTCTTGATTTAGAGCTAAAAACTACCCACTTTGAGGAGGACGCAACTCTCCATTTTATTGCAAATGCCAGGTCACCCTGGCAGCCTCTTTGGATTAATTCAAAGATTAAGCCTCCATTTAAGAATCAACCTATGCCCCCCTCTTTGGGATGCTACTGGGTTATCCTTAGAACCCAAGAAGGTGGCTTCAGCAGGAAAAACTCTCCAGCAGCAAGAACAGATATTTAAGCTCCCTTGGTGATGTTTTTACTTCTACTTATAGGCAAGAGTCAAAGTTGCTGATTTAATTGGCAGACTACAGAAAGTAGATCACACCCCAACCTAAATCGGTCATTCAGCCTTTTTTCCCCATGATCTACACTCCCATCTTAGGAGCAGCTCTAGTTGCTTGCAGATGTAGCTGATTATTTATCATTTATTTAATTTTTTTATCCCACCTTTATTATTTTTATAAATAACTCAAGGCGGTGAACATACCTAATACTCCTTCCTCCTCCTATTTTCCCCACAGGAACAACCCTGTGAGGTGAGTTGGGCTGAGAGAGGGTGACTGGCCCAAGGTCACCCAGCCGGCTTTCGTGCCTAAGGCGGGACTAGAACTCTCAGCCTCCTGGTTTGCCATTGGCTCCTTCCTAGGGCTGAGAGACAGGGACTGGCCCAAGGTCACCCAGCCAGCTTTCCTGCCTAAGGCAAGACTAGAACTCTCAGTCTCCTGGTTTGCCATTGGCTCCTTCCTAGGGCTGAGAGACAGGGACTGGCCCAAGGTCACCCAGCCGGCTTTCATGCCTGAGGCGGGACTAGAATTCTGTGTCTCCTGGTTTGCCATTGGCTCCTTCCTAGGGCTGAGAGACAGGGACTGGCCCAAGGTCACCCAGCTGGCTTTCATGCCTAAGGCGGGACTAGAACTCTCAGTCTCCTGGTTTGCCATTGGCTCCTTCCTAGGGCTGAGAGACAGGGACTGGCCCAAGGTCACCCAGCCGGCTTTCCTGCCTAAGGCAAGACTAGAACTCTCAGTCTCCTGGTTTGCCATTGGCTCCTTCCTAGGGCTGAGAGACAGGGACTGGCCCAAGGTCACCCAGCCGGCTTTCATGCCTGAGGCGGGACTAGAATTCTGTGTCTCCTGGTTTGCCATTGGCTCCTTCCTAGGGCTGAGAGAGAGGGACTGGCCCAAGGTCACCCAGCTGGCTTTCATGCCTAAGGCGGGACTAGAACTCTCAGTTTCCTGGTTTGCCATTGGCTCCTTCCTAGGGCTGAGAGACAGGGACTGGCCCAAGGTCACCCAGCCGGCTTTCCTGCCTAAGGCAAGACTAGAACTCTCAGTCTCCTGGTTTCTATCCCAGCACCTTAACCACTAGACCAAACAGGCTCTATTATATATAATATATAATATATAATATATAATATATAATATATAATATATAATATATAATATATAATATATAATATATAATATATAATATATAATATATAATATATAATATATAATATATAGATGTTCTCCTAGCTGAGCTTCTAGAATGAGTCAAATGAATTTTTTTTACTGGCTGTTTGTGGTTCTTGAGAGAATTTAGTGAAATGCAGGAGCATCCACAGAAAGGTGTCCAAAAAGTCACGAAGGGGGTTGCAACGGATGTAAAAAAGGGATGAAGCTTTGACTGCACAGTCACCTCATCTCAATATTTTTGACCACTCCTGGAGACATCCCTGCAGATATGAATATAATATATAGCCCAGTTGCTCTTGGATTTTGTCTAATGTCCCCCTCTTAATTTTATTTACAAGTAAAAGTCCACGTTACTCTACTCAGAAATAGATTTGCTGAAAATCCGGAAAGATATCTTTACCTTATTACTGTGAGCTGAATGGAGCAGAAAGAGTCCAGTAAAATCAAGAGTTTCACAGACTTGGTCGTGTTTCAGATGAAGAGGATAAATGTATCTGAAGCAACCCAGCCACCATCTTCTAGTTTAGCAGGAGAACGGAACAGTTCAAGCCCACTGGAGAATAAAAAAGAAAGCAAACTCTAGTGTAGAAATGCTTGATTTCAAAAATGTACACCAAAAGCTTGGCTAGGAAGTGAACTTCTCTGGCTTCAGAGGGAGTTAAGAAAGTCACAACCATGTGTGTGTCACGTTGCACATAAAAAAGGGTGTGGCTTCAATCACATGGATATGGCTGCCATCTTGATTTTGTTGACCCCCTCCCTGTGGCCACCTCTGTTTGGCTTCACCCAGTTGGGAAACTTGCATCAAGAACTGCTAATTACAGGTAGTCCTCGGTTTATGACCACTATTGGGACCGGAACTTCTGTTGCTAAGCGAGGCAGTTGTTAAGTGAGTCACGCCCAATTTTACGACCTTTTTGTCATGGTCGTTAAGCGAATCACCACAATTGTTAAGTGAATCCAGTTTCCATTGACTTTGCTTGTTGGAAGCTGGCTGGGAAGGTCACAAATTTATTTTATTTATATTTATTTATTTATATTTCTAACTTATATCACCGCCCATCTCCCCCCATTACAGAGGGGACTCTGTAATGTAGCGGTCACATGATCCCAGGACACTGCAACCATTGTAAATACATGCCGGTTGCCAAGGGCCTGAATTTTGATCACATGACTGCAGGGATGCTGCGACAGTCATAAGCACGAGGACCGGTCGTAAGTCACTTTTTTCAGCACCATTGTAACTTCAAACAGTCGCTAAAAGAACAGCCATAAGTCGAGGACTATGCGTAATTTTCCACCCTCAGTCACCCCAGTAGGCCATCTTTATGATGCTAAGGACATGTTTGTTTGTTTGTTTGTTTGTTTGTTTAAAGATTTATATTTATTTATTTATTTATTTATTTATTTATTTATTTTTCAAATTTATTCCCCGCCCATCTCCCATGCAAGGGACTCTGGGCGGGTTACAATAAATAAAATTTAAAAACTATACAAAATATCTCACAAGCGTAAAATAAATAAAATATAATCCAAGATGGATTAGGACCCGCAGAATGGATCATGGGGCTACGGGGCCAGCCAACCCCAGGAGGCACTACCACCTCCGTCGTCCCAGGCCAGGCGGCAGAGCCAGGTCTTAAGGGCCTTCCGAAAGGCCAGAAGTGAACGGGCCAGTCTCACCTCCGGGGGCAAGATGTTCCATAAGGCGGGCGCTATCGCAGAGAAGGCACGCCTCCTGGACCCCGCTAGATGGAATTCTCTTGTTGAGGGGGTCCGAAGCATGCCCTCTCTGCACGCACGGGTGGGGCGGGCCGACGTTGTCGGGATGAGACGGTCCCTCAGGTACCCTGGCCCTATGCCATGTAGGGCTTTAAAGGTAATCACCAACACCTTGAATTGGACCTGGAAGCAAACTGGCACCCAATGCAGCTCGCGTAGCAGAGGTGTCACATGTGCCGATCTCCTGGCACCCATAACTGCTCGCGTCGCCGCATTCTGCACCAGCTGAAGCTTCCGGATACTCTTCAAGGGTAGCCCCATGTAGAGCGCATTACAATAGTCTATACGGGAGATGACAAGGGCGTGAGTGACTGTTCGGAGGGCCTCCCGATCCAGGAAAGGGCGTAACTGGTGCACGACTCGAAGCTGTGCAAAGGCCCTCCTGGCCACGACTGCCACCTGCTCTTCGAGCAGGAGTCGCGAGTCCAGGAGGACCCCCAGATTCCGCACCAAACTAGCCACCAAACTAGCAGCAATGTGTCTCCGGGTGGTGTACAATGATAAAAACAAAATCACAGTATCCCAACAACAAAACAACAAGAACAAGTACAACACACACTGTTGGGGCACACCAACAGGTACACTACTCTACCTCCTAGGATGAGCACATCTAACATCCTCGTCCCGGAGCCTTTGTTTTTACCTCTTTGGTATGATCTTCTGCCACTGCTCTTCCAAAGTGTACATGCAGGAGATTGGGGAAGTGAGGTCAAAACTAGAACTTGAACAGGATTTTTTAAAATAGCTCTTCTCCTTTATCAGGTGTCCCTGGGCCCAAGGGGGAAAAAGGCTCTTCTGGATCAAGTGTGGAAGGCTCTGAAGGACCAAGAGGTCAAGCAGGTATGATCATTCATCACTGGCGTGAAGAGAAAACATCAGGAGAAATGATGTCGACTTTCTCAAAAGATACATTTTTCAAGGATAATGTTGCATCTACTTTCTATGCAGACATCACATCATCTACCTTCCATGCAGACATCATATCACACAGAAGTTGGAACAGAATAATGTTCGTTGTTATTCCAGAGCGCAGGACACAAAATAATGGATTCCAGTTACTAGGACACAGAGTCCCGTTGAAAGTTAGGCAAAATATCCTAATTCTAAGCTCAGTGCTGTTATTGATATCGGGTTTCAACCAAGCACGTCTCACACAAGCTTGAAGGAGGAGGCAGCCTCTGCTGTAACCTAATCTTACTTGCTTTGTGTGGGAGGGGCTGAATCCCGATTTCCTGTTCCTGTTCCCTTCTCTTCTCCCCTTTTCTGCTCGACTCTCCTACCAAGGAGGATGGTCAGCTATGGGCCCACCTTGCTCATACTTCCATTCAGGTGGGCCACATTAAAGAAGCATGTGGGTCACGTCAGAACCAATTGCTCTCACGCATGGACTGTTTTTACTAAGGAACTGTGAGTTACAATAAAATTGTAAGCTCTTTTTATGTTAGCTGTTGTGGGTCTTCCGGGCTGTGTGGCCGTGTTCTGGAAGTTGTGGTTCCTAACGTTTCGCCAGCATCTGTGGCCGGCATCTTCAGAGGGCAGGAGCACAGACAGAAGTGAACTCTCTGTGCCTTTTTATGTTACTTTACATTAACGTGTGAAGTGTGTTTATTTTGTGTCGATGAAGGTTCTCAGTCATCCAGGTGGAATTGTCTGTAGCTTGAATCATGTCAACTGGATTTCTATTTTCTCAGTGGAAACGTTTCGCTCCTTATCCAAGGAGCTTCTTCAGTCTGAGCAAAGTTAGTAAGGGAATCCTTAAATATGTTTCTAGGGTGGCTGTGTGACCTTGCACCTGGGGCTAGGTCATGGTTATTTTGAGATGTTTATTTCTAAGTCCCTTTATCATCCAAAGGAGGATCGTTAAGATTACCTTGCTGTTGTTGAGATTGCGAAATGGTCTTAATCTTCCTAGGCACAGAAGACATGTTTTCTTTTGTGTTTTTGAACTGATTAAGCCTTGTGCAAGTTTATGGGAACGCTTCTACTCTGCTATATACTAATAAGAAGCTGCATGGAGTTCTGGTATTACCATTCCAGAATTCCTACAACTGCAACTGCAGAACCAATCACCCAGCCTCCTCCCTGGATGTATTCAAGTACAGGCTAAACGCCATCAGTGAGGGGTGCTTTGATGGCTAATGTCTAGACTTTGAAACTAAGCCCAGCAGGCCTGGATGGGAGGCCATCAGGGATTCCCAGGGTTAGGAACTGGAACTGGAACTCAAAAAACCTTCCCAGAAGGCAATCATAGCCACTTTGGTATCTTGCCAAAAATCTGCATGGATACATCATCTGTATTGTCTGCTTATTTTTCAACTTCCCTCTCAGATTTCCTGGTGATCTCGCATCCAAGTACTAAGCACGTCCAGTCTGCTCACTGTATTTTGGAGGATGGCCAAGGTTAGCTACTGTAGATGTTGACACCTGAACTGAGCTCTCTATGATTAGGACTCAGGCATTCATTTCCAGCTCTTTCTCCTATTTCTGTGGTTTTAAGCCAAAGCTTATCAGGAGCCTGGACCGATAGAATATTATTTCTGATTTTTTTTTCTCACCTAGGCTCTGCAGGAGAAATGGTGCTTGGCAAACAAGGCTCAAAAGGACCCCCGGGCAGTACTGGTCCCCCTGGATTTCCTGGGGCTCGCGGTCAGCCTGGAGATCCTGGCCATGCGGGCAGATGTCTTCCTACAGGATGCTACAAAGATAGTACAAGAGGTAAATCTTGATTGTATGTGAGCAAAAGTAACGGGAGGATTCCAGAAGACCATGAATTGTGGTGTCAAGTCTTTCTTTCTTTCCACCCCCTTCATGCTAGAGCCTTTTGGCTTTCCTACCAGCCAATCTGGGCCAGGGATCTCTCTAAGGCCCTAGGATAGCTTAGGGAGCTGCAATTAAACTAGAAATAGTGTGTGATTGGAAGTACCTTCTACTTTCATAAGAGGTTCTCAGTGATTAACAGTGGAACTCAAGCATGTCAGCTATGTAAGAAAAGGGTAAAAAGATTACTCAAGGCTGTGATAGGCAAGAATTCTCTAGCTCAGAAATTAGTATTTCTCAGAACTACAGGCAACCAAGGCAATTTACCCCCAGCGATTGTTCTGTGCAGGCTAGAACAGGCCAGGTTACATCTTCACTCCTGCACCAACACTCCTAGGAGATGCTAGAGCTTAAAAGTAGAGAGTAAAGTGGGAATAACTTGGATATAAGGAATCTTACAACATCTGCCTCAGATTCTCTGGGGTAATTGACACTCTGAACTTGTTTGAAAAGCCAGATTTGCACTCTGAACTTGTTTCAAAAGCCGGATTTACACTCTGATTCTCTTCTGTCACTCCTGATGGACTAATCAGAGGGGTGCTAAGAAGCAGGTACATAAGGACCACCCCCGTAAGCACACATGGTGATACCACAATTCATTTCTGGAAGCGTTTTTATTGGAGCTACTCACTCCATCACATGTAGAACTTGGGGAAGGGGTGATTTATCTCTCTGCTTGTCCTGTTTGTCCTCTAGTTTAAATATCATTACCTCATTTTTTTTTCCAGATGCAGGGCTGATCCCCTGATCAGAGAGACACTGCTGTGGATCAGTTTGGTGTTTTCAATACTTTTTATTACAGCAAGGACCCAAAGTTCCATTTTCTCTTTTGTAAATTGCCCTATTTTGTTTGCCTACTTGTCAGACTGCCTATAGCTTATGCCTGCTTGGATATGCATCTCTGTGCCTTGTGATCTATTCCAAATGTGCTAACTTTAGTAATTCATTGGCCATCCATTCTCACTGGCGATCACTCGTAGCCGAGTAAGATTGTCTTCCAAAGGTAAAGTTTTAACAGTGGATCCGTAAGTGGCTATAAAGGCCAATTCTGGATCCGCACAACCTCCCACAGTGAGGGCATAGGTTTCCGGGTTGGAGATGGTCATGATGAGGGTTCATCCATTCTACTGGGTAGTTAAAACAATACCTTTAGGATATCAGT
The DNA here is from genome assembly GCA_023362775.1 of Charina bottae. Classification (NCBI taxonomy): domain Eukaryota; kingdom Metazoa; phylum Chordata; class Lepidosauria; order Squamata; family Charinaidae; genus Charina; species Charina bottae. Next base: position 120,678,270 of record JALMGJ010000003.1, read on the forward strand.
TTTGCAGCATCGCAGGGGACCATATGGTGCAATCCATAAGAAATTTGGAAGAGTCGTAATGCTAGATCAGATCAAGGGTCCATCCATTCTAGCATTTTTTGCCTTGGTGGCCAACCAGTATCAAGCAGCTTACAAAAAGCATCCAGAATACAATAACTCCCTTCTACGTTTGTTCCTTAGCGACTGGTAATCAAGACATACTGCTTGTGGTTCTGGAGGTAGCAAACAGCCATGGTAGGCACTGATAACCCAATCCTCTACGAATGCACCCCGTCCCCTCTTTACATCATCTAGGTTGCATCCACCCCATTATGTGTTGTCGAAAGGACAGCCCTGAATCTCCCTGCCTTTAGTTTTAACTGGTGGCCGCATTACAATCCAGATTGATGAAATCAAGAGGAGTTTGGCTGCAGTTCAATAAGCAATGTACCTTTAGAACAGGCATGGGGCATTGTCCAGCCCTGAGCTAATTTCATGCAGCCATTGGCTTCATTTCAAACTTGTATGCAAGAGAGCAATGCAAAACTGTCTGCCCTTCTTTGCAATCTGCCTCTTGGAAGAATGAAAAGAGGGTCTCAAGAGGAAGGGGAGAAAAATGAGCCCACCCACCCAAAAAGCATCCCCACCTACTTTTGACTTAGCCCCTTGCCACTGCTCCCTGCAACCCTGCCACACGTTGTTGTTGTTTATTCGTTCAGTCGCTTCCGACTCTTCGTGACTTCATGGACCAGCCCACGCCAGAGCTTCCTGTCGGCCGTCACCATCCCCAGCTCCCCCATGGTTAAGTCTGTCACCTCCAGAATATCATCCACCCATCTTGCCCTTGGTTGGCCCCTCTTCCTTTTGCCTTCCACTTTCCCTAGCATCAGCTTCTTCTCCAGGGTATCCTGTCTTCTCATGATGTGGCCAAAGTCCTTCAGTTTTGCCTTTCATATCATTCCCTCAAGTGAGCAGTCTGGCTTCATTTCCTGGAGTATGGACTGGTTTGATCTTCTTGCAGTCCAAGGCGCTCTCAGAATTTTCCTCCAACACCACAGTTCAAAAGCATCTATCTTCCTTCGCTCAGCCTTCCTTATGGTTCAGTTCTCGCGGCCATAGGTTACTACGGTGATAATCTGCCACAGATTATCCCTGGTGAAATACTGCCCAATATATTTAAAAAATATTCATTCCTGCTTAAATTTTAAATTTGGTCTAGTGGTTAAAGTGCTGGGCTAGAAACCAGGAGTCTGAGAGTTCGAGTCCTGCCTGAGGCACGAAAGCCGGCTGGGTGACCTTGGTCCAGTCACTCTCTCTCAGCCCAACTCACCTCACAGGGTTGTTGTGGGGAAAATAGGAGGAGGAAGGAGTATTAGGTATGTTTTCCGCCTTGAGTTATTTATGAAAATAATAAAGGCAGGATAAAATTTAAAAAAAAATTTAAAAATCACAAGGGTTTGTCAACACAAATTAGCTGTGTTTCTTTCATGATTGCTCAGGAAGTGTGATCATGCAACATCCTGGTTCCTTTGCACCTCAGTGTTCCTGCAAAGTAGTATCAGTTCTTTAAATTGACCGATCCATCCATCTGCTGTATGACCTCAAAGATCTGGGACCAGCCTTCCACATAATAACCTGGGTGTCTCCATGAGAAAGGGTGCTGAAACATGTTCTCCATGCATTGACTGCCAGTTTTGGAAACCCCCTGAGATACTTTATTGAGAGATAGGGGGCGCAATGGCCCAGTGGTTAAGACACCAGGCTTGTCAGTCGGAAGGTCGCAAGTTCGGCGGTTCGAGACCCTAGCCCCGCATGACGGAGTGAGCTCCCGCACTCACCCCAGCTCTTGCCAACCTAGCAATTCGAAAGCATGCAAATGCAAGTAGATAAATAGGCACCACTTCAGTGGGTAGGTAACAGTGTTCTGTGTGTGTCATGCCGGCCACATGACCATGGAAGCGTCTTCGGACAACGCTGGCTCTTCGGCTAACAAACGGAGATGAGCACCGGCCCCTAGAGTCGGACACGACTGTGCAGGGGAAAACCTTTACCTTTTATAAGTTGATTATGCAAAAACAAGTAGTAAATTTAGAAACTCAGGCTCCAACCAGTGCAAGGGGGCTGAGCTGAAAGTAAGCATCACAATCACATGAACAGTTGCTGCACTGTCTTTACTAATGGTGCAGCAATCTGGAGCTGGTCCAAGTGGTAGATACTGCCAATGCAGCTACAGTAACTTGTCCTGTGATAACGCAGGACATTTGAGACCTTGGTCTTACTAGTTTTGGAAGCAAGCTGGCAAATTCGTGATGTGCTCCAAAAAGATACAGTATTGGAAGGTATCCAGACGTAACTTGTTGGTGAATGTGCACATTTTAATTGTGAGTATTTTGACTCCTTTAGATCCCTATAATTCAAAACCTGGAGATTCATTTATTGCCAAAATACGTTTTATTTGTTCCATAGGAAGTCAGACCAGAGGCTGAAATCCTGCAGGCTGATTCTGAACCCTAATTTACTGGGTATTAATTTTAGAATTAATTAATTAATTAATTAATTAATTAATTTTAGAATGAATTTTAGAATTTTAGAATGCTTGGAGAACCTGGATGTTCCAGGCGTACACTTCACATTTACAATCACTGCTTAGCCTGCAGGAATTTTAAAACTTCATCGGAGGATTTTCTTGTTCTCTTTCTCCCCTGTTCTTTGTAAATCTTGCCTGATGAAATGTTCTGGTGAGCAGAAAAGGTTCCATGCCTGTTTGTGTTATTTTGGCAGAGCCTAATAAAGATTAATCTTGCTATGAATTTTGGATTTTTTTTTCTTTTCTGAGGATTGGCACAGGTTTGATGGATTTTTATGCCCCTTGCATGATTGTTGTCAGCCCTTCCAGGTAAACCAGACAGGAAACATGACTAGATGAACTAATTCTACTTTATTGTAAGGCTTGTTGTTTATTTGTTCAGTCACTTCCGACTCTTCGTGACTTCATGGACCAGCCCACACCAGAGCTTCCTGTCGGCCGTCGCCATCCCCAGCAACCCCACGGTCGAGTCCGTCACCTCCAGAATATCATCCATCCATCTTGCCCTTGGTCGGCCCCTCTTCCTTTTGCCTTCCACCTTCCCCAGCATCAGCATCTTCTCCAGGGTATCCTGTCTTCTCATGATGTGGCCAAAGTACTTCAGTTTTGCCTTTAGTATCATTCCCTCAAGTGAGCAGTCTGGCTTTATTTCCCGGAGTATGGACTGGTTTGATCTTCTTGCAGTCCAAGGCACTCTCAGGATTTTCCTCCAACACCACAGTTCAAAAGCATACTGTACCTGCCAGCAACATTCTTTTGGATCCTATTTGGACCATTATATTTATTTAGATTGTATTAATGAAATTGTAATTTTATATTCTTATTTTAAACTTGATTTTATTGTAAACCGCCCAGAGTTCCCCGTTGGGGGAGATGGGCGGTCATATAAATTAAATAAATAAATAAATAAATAAAATGGAACAATCCTCACGCAAAAGATTAATGGAAACAAGTTTCTGACATCAAGACTCAAAACAAGGACTAAGTAATATCAGAGCATTTCAGTCTCCCAAGACACTCCATGGCAGACCTCAAAGTTTTGGAAAAGCAAGACTTTAACAGCCCCATTGAGCGAGAAATTGCTGAACTTGCATCCATCAAAAGGTTTCAGGCAATCTCTGAAGGTGTCAACAAACACAAGGGGTTTTTAACGCATTACAGTTTTGATAAGATGGTTGTAATCTAACCTGCATCTGCATAACCAACCTGTCTCCCCCTCCCCTCTCCCCCAACCCCAATTTAAATGCTCACCAGTCTACCTACTCCATGCATATTTTATTTATTTATTTATTTTCCAAATTTATTCCCCGCCCATCTCCCATGCAAGGGACTCTGGGCGGGTTACAATAAATAAAATTTTAAAAACTATACAAAATATCTAAAAACACAAACAAAACATAATAAAATAAAATCCAGGATGGACTTGGACCCGCAGAATAGATAGTGGAGCTACGGGGCCAGCCAACCCCAGGAGGCACTACCACCTCCGTCGTCCCAGGCCAGGCGGCAGAGCCAGGTCTTAAGGGCCTTCCGAAAGGCCAGGAGGGAGGGGGCCAGTCTCATCTCCAGGAGCAAGATATTCCATAGGGCGGGCGCTATCGCAGAGAAGGCACGCCTCCTGGACCCCGCTAGATGGAATTCTCTTGTTGAGGGGGTCCGAACCATGCCCTCTCTGCATGCACGGGTGGGGCGGGTCGACGTTATCGGGACGAGACGGTCCCTCAGATAACCTGAGCCCATGCCATGTAGGGCTTTAAAGGTAATCACCAACACCTTGAATTGGACCCGGAAGCAAACTGGCACCCAATGCAGCTCGCGTAGCAGAGGTGTCACATGTGCCGATCTTCTGATCATATGATGAAGGGGGTGCAGCTCCCGAACACTTATGCCTCTTAATAAAATCCATTAGTTGGAAAAGGTGCTTCGGATTTTTTGCCACCATAGACAAAGACAGCTTGGCTCTTACAATGTCTATGTTTCTTTCAGAGTTATGGGAAGATGTGTGACAGAAAATAACATCATTAGCAGCATTTTCACAACCAAATCCTCTAAATAACACCACAAAGACAGTAATCAAATCATAGAGCACAAGCTTTTTCATATTCTTTCAACACAGCCACCAACAAATGTACAGTCGACTTTTTTTCCCTAACATTCATACAATTCTCAGTGATTTGTTGAAAAACAAAAATCTTGGTACAACCTGCCTAGGTTGGCATAAAGCCCCAATGAATTTCCCAAATTTTGCTCATTGTCACTTGTAATCTTTTTGCCAAATGCCTTCCCAGGCCCATTTAACAAATTAATTTTCCTGTAGTTTTTACATCCACTCTTGTTACATTTCCCTCTGTGTAAGGCAGTGTTTTTCAAATTTGGCAACTTTAAGCTGTGTGGACTTCAACTCCCAGAATTCCCCAGACAGCATGGCTATCTGGGGAATTCTGGGAATTGAAGTCCACACAGCTTAAAGTTGCCAAGTTTGAAAAACACTGGTGTAAGTGAACAGTCATAGCATTCTTCCAATCATCAGGTGCAGATGCAGCCTTCACACGTTAAACAAGTTGCACAGCAACCCCATGGACAACCTAAATCCATATTTAACCTTTCTTCAGTTAGACCCTCACACCTGCAGCATTAACACTCAGCATTCTCACAACATTTATGACCTTTTCAGCATTTTTGTCCTGGACACTAACATTTATAGCATTCATTTCAATTCCACTCTTCACCATGCTGCTATCATTCTCATACATATCTCTAAAATATTCCTTCCAGCCCTCCCTCAATTCCGTTTCATCCCAGGTCCTTTCATCATACTTACTTTTAATTCAATTCATTCTACAGGTGGTCCTCGCTTAATGACCACTCATTCAGTGACTGTTTGAAGTCACGACGACGCTGAACAAGGGGTACTTACAATTGGTCCTCATAGCTGCAGCTATCACAGCGTCCCCATGGTCACGTGATCATGATTTGGGCGCTCGGCAACCGGCTTGCAATTATGATGGCCACAGCATCCTGTGGTAATGTGATCACCATTTGCGACCTTCACTGCCAGCTTCTGACAAAGTCAATGGGGAAGCCGGCAGGAAGTTGCAAATGGCGATCACGTGACCACGGGATGCTGCGACCATGCAGGATTCACTTAATGAGTGCGACTGGAACTGCCAGAACTGCTGTTGCAAGCCAGCTTTGCTGGCTGGGGAATTCTGGGAGTTGAAGTCCACACATCTTCAAGCTGCCAAGGTTGAGAATCGCTGCTGTAGAGGGATGCTTTGATTTCCCGAACCTTTCCTTTAGAAATTATTAACTGAACTCATCCATATTCATGGGTCTCCTTTGCAGGGAGGAACTGCTGCCTCAGCAATGGCACACTTCGTTGATTTTGTCCGCTGCCCAATGCTGAGCTAATATTTGTAATTTTCACAAGTAGCTCTGGGCTCATTGTTTTGTTTTGCTTTTATGTCTGAAAAAATCTCAGCAGATCGCAAAGCGAGCCCTGCCTTGCAGGGTTGAAGAGCCCCATTTCACACATCTCCTTTCTTCTCCTTTCCCAATTGCTGTGATTGCCCTGTGGAAAGACACCTTTTACTGCAGTGCCAGAGCAGCACTTCTGAGGCTGCATCCTCTGATTTCTGTTGGTTTGGTTTTCATTTAATGTATTTAGTTAAACAATGTATACGCCCCCCCCCCACATCTCACAGCAGTGGGTCTGATTGTTCAAAGGGCAAACTAAACTGAGAAAGAGTGGGGGGCCATAGTGGAAAGATACTCAAAATCTCTGTGGCGAACTCACATAACTGCTTAACCAAGCAAGCAAGTAAATTGAGATTTGCTTTTGATTATGAAAAGCAGGTCAGCTCGTTAAAAAGTAAATCAGCACTCCTTACCGGTGAGCAGGTAGCTTTGCTCAGCAGAAAGAACGCACGGGGAGATAAACATTAGAGCAAGGGGTACAACTTTTGCAAGAAAGTATTTTTGAAGCGGGTCCTTGCATGAAAGAAAATCAAGTTTTATTTAGGAAATAACCAAGTGATAAGAAAGCCTGTTACTTAACGTCTCAGTTACTTAAGTCTAGCTATAGCTGAGAACACGTATTGTTCTTTTCACAGTTGTGGAGAGAAAGTGACACGGAAACATAGGGACATAGAGTACAGGGGAAAATTCATCCAGGGAATTCATAGCATGCTCTGGGGAATTCACCAGGTACTTAATGCCTTTTAAAACGCAGGCAAGGTCAAGGCCAACCAAATCTCAGAAGGGCGCTGTCAGGATGTGATCTCCTGCCATGGCGACAGGAGGGAGGTACATCCTGGCAGTCTACTTTGAAGTGGACACTCACCAGATTTGCGGAGTAGGTGAAAATGCTTGTAGTGGAGTCTTGGTATATTCACGGAACCGCAAATTATGCTGATGCAAGTATGGGGTCTAGCAGTTCAGCACCAAGGACAGATCAAAGAACGCGAGCACCTTGTTGGTTGATTGGGGCTGGGAAGATCGAGAAATTGGGAAGTGAAGGGAGGGGCTGTCAACTTGCGGGGGAACCTTGAAGGTTTTAATTGTTGGTTTACACGAGCTTCATTCATTCGAGTCTTTAATGTGTTATGGATCTCTAGCTTTAATAAAATCTTCATATCCTTAAGGGCTTGTGTCTGGAGTTTCTTTCTTTTCTTTTCTTTTTGATACATTTTTATTAGAATTTTATAATACATAGTTAAAAGTTAGAAATAGAAAAAGAAATAGAAATAGAAATACAAAAGAAAAGGAAAGAAAAGAAAAGAAAAAGTGTAGTAAAGTAAAAGAAAAAGAAAAGTATGAAACAGGTGACTTCCAATCTATCCCTGGTCATGAAAACAAAAAAAGCCATTCTAAGTGCTAGTTTTTCATGCAATAGATAAGAATAATTCTTTGTCTAATATACCCCATTATATTTATAGCCTAATCTTCAAATCCCCATGTAAGCTTCACCCCTCCTGCATTTCGCAAATAGTCCAACAGTGGTTTCCACTCTTTGAGATAATGGCAACTTGAGCTTTCTTTTAATAAACAAGTGAGTTTATCATTTTCTGCCATGTCCATCAATTTTAACAACCATTCTTGTATCGTTGGTAGAATCTGAGTTTTCCAAAATTGTGCATAAAGAAGTCTTGCTGCAGTATCCATATATTGTATGATTCTAACTAGGTGTTTTTCTATTTGTAAATCCAATATCCCCAACAAAAATAATTCTGGTTTGAGCAGAATCTGTATTTGTAGTACACTCTGCATCAAGGTACATATTTGATTCCAAAATTTCTTTGCAACCTTACACGTCCACCACATAGGGTAAAACGACCGCCTCTCTTTTATTACATTTCCAACAAACATTGGAAATAGTCCCATACGTTTTTGAAAGTTTTTGTGTCTGGAGTTTCTGATTAATAGCTAAAGGATCAAGAGCATGACAGGTGCTGCTCCAAAGGGTGAGGTCAGCAACAAAGAAGGCACATCTCCTGGGTCCCACCAGATAACATTGCCTAAGCGATGGGATCTGGAGCATGCTGGACCTGTCAGACGTTACTGGACAGGTAGAAATAATTGGACTGTCCCACAAGTAATCCAAGTATTCCAAGTATTCCAAGGGCGTGGTGGCTCAGCAGGTAAGACGCCAGGCTTGTCGATTGCAAGTTCGGAGGTTCGAATCCCTAGCCCCGCGGGGCGGAGTGAGCTCCCGCACTCGCCCCAGCTCTTGCCAACCTAGCAATTCGAAAGCATGCAAATGCAAGTAGATGAATAGGTACCACTTTGGTGGGTAGGTAACAGCGTTCCGCGTGCGTCATGCCGGCCACATGACCGTGGGAGCGTCTTCGGACAACGCTGGCTCTTCGGCTAACAAACGGAGATGAGCACCGGCCCCTAGAGTCGGACACGACTGCACAAATCAGACATGACTGCACAAATGTGCGGGGGGGTACCTTTACCTTTTTACAAGTAATCCACCTTGTACCATGAGGGGCTCTAGAGGTGAGAACCAGCGTCTTGAATTGCACAACAAATAGAGGATAGCCCTTAAAATATGGATATACTAACCACCTCATCTACTGATTAAAGAATTTTTATGATGGCCAGGAGGCAAGTCAGAATGGAATATGGAGCAACTAACTGTGAAGGTTGCATTTTGTTGTTTATTCGTTCAGTCGTTTCCGACTCTTCGTGACTTCATGGACCAGTCCACGCCAGAGCTTTCTGTCGGCTGTCACCATCCCCAGCTCCCCAATGGTTGAGTCCGTCACCTCCAGAATACCATCCATCCATCTTGCCCTTGGTCGGCCCCTCTTCCTTTTGCCTTCCACTTTCCCTAGCATCAGCTTCTTCTCCAGGGTATCCTGTCTTCTCATGATGTGGCCAAAGTACTTCAGTTTTGCCTTTAATATCATTCCCTCAAGTGAGCAGTCTGGCTTGATTTCCTGGAGTTGAATAGGTAGGGTGAGAGTATACAACCCTGCCGTACTCCTTTCCCAATTTTAAACCAGTCCGTTGTTCCGTGCTCTGTTCTTACCGTTGCTACTTGGTCGTTATACAGATTCCTCAGGAGGCAGACAAGATGACTTGGTATCCCCATACCACCAAGAACTTGCCACAATTTGTTATGATCCACACAGTCAAAGGCTTTAGAATAGTCAATAAAACAGAAATAGATGTTTTTCTGAAATTCCCTGGCTTTCTCCATTATCCAGCGGATATTGGCAATTTGGTCTCTAGTTCCTCTGCCTTTTCTAAACCCAGCTTGTACATCTGGCAATTCTCGCTCCATGAATTGCTGGAGTCTACCTTGCAAGATCTTGAGCATTACCTTACTGGCATGTGAAATAAGTGCCACTGTTCGATAATTTGAACATTCTTTAGTGCTTCCCTTTTTTGGTATGGGGATATAAGTTGATTTTTTCCAATCTGATGGCCATTCTTGTGTTTTCCAAATTTGCTGGCATATGGCATGCATCACCTTGACAGCATCATCTTGCAAGATTTTAAACAGTTCAGCTGGGATACCATTGTCTCCTGCTGCCTTGTTATTAGCAATGCTTCTTAAGGCCCATTCAACCTCACTCTTCAGGATGTCTGGCTCTAACTCACTGACCACACCGTCAAAGCTATCTCCAATATTATTATCCTTTCTATACAGATCTTCCGTATATTCTTGCCACCTTTTCTTGATCTCTTCTGCTTCTGTTAGATCCTTACCATCTTTGTTTTTGATCATACCCATTTTTGCCTGGAATTTACCTCCGATGTTTCTAATTTTCTGGAAGAGGTCTCTTGTCCTTCCTATTCTATTGTCTTCTTCCACTTCCCCACATTGCTTGTTTAAAAATAATTCCTTATCTCTTCTGGCTAACCTCTGGAATTTTGCATTTAATTGGGCATATCTCCCCCTATCACTGTTGCCTTTTGCTTTCCTTCTTTCTTGGGCTACTTCCAGTGTTTCAGCAGACAGCCATCTTGCCTTTTTGGTTTTCTTTTTCTTTGGGACGTTTTTTGTTGCCGCCTCCTGAACAATGTTGCGAACTTCTGTCCATAGTTCTTCCGGGACCCTATCTACTAAATCTAGTCCCTTAAATCTATTCTTCACCTCCACTGCATATTCCTTAGGAATATTAGTGAGCTCATATCTAACTGATCTGTGGGTCTTCCCTATTCTCTTTAGTCTGATTCTAAATTGTGCAATAAGAAGTTCGTGATCTGAACTACAGTCAGCTCCAGGTCTTGTTTTTACCGACTGTATAGATGTCCGCCACCTTTGGCTGCAAAGGATGTAGTCAATCTGATTTCGGTGTCGACCATCTGGTGAAGTCCATGTATAAAGTCGTCTTTTAGGTTATTGGAAGAGAGTGTTTGTTATGCACAGTGAGTTGTCTTGGCAAAATTCTATCAGCCTATGTCCCGCTTCATTTTGTTCTCCCAGAGCATGCTTGCCTGTAATTCCAGGTGTCGTCTGACTACCCACCTTAGCATTCCAGTCTCCTGTAATGAAAATAACATCTCTTTTTGGTGTATTATCTAGTAGGTGCTGCAGATCCTCATAGAACTGATCTACTTCTGCTTCTTCAGCATCTGTGGTTGGGGCGTATATTTGGATCACTGTGATGTTAAATGGCTTACCCTGAATTCGAATTGAGGTCATTCTATCGTTTTTTGGATTGTATCCAAGCACTGCTTTAGCCACTTTATTATTAATTATGAAGGCTACTCCATTTCTTCTGTGGTCCTCTTGTCCACAGTAGTAGATCTGGTGGTCATCTTATGTGAAGTGGCCCATCCCAGTCCATTTCAGTTCACTGACACCTAAAATGTCTATATTTAATCTTGACATCTCACCAATAACCACATCCAATTTGCCCTGGCTCATAGATCTTACATTCCAGGTTCCTATGGTGTGTTGATCTTTAGAACATCGGATTCGTCGTTCACCACCAGCACCGTCGGCCGCTAGCCGTCCTTTCGGCTTTGAGCTAGCTGCGTCATCACATCTGGGGCTAGTTGAACGTATCCTCTGTTCCTCCCCAGTAGCATTTTGACCATCTTCCGACCTGGGAGTCCCATCTTCCGATGGTATACCGACATATCTTTGGTTGTACTGATCCATTTAGTTTTCATGGCAAGAATACTGGGGTGGGTTGCCATTACCTTCCCCAGGGATCGTATTTAGTCTGACCTCTCTGCCACGACCTTCCCGTCTTGGGTGTCCCTTCACGGTTTAGCTCATGGTTTCATTGAGGTGCTCAAGCTCCAGCACCACGACAAGGTAATGATCTCCTTTGCTGGAGGAAGGTTGCATACTGTAACTAATTATTTAACATATACAGAATATAACAGGAGAAGTACTGAAGAAAAAGAACTTAGAATTAAAATCACACTGAAAACAAATGTACATATTTTCAAGGCCATGGTTCTCCTTGACATAGGACATCGCTGTGAGTGCTGGACCATCAGAAAGACTGAAGAAAAATTTATGCACTTTAACTATAGAGATGGAGAAAATGGATGGCAAGAATAACAATTCATTCAATACCAAATGAAATTGTGCAGTTTCGGTGCCATTTTTGTCAAGTCTGCTCTGAAGTAAGCCCTGATGAGTTTTGAGAAGCTTACTCTCAAGTAAATGGCTTTAGGATGCCTCGATATGCATAACGTTTGGGTCAAATGTGCTGAAACTTTAGGAATATAGTTATGAAAACTTTGATTAGGTACCTCTTTTTTTCAAAACTATCAGGTGAAGAGTTAAGTTGTAAAATCAGAGTTAATGAAAAATTAACAAAAGCTGACTTAAATATACTCTTATTGGAGTACTAGTTGTTCTTATCCCTAGGCCAATAGCACAATATTCTATGAGGAATGATTATACTGCATAAAATAACCATGCATCACATAATGAAATGCAGTTCAGTGTCTGGGGAAGTGATTATGCTAACAATTCCTTAAATAAGATGCAACATCACTGATTGGTCATACTGCACACAGATGTCCATTCTGCCATGAAAAGTAGGCAGATTAAAATGGTCCCTTCCTATTTCTTAACCTATGTCACATGTCCCCAACTTGGTGACTTCCAGATGTTCTGGAACTGCAACTCTCAGAAACTGGCCTTGCTGGTGAGAAATTACAGGCCTGAAACATCTGGAGGACACCAAGATGGGGAAGTCTAGTTTCTATCAGTACCATTAAAGGATTTCGGGGGTGGGGGGGGGAGGTATGCTTGCATAATCAGGCACCTTTGCTCAATTCCTTATGAGTAGCAACTGTCACTCAATATCTCTTCCTCATTATTGGAGATGCAAATCCATTGGCACTGGCTCTTCAGCACCTCATGACATATGGGCCACATGAGGGCAGAAGGTTGTAGATAGAGTTATGGATTTACCCTGCGTCCCCTCCTTGTCTATCCATCTGCCTGCCCTTTGTCTAAGCCAGTGTTTCTCAACCTCAGCAACTTAAAGCTGTGTGGACTTCAACTCCCAAAATTAGATGATGATCACTAGACGATCAGGTTCTACACTTAATCTTAGCCAAAAGGCTGGGATCATGGGCAAGCAGCAAAATTTGTCCAGCAGTGTCCTGAATCTAATGATGTTATAAGGAAAAAATGCCAGCTTCAGCAAGATAAGGCTCACTGGACTTTGCTCAGACTCTATGAAATGTTAAATATCCAACTCTGACCTGAGATTGTAAGAAAGGGACCAATCAACTAACAAACAGGGTGATATTTAAAGTAGGTTAGTATTTTTAATACTACTGTATATTAAATTAATATTTGAGTATCTTAGCTCAGCATTTTCGTAACCAAGCATCTTACTCATTTAGTGGTTTAGCAACTTAATAGTTCAGCATCTTAGCATCCTAGTATGTATTCACATAGTCCAGCAGTTTAGTAATTCAGCTTTTAAGTATCTTAGATTGCCCTTAAGGTAAAGGTTCCCCCCGCACATTTGTGCAGTCGTGTCTGACTCTAGGGGCCGGTGCTCATCTCCGTTTGTTAGCTGAAGAGCCAGTGTTGTCCGAAGACGCTTCCATGGTCATGTGGCTGCATGACGCACGCGGAATGCTGTTACCTACCCACCGAAGTGGTACCTAGTGTTTAGTATATCCATTTATATTGTATTTTAGGTTTTTGGAGGTTACATTATACAATTTGTTTAGAAATTCTTTTTAGTTGTTTTTCCTGAGCTCTTAAACTTCTGCTGTGAAATTGTCTATCATTTTGGTCAAAGACCATAATAAAGGTGATTGTCTTATCAGACTACCTGCTTTTCTTGACTTAATCTTTTCATGAATTACCCTGGTGGGGAGTCATAGGAAATTACAGTCTAATATATCTAGAAGGATCTAGGTTGGGTGACAACACTGTCCACAGAATAGAAAGGTTTCACCAATAGGCGGACACAAGCATTATGACATCATGAAATGAGCTCCACCCCTTACAGATGTTCGTGCAATGTTGCAATGCATGCGTAAAAGGGACAGAACTTGCTTTAGGATGTCGCAATCCATGTTTCACCATTTGCCTTCCATTGACCCCCATCTCCAAGAGTCCCCCTTGGGGGAGATGGACGGTGATAAATCTGATGATAGATAGATAGATAGATAGATAGATAGATAGATAGATAGATAGATAGATGATAGATAGATAGATCTCCAGAAGCCCATGCTGGGTGTTCTGCTGTGAATGCCTAGTAGAGATCTTCCACTTGATCAAACCTAGTTTGGGAAGTAGCACATCTTCACCAGGATGAGGAATAGACTGCAGCAACGGTGAGGGGATGATCATTCAGTTCTGGTCCTAGCAAATCAAGGATTAGAAAGGTTCTAGCCCATGACCTTGCCAACAAAGGTCCGTATAGTTAAAGCTATGGTTTTCCCAGTAGTAATGTATGGCTGTGAGAGTTGGACCATAAGGAAGGCTGAGCGCCGAAGAATTGATGCCTTCGAACTGTGGTGCTGGAGAAGACTCTTGAGAGTCCCTTGGACTGCAAGGAGGTCAAATCAGTCAATCCTAAAGGAAATCAACCCTGACTGCTCATTGGAAGGACAGATGCTGAAGCTGAAGCTCAAATACTTTGGCCACCTAATGCGAAGAGAGGACTCACTGGAAAAGACCCTGATGCTGGGAAAGACTGAGGGCAAAAGGAGAAGGGGACGGCAGAGGATGAGATGGTTAGATAGCTTCACCGATGTAACAAACATGAATTTGAGTAAACTCCGGGAGGCAGTGGAGGACAGGAAGGCCTGGCGTGCTATGGTCCATGAGGTCACGACACGACTAAACAACTGAACAACAACAAGCCCATGGAAGGTAGAAGCCAGGCTGGTGGTCATGTTGATGACGACTGAGACAAGGAGAAAGTTTGTGCTCCACATTTCAAAGGCAGCAAGGCAAGGCAAGTGAATTTTCAAAGCACACATGGGAGGTGCGCTTAGCATATTGTGCAAATAGGAAAACCAGGTCAGATGAACCAATCAATTAACTCTGAGTGGGTTAGATTTAGCCCAAAATAGATCAAGCTTGTTTGGAGTTAAAGTAACAGCTGACCAGAGAGTTAAGTCACTTTTTCCTCCATCATGATCACCACACAAACCTAGAAAGGCCCTGTGAAAATTGGGCCTCTCTAGGCTCTCTGGCTCTATCACCTGGTCATCCCAGTCACCCCTGATCATGCCGCACAAGATTATTTCATTTTTTGTTCTAGTCATGCTAGGAAGTGAGAACTGATGCAGTTATCCTGCATTACACATGGCCTCTGCACAAGTGTGACAATCAATGGTCATCTGTGTTGTGCAGATGTGAAATGAGTTGTCCAGGTTGCCAGTGGATATGCCCAACTGTCTCTATGAACTTCTCTTGAGGCTAGAGGTCCACCTTGAAAATGCTTTTGCCCTATAGTCTTCTTGTGTACCCACCAAGCTCCATCTGCCATTTGATCTTCTTCAACTGAAAGAGGAGGAAGGAATTAGCAAGTTGCAAAGTATTTTTGGAAATGCAAAGTGTATTTCTTTCCAAAAGTATCTCCGAGTCCTAACACAGATTCCAAAAGCATTCTTAGAAAATGAAAATGGGGGTGGCTGCAGTTCATTACTCTGCCTGCCCAGAAAAAACACATTGTGAGGTGAGGTGCCAGATAACATCCCAGGAAGGGCTTAGATGGGCAGACTAAATACACCACTGCTATCATTTTGTAAGCTCATCATCATCAGTTCCATACAGTGGAAGATGCCAAGAGTTCCAAATGCAAGTCCCTCTGATCTTGGCACAAGCTATGCAACAATTATGGCCTGGATTCACCAGCAAGTAACAGAAGAGAGATGCCACATTTTCCTTTGCTCAAATCAGTATATGATTCAAATAAAATTTTGGAAAACAATTAAACAAAAGATAAATGTGTCCATTTTATAGTTTGCTTTCCACCGTCCACGTTCTGCATTAGTTTATTGCACTGAGAAAGGGGGAGTCAGTACTTTCCATTTATGTATTTCCATTTTCATTTATTTATTTATGCATTTATAAACCACTTCAGACAAAGAGACTCTAAGGGGCTCTCCCAATACCTGCATTGGGGGGGAGGGGGGAACCAATATACACACTTTTGAATTGTGCTTTTCCCCAATTTGCACATTTCTGTACATATATTTTGTTTCTAAAACTGCATTTCAAAGAACTGCATATACTAAAATCTCTTTGTTTGCAAACTGATTCATTCAGGTTCTTACTAAAATTCTCCCTCACTCCAAAATCCCTTTTTGAAATGTACTGTATAATCTCTTGAAATTCTTAAGCATTTTTTTAAAAAAAATTAGATTTGCAGAGATTTAAATTTATTTTTGTCTGAAAGAGATTCTGGAAAAGTTTTACAAATCTTTGCAAGGCAGGTAAGACTACCTAAAGATAAGATATACGTTGAACTCTGCCTCTGTTCTCTCTCATCTATCTTTCTTCTCCTTAATTGCCTTAATCATTTTTGTGAAAACTCCCAATACTATAAAGCAAATATTTGGGGGGCATCATGTTCAAGAAAGACAATAAAGAATGACAGGACATTAAGATTTCTCAGAAACCCTTTATTTCAATACTATTTACGGAGCTTCTCTTAACTGAGAAAGAGTTGGCCCAGAGTCATGGGGAATAAAAGTCTGTGGAAGAAATCCTCTATTTCCGTATCCATCTGAAGAATCTACTTTCCATCTGGCTAATGAAATTTGAAAAATGTAAAAGTTCACCTAAGTCTTATAAAACAAGGCTGAGTTGGCAAAACTAGGGTTGAATATGGTGGCCACACAGATCAATCAATCTATCAATCCATAAATGATAGCATTTACACTTTCCTCTTTTCCACCAGCAAAACTGCTTTTATGTACCAAAAGCTGTGATGTGTTGTCTTCAGGACCTACTAATGAAATACAGCTTGATCAAAAAGCTGAAGCCGCAGCTTTGTACAGTAGCTACATGGATTCTGATCATAGATAAAATAACCCACCAGTGTTGGGCAACGTTATGGGGCTTTGCAAAAGAAAATCCACACGGTACAGTTAGAAAAGGTGAAATATACAACTTTAAGATATTATGCAAATTATGCCAAATACTGTGAAAATGTGGAACAGGATGTAACAGATTCTATGCCAAATTCTGGACTTGATACCTTTTATTATGTCCACTCTGTTGATTCATTATCAGTATTTCTTGCCATGTAAGGTTCTTGATTAGTCACTAGATAATCAAGGCTTATCTTCTTTATTATGCAGTGCAACAATGGCCAACCGGATACCCATGGGAAGCCCACAAATTGGACCCAAATGCAATAATACCCTTCAATTCATGTTTCCCAGTATTCTGATATGTACTGGAGCTTGCTACTCCCTGAAACTTCCAAAGTTTGTTCTTAGTCTGCATTGCTAGTCCAAGGAAAGGCATTGTCTGGATCACTCTGGATCTTTCTCTGCTTGCTGTTGAACCAACTTGACAGATGCCTTTAGCCAACTCTGTACAAGGAAGCAGAATTCTCTTATTATTGATAGAATAAAGTTTTGTTCTGGTGCCTTCAAGTCAGCCTTGACTCCTAGCAACTGCCTAGATGAGTCTATGCAGTTCTTGTGGCAATATTTTTGGAAGTAGTTTGCCATTGCTTTCTTCTTCCTAAGGCTGAGAGAGAATGACTGGCCCAAAGTCACCCAGCTAGCTTTGTTTCTAAGGCAGGACTAGAACTCATGGTCTTCTGGTTTCTAGTCAGGTGCCTTTAACCAGAGTCCCTCTTTTGGGGGAGACAGGCGGTAGCAAAATTTGAATAATAAATAAATAAAATAAACCACTACATCAAATTGGCTCTCCCAATAAAGATGCCTTGCAAATTCTCAGAACTCCATCTGATGCTACCATATATTCATGAGCTGCTAGCCTGCAGCTGTCTCTTCAGCTGGATCTCTCTTGCCTTTGTCTCAAAGAGCATCATAGCATGTTTGCTGGACTCTCCATTTCAAACTGCAAATAATGGTTCTTCTGTTGGAAGATTCCTGCAACTTAAAAGCTTCCTGTAAATTCAGCATTAGCAGGCCTGCTAGAAGCATTCTAGCCTATCCTTCTTCCTGATGTACTAGTTTTTTATGTACAACATCCCACTTATCCCCACCTACAGTCTCATGAGGTATGGATCAGCAAAAGCTGAGCCATATGCCTATCCTGCTCAATGCTCCAGTTGTAGGCTGACCATACGTCCCGTTTTGAACGGGACAGTCCCATCGTTTTGATAAAAAACTAAATTTTGTCCTGTTTTTTAAACCCGGCAGGAATGGCGTGGAAGGAGGATCTGAGCCGGAGCTGCTGATTGGAGGCAGCCCAGAAGAGGAAGCCCTCCTGCCTATCAGCGCGCGGCAAAGGAGGGCGAGGTTTGCAGGTAGGAGCCAATTGTGTGGACCAGGGGCGGGATTTGCAGGCAGGAGCCAATTGTGCAGACCAGGGGGCGGAGACCCCTGTCTTTTTTATGAATATGGAATATTACATAAGACCCCGTCCCGTTTTGCCATCCCAATGTCCCGTTTTTGTCTCAAGGAAATATGGTCAGCCTATCCAGTTGACAGATGAGCTATTCCATGGACACAGTTCAGCAGGGAACAGACCTGCCCATTTTCTTTTCTATAGTTTGTTCCATTACTAGAGGGTTGGGACAAATTTCTCCTGGATCTTTGACTTTTCATTTCCACCCCAAAATTGCAATAATCCAAATCCATGACCTTAGTTGTCAACACAACTTACTTTTTGTGCAAGTATGCATGCCAAAGACCTTTAGTTTGACCCAGTACGGTTCTGGAGAGCTTCAACTCAATACCAGGCCAGTATTTCTCCACAGACTTACCAGACTCTTGAGTGCCTTTATGTTTGTAGTTCCTTAAGGGAACATCACTGGATTCTCAGGATTATATAGGACAACTAATGCCCTCATGCAATTGATGATAATTCACCAGCCCTTTCCCTCCCACCCGTACCCCCTCAAAGAGATATAGATGATGATGATGGTTTAGGCAAATGACACAACCTTGGAAGGTATCCCCAGAGCTTCTAGGAACAAGTCATGCGCAGATGTGATGGTGAATTATGGATAGCAGCCATCCCCAGACTAAAGCTTTGCCTTTCCAGGGTGGCATATCTGTTGAATGCAATCGATTCCTTTTCCAAGCTGGACTGTTCCTAGATCATCCCTGCCAGCCAAGGGGGAAGGAAAAGTCCCACTGTTCCCAGCAAGCAGACTAAGATAAACACCCAGAGGAATATTCTGTCAATGACCATTGCAACGTATTTCCAGTCTTCTTTCACCTGTACAGAGAGAGAAAAAAGGAGAATCAGAAGCAAGACATTCGTAGCACAGGAGAAACCATAGATCAGCTTCCTCTAAGGGTACTTTCAAGATGCGTTGGAACTGCAAAACCCAGAGTAGCCTTCAGCCGCAAATTGCTAACTGAATATGAGCCGGCACTGGGATGTGGCTGCAAAAAAGTAAATGCCATTCTGCAATTCTGTATCAAGTGAAGTGTAATTTAGAAATCATGTAATTGTTTTGTTTTATTCTACTTTGGTCAGACCTCATTTTGAGAAGGCACTAAGCTATAAGTGTTAGTCTTTTGAGACAGATCAGGAGAGGAAATAGACATCACAAGAACAACTGGAACTATACTTTACTATTATTGGGTATAATTTTTTTTAATCCATTCAATCATGTCCGATTCTCGGAGACTGCCTGGACAAGTCCCTGCAGTTTTCTTGGCAAGGTTTTTTGGAAGTGGTTTGCCATTGCCTCCTTCCTAGGGCTAAGAGAGAAGGACTGGCCCAGCGTCACCCAGCTGGCTTCGTGCCCAAGGCGGGACTAGAACTCACAGCCTCCTGGTTTCTAGCCTGGTGCCTTAACCACTATACCAAACTGGCTCTCAATAGGGTATAATATCATCCCCTATGATACTAATACTATAATACCCCTCCATGACCTACCCAAAGTTGTATTTTAAGATGGGCAGCCATACAAATCTTTTAAAAATAATTAAATTAAATTAAATTAAATTAAATTAAAAAATAAAATAATAAAATAAAATAAAATAAAATAAAATAAAATAAAATAAAATAATAAAATAAAATAAAATAAAATAAAATAAAATAAAATAAAATAAAATAAAATAAAATAAAATAAAATAAAATAAAATAAAATAAAATAATAAAATAAAATAAATAAAATGGATAGAGAATAGATAACAGAATTATGAAACTCTAACAGAAATTCTGTCTCTCCCCTGTTATACTAAAAAAAAAAGTGGGGTAATTTTGAGTACTTTTCTCATCTACCTGGGCTAAACTGATGCTTATACTGTACAACAGTTGCTGAATTCCTTCTTTGGGGCCATCTCTGTCCTCCTCTACAGTAAGAAAGACTTGGGAAAACGGGAACGAGTCCAAAGATAGACCAGGCCATTTAGTTTCTCCCTACATGCCCAGGGCCACAGGAATATGCAGAGACCCCTCAGAGATTCAAATGGCTCCTTCTCTGCTGACCTTCAGAAAGTCAGTGATGATTTGGTTCTTTCATCAAGCCTCAGGGGCAGCGTTGCTCTATCTCCCTGGATGAGTAATTCCTTTTCATCGGGTTTTTGAAATGTTTGATTTCTGGTATATCATTATCATTATCAGTCTTGGTTTTAATTTCTGAATTTTACATCTTTATTTTAACCCAATCAGAGTCAATTGGTTGAAATGGCCTATAAGCCCTGTACATAAGTAAGTAAGTAAGTAAGTAAGTAAGTAAGGAAAGAAAGAAGAAAGAAGAAAGAAAGAAAGAAAGAAAGAAAGAAAGAAAGAAAGAAAGAAAGAAGAAAGAAAGAAAGAAAAAGAAAGAAAGAAAGAAAGAAAGAAAGAAAGAAAGAAAGAAAGAAAGAAAGAAAGAAAGAAAGAATCTGAGATAATATAGGAAGGTTGGCCATATTCAATCAGATGTCCTTGTTATGGGAGACACTCAAAAGTGGGTATGACTGTAAGAAAAGTGGGTATGGCACAGAAAAGCAGGATAGAACTAAATAAATTCAATGTATGAATTACTAAGATAAACATTCTGCATCTTGTAATGGCTAGCTCAGAGCTTTCCAAACTTTTCATGTTAGTGACACACTTTTTAGACATGCATCATTTCGCGACACAGTCTTACAGCAGGGCATCATTTTGCGACACACTCTTACAGCAGGGCACAAGGCACGCACTAGGACCTGCGCGGAATCACAGCAGGTTTGGAGGCAGCAGGGCACAAGGCAGGCACTGGGACCTGCGTGGAATCACAGCAGGTTTGGAGGCAGCAAGGCACAAGGCAGGCACTAGGACCTGCGTGGAATCCTGTCAGGGCAGGTTTGGAGGCAGCAAGGCACAAGGCAGGGACTAGGACCTGCGTGGAATCCTGTCAGGGCAGGTTTGGAGGCAGCAAGGCACAAGGCAGGCACTAGGACCTGTGTGGAATCCTGGCAGGGCTCGGAGGCAGCAAGGCACAAGGCAGGCACTAGGACCTGCGCAGAATCATAGCAGGTTTGGAGGCAGCAAGGCACAAGGCAGGCACTAGGACCTGTGTGGAATCCTGGCAGGGCTCGGAGGCAGCAGCAGCAGCCGCGGCACACCCAGACACTGCAGCCGACACACTAATGTGTCCTGACACACAGTTTGGAAAGCTCTGGGCTAGCTGTTTACTTCCTAGAAGACCAAGAAAGTAAGGTGAAAAACATACTAGACAAAAACAACACCCTCCCATGTGCATAATTCTCTGAAATATATATTTAAAATGAATTCTACATCTACACTACTGTAGGCAAAGAACTCAAAACATTTTGTTACTAGACAGGGTATTGGAAGAAATTAATATCCAAAATATATGTAAAATCATGCCGAAGTCTTAAATATTACACCATCTTGAAATTCAGTCACACATCTGATACTAAATGAAGAAGGGATCTAAGATCCTCAAGGCCCATTATGGAAAAAAATAAAAATAAAATAAGAGAGATGCTAAATAACTTGAATGCTTGGCCATGTTCAAGCAGGTAGACATTAGCATGAAATCTTGCTGAGATCTCAGGTAATGTCTGAGTCGCTTCAATATACAGTACACTCAAATATGACCTTAGGATCAATGTAGACAGGAGCTTCCAGGGTGGGGTGGGGGGAATAAAAACAACAACAGGATGGCAGCCTCAACTTCATCATCAAGGTCCCACCTCTTTGTGAAGATGCAGCTGCCATTTTGATTTTTTTGACAGCCTTCCCCAATGGATGCCCTGGAAAAAACATTACATTTTCTCATTGCTGAGTGACATAACATAAGTAAAAATATACAGTTTAAGTTATATAATATTCTGCCCAATGTTTTTTGAATTAAAGCTTTCCTTTGAAAATGAACATGGTACGTACATGGTAATAGCATGGTTTATGCATCCAGTATCAGCAGCTCCCTCCTGTATGTTTTCCAGATGTTGGCAATAGCATCTGTACAGCAATCAGCAAGTTACCAACTAAAATGTCCTATTTTTTGTTGCATATATTTTTTTATGTCTGTAGAATATGGGGCTGAGTTTTTTAAAAGCCAAGCCTTTAAGTTTCTTTCTGGGCTCTGAGAACATGTGTTGTTCATCCCCCTTCCTCAGGAATGTTAATTTACTTTGGAGCCAGCTAGTCTGATAGTTCTGACCAATCAGAATTACCTGTTAGAGCTTTGCCCATATTGGGAATCTGTTGTCTAGGTGTTTGGTCACATGCCAGATCCTGTCCACTCTGGTATGGCCAAGTTGCAATTGTAAAAAGCTTTAAAAGTATTATCTCTGCTTTTGTTCTCTCTCTACTCTACTCTGCTCTGCTATCTCAATGTAAATAGCTTATGTTAATCAGCAATGTGCTTCTCTTCTGCTGAAGAAGATGCAAGGCTCATCTTGTTCTTTTGTTTTAAATAAAGCAACGTTTTACTGCAAGCTTTCAGTTTGCTTGTCTCTCAATATTTTCCATAACTCTGATTACAAATTTTATAAAACAACAAAAGTTTTTAACCTACTTTTTAAAGGTTGACTAACACAGTCAGAAGGATATTGGAATGTCATACCCAGCAAAGTTTGGAACTTTGAATGGCTGTTGCATTATTGCTTCAATAACATAATAACTTCACATATTAAAAATAGATATGGTGTTGGTTGTCCTTTGGAGACAAGCAACCATTGGGGATATTTCAATATATTCTCTGTAATCTCATTTAATATATTGCTACCTACCAAAATGTTGCTGATACAATGTTATATTCTTTCTTTTTTATGTATCTTGGAGTCTAGCCTGCTGGTTTAGAATTTGACCTGGGATTATTCCAAATGTTGTAAAATCTTCTCTCAGAACAAGAAATGAATTTATCCTAAAAAATTACATAGGCACTGAAGTCAACTTTGAAGCCCTTGTTTCTTTTCTTTCTTTTCTTTCATTGCTGATTTTCCTTTTTCCCCTTTTATTGTAATGTTATAAATCTTGATACATTATATTATTTCAATGAAGTAATGTTTATGTAATATGATTCAAAATTATGAACATTCTATAATTTAGAAAGCTTAAAGCATTAAAAAGAAAAAGAAAAAAGTAAAAATTTTATCAGTATTCATTGCAATTTCGGATGTCAATATTACAAACATATTAAACAATATTTAATCTTGTAAACCACCCAGAGTCACTATGTGCGAGTTGGGTGGCCATATAAATTTGTTAAATGAATAAATAAATATGATTATTTGACTGTTCATCCAAAGTTAAGTATAACATAAAAGAACCGCTGCAATTCACATCGAAGTATTAATTGTATAATAATAGCTTCAGCCTTCAACTAATTGTTTAATATTAAAATCTCCATTGTATTGGTACTTAGTGTGTGTTTGTGTGTTTGTGTGTGTGTGTGTGTGCATATGTGTGTGTTTATATATTGATAAAAGGAAATAAGAGATGGGCAAAGCAAATTTAAGAAAAATTAAAATACCTAAAAAGTAAAAATACCTAAAAAGTAAAAGAGAGAGGGGTCAAGGAATCCATTTATGCCAACTTGGAAAATCCTTCCTTAAATAGAGGTGGGGGCCTCAGGCACAACCTTTCCCCTATCTTCCTTCCTGCTTTGTCTTCTGTGCCTAGGAAGATTAAGACCATTTCGCAAGCTCAACAGCAGCAGGGTAATCTTAACGATCCTCCTTTAGATGATAAAAGGACTTAAAATAACATCTCAATATAACCATGACCTAGCCCCAGGTGCAAGGTCACACAGCCACCTAGAAACATATTTAAGGATTCCCTTACTAACTTTACTCAGACTGAAGAAGCTCCTTGGATAAGGAGTGAAACGTTTCTACTGAAAAAATAGAAATCCAGTTGACATAATTCAAGCCACAGACCTAAAAAGTAGGAAAAAAAGAAAATAATAATAATAATAATAATAATAATCTTTGAAGCTCTTGTTTCTGTGTTCCTTTAGCCTGGAAACTGCAGCAGACAGACAACATCTCTTTGCCAGCAATCAACACCCAGATAAACAGGGATTAACACCAGGATTAACACCAGACAAACAATCAAGCAGTAAACAATACCCTAAACAAGAAACTAACAACTGAGACAAACAATCAATCAGTAAGCAATACCCTAATCAAGGAACTACCAACTTAGACAAACAAGCAAGCAATAAGCAATAGCCCAATCAAGGAACTACCAGCTCAGACAAACAATCAAACAGTAAGCAATACACCAACCAGGAAGCTACCAACTCAGACAAACAATCAAGCAGTAAGCAATATCCTAACCAAGGAACTACCAACTCAGACAAACATCCAAGAAGCAAACAATAGCCCAATCAAGGAACTCCTAAGGAGAGAACAACACCTCCACCAACACTGACAGGGCAAGCTACTGTAAGAGTAAACCCCACTCCCTTCTAGCACTGAAGATGTTTTTATTTATTTATTAATCAAATTTATCACCGCCCATCTCTACCACGGTAGACTCTGTTACCCTACCTAGTTGGGTAACAAAACGTCTGCAGGAAAACACCAAGGACTCCAGAGAAGCGAATATGAAGCTCAACATTCTGCTAGCTATGAGAGATTGTCAGCTAAGTTTTATCTGAAGCCCTTGATTGACTCTAAGGGGAATTAAATAACAGCTATATACTCTTAGATATAGCTTAAGATAGGCATATGCTGACCTAATAGCAGAAATGTGAGTCATAATATGATTCACTGCTTTTATTGCATTTGAACCTTTTTACAACAGTTCACCAGAGGGGAGGGAGATCGGAAGATCTGTTTGTTAACCTGCTTTAGCTGTGTGCTGAAGTTTTTTATCTTTGAATGTTACAATTAAAGAAAAAAATTAAATGTTTCACAAGTTGGTTCTTGCATGCTGTGGTTTTGCTTGTTCAATCTTAAGAACCCAATGTTTCTTGGCAATGATGTGGAACTGGTTTGTTATTGTCTTCTTCTAGGATTTTGTATCAGACCATAACGATCAGCCAGAGTAGAAAGCTGCATTGTGGACTATTTAGGCCAGGGTGTAACATATGATCTTCCAGAAACTGCCGAACTACAATTCCCAGCATTCCTCACCAATGACAATGCTAGTCAGGGCTATTAAAAAGCGGGATTCAGTAACATCTGGAGAGCACTGATCCTTCACTATGATCAAATCAAGCAGACATTACCTAATTTTCTTAAGTGAGTTCTACACTTAGGGATTGTTTTATTTTTCTCAGTCACTTTAAATATTTCTTCTGTGAAACAATAGATAAATTAGCTGTCTAGTCTGTTCTCCTCTTTTTAGTGGAAATACACTTGTTATCACACATCCAATCTCCTGATCTGTCATCCTTGGTACTTTGGAGCAAGTCTACTGAATAGACTCAATCATCCAGCATGCTTGCTTTTTACACTAATTATGATCAAGCTGCAGTTTTTCTTCTTTTAAAACATAATCATACGTTCCAGGAAAACCATATGACATCAAGATGGTGCTAACCGTCAAGTCATGCCAGTTGTGATTCTGCTAAAATATGTGCAGGTTGCTTTTAATCTGCTCCTGAATTGCAAGTGCTGGAAGGACAATTGAAGACAATGAATTTCACAAGCTTAAGGTTTTAACAGCTGGAGGTCACTTTTTTTTAAAAAATAGTTTCTCAGCCACCAAAGGATTCAAAGGGCATAGCATAGTCATGGTAACATCACTGGAGGAGGCAAGGGGGAAAATTAGTTCTTTTTAATTGGCTTGTGGGAGTTTAGGAAAGTTAAGTAACACAGGTGAGTTAAACTAAGCAAAGGCCTGTTGCACCTGTTTTACTGTTTGTTTGTTTGTTTGTTGTTGTTTTAGTATATTATTACCACCAAATTTTACTGTTTTGCTGCCTGCTACCAAATTTCACCAGTATAATCAAGAATGAGAGTTGGGGAAAATGATCATTCCTGTAATGGTATGTGGGAAAGACCTTGGGAGATGGGGCAATGAGATGCTGCCTAGGGAATGGACAGATAAGAGAGGGCATAGCCCACAGCTGGATAGTGGGCGGAGCAAGAGGGTCAGAAGGGACCCTCCCTAGTTTCTCAGGCTCTAAAGGAGACGGCGGGAGATTTGTACTTTCAGACTTGCAAGATTCTGTTAATGTAGCTTTACAATAAAGTAGAATTAGCTTATCTGGTCGTGTTTCCTGTCTGGTCTACCTGGTAAGGCTGACATACCAAATACAGTTCCTTCTATTCATCACCTCTGATATTCAGGCATCTTCCTTGACTTCCAGTTCATTTATAGTTCCTCTTCAAGGTAAAGGTTTTGAGCTGTTACAGCTCCATAGAGGTACAGTACAATTTTTTGTAGAGGACTATAATACCTTAAGTCTCTTCACCATGATCAAAACCACATGCATTTTTCAACCATCCCGTCGTTTTCATAAAAATCTAAATTTTGTCCCGTTTTTCAAACCCGGTGGGAATGGAGCGGAAGGAGGATCCGAGCCGGAGCATGGACTGGGGTGGCGGGGTTTGCAGGCGGGAGCCAATCGCGTGGACCAAGGGCGGGGTTTGCAGGCAGGAGCCAATCGCACAGACCGGGGGGCGGGGACCCCTGTCTTTTTCATGAATACGGAATATTACATAAGACCCCATCCCGTTTTGCCATCCTGAAATATGGTCAGCCTAAGATGAACCCTTCTCTTGCTTGGTATGCATCGTGTCCAACATGTCTAGGCAGGGAGCAACCCCTAGGCTGACCTGTCTGAGCTGGGAAGCTAAGCAGGGTCTGATGTGGTTAGTTGTCAGGGAGATAACTGGTGAAGAAGGAGGGGGCTCCCTCCAGGGGGATAAACGCATGCGCAGTACTGAATCGCTTTGCTTTCCTCCCAAGAGGCTGAAGAAGGCACCACCCTAATTTCTTGGGCCCTTTCTCTGAGCATTACTAGTTCATTTTAGTTTAGCTGGATTCTGTCTAGTAGAGTAGAACAATAAAACACTAGAGCCTGTACACCAAGTCTCAGCGTGTTCCTTCACTCGAAGTCAGGACATCAGTACTTGAATGGGAAACCTTCAGGTCAAGAAACAGACACCACATGGATTCCACGAAAGCTACTTTATTGTTGTAGGGTATAATACCAGAAACAAGTTGCTCTCTGCCCCATCTTATACTAAACAAAATCAATGAATTTATTTTTCATGCTTGCTTCAGTCTCTGGATTATGTAAGCTCTTCTCCATACTGATTTGTTCTTTCCTTTCCCCCTTAACAGCTCCTTCATATCTTCTCCAAAGACAGCTCTAAATTCAGTTACAGACAGTGAGCAATGTAGTTACACTGCTAACTTTCCACAATGTTTTCCTCCAGGCAAATCAATGAAGTGTAATTTGAAACATGTCCTCTTCTATTGCTAAACATGTTTACTTAGAAGTCAATCTCATGGGATTCAACATATACTAAAGCAGCCTCTCCTCTGATCAGATTCAATTATGTGACATCAAATCAGTATCAGGTCTATGCAACCACATAGATAGATTTTCTCCATTGCAATCTGTCCCTAACCTGATCCTTCAGGTCTTCAGCTCACTAGTGCCAGGGAAATCTAATTTACACAAGGACATTTTTTGGAGCACTCTTTACTACTTACCTTCCAGCTTTGCTATTTAAGAAAAAATCAATCCTTCAATTGAAGGAACAATATACCTTTAATATGCACACCTTTTCCCTGTGGCAGCCAAATTTTAGTGGAATACTGATCAAGAACATGAAGGGATGGTCTGTTAAACACGTAAAAGATTTCCAGATCAATCCTTCTTATGCCTTTTCATTTGCAAGTACATTTTGCAGAATTGATTGGGACTCGGGGCTAAGGCTGATGGGATGGCAGAAAAAGAGTGAGATCTCTCATGCATGTATAAAAATTACATGCAGCTGCCAGGAAAAGGGGCAGGGTTTTATTTGGGCCCCTGTGAAACTGGGGCTACCCTGAAAAACAATTTCTATGGGTAGAAGATTATGGGCAGAAGGTTGTAAGGAAAGAGTGAATTTCCCTCTTCCACCAATTCAACCCAAGACTTAAGTGAAGCAACAAAAAGTTCTTCTCTCACCATAATTAATGCTGCCCAAGGACTTGCCATTTGTTTTGTCACCAATGGCAGAAGATCCCAGAGATATCTGTGGGATGTCTCTTCTTTTTCTGGTAGTAAACAGGAAGGTAAGGGTGAACATGATCTTCAGTTGAGCCTGCCCTATGACTCCATCCACACAGGTTTTTTGACGGCAGCATGGAAGAAGTTTGCCATGGCCACCTTCTTCAAGGTCTTTTTCAATTTGCCAATCTAGCCAAGAATCCTGGACCCTGCAGATGGTCCCCATCCAAGTACTAACCAAGGCTGATCCTGCTTATCTTTGAAAACCAGCACTGCTTACCTTAAGGCAATGCAAATCTTCAAAGGGGTGCCTTCTGTTGATGAAGCCATAAGCGAAGCCACAAGGCAACAGGGACCCCTTCCCTTCTAAGAATAGAACAAAATGGTGATCTTGTTTCATTTCTTCTGATACGTTCCTCTCTTATTCAAGTTCCTCTGGAATTTCCACTGGTATTCTACAGCCTCAGATCACAGCCTACTTGTGATCTCCAGAAAAGAGTTTTGTGCAGATAATCTAGCTATACAGAAGCTTCTCCTGGATTTTGCAAATGACCGAGGTAGCTGCAAAGAGGGGATTATTAGAAGGCTATTAAAAGTCTAGGAAGGATCGAAGAGAATTATCCCAACAAAGAGAATGGTGGTGCCTCTGTGTTGCAAAGCTTTTTGTCATGGTGAAGCTAAGCCACCTACATAGGCTTATTAAAAATACAGCAATAATATATCCTTTTATTATGTAGTCTCCGGTTTCTATAAAACCAACCAGAATAAAATGCAAAAATAAAATAAAAGCAACTTCAAGATTTAAATATAAAAATACAGCTATACCCTTGAGCACATATGACCTAGAAAATAATCAACATCTGAAATTAAAAAAGAACTAAGCATACCATAATGCTTTTGCAAGTCTTTGCAGGAGATAGAAAAAACCCAATAAATAATAAATATACTTTGCCTTTTGATGACACCAAATCCCTGGTACCTGAGGCAACCACTATCCCATCTATAGGGACTGCCTGAAGCTTGTTAAAGTTCAAGAAAGGCCACTGGAAAAGCTTTGAAGATCTCATTACAAATTACCTTTGGTCTTCCTTCCCAAGCTCTTCCTCTAAAGCAGGGGTGGGCAACATCAGGCCTGCGGGCCATATAAGGCTCCCACCCGCAAACCCCTCCCCCTCCCACCCGATTGGCTCCCACCTGGAAACCCCGCCGCCCAGTGCTTGTGATTGGCTCCCGCCCGCAAATCCCATCTGCGGAAACACCGGAAACCCCACCCCCCGCCCCCCCGCCCCCGGTTATAAATATCCAAATGGCCCTTGGCAGAAAAAAGGTTCCCCACCCCTGCTCTAAAGCCTTTCTCCACTCAGCTCTGCCATAGTGCTGGGAGACTTTTGGCAAAGAACTATAGAGGCCATCCAGTCGGACTTCCTGATCGTAAAGGATCCATCACAGTAGCATTTTTCAAACTGGGTTCCATGAAAATTTAATGGGCTTCAGTGAGAGACTGTGGGGGAAATGTTCTCTTGAATGCAGCCATTTTGTTTAAATCACTAGAGCTTTGCCTCTTGATTGGGGTTCCAAGAATTTTTTTTTTTAATTAACAAGCTCCATAGCTTGAAAATGGATGGAGGTTCGTAACATTGTACAGGAGGCAGCAACTAAAACCATCCCAAAGAAAAAGAAATGCAAGAAAGCAAAGTGGCTGACTGATGAGGCTTTACAAATAGCTGAGGAAAGAAGGGAAGCAAAAGGCAAGGGAGAAAGGGAAAGATATAAACAACTGAATGCAGAATTCCAGAGAATAGCAAGGAGAGATAAGAAGGCCTTCTTAAATGAACAATGCAAAGAAATCGAGGAAAACAATAGAATGGGGAAGACTAGAGATCTCTTCAAGAAAATCGGAGATATCAAGGGAACGTTTTGTGCAAAGATGGGCATCATAAAGGACAAAAAAGGCAGGGACCTAACAGAAGCAGAAGAGATTAAGAAGAGGTGGCAAGAATACACAGAAGAACTATACAAGAAAGATCTTAATATCCCTGATAAATACGATGGTGTGGTCACTGACCTTGAGCCGGACATCCTAGAGAGTGAAGTCAAGTGGGCCTTAGGAAGCATTACTAACAACAAAGCTAGTGGAGAAGACAGTATCCCAGCTGAGCTATTTAAAATCCTAAAAGATGATGCTGTTAAAGTGCTGCACTCAATATGCCAACAAATTTGGAAAACTCAACAGTGGCCACAGGATTGGAAAAGGTCAGTTTACGTTCCAATTCCAAAGAAAGGCAATGCCAAAGAATGTTCAAACTACCGTACAATTGCGCTCATTTCACATGCCAGCAAGGTTATGCTCAAAATCCTACAAGCTAGGCTTCAGCAGCATGTGAACCGAGAACTACCAGAAGTGCAAGCTGGGTTTCGAAGAGGCAGAGGAACTAGAGATCAGATTGCCAACATTCGCTGGATCATGGAAAAAGCAAGAGAGTTCCAGAAAAACATCTACTTCTGCTTCATTGACTACGCTAAAGCCTTTGATTGTGTGGATCACAACAAACTGTGGCAAAGTCTTAAAGAGATGGGAGTACCAGACCACCTTACCTGTCTCCTGAGAAACCTGTATGTGGGTCAAGAAGCAACAGTTAGAACCGGACATGGAACAACCGACTGGTTCAAAATTGGGAAAGGAGTACGACAAGGCTGTATATTATCACCCTGCTTATTTAACTTATATGCAGAGTACATCATGAGAAATGCCGGGCTGGATGAATCACAAGCCGGAGTTAAGATTGCCGGGAAAAATATCAACAACCTCAGATATGCAGACGATACCACCCTAATGGCAGAAAGTGAAGAGGAACTAAAGAGCCTCTTGATGAGGGTGAAAGAGGAGAGTGCAAAAGCTGGCTTGAAACTCAACATTAAAAAAACCCAGATCATGGCATCTGGTCCCATCACTTCCTGGCAAATAGAAGGGGAAGAAATGGAAGCAGTGACAGATTTTATTTTCTTGGGCTCCAAGATCACCGCAGACGGTGACTGCAGCCATGAAATTAAAAGACGCTTGCTCCTTGGAAGGAAAGCTATGGCAAACCTAGACAGCATATTAAAAAGCAGAGACATCACCTTGCCGACAAAGGTCCGTATAGTTAAAGCTATGGTTTTTCCAGTAGCAATGTATGGCTGTGAGAGTTGGACCATAAGGAAGGCTGAGCACCTAAGAATTGATGCTTTTGAGCTGTGGTGCTGGAGAAGACTCTTGAGAGTCCCTTGGACAAACCAGTCAATCCTAAAGGAAATCAACCCTGACTGCTCATTGGAAGGACAGATGCTGAAGCTGAAGCTCAAATACTTTGGCCACCTAATGAGAAGACAGGACTCACTGGAAAAGACCCTGATGCTGGGAAAGACTGAGGGCAAAAGGAGAAGGGGACGGCAGAGGATGAGATGGTTAGATAGCATCACCGATGTAATGAACATGAATTTGAGTAAACTCCGAGAGACAGTGGAGGACAGGAAGGCCTGGCGTGCTATGGTCCATGAGGTCACGAAGAGTCGGACACGACTGAACGACTGAACAACAACAAAATAGCTTGAAAAAGTTTGAACCCCCCCCCCCTGCAGTAGAGCATCTCCTACAAATGACCACCCAGCCTCTGAAGACCTGTAGTGAAGGAGAACTCATGTGGAAGCCTGTTCCACGGCTGACAGATTGTACAGGTAGTCCTCACTTAACAACCACAATTGGGACCAGCAACTCCGCCACTAAGCGATGTGCAATTTCACTGCTGGCTTCTCTAATAGCTCTGCTTGCTGGAAGGTGGCTGTGAAGCTTGCAAATGGCGACCATGTGACCGCAGGACACTGCGACAGTCGTAAACGCCCACCGGTTGCAAAACGCCCAAATTTCAATCACGGGACTGCGGGGACACTGCAACGGTTGTAAGTGTGAGGACCAGTCGTAACATTGCTTTTTCAGTGCTGTCATAACTTCTCATGATCACTAAACAGGGCAGTCGTTAAGTGAGGACTACCTCTACAGCCAAGAGGTTCATCTAGATGTTTAGCCTGCACCACCTTCTTTGTAGTTTTAACTGGTTCTGGTCCTGCTGGGGCAATAAAGAATATTTCTGGGTGACAGCTCTTCAGATATTTGAAGACTGCGACCATCTCTCCCTCTATCATCCTTCCTGAAAACTAAACACCCAGATCCTTTAACTATTCTTCACAGGACTTGATTTCCAGACATCTTGGTAGCCTGTCCTGTGATTGACCCACATTTTTCATTAACCCTAGGAAGAGACTGCTAGCTCTTCCTGTTTGCTCTCACAAGCTATGAGGTGACAAACTTCCCACTTGGGAGTTGAAGTCCACCCTGCTGAAAGTGGCCCAGGTTGAGAAACACTGCTCTAAGGTAAAACGCCAAATCCTTTCCTAACAAAATTTGTGGGTAAATTCTTTTACACCCTTAACTTTCATCGATTGTAAACAAAGAATAGTTCAATAAAAGTTGTCTTTCAAGGGCCCAGTGTTGTACAGGGAATTCCTTCCTTTTCTGACTTCTCCACAGATAATGAGAGCAAGAAAAGATTGTGCAGTGAATAACTGTTATACTCTCCTAGAATAAATCACATCTCCTATTTTTAGTTCATGCGAGAACATTTCATTTCCTGTCCCAAGGACCAACTGCTTCACTTTACAACAGTGACCAAGACTTAATCTTTAACATTTTCAAAACCGCAAGGTATAAAGATTGCATAGTGGCTGCTCAAGGAAATTTTTATTTGTACTTAGTTATTTAATTTATACTGGGCCTTTCCAGGCAAACTAGATAACAAAGTTGGCTAACAGCAACCACAAAGTAAAATAAAATAGATAACAACACATACAGGTAGTCCTCACTTAACAACCACAATTGGGACTGGCGTTTCAGTTGTTAAGCAAAGAGGTCATTAAGTGAATCCCTTTTCGCAGCAGTCTTTAAGTGAATCACCGTGGGCATAAAGCATACCATGTGGTCATTAAGCAAATCACACGGTTCCCCATTGATTTTGCTTGCCAGAAGCTGGCCGGGAAGGTCGAAAATGGTGATCACATGACCATGGGACGCTGTGACGGTCATAAATGCAAACTGGTTGCCAAGCACCCAAATCGCGATCACGTGACTGGGGGGATGCTGTGATGGCTGTAAGTGTGAGGACTGGTCGTAAGTCGGTTTTCCCAACACCATTGTAAGTCCTAACCATCACTAAACAAATGGTTGTTAAGCGAGGACTACCTGTACCGTCTCCTTCTCCTCCCCTCCTGAAAGGGGGGGAGAAGGAGCGCAAGAAAAAAAGCATCAGCGCAAGAAAAAAAAGACACGTCAGAAGTTACATTTTTCATTGCAACCTCTTATGCTGCAAACTAAAGAAAGGGGACAAGAGGGGCAGAGCTGGTGAGCAAAGGTTATTCCAATAGCCTTAAGGGGAAGAGATGTGTATGGGAAACGCACAGTAGAGTTACTGCAAATGAAAGAAAAAATATTTTAGTTATAAACAATTATTCAATTGCCTGACTTCCAGTGAAAGGAACTAGTTCTATTATTAAGGGGAGAAGGCAGTGATGGGTTTTCTATTGACAGATCAAATATAATTCGGACCAAAAGGCCTGAAATGGGGAATTATAGCCCTCTGATCAAATCTAGCTGCCCAGATCACCTCGTCTGCTCTGCACCTTCTCCTCACCATGGGCTGGTAGGCTCTCCTTCGAGGCACCAAAAATGAAAGGGTGCCTCCACAGGGCTTCTTCTGTCCCTTGACAAGGGAAAAGGTGGGGAGGACAAATCTCGGAGAATCATAATCACTCTGTGATTGACACAACTTGCAAGTTGCCAAATAAATAAACAGATACATTTCATTGGCGTTATTTTGGAGATATCCAGTTGCTAATTAGTAAACTCCATCTGGCTCATGGGCTGATCTGAGAAGAGAAATGGACAGACTCAACCATACTTTCAACTGGGAAACTGTGAGCATCTTAAACCAAGCCAAATCCAAAAATGCTAGAGAATTCCTGGAAGCTTGGCACTCAGACAAAGCAGCCATCAACAGACACATAGAGGTAAACAACATTTACATACCATTCATAAAAGACAATAGAAAAGCCAGAAGACCAGAACACCTCCTTGCCAGCAATCAACACCCAGATATGCAAAGATTAACACCAGGATTAGCACCAGAAGAACAATCAAACAGCACAATATACCCTAACCAAGGAACTATTAACTCAGTCAATCAACCAAGCAGCAAACAACAGCCCAATAAAGGAACTACCAAGGAGAGAACAACACCTCCACCAAAACAAGCAGGACAAGCGATGGTATATAAACAGAGAGCAAGTCCCACTCCCTTTTCGCACTGAAGATGTTGCCTAGTCTGGCAATGAAACGTCTGCAAGAAAACAACAAGGCTCAGAGAGCACCAAGGACTTCAGAAGAGAAATGGTCTTGGTCAACTCTAGATGAGGTGTGGAGTTCTATTTATTTCCCTGGGTCAAGTGTTTAAAGGATTAGTTTAGTGTAATCCACAGAGGCTGGGCCCAGCTAGATGCTCACACTTAGCCCACCTTGGTGAGTCAGGGTTGGATCTGGTCAAATGTTTGGATGGAAAACTATCAGGAAACAACAGGGGGTTCAGCTACATTGGAAAGTGGGGAAAAATATCCCAAGTGGCCATGGTGGATCATTTCCCCATTCATGCCAAGACCTCTGCATGAAGTCACCTGAAATCAAACTCTACATGGAGCCTTTGCCTTTAGAGGGTCTGCAAAGATGTGGAGGCCCAATTTTGAATCTCCCAGGAAAAATAGGACCTGCTGCAATTTGGGGGGATTTTATTGGAACTAAATTTACAGGCAAACTAGAACTTCATGAAAGAACAAAGGACATCAAATCTCAAAGAAATCCATCCAGGGATTTTCAAACTACTATCCTTTAACGCTTAAAAAAAAGTCTATAATTTTGCCATTTGAAGGGAAGGGATAATAGGTCAACAAGGAATATCAGTGCCAAGTTTCAGAAAAATGTTGGGCAGTTTTGGGGGAGAGGGAAGGAATATTCTAAAGCTAAGATGATGTCCTGTCCGGTATATGGTGGAATGGTCAGGAGATAATGCAAATGAGTAAGGGATGAACTTACTGGTCTTTCCCAAAGGAAGAGGAAGGGGAAACAGTGACTAATCCAGATCAGTCAGCTTACTTCACCCATAAAAATCATCACACAATTGTTCAAGTTGAAAGACTAGGAAACAATGGAGTAGAATGAATGGGTTTGCTGTGAATTCTCCACTCCAAGGTGTTATGACTGGGACATTCCTATTTGAAGGCAGACCCGTCAATCTCTGAATCCAATACTCCTCCTTGCTTCCATAACATTTTATCTAAACTTTGAGGACAGTTCATACAAACTTTTTTTCTTGTTTGCTTTTTTGGCATGGCTTCACAGCATGGTAAGGTAAAGGTAATGGTTTCTCCTGCACAGTCGTGTCCGACTCTAGGGGCCAGTGCTCATCTCCGTTTGTTAGCCGAAGAGCCGGCGTTGTCCGAAGACGTTTCCGCGGTCATGTGGCTGGCATGATGCACGTGGAACGCTGTTACCTACCCACTGAAGTGGTACCTATTCATCTACTTGCATTTGCATGCTTTCGAATTGCTAGTTTGGCAAGAGCTGGGGCGAGTGCAGGAGCTCACTCCGTCACGTGGGGCTAGGGATTCGAACCTCCGAACTTGCGATCTTCTGATCGACAAGCCTGGCATCTTACCTGCTGAGCCACCACACCACTATTCACAGCATGGTAGAGTGCCACAAAAACAGATGGGGAACAGAATTTTGTTGAAGCTCAAAATCGAAAGAAAGATCAGATTTAGAGACATCTGTTCCACCTCAGTTAAATGAAAGTGTTCTGAACTGTCTCACTCCAGCTCATGATCAGGGCTCCATCTGAATCCCCTGCACACCACTTGCTTAGCTTTCCTGAATTTTGTAATTGTAATGGCTTTTTATCGTCCCCTTCTCTCCACCTGGCAAAAAGGCTGCTTCCCCACTGTATTTTCCATTGCTGTGCTGCTCTTTTCAAATTCTAGAGTCATTTTTGTAAATTATAGACACAGGGGATAATGCTGCCTTCTCTTGTCAGCGGCTTACTTAGAAAGACAAATCCAATTAAACTCTTTAGAAAATGAATAGTGAAACCTGCCTTTTTAGATCCCTTCTTTGGCTTTTTATCTGCCTCTTGCAAGGGGCAGACGTTCTATTTCGAGACAACAGCTTTATGGACAGGTTATTAGACCCAGCAGTATTTGATCCTCACTCCTTGGAGAGAACGCAGCAGCAACAGGAGCCATTAAAATTGCCCTTGCTTGATGCACACGGTCTCCAGCAACTGTGATGCTCAGTTCCCATGCAGATCCCAGGTGAGTCCATAGGTACTAGCCACGTACCTGGCTTTCAAAGTGTTCTAATGATCTTTTCTACCCTCCCTCTCTATTTTCCTCCTGCTGAAAAGGTCACAGCAAAGTGTAGCATGCTTACATTTAGATCCAGAGAAATCTGAACCCAGAGGCATTGCAAGGGTCTGGTTTCAGCGGCTGGAAAGACTGGGAGGAGAGACCAATGAAATGGAGAAGAACGCAAAGCTGTAAAAAGGCAAAAAGAGGAGCAAAAAAGGCCACTGGGCCAAGAGGCAAACATAAGCAAGAAAGGTGGTTGAGAAGGATTGGGTAGCAGTCTAAATGTTTTATTTCCAGCAGGGATATCTGAAAGGGCAGGCAGACACAACCACACAATCATAGCCCCACCTCATCGCAGATTTAAAAAGGGGCAGGGGGTTGACTGCAGCCACCTTGACTTTTTTGAGCCCCCTCCCCTTTGAGACCCAAGAGATGGGCAACCTCTTTTCTCCTAAAGAACATCCTCTCTTTATTGGGTGCTGAGGACCACCAAGCATACTAGGGATGATGTGGCAATGTCGCTGGAGCTATCCTTTCTCTTGGTTCTTTTCAGTCTTCTTTCCATGTTGCGCCATCACAAATTTATTTATTTATTTATTATTCAAATTTACAACAGTAGACTCTGGGCGGTTTACAACATTAAGACTGTGGGTGGTTTACAACATTAAGACTCTGGGCGGTTTACAACAAATGCATGCATTTCAGCATCCAGGAGCATTGTTGGGGAATTCTGTTCCTCCCATCTGCTCCATACATCTGGGAGGCATGGAAGAAGGATTCGTGGGAGGGGTAGAAGTTGTTGTGAGCCAAGGATGAGAATGGTGGTAGTACTGTTGTTACCATAAATCTTGTTGGTAAAATTAGATGGTACTTTAGGTAGTTCAGGTTTTTATAATGGTATAGCATTACTTTCACTGCAACTGCAAATATCTTATCGTATACATTGATTTTATTCCTTTTGTGTCATTTTAACTACTCTTTAGTTCTTATTTGTTAATTTTTCATTGGGGCTGAACCATGCTCCAGTCCAAGAAATGTTATAAATAACTTTGTTTGTTTAATTAATTAATTAATCAATTAATTGGGGGTTCCTGTACATGTCCCCATACTGACGTGACTAATTTTGAGACCAAATTTGAGCATGGAGAACACACATCTGGCAGGATTGTGCAAAACAGTTCCGTTACAAAAATTCATCTCCTGAAACGCATCATTCTTAACTCAAAACATGCCTCAATTAACCACTCCAGAGTGAGAAAGGCTCCTTTGGGGCCCTCAAACATAACATAATTTTATGTTTTGTATTCCGCCTAGCAGATGAACTTTAGAAGGGCTACTAAATGTTATCAAAAGTTCAATCCGTTCGGTTTTTGACTTGCAATGAACAGGTGATAAGGAAAAAGGAGTAATTTTTACTTACTGAGAAATCTGCATCTTCTGCTCTCAAGTGGTCTGCAATATAATGGACACCTTCCACAGCTAACTTCAAGGCAGGTGACATCAGCAGAAACTGTTGCTCTTTTAGAGTCTTGCTCCCTTGCCCTGACGTGCTGGCTGATTCCTTTTTTTTACATTTACATTTACAATGGGTGGGTTTGACTTTAGGCTGGTCCACATTGAGATGGCACTGTGGGGATTCTGGTGACTCACTAGATTGGCCATTGGTCTGGGAGGCCTCTTCTTGCAAGTAGCAATATTGGATGCTCCTGGATCGGCAACGTATGGTTCCTTCTTCTGCTTTTCCTGGACTGCTGTACATCTGCTGGACACTTAATGATCTGCCTTTACAAATTGAGCTAGACTGAATGTCTCCAAGGGGGTGACTGGGAGGTTGGAGTGATGTACAACTAGCCCGAATTGGTTCTGGGTGCAACATTGAATACTGGTCAGATGGTGACTTAGATACTGGCTGTGGGGTTTTCTGGTCATCAAGATGGGTTCCAAAGGATGACGTAGGGGACTGTTCATTGCTCTGAGGGCTGTTGGATGATGAGGTAATAAAGTTGGGTTCCACTTCTGTCTCTGACCAAAACCGTTGTGAGTTGGCTATTTTGTGCATGGATTCAATGAGCTTCTTGCAGTTGTCCTTGACAGTCGAAGGGCGTTTCATGAAAAGAAGACGTGGGACAATGTCAAGAAAAACCCGTCTTACCCAGGCTGGCATGGTGTGGGTACGAGGGGAACGATGGTGGACGTTCAGCACAAACACAGTGATGATGATGGATAAAGTGACAAAGATCATGGTGAAGAGAAGGTACTCTCCAATCAAGGGAATGACCAAAGACGTTGAGGGGATGATCTCAGTAATGAGGAGGAGGAAGACAGTCAAGGACAGTAGGACAGAGATGCACAGGGTGATCTTCTCCCCGCACTCAGAAGGCAAATAGAAGACCAAGACAGTCAAACACGAGATTAGAAGACAAGGAATAATCAAATTGATGGTGTAGAACAGAGGGAGACGCCTGATGATGAAGGAGTAAGTGATGTCTGGATAGATCTCTGAACAGCACTCATACTTCTTGATGTTGTAGTTGCCAACAGCATTGATGATCACCCATTCTCCACTCTCCCAATAGTCCAGCTGGTCCACATGGTGGTGCATGCTCTCTAAGTCTATCTTGGCCTTGTCATAAGTCCACGAACCAAACTTCATGGTGCAGTTTTGTTGGTCAAAAGGGAAGAAGGTGACATCAATGCTGCAGGAGCTTTTGTAGATGGCAGGAGGCATCCATTTAATCCGACCATCATAGAAGAGGTGGGCTTTCGTGAGGTGGGTGACTGCAAAATCCCCATCAGCACTGTGGGAGGTAAGGGGAATAAAACATGGAGTGGATAATCAGAAAGAAGGCTTCTTGTGTTTTTATTAACTTATGGCTTACCCAGCAAATAAACAGGCAGACATGCTGAAAAAATGGGCTATGGATGGGTGGCTCATCGTTTACATCTCTCTTGCTACCTTCAAGCTGCAGATTGTGTCTCGGTCTAGTCAACATTCTTTTACTGAAATATTCATCAAAGCAATAGCTATATGGATTTATCCCCACCGCCACCATCACTTCCAGTTTTTTGTTTCCAGTGAGTTAAAGCCCTGGCCACGTCTTCCCTTAACGTGAGATATATTGGCCAGCTGAAAACAAAAGAGATCAAAATGCTGACTAAAGCTATAGCTAGTGATGTCACAAAATTGGTGGTGTCCTAAAGTAGATAAGAACAACACTATTCTCCCTTGCATTTCCTATGAGATATAGGCGTACAAGGAACACAATACAAGATGAAACTTCATAGGTCCAACAACCACTGAGGGTAGATATGCAGTGAATGGGGTTTGGTGATTTGTGGGTCAGTCACACCTAGTTGACCTTGGCTGATCTTGAAAAAGCTAAGTAGAGGTGGACCAGGTTGCTACTTAGATGGGAATCCACCAGAGAAACCCCAAGGTTCTACACTAGACTGGGAAGTTGAAAAATCATCCTGGAAGAAAGTAGTTGGCAAACATTTATGTAGAATTGCCAAGAAAACAATGGGGAAGCAACAGTGTAGACTCCAGGAACAAAGTTTAACTCAAGGGAGACGTCACCTACTGATATCTATCATGTAGGCACACATCGTGTGCTGAGATCACCATGCACCCCAACTGGAATATTTTGCCTTGCAAATCCAACTTATCAAATTTAGTGGATGTGATATTTGAAATATTACATCCACTATTATTACATCCAGAAATAAGAAAAGAGGTTAATTTCTTTGAAAAGCTTCTCTTGGGCAGAATTAATATAAAAGCAAGTCTTCTCTTATATGTTAATGTAGATTAATTGAAAATTTGCTCTTGTGGCAATATCACTTATTGCTGTTATATATTTTCCGGACACATCCCTACCTACTGACATTTAACTTTATGGATATTGTGTTGAGTTTTCCATTCAAATGGGGATTTTTTTTAATGTGTAAATCTATTGGATGTGACAGAGAATGAAAAACTGATGTAGTATCCATAAATGACTGAAAAATGGTCCATTTTGATGGGCAACATTTAGAAAACTGTTCAAAGTGCACAGATATGCCAGAAAAAAAATTAAAACATAGGAATCAGACTAATCTTATTAAACATGTCCAGGGGACCCATAAAAAGACATAGTATTTTATTTATTTATTTATTTATTTATTTATTTTTCGAATTTATCACCGCCCATCTCTACAACAGTAGACTCTGGGCGGTTTACAATAATATAGTATCTGTTGTTCACTGAGTACAGTCCCTGTAAATGGTTCAGTGATGTCGGAATAACACTGGAGAAAGGAATACTATGCATGGAATGTATAATACATTATATGTGTGTGTGGGTGGATGGATGGATGGATGGATAGGTAGATGATAGATAGATAGATGATAGATAGATAGATAGATAGATAGATAGATAGATAGATAGATAGACAGACAGACAGACAGACAGACAGACAGACAGACAGACGATAGATATACTCAGATACACACATACACACACTTATAGATTTATAGGCTCTTCAAGAATATATTGTTTCAATGAGCCTCCAGCTCCTAGTTGTCCTGAATGGGGAACCTTCATCCTCTATATTTTATTTCTGGATTTTATGAGATGTATTTTTATTTAGAGTATTACTCTATGCTGCCCAGAGTTCTCCAGAACTGGAGTGGATTATAAGTATTGTTAATCTTCTTCTCAGCATTTGTCTCACTTGGTCACAGGGGTCAGCTTGTTTGCCCAGCACTAGCCTAGTTCCCACGGCAAGGCCATCAACACAACAAGCTGGCTTGTCAGAGAGCCTCACGCTGTTTTGGGTTGAGAGAGAACGCCTGGCCCCAGAAGTCCCCAGAGAGTTTCCATGGTTGAGGGGAAAGTCTAACCTGGGCCTCCCCAGTCCAAATCCAACAATAACAGAATATTTTGCGAGGTAGGTTGGGTT
This sequence comes from Charina bottae, assembly GCA_023362775.1. Classification (NCBI taxonomy): domain Eukaryota; kingdom Metazoa; phylum Chordata; class Lepidosauria; order Squamata; family Charinaidae; genus Charina; species Charina bottae. The sequence continues at coordinate 120,719,940 of JALMGJ010000003.1, forward strand.
GAAAGGGAGAGACTGGCCCAGGGACCTTCCATAGCTCAGGGTGGACTAGAACCTGGGTGTCCCCACTCAGGTCCAGCACCTTCACTACCTCACACTGGCTATTGGGCTGAGAGGGAGGGACTGGTCCTATGAGATGTTTCTGAGGTTAAGGGGGGACTAAAATCTGGGATTACCCCCTCCACTAGACCACCCTAGCTTTGGGCTGAGAGGAAGGGTCTGGCCCAAAATCCCACAGGGAGCTTCCACGGCTGTGGGGGACTAGAACCTGGGTCTCCCCCTCCTAGTCCAGGACCTTCGCCACTACACCATAGCGGCTCTCACCAAAAGCACTGCAATAAATAAATAAATAAAATGCATGTTCCTCCTGACCACTCACCAAGAGGGCTGGGAGGATGAGTTTTGTCCCTCTTCAGCAAGTACAATGGATAGCCCGGTGCCCAAACTGCTTGGACCACTGTTTCTCAACCTTGGCAACTTTAAGATGTGTGGACTTCAATTCCCAGAATTCCCCAGCCAGCTGGGGAATTCTGGGAGTTGAAGTCCACACATCTTAAAGTTGCCAAGGTTGAGAAACACTGGCTTGGACTAACCAGCGAGGGGGAGGGAGAAGTGCTGAACCAGAAATGGAGATGAAGCAACATGGCTGCTTCACTCATAGAAATGAAAGGGCCACAGTGCGTTGCAAAGCAACAAAGCAACACTGGCAAAGCAAAGCAAAGCAAAGCAAAGCAAAGCAAAGCAAAGCAAAGCAAAGCAAAGCAAAGCAAAGCAAAGCAAAGCAAAGCAAAAGCAAAAGCAAAAGCAAAAGCAAAAGCAAAAGCAAAAGCAAAAGCAAAGCAAAGCAAAAGCAAAGCAAAAGCAAAGCTCACAGACACTTGAAGCTTCATACAGCCCTAGTTAACCGTTATTTTTCTGGCCGTTTTCGCTTCTGCTTTGTGCGATGCTGGGGCAAAGTTTCATAATTTATTCCCGTCAACAGCGGGAAATCTCGACCCATAAACCCCACTCAAGCATGAGTGCCTGTCTAATTACCAGCCTGCTGCAGCAGCGGGCAGATTTCCCTCCAAACGAGAGGCACATCATGCTCCTGGACGTGTGGTTTTCTTTACCCATTTCTTCGCCACGGGCCGGTGCTCACATCCCTTTGAGATAAAAAGGGAAACTCTTCCAAGGGAGGGGGGAAGCCATCTCGCAAACTGCACCCCCATAAAGCACAAGAGAGCATTTCGATATAATTAGGGTGCATAAAAGCAATCAAACGGGCTCAAAACATTTCACATACGTCACCCTGCTTATTCTCCAACTGACCTTCTAGGGAAGGCTTATCCACATATTTTTACCTTTGGGGACATAGCAGCGGCCCTAAAACCAATTTGGAGATTGCTGGAAAGGGTAAAATGTATATTAAGCTCTTCCTGATAATTAAACTTCCCTCCCACCATGATACGTTTTCAGAAAACTCTCGATCGGGGAGCATATTACTTTATGTCAAACCAAATGTATTGATTGATAAATTGTGTTCATTTTCATCTCTTTAAAATGCCACATGTTATGTCTGCAACCTGGGCAAGTTAATTATTCAGTCTGTTTACAAGTAAATGAAATGTCTGCCTAGTCATTTGCTTAGAAGAACATTAAACCCTATTCATCATTATACGAGAACCTATTTCTAGACCAGTTACTGAAACATACTGTAACCATGACTGTCCTATTTTAAGTGACGGTAGAATTTACTGCAAAATAGATGTATCACAAAATGCAAGTAATCTGAACATTTATTTGTGGTGAGATTACTATCTTATTACTTCCTGTGTTTTTTTCTCTAAGGAATATCTCCAATGCTATTTCCATGAAATCATTGGAATAATCAGGTGGGATATAGGAATGTTGATAGCAACAATTTATTTATTTGCATGCAAATCAGCGATGCAAATATGGGGGAGTTTTGTTCTCCGACTAGAGCATCTTATTCATATCAGTCACCTTCAGGATCCCTATAGGATCAAACACAGATGCTTCCATTTCTACTGAGTCACAGAATGGATTTTTTTTTTTGCAGCAACTTATTAAAACACACTGTTGTTCCAATATTGCAGTTAAGTTAAGGCTTCCCAAGCAGGCAAAATTATTTTTGTATGTACACTACCAAAAGTTCACAGATTTGTACGGAAGAGGAAGAAAGGATTGATCAATTTTGTTATCATCAGCTATATAAACTGCCAGATCCAGCTACTGGGCCACTTCACCACTTTCTAATTTTGTGAGATTTATGGTATTTATCCCAAACAGCAATGCTTTAGGCAAACGTATTTTCAGCATGATTAGGAAAAAAAATATACAGTACAGCTGGACTTAGAAGCTTCTTAAAGAAGTTGGCAGAAAGATGTTCTGCAACTGAGTATATACAGTAAAGCCCATTCAGCAGTCTGTTAGAACTACTGAAATGGAGCAGAGCTGCAAAGTTTGTGTACAGAAAAAGAATATTGTTTAAAAACAGAGCCCATGAGCATATTAGAGAGATCCAGGTTAATCTTACACCTTTAGCCCACCCAAGGATAAAGAAAGGCACGCTTAGACATGGCATATATGAAAAGTAAGTACAAAAGAGTCCTTACACTTATTCATTGCAGGCACAGCATTTTTGGTAGATAAATGATGTTCCATTTCTTCTTTGTTTCCCTAAACTTAATACCTCTTGCCCTGCTTGCTGCAAGAGATGTGTGTAGAAAGGGGGGGAAATCTCCTAGGCCCATCCATGGCCTAGAATGGAGCAGCACACAGCCATGTGCTTGCTCCCGGTCCAAGGAGGAGAGAGAGAGAGAGAGAAATAGGAAGTGGGAGTGGCCACAAACAGCTTCCTCAAAAAGCATGGAGAGCTTGCATCCTAGAGCAGTCATCTATATGCTGATGAGGCATGCTGGATTTGCCAGAATCTCCAATATACATAATGTTCACTTCTGAGCCAGTTAACTCTAATTGTATTGTCGAAGGCTTTCACGGCCGGAGTTCAATGGCTGTTGTGGGTCTTCTGGGCTGTGTGGCCATGTTCTGGAAGTTGTGGTTCCTAACGTTTCGCCAGCATCTGTGGCCAGCATCTTCAGACGGCAGGAGCACAGATAGAAGGAAAATCTCAAAAACAGAGATTTTGCTTCTATCTGTGCTCCTGCCCTCTGAAGATGCTGGCCACAGATACTGGCAAAACGTTAGGAACCACAACTTCCAGAACACGGCCACACAGCCCGGAAGACCCACAACAGCCATTAACTCTAATTGTTTGGATATATTTCTTGGTTTGGCCTTAGAAAAAATTTCTCCCGTGGTGGCAAACGCTGCTTCATAGGTGGGGGAGTGGCAAAGCAAACAGAAGCAATAAAACTTGTGCCCAATGCACTGGGAGAAATATTTTTTTTTCTCCAGAGTGTCCTTGTTTTAAAACATTCAAACATGGCAGTGGTTAATCATGCTGTGTGAACATAGGCAGCTGATAGAGAGCGGAGTCAGGCCCACAGAGTGGAGAAGGAGAAGGCAGGGAGATATGAGTTTGGTGGATGTTAGGAAGTGTTTTTGTTCAGTGCTTCTCCAACTGTTTGAAATCAAAGCAGAAACAGTGCTTTGGTGTCCATATGGGAATATTCAGAGCTCCTTCAGCCTCTCCTTGAAAAAGTTGTGACTTTACCTGGGGTTGTGCAGTGGCCACCCAGACCCAGAAAAACGTGCATTTGAGTTAAGGAGGCACCCTTAGGATGTACGGAGTGGATGCATCCTGTCATCAGTTCCTTAATGTCTCCCTAACCCAAACACGGGGTTTGGGGTGGGGCATGGTGTCTCATGATGCTAGGGAAAGTGGAAGGCAAAAGGAAGAGGGGCCGACCAAGGGCAAGATGGATGGATGGTATTCTGGAGGTGACGGACTCAACCATTGGGGAGCTGGGGATGGTGACGGCCGACAGAAAGCTCTGGCGTGGACTGGTCCATGAAGTCACGAAGAGTCGGAAATGACTGAACGAATAAACAACAACATGGTGTCTCAGCGGGTAAGACGCCAGGCTTGTCGATCAGAAGGCCTCAAGCTTGGAGGTTCAAATCCCTAGCCCCGCATGACGGAGGGAGCTCCCGCACCAGCACCAGCTTTTGCCAACCTAGCAATTTGAAAGCATGCAAATGCAAGTAGATGAATAGGTACCACTTTGGTGGCTGGGTAACAGCGTTCCGCGTGCATCATGCTGGCCACATGACCGTGGAAGCGTCTTCGGACAACGCTGGCTCTTCGGCTAAGAAACGGAGATGAGCACCGGCTCCTAGAGTCGGACACAACTGCACAAATGTGCGTGGGGATCCTTTACCTTTTTAACCCAAACACAGATTTTCCCAGAATTATATGGCCATCATCCAAGCCCTAGAAAACAATGAACTTTTTTAAGGAGAGACCGACAGGGGCATTAAGCTCACCCACATGTCTTCCAAGGCACTTTTCCCCCTTTGAATCCAAACAGCCGCACACCACTACGTTTCGACATGAGGGCATGCTGCGACATTCTCCCCAGATCAACACTCTAAGGGGGATCCACATTGACCAAACTGCTCCACAGTCCTGGTTAAAATATTCTGTGGATCCAGAAAAAGGGTTGATTCAGTAGCCAGGCTAAGAACGTTGTGAGAACACAGCCACCGATTGTGCCTGTGTGCACTGTCTGCCCTCGTTCCCAAGCTTCATGCCTCCTGTAGACCCCGGTAACTATGTAAGAAGACTCTGGTTGTATTCCCACAGCATTCTGAACCACCACATCACATTTTAACCTGCCATGTTATGCAAACTTAGCTCAGGTGATTACATTGCATTGCACAGACCCAGAACATTGGGTTAATTGGATAAACCACAGTTCAAGGAACCCTAGTTTAGTTTAGCGTGTCATCAAACCCAGCCTGTTTGGATCCAGGCAGAGTCAAGAAGGTGGAGGTTGACCTGGTTCAATCTCATTCCGTCAAGTCCTCCCCCATGGTTCACCCTGTCAACCTTTCTCTCCTCGTCGCAACTTTTCTATTCTTATTTCTTCTTTAAGAATCCCCAGCCGAGAGATTTCTGCCAGACAACTGCAGCACCGCAGCCCCAGCAGATTAAAAAAGTCATGCTTTGGTTTAGTAAGGTAATTCCATTTGTCCAAAGGGGCAAGAAACTTGGCTGGCCTGTCCATTAATTAATTAATTAATTTTCATTCATTCATTCAATATTTATTTACTGCGGGTTAATGCTACTTTGCATTAACTGATTAATTAAATCTCACTGAAGCAGGATGCAGATGGATCAATTAAAAGTAAGTACTCGACCAGGGAGGACAGTCAGTTGGAGGGAGAGCGCAAAGCCAGCTCAGCCAGATATGGCTGGGGAGGATTTCTCTCTAAAGGCCTGGAAAGCAAGTAATTGGGCCCGAAGGAACTTGTGACCTTCAGACCTTGCAGACCAATTGCTCTTGGCAATCCTAGTCTGCAGGGCCGATAGCAAAGGATGCTGGGAGATGTAGTTCAGCAACATCTGGAAGGCAACCAAGAGGTATAGACAATTGTGTACAAGTCAGAACAATTCTCTGGCTAGGTATAAAGCAGTGATTCTCAAATTCGGCAACTTTAAGACATGTGGACTTCAGCTGCCAGAATTCCCCAGCCAGCATGCTGGCTGGGGAATTCTGGCAGCTGAAGTCCACATGTCTTAAAGTTGCCGAGTTTGAGAAACACTGGTATAAAGCTCCTTATCCAAGGAGCTTCTTCAGTCTGAGCAAAGTTAGTAAGGGAATCCTTAAATATGTTTCTAGGTGGCTGTGTGACCTTGCACCTGGGGCTAGGTCATGGTTATTTTGAGATGTTATTTCTAAGTCCCTTTATCATCTAAAGGAGAATCGTTAAGATTACCATGCTGCTGTTGAGCTTGCGAAATGGTCTTAATCTTCCTAGGCACAGAAGACAAAGCAGATAAACTGCTGAAGATGAAGATAAACTGCTGACTTTAGACTTCATCTAAAGGAAAAAGGACACTCATTTGAGGACATTAATGTTCACATTTTAGACAGAGAAGATAGGTGGTTTGAGAGAGGGGTCAAGGAATCCATTTATGCCAACTTAGAAAATCCTTCCTTGAATAGAGGTGGGGGCCTCAGGCACAATCTTTCCCCTATTTCCCTTCCTGCTTTGTCTTCTGTGCCTAGGAAGATTAAGACCATTTCGCAAGCTCAACAGCAGCATGGTAATCTTAGCGATCCTCCTTTAGATGATAAAGGGACTTAGAAATAACATCTCAAAATAACCATGACCTAGCCCCAGGTGCAAGGTCACACAGCCACCTAGAAACATATTTAAGGATTCCCTTACTAACTTTGCTCAGACTGAAGAAGCTCCTTGGATAAGGAGCGAAACGTTTCCACTGAGAAAATAGAAATCCAGTTGACATGATTCAAGCTACAGACAATTCCACCTGGATGACTGAGAACCTTCATAGACACTGGTATAAAGCAACTTCTGGTGTTCATTAGTGTTTATTCTTCGCTGTTGTGTTACGTGAGTCCCTAGGCAAAGCCGCTTTCCCCATTAAATTCACAATGGGGGGCAGCTTTGCAGAATCCCATGCAGAATTCTAGGGGTGTGCATGAAATGGCAAAGGTGTTTTCTTTCAAGCTCTGTGGAACATTTGATGAAATACCGTTTGTGTTTCATCACAGCGAAACTCAAAAGGGCTGCAGTGTTTTGCTCCAACTTCAAAACAAAACTTTGGCATCCTTGAATTTTGCTTTGAACTCACCTCATTGCAAGGTTATTTTCTGTATCTAAAACACTCAAAATATTGGCACTTATAGTGATTTTCAGTCTTTTAAAAGCAATACAATACATTCAGTTACTCATAATTAACTAATGATACATTGGAAAATCTCCATGGCATTTTAAAATCCCTTGTTTATTCACTTATATTTTATCTCTCTTTCTTGTTCCTTTTTTATGGTTGATTATTTTTTTGTGCCCTTCGAGTCATTGTTGACTCCTGGTGACTGCCTGGACTAGTCCCTGCAGTTTTCTTGGCAAGATTTTCAGAAGTTGTTTGCCATTGCCTCCTTGCTAGGGCTGAGATAAAAACATTTAACAACAACAACAAAAAAGCCCAGCCCACCCCAAAATATTACCACTTAATATGGTCAGATTTTGTTCTAAGGTCAGAAGAAAACAGCATCTTGGAACACTTTTTTAAAATTTCAAGTTCAAAATGTCAAACTGGCTATTTCAAGCTCGGAATATTTGACACCCAATCCTCTTTGCACATTCCTACAGCTTCTTCTGTGAAAAACAATCTTGATATCACTTTGATATCACCTTTCTGACCGGTGGATGAGACATATTTCCTCAGAACAAAGACTTCTAGATGTGAGAGACAACACCGTTTTCTCCTTTGTGCCCAGGAGCAAAATACTGTATCTTTCCCCTAGTTTAAATTGAACCCAATGGCTTTCATAACCCAGCCCGCTCTCCTGTGACTGGTGGAAGAGGTCTACCAGTCCATGGTCTCCAAAAAAAAAAACCCTTTCAGCATCCGTACTGAATTCTAAGCCTTCCTCCAAAGCAGACGCTAGATCTGATCACATATGCTTTACAAAAGAGCCACATTTCCTCACTTCCTAACCTGAATCTCAGTTTCGATTTTGCTCTTTCATTTCTCCCCACTGGAGAAAACAGAAAAAGGGGTTTTAGTAGAAATTTCAGCAGGAATGACTTCCCTTGCTTTGTTTCATCTGTACCGGCAGCCAAGCTTGATGTGACTTAGAAAAAAAAATAAGGAACCTCTTAGTGCAGTGGCATTTAATGAAATGCAAGCAAATTGCATATTTTATCAAGCGCTAGGGAGAAGGGGTTCATGGGGACAATTGTTCAATCAGATTTGCTCTGTTTTTTTCCCCTTGCATACAAAAGGATTGGGAGGGTGGGATGATTTTAATCAGACGAAATTAAGAGCTCAGAAGCTCAGAAACATGGACGGGAGGGTGATCGCCCACTATTGTCCCCTATTTAAAGAAAGATAGCATCTCACCGTAGTCAAGTTCAGCATGTTCATTCATTAAAGCAGCTGCTTTAGCAAAAACATATTTATTTATTTATTTATATTTCCAACTTATATCACCGCCCATCTCCCCCCATTCCGGAGGGGACTCTGGGCGGCTTACACCAAGCCAGTAATTAAAACATATAAAAATTTATAAAATAGAATACATAATTTAATTAAATATATAAGATCCAAGAGGCTCTGATGTTATATATAAAATGTTATATATGGTGTTATATATAAAAAAGCCAGGGTGCTTTAACGAACAGCAGGGAGGAGTTGCCCTCGTGTCAAGTCTGAGGCACTTCTGAATCCTTTTCAAAGCACGTACAGCCCTACTATCCAGGCTGTTTATTACAAGTATTTAGTATATGCTGCTTTTTCACAGAATCTCTTCACAAGGTGCCTCATGAAAGAAAACAAAAATGCAAAGCGAGAGATGAAACAGTTGGTAAAACATTAAAATGGCCTGCTTTTACACACTGTGAAAGCAGACAGAAATCAAACAGGTTGTACTGCCTTCCAAAAGACAAGGCTGGAAGTATGGTCAGCAGGGTCTGGCTTGAAAATGATACTCAAAGTTCATCAAAGGTTCCTCCTCAAACCCAATGCCACCATTTCACCCTGCTACTCCGCAACATTTTCATGAAGGAAAGGTGGGAGAAAATGCTTGGGAAATGTGGGGGGGGGTTAGCTAATCTAGAAGTCAGAAATAAATTAAAAGGCCTTTTTAAGTTTGAAGTACAGCTAGTCCTCACTTAACAACCATTTGCTGAGTGACAATTCGGACTTACGACAGTGCTGAAAAAAACAACTTATGACTGGTCCTCACATTTACAACCATCGCAGCGTCCCCGCAGTCACGTCATCACGATTTGGGCGCTGGGCAACCGGTTCATATTTATGACCCTCACAGCATCCCATGGTCATATGATCACCATTTTTTACCTTCCCAGCTGGCTTCTGGCAAGCAAAATCAATGGGGAACCATGTGATTCACTTAATGACCACATGGTTCACTTAATGCCCATGATGATTCGCTTAATGGCCACTGCAAAAAGGTTGTAAAATCGGGTCAGATTTGTTTAATGACTGAAGCGGTCATTAGCAACTGAAATTCTGGTCCCAGTTGTGTTTGTTAAGCAAGGACTAACTGTAGATGTATTAATAGATGTTAGTTAATTATATTAGCTGAACATTCTGGGAGATGGAATCCTAACACATCTGGAAAGTCCCAGATTGGAGAAAGCTGGTGAAGAACAGGGCAAGGATAAGTCACCCTTCTGGACTTTGTTGTTTATTCGTTCAGTCGCTTCCGACTCTTTGTGACTTCATGGACCAGCCCACGCCAGAGCTTCCTGTCGGCCGTCACCATCCCCAGCTCCCCCATGGTCGAGTCCGTCACCTCCAGAATATCATCCATCCATCTTGCCCTTGGTTGGCCCCTCTTCCTTTTGCCTTCCACTTTCCCTAGCATCAGCATCTTCTCCAGGGTATCCTGTCTTCTCATGATGTGGCCAAAGTATTTCAGTTTTGCCTTTAATATCATTCCCTCAAGTGAGCAGTCTGGCTTTATTTCCTGGAGGATGGACTGGTTTGATCTTCTTGCAGTCCAAGGCACTCTCAGGATTTTCCTCCAACACCACAGTTCAAAAGCATCTATCTTCCTTCGCTCAGCCTTCCTTATGGTCCAGCTCTCACAGCCATAGGTTACTACAGGGAATACCAAGTAGTCCCTTCTGGACTACTTGGTCACATTTGGAAATTTCAGAAGTGGTGCATCGCACGCACAAAATGTCTACCATGGTCTGCATCTGCCTTCTATCTAGAATGAGAACATTATGATGGAGCTCTTGACTAACCCAATGGAACCTTTGTGGAGCTTGTGGGGCATTGCCAGAAATAAAGATGGTGCCAGAGGCCTCAGATATTCCACCTTCAGCCTGGGAAACCAACTGGATCTCCCCAGAGTGAGCAGGACTGGAATTTTTCAGTCTTTTGCATTCTGGTTAGGAGGGCTTTTAAGGGCCAAATTGGTGCCATAAGCATTACAGCAGCTTAGAGTACCATTGCACCCCTTTAAAAAGTTAACCCCTCCAAAATCAAGCTTTTTTTCCCCCTCAAATCGGGCTTCCGGGGAAGAAATGGCGGACTGAAGATGGCTCCACAAAAAGCAGAGCTGATGACCGTGGAGGAATGAAGAGCAGACCAGCTCTTCAATAATTCCACTTCAGACAAGGAGAGGACTGGAGATCTCCCTCATTCTGGGATTTGAATTCTGGGAGTTGAAGTCCACACATCTTAAAGTTGCTAAGGTGGAGAAACACTGTGCTCGAGATTGGGACGTGGCCTTGCAGCATGGCAGTTTCTTATTTCATTTTAAAAATTATGTTGAACAAATCTTTTAAGAAAATTAAAATGTCAGGGAGCCTGACCTACAGCGGCAACGTGGTCGAGCGTATGCTGACAAACACACACACACACTAAAGTTGTTTTGTTATATTTAAAATCAACTCAATAAAATCAATTTGCATGCTTTCGAATTGCTAGGTTGGCAAGAGCTGGGGCGAGTGCGGGAGCTCACTCCGTCACGCGGGGCTAGGGATTCGAACCTCCGAACTTGCAATCTTCCGATCGACAAGCCTGGTGTCTAACCTGCTGAGCCACCATGCCCCTTATTACACACTAAAGTTGTTTTGTTATATTTAAAATCAACTCGCCAATGCCTTTCCCAGCGAGCTTTGCATCCAAATACAAATGATCAAAATCCTCATCTGAGGTTACTATACAGTATACAGAAATGCTTCCAAGGTTCCCAACTGACCAGAATGAAAATGTTACAAATGAATGTCTGTAGCTTGAATCATGTCAACTGGATTTCTATTTTCTCAGTGGAAACGTTTCGCTCCTTATCCAAGGAGCTTCTTCAGTCTGAGCAAAGTTGGTAAGGGAATCCTAAATATGTTTCTAGGTAGCTGTGTGACCTTACACCTGGGGCTAGGTCATGGTTATATTGAGATGTTATTTTTAAGTCCTTTTATCATCTAAAGGAGGATCGTTAAGATCACCATGCTGCTGTTGAGCTTGTGAAATGGTCTTAATCTTCCTAGGCATAGAAGACAAAGCGGGGAGGAAGATGGGGGAGAGGTTGTGCCTGAGGCCCCCACCTCTATTCAAGGAAGGATTTTCCAAGTTGGCATAAATGGATTCCTTGACCCCTCTCTCATGAATGGCTTAATTAGTTTTCTTGCACACTACAGAGCATGGCTGGCTGGGGAATTCTGGGAGTTGAAGTCCACACATCTTCAAGCTGCCAAGGTTGAGTGACACTGGGATAGAGGGTTGGATTAGATGACCCTACTGATCTTTTGCAACGCTACAACTCTGTTTTGCCAAAGATAAGGGATTTTTTTCAGGATGACAAGAAAATCCAGGAAAAAAATGAGGGCAGCTCAACAGGAGTAGCCTCTGAACAGAACAAAGAAGGAAGGGTGGAAGGAAGGCTCAGACTCAAATTGCTTTAAATCAAACAAGGGACCTTGACACCTGCAGTTATGCTGGACTACAGCTCCCATCACTTTGCTGGGTTGGGGAAGGCTGCATCCCTGGCAGCCTCGGAGAGAATTTTCGGTGGCTTCTTGTCAAGTTTGAACAACTTTAAAGAAAGGGAAGGAGGAAAACATTTCACAGTCTACAGAAGAAGAAGCAACTCTATGGGTTTGCACTCACATTATAGAGCAGTTCAAAGTCTCTCTTTCTCTTTCTCTCTCTTTCTCTCTCTGTTTGTTTTCCAAAGCACTGGACTGCATCTTATGAATAGTACATGAGGTTTCAGAAATATTCTTTTAAATAAAGTTGAAGCTGGAGCTGAGAGTTTGCTTTGCAAAATTCTCCCTTTTTGTTGTTGTTACTTTTAAATTAAAGCCAGCCCAGACAGGGAGATGGTTAAACATGGACATCTGAGGCCAGGAGCATCGCATTGTCTGGTCTTGATGTAATCTGGAAGCAAGAGTAAAAAACAGTCTGCAGACTGTAGAGCACTGTTTCTCAGTCTTGGCAGCTTGAAGGTGTGTGGACTTCAATTCCCAGAATTCCCCAGCCAGCCATGCTGGCTGGGGAATTCTGGGACTTGAAGTCCATATATCTTCAAGCTGCCAAGGCTGAGAAACACTATTGTAGAGGGTGATTCCTCTTGGAGAGCCACCTTCTTAGAATGGAAGTTGGCTGGTTCTTCCAGGACGTCTTGCTGGGAAGATGCAACAATGCTCTGTGTTTCCAGGAAGGCAAGTTAAAACCATAGCCCTAAAGGAAAGATGCTCAGAATATGTTCTTACTTGTTGTACAGGACTATGTCTGGTCTCCAAATAAGCTCAGAGGGAATTCGTATTGAAGTAACATTCTCATATTCTTCAGGGTCCCAACGTAATTTATAATCATGCCACTCCTAGAAGGGAGGAAATACCGAATAGATAATTAGACCAAGAAGAGAAAGTGATATTAATCAACAAATTCCAAAAATGTGTTTAAAGCCAGAAACATAGGAGCAAGCTGAATGATCTACACCACTGTTTCTCAAACTTGGCAATTTTAAGACATGTGGACTTCAACTCCCAGAATTCCCCAACCAGCATGAAAAACACTGATCTATACTAATGCCTAGAACAATATCCCAATTAATTTAACATGCCCGCCCCCCCGTGAATTCTCCCCCTAAACAATTTCCCCCTCTATTCATATTCCATTGCAAATAATTATTTGGGAATATATTTTGTGATCCCTGCAGAGACAAAAGGAACAACTTTGGAATTTCTCTAGGGAGACTTACAGCCTATACGATGCCACATTTTCTTCTGAATAAAGTAAATATTGTTTCACCAATTGGGTTGCACAAGTAACTTCCCAAATGGATTTTTATTTTAAAAAATGGAACACAGCACGCGTTTAAAATACAGCAGGATGCTTAGAAAATAGGCAGTACTTTAAAGCAGGGATAAGCAAGCCTCAGCCGTCATGCTAAATTTAAATCCCACTGCAAAATATCAGGTCAGCCCTCTGATAAAAGGTATCTATCCTTTTCCTACCATCTGTTGCTTGGATGAAAGATGGGGAGAAGGAGAAGGAGAAGGAGAAGGAGAAGGAGAAGGAGAAGGAGAAGGAGAAGGAGAAGGAGAAGGAGGAGAGGGAGGGGGAGAAGGAGAGGGAGAGGGGGGAGGGGAGGGGAGGGGAGGGGGAGAGCAATCTCCCCATCCACTTGGGCTGTGGTCCCACCAACTGTTTGCTTTAACTCCACTCACCAAATACCCCCTAACAGATTAGTTCTGAAAGACTGAAGCCCTGAATGGTGGGGGGGGGGGGGAGGTTGCTTGCCCTGCTATACAGTAAATAAGTGTAATTGTAAAAAAAAATGTGTTATTACCAATTATGGTGTGAACAACATTTTGAATTCAAAACTACATCAAACAACAAATCTGGTTGGTCACCAAGAGAAGCAAAATGCTGGTCTAAGATGGACCTTGGCCTGATCCAGCAGCGCTATTCTGATGTTTCCTTTCTGAAGATCAGCTCAGTTTTCTGAGGGTAAACATTGGGGAGTGGGAGTAAGAAAATTGCCCCCAGGCCCTGAGTTGTGTGTCACAACCCTAAGTGGAAGTGATATGGGGGTTATTCATTGACAGTCATATGCAATAAATAAGAGTCTGCCGATCTTTGGACTAGTGGATTTATTTGGAATTTTAAGAACTTTCTGAGACAGCTTTCAAAAACAATAGCCACACTGGGTGGGCCAAGTCCCTTAACACCCATTTACCTGAAAGAAAATGAATGAGAAAGCTTCCCAACCTTCCCTTTCACATTTCATGGCATTCCTCATCATCAATCAGCATATTTGCACAGGAAAACTCCTCACCGTCCCTCCCTCCCCCCAGGTTTATGCCTCCTCCTTTCTGAGCTAAGTACAAGTTAAGTCTCAGGAACATGGAGAGGGAAAAAAAATAAGGAAAACCATCTTGGTTGACTCACTTGTTTCACCCAAACATTTGTGGTCATCATTTGGTTCTTTTCATCCTGAAAAATGAGAAAAAAGAGAAGCCAGAGTTGTAAGAAAACCACCATTATTCCCAAGTGCTCAATCAGTTTTTGCTGTTGCTGTAGTCTCACCAATATCTGAAGTAATAACTGTATTTAAGCATCAGCAAAAAAAAGCAGATGTTACCAATGCTTAGCGTAATCTACTTGACGCCATTCAGTGGTCCAATCCAAAATCTTGATCCTACAGTATATACCTTCTTGACCTGCTTGTGGAACTCCAGCTAAAGGCCTGGGTACAACTGCTATTCCTGAAGCCAGTTTTCCCCAACCAGGTGGCCTTCCAGGTAAAAAAAAAAAAAAAAAAAGGTAAAGGTATCCCCCGCACATTTGTGCAGTCGTGTCCGACTCTAGGGGGCGGTGCTCATCTCCATTTGTTAGCCGAAGAGCCAGCGTTGTCCGAAGACGCTTCCATGGTCATGTGGCCGCATGACGCGCGCGGAACGCTGTTACCTTCCCACCGAAGTGGTACCTATTAATCTACTTGCATTTGCATGCTTTCGAATTGCTAGGTTGGCAAGAGCTGGAGCTAGTGCGGGAGCTCACTCCACACGCAGGGCTAGGGATTCGAACCTCCGAACTTGCAATCTTCCAGTCGACAAGCCTGGCATCTTACCCGCTGAGCCACCACGCCCCCTCGGCCTTCCAGGTACACTGGACTATAAGCCCCATCACTGTTAGAGATCGGGTTTCAACCAAGCACATCTCACACAAGCTTGAAGGAGGAGGCAGCCTCTGCTGTAACCTAATCTTACTTGCTTTGTGTGGGAGAGGCTGAATCCCAATTTCCTGTTCCTGTTCCCTTCTCTTCTTTCCCTTTCTGCTCGAATCTCCTACCAAGGAGGATGGGGCCAGCTATGGCTCCCAAGTCACTCATACTTTCATCCAGGTGGGCCACATTATAGAAGCATGTGGGACACGTCAGAACCAATTGCTCGCATGCATGGACCGTTTCTACTAAGGAACTGTGAGTTACAATAAAATTGTAAACTCTTTTTTATGTAACTTTACATTAACGTGTGAAGTGTGTTTATTTTGTGTTTTGAACTGATTAAGCCTTGTGCAAGTTTATGGGAACACTTCTACTCTGCTACATACTAATAAGAAGCTGCGTGGAGTTCTGGTACTACCATCCCAGAATTCCTACAATCACTCCCAGACAACATTCTAACTAGCTGGGAGTAATGGGAGTTGCAGTCCAATGCATGTGAAGGGCACCAAGTGGAGAGTGGCTCGCTGAAGCTATCAACAGAGGTCCAGCATCCATCTATCAAGTCTGTGACTCTCTTCACTCATACTCTGGCTTGGAAGGATCATTCAAGATCAGGGATGGGGAGCCTGCAATTTTCCAAGTGTTTTGAGGAATACAGGTCCAATCATTAATAGTCACTAAGCACTCCAGCAGAGGGCGATGGGACCTGGTATCCAACAAAATCTTGAGGACTACAGGTTCTCTACTTCTATTCCAAATGCTACCATATCTTGGGGTCCTCCTGGACTCACGACTCCTGCTCAAACAGCAGGTGGCAGTCATGGCCAGGAGAGCCTTTGCACAGCTTCGGGTTGTGCACCAGTTGCGCTGCTACCTGGATCGAGATGCCCTCCGAACAGTCACTCATGCCCTTGTCATCTCTCATATAGATTATTGCAACGCGCTCTACATGGGGCTACCCTTGAAGAGTATCCGGAAGCTTCAGCTGGTCCAGAATGCGGCCGCACAGGCAGTTACAGGTGCTATAAGATCAGCACATGTAACACCGCTGCTCTGCGAGCTGCATTGGGTACCAGTTTGCTTCCGGGTCCAATTCAAGGTGTTGGTTATCACCTTTAAAGCCCTATATGGCATGGGGCCAGGGTACCTGAGGGACCGTCTCATCCCAGTCACATCTACCCGGCCCACCTGGTCATGCAGGGAGGGCATGCTTCAGACCCCATCAACGAAAGAATTTCATCTAGCTGGGTCCAGGAGGCGGGCCTTCTCTGCGATAGCACCCGCCCTATGGAATATCTTGCCCCCAGAGGTGAGGCGGGCGCCCTCGCTCCTGGACTTCCCGAGGTCTTTAAAGACCTGGTTCTGCCGCCTTGCTTGGGACAAAGGAAGTAATAGTTCCTCCTGGGGGTTTTCGGCTTAGTGGTGTCCTCCTTTTAAGATCTTACCATCATTCCTGTCAACCCAACAGTTTGAAAGCTTTGCGAGTAGATAAATGGGTACCACCTTAAGTGGGAGAATTTGCTGGTGTCCTGTCGGGGGTCGCCCACCAAACGGAAGATCTTGGAATGCGGTGGTACGACGGATCCCGGAAGAACAGCTCCATCTACAGGACGTCGGCAGCCGGCTCTGACGCAAGGCATTGTGGAACTTGTAGTCATGGATGAGTTGGTTCCCTTACCCCTTCCCTTAACCCGCGGTTAATTGAAATGCATAACAGGAAAAATGTATAACATGAATTGTATATGTATGTAAGCCGCCTAGAGTCCTCCATTAGGGAGGGGATAGGCGGGGTATAAATATCAAAATAAATAAAAAAATAAAAATAAATTTGGATTTTTACTATTTATTATTGGAGGTATTTTAAGATTTATAGGTTTTTAGTTTTAATATTTCATTGTAAACCGCCCAGAGTCTACTTTGTAGAGATGGGCGGTGATAAATTTGACAAATAAATAAAAATAAATAAATATCACCCTTTGGGAGACCAACTGTTACTTATAGAAACCAAATGAACCATTATGTGCTTAGTGTGAAAAATTGAGTTACAGAGGCCCATAAATATATTGTGAGGCCAGCGCGACATGGATTAATTATGCATACCTATGTCACTGAACTCCAGCAAAGGAGATTGTTACCTTGTCGTGGTGCTGGAGCTTGAGCACCTCAATGAAACCATGAGCTAAACCGTGAAAGGACACCCAAGACGGGAAGGTCGTGGCAGAGAGGTCAGACTAAATACGATCCCTGGGGAAGGTAATGGCAACCCACCCCAGTATTCTTGCCGTGAAAACTAAATGGATCAGTACAACCAGAGATATGTCGGTATACCATCGGAAGATGGGACTCCCAGGTCGGAAGATGGTCAAAATGCTACTGGGGAGGAACAGAGGATACGTTCAACTAGCCCCAGATGTGATGACGCAGCTAGCTCAAAGCCGAAAGGACGGCTAGCGGCCGACGGTGCTGGTGGTGAACGACGAATCCGATGTTCTAAAGATCAACACACCATAGGAACCTGGAATGTAAGATCTATGAGCCAGGGCAAATTGGATGTGGTTACCGGTGAGATGTCAAGATTAAATATAGACATTTTAGGTGTCAGTGAACTGAAATGGACTGGGATGGGCCACTTCACATCAGATGACCACCAGATCTACTACTGTGGACAAGAGGACCACAGAAGAAATGGAGTAGCCTTCATAATTAATAATAAAGTGGCTAAAGCAGTGCTTGGATTCAATCCAAAAAATGATAGGATGATCTCAATTCGAATTCAGGGTAAGCCATTTAACATCACAGTGATCCAAATATACGCCCCAACCACAGATGCTGAAGAAGCAGAAGTAGATCAGTTCTATGAGGATCTGCAGCACCTACTGGATAATACGCCAAAAAGAGATGTTATTTTCATTACAGGAGACTGGAATGCTAAGGTGGGTAGTCAAATGACACCTGGAATTACAGGCAAGCATGGTCTGGGAGAACAAAATGAAGCGGGACATAGGCTGATAGAATTTTGCCAAGACAACTCACTGTGCATAACAAACACTCTCTTCCAACAACCTATACATGGACTTCACCAGATGGTCGACACCGAAATCAGATTGACTACATCCTTTGCAGCCAAAGGTGGCGGACATCTATACAGTTGGTAAAAACAAGACCTGGAGCTGACTGTAGTTCAGATCACGAATTTCTTATTGCAAAATTTAGAATCAGACTAAAGAGAATAGGGAAGACCCACAGATCAGTTAGATATGAGCTCACTAATATCCCTAAGGAATATGCAGTGGAGGTGAAGAATAGATTTAAGGGACTAGATTTAGTAGATAGGGTCCCGGAAGAACTATGGACAGAAGTTCGCAACATTGTTCAGGAGGCGGCAACAAAAAATGTCCCAAAGAAAAAGAAAACCAAGAAGGCAAGATGGCTGTCTGCTGAGACACTGGAAGTAGCCCAAGAAAGAAGGAAACCAAAGGCAACAGTGATAGGGGGAGATATGCCCAATTAAATGCAAAATTCCAGAGGTTAGCCAGAAGAGATAAGGAATTATTTTTAAACAAGCAATGCGCGGAAGAGGAAGAAGACAATAGAATAGGAAGGACAAGAGACCTCTTCCAGAAAATTAGAAACATCGGAGGTAAATTCCAGGCAAAAATGGGTATGATCAAAAACAAAGATGGTAAAGACCTAACAGAAGCAGAAGAGATCAAGAAAAGGTGGCAAGAATATACGGAAGATCTGTATAGGAAGGATAATAATATTGGGGATAGCTTTGACGGTGTGGTCAGTGAGTTAGAGCCAGACATCCTGAAGAGTGAGGTTGAATGGGCCTTAAGAAGCATTGCTAATAACAAGGCAGCAGGAGACGACGGTATCCCAGCTGAACTGTTTAAAATCTTGCAAGATGATGCTGTCAAGGTGATGCATGCCATATGCCAGCAAATTTGGAAAACACAAGAATGGCCATCAGATTGGAAAAAATCAACTTATATCCCCATACCAAAAAAGGGAAGCACTAAAGATTGTTCAAACTATCGAACAGTGGCACTTATTTCACATGCCAGTAAGGTAATGCTCAAGATCTTGCAAGGTAGATTCCAGCAATTCATGGAGCGAGAATTGCCAGATGTACAAGCTGGGTTTAGAAAAGGCAGAGGAACTAGAGACCAAATTGCCAATATCCGCTGGATAACGGAAAAAGCCAGGGAGTTTCAGAAAAACATCTATTTCTGTTTTATTGACTATTCTAAAGCCTTTGACTGTGTGTATCATAACAAATTGTGGCAAATTCTTGGTGGTATGGGGATACCAAGTCATCTTGTCTGCCTCCTGAGGAATCTATATAACGATCAAGTAGCAACGGTGAGAACAGATCGCGGAACAACGGACTGGTTTAAGATTGGGAAAGGAGTACGGCAGGGTTGTATACTCTCACCCTACCTATTCAACCTGTACGCAGAACACATCATGCGACATGCTGGACCTGTCGAATCCAAGGCTGGAGTTAAAATCGCTGGAAGAAACATTAACAATCTCAGATATGCAGATGATACCACTTTGATGGCTGAAAGCGAGGAGGAGCTGAGGAGCCTTATGATGAAGGTGAAAGAAGAAAGTGCAAAAGCTGAGTTGCAGTTAAGCCTTAAAAAAACCAAGATTATGGCAACCAGCTTGATTGATGACTGGCAAATAGATGGAGAAAAAGTGGAGGCAGTGACAGACTTTGTATTTCTTGGCGCATAGGTTACTGCAGACGCTGACTGCAGCCAGGAAATCAGGAGACGTCTACTTCTTGGGAGGAGAGCAATGGCAAATCTTGATAAAATAGTTAAGAGCAGAGACATCACACTGACAACAAAGGTCCGTATAGTTAAAGCAATGGTATTCCCTGTAGTAACCTATGGCTGCGAGAGCTGGACCATAAGGAAGGCTGAGCGAAGGAAGATAGATGCTTTTGAACTGTGGTGTTGGAGGAAAATCCTGAGAGTGCCTTGGACTGCAAGAAGATCAAACCAGTCTGTACTCCAGGAAATAAAGCCAGACTGCTCACTTGAGGGAATGATATTAAAGGCAAAACTGAAGTACTTTGGCCACATAATGAGAAGACAGGATACCCTGGAGAAGATGCTGATGCTGGGGAAGGTGGAAGGCAAAAGGAAGAGGGGCCGACCAAGGGCAAGATGGATGGATGGTATTCTGGAGGTGACGGACTCAACCATTGGGGAGCTGGGGATGGTGACGCGAAGCTCTGGCGTGGGCTGGTCCATGAAGTCACGAAGAGTCGGAAGCGACTGAACGAATAAACAACAAATGTCACTGAAACCTTTCCAAAGACACCTGCAAAGAGTCAATTAGTTGTGGAATTCAAAGCTAAACGTGGCGCTGGGCTTTGTGGAAGGTTTTAGAACTGTGGCTTCTTGGCCACCACCAGTAGTCCTGAAGCTATATTGTGAGGCCAGGTATGGAGATTAATAAGGCAGTACTTTGTTAAGGACTCTATAAGTTTTAGACCTGGCCTATGCGGTGACTATGGTCACATGGACCCAGAACTGAAAGCTTTCAGTTTTCAAACATGAAAATCTACAACAGACAATTATAACTCTGGCCAAGTAGACAAAGAAACTGAACCACCTCCAGGCAGAAGAAATAGCTTAATTTCAAAATTAAGAACATGCTAAGAATATACAGTATATAAGTATATTAGACAAAGAATTATTCTTATCTATTGCATGAAAAACTAGCACTTAGGATGGATCTTCTTGTTCTTAAGACCAGGGATAGATTGGAAGTTACCTATGTTCCATATCTTTCTTTTTTTCTTTCTTTCTTTTACTTTACTACACTTTTTCTTTTCTTTCTTTCTATTTTGTATTTCTATTTCTCTTTCTAACTTTTAACTATGTATTTTAAAATTCTAATAAAAATTCTTAAAAAAAAAAAGAACATGCTAAGAAAAATCTCTAAGAAACTTAACTTTCCCCATTCCTTGGCCACATATCCTATTTTACAGAAGACTGTCGGAGTTTTTCTGTATAGGATTCAAATAGTATTCTCCACTGTGGTTCCCTAACATGTGAGAACCTGTATTTTTCCATTCTCTCTCTGCGCTGAGTGTTTCCCAAAACATTCCACCGATAAGCTGCAGGTGCCAACACCATGTGACATCTGTTATGGCTAGCAAATCGGCCGTCCCGTGGGAACGTTTTCCCGGGGGGAGACAATGTGTAACATTGCCATCTCGTGGCAATTTGTATTATGTGCAACAGACTTTAAAGTTTTAACATTAAGTGTATGTAACCCATGACCCCATGTTTTCCTCCAATCAGAATGCTGAAACAAGTGTATATCTCAGCTGTGAACTATGGGTCTATGCTTCTTGACTTCTGTCTGTCATGTTGCCATGTACACTGTTCCTGAACTGTAACTATGCCTGGCCTTTTGTATAGGCCATGGTTTTCTTCACATCTGCTGATGGAACTCTGCTTATGGTTTGTTGTTTTTTTTCTTTTTGCAATAATGTAACTCATATCCATTATTGCCTTATGCTACAAGTAAACTACTTTTAGCCCTAAACGCTGCACTCTGTTTGTTTTGTTTGCTCTGCGCCACTGAAACCCCATAAGCCAGCAATATCCCACAAAGACAGCACTCCATATGAAGGGCTTTTCAATGCACTCTGGTTTAAACATGAGTGGGAAACTCTCGCAGCTAGAACTGCAACACATCTGGAGCCACCAGGAACACTGTAAAAAGTTGGAAGCTTGAAGGGCCCCATCTGCAGTTAGCACTGGATACCAGAAAAAGTAGACTCAGCAATCATCCAGTCCTCCATTATGGTGAAAGGTCCTGCATTACATTAATCAAATTATTTCTAATGCTATAACAACATCCACCTTGCAATTTCTCAATTGGTTTCCCATCTACTAAAAAGGCTTTTTCCTGCCATGTCTATGAAGGTTCTCAGTCATCCAGGTGGAATTGTCTGTAGCTTGAATCATGTCAACTGGATTTATATTTTCTCAGTGGAAACGTTTCGCTCCTTATCCAAGGAGCTTCTTCAGTCTGAGCAAAGTTAGTAAGGGAATCCTTAAATATGTTTCTAGGTGGCTGTGTGATCTTGCACCTGGGGCTAGGTCATGGTTATTTTGAGATGTTATTTCTAAGTCCCTTTATCATCTAAAGGAGGATCGTTAAAATTACCATGCTGCTGTTGAGCTTGCGAAATGGTCTTAATCTTCCTAGGCACAGAAGACAAAGCAGGAAGGAAAATAGGGGAAAGATTGTGCCTGAGGCCCCCACCTCTATTCAAGGAAGGATTTTCCAAGTTGGCATAAATGGATTCCTTGACCCCTCTCTCATATCTGCAGCTCTGTCCAGGGCTCAACCTCCTCCCCCCAACCTTACTCTCCAAGAGAGAAGAGCCCTGACAGCCCTCAGCAAAGATGAAACCATCACCATTTTACCTGCTGACAAAGGAAGATGTACAGTGGTTCTAAACACTGCAGACTACCACAATAAAATTACCTCACTTTTGGAGGATCACCATACATATGAAAAACTGAAAAAGAGACCCCACCAACAATTACAAGAAAAAGGTAATAGACAGTTTGAAACAATTGGAACATGATGGCTCCATCGATAGGATTACCTACCACCGTCTGTATCCTGGAGAAGCCATCCCCTGCATCTACGGACTTCCTAAGATCCACAAGGAAGGAACACCCCTCCAACCCATAGTCAGCAGCATTAACTCGGTAACATACAACATTGCCAAACACCTCTCTACCATACTAGCACCTCTAGTTGGACACTCTGAACACCACATCCATAATTCGGAAGAATTTGTTTCCAAAGCAAAGATCCTGAAACTGGATACAGAGGAAACTATGGTCTCCTTCGATGTGTCCTCCCTTTTCACCAGCATCCCCGCCACTCATGCTATATCCGCTGTCAGGAAGAGACTAGAAGAGGACAGCACCCTTGAAAGGAGAAACCATCTCAACCCTAACCAGATATGCCATCTTCTGGACCTGTGTCTTAACACCACTTATTTCTCATACAGAGGTAACTTTTACAGACAAAAACATGGCTGTGCCATGGGTTCTCCTGTGTCACCCATTGTGGCCAATTTATACATGGAAGAAGTGGAGAAGAAAGCACTCAACACATTCCAGGGAACGGTGCCCACCCACTGGTTTAGGTATGTGGATGACACCTGGGTCAAAATCAAGGCCCAGGAAGTACAGGTCTTCACAGACCATATAAACACTATAGATGCCAACATTAGGTTCACCAGAGAAGACACCAAGGACAACAGACTGGCATTCCTAGACTGTGAAGTCCTCATTGGGACCGGTGGCAAGCTAGAAATAGGGATCTACAGGAAACCCCCACACACAGATCAATATCTGATGTTTGATTCCCACCATCCACTGCAGCACAAACTAGGAGTCATCAGGACATTGTCACACAGAGCAGAAACCATCCCCACCTCCATGGATTCCAAAAAGAATGAAAATCAGCAACTGAGAACAGCTCTGAAGGCCTGTGGATATCCAAATTGGGCCTTCACTAAATCTAAATCTACCAGGCCTAAAACAGCAACAGATAGGGCTGAGACTCAGAGTAAACAGAAGAACCTGGTCATTCCTTACATGGCTGGCGTGTCTGAAAAGATAAAAAGGATATTTGGCAAACACCACATACCTGTATATTTCAAACCCACCAACACACTGAGACAGAGGCTTGTACACCCCAAAGATCAAACTCCAAAACACAAGAAAAGCAATGTAGTTTATGCAATCCAGTGCAGTGAGGAGTGCTCTGAACTCTACATTGGAGAAACCAAACAACCTTTGTACAGGAGGATGGCCCAACACAGGAGAAGTAACACCACAGGACCAGAGTCAGCAGTTTATCTTCATCTAAAGGAAAAAGGACACTCATTTGAGGACATTAATGTTCACATTTTAGACAGAGAATATAGGTGGTTTGAAAGAGGGGTCAAGGAATCCATTTATGCCAACTTGGAAAATCCTTCCTTGAATAGAGGTGGGGGCCTCAGGCACAATCTTTCCCCTATTTTCCTTCCTGCTTTGTCTTCTGTGCCTAGGAAGATTAAGACCATTTCGCAAGCTCAACAGCAGCATGGTAATCTTAACGATCCTCCTTTAGATGATAAAGGGACTTAGAAATAACATCTCAAAATAACCATGACCTAGCCCCAGGTGCAAGGTCACACAGCCACCTAGAAACATATTTAAGGATTCCCTTACTAACTTTGCTCAGACTGAAGAAGCTCCTTGGATAAGGAGCGAAACGTTTCCACTGAGAAAATATAAATCCAGTTGACATGATTCAAGCTACAGATTTTTCCTGCCTTGTTCTCAGGATGTTTGAGAAGTTCTTTCCAATCTCTCTCCCCCCCCCCATTTTATTATATTGTTGTAAATCTTTCTATTTATTTTGATATAATGATATTTGTACAGTATTAATTATAATTATTGACATTCTATTGTTTAGGTAACTTAGAGCATTGTTTTTCAAACTTGGCAACTTTAAGATGTGTGGACTTCAACTCCCAGAATTCCCCAGCCAGCATGGCAGGGACTATAGCTGCCTGTATTTCTAGTGGTAAAATAGTCCATAGATGGCCCAGTCCATACTACATGGACAAGATCAAGGAAGCAAGAATTGCATAGACTTCAATGAGGTCTCTTTAATGCTAGTGTTAGAGTAAGTGTGTGTGTGTGTGTGTGTGTGTGTATGTATATATGTATGTGTGTGTGTGTGTGTGTGTATGTATGTGTATATATATATATATATATATATATATATATATATATATTCCATTCAATCATGTCCGATTCTCTGAGACTGCCTGGATAATTCCCTGCAGTTTTCTTGGCAAGGTTTTTCAGAAGTGGTTTGCCATTGCCTCCTTCCTAGGGCTGAGCGGGAGTGACTGGCCCAAGGTCCCCCAGCTGGCTTTTAGCCCAAGGCAGGACTAGAACTCACAGTCTCCCGGTTTCTAGCCCAGTGCCTTCACCACTACACCAAACTGGCTCTTGCTGTTTCTGATGCCACATTTTCCCATTGCTATGACACTTCCTTCTCTACCTTATTTCCCCATCTCGCAAGTGGGAAAGATTGCGAGAAGACTGGGAAAGAAATGGAAGGGACAGCCAACATAATCAAGACATAAAACTCATCTCAAAACTAGCAACTCAACCCACATGGCAAGAAACCTGGGAAGAAGCATTTCAAATAATTCACAAAGACTTTGCCTTAATTAACTCACTATAAATGATTGTTGGACTCCACCCTACAATTTCTAAGATTCTATATTTACTCTGAGAGCCAGTTTGGTGTAATCTATGGACTATTTTACCACTGGAAATACAGGCAGCCTCCATCTTTAGTACTATTCCAGCAAGCTTTCACCATCCGTGGTGTTCAGGGTCAGGGTCAGGGTCAGGGTCAGGGTCAGGGTCAGGGTCAGGGTCAGGGTTAGGGTTAGGGTTAGGGTTAGGGTTAGGGTTAGGGTTAGGGTTAGGGTTAGGGTACCCTAACCCTAACCCTAACCATCATAGATTGATGATGATGATGATGATGATGATGATGATGATGATGATGATGATTTTAATTTTATTGTACATGAATTGTTGTATGCCATCCAGAGTCTGTTCTGGGGCAGGCTATAAATATTGTTTAAATAAATGAAATAAAATAAAAAATCTGAGAAAGTTCCGTGGACGAATTTCCTCCTAATGCTTTCCCTTGAGATTTAATGGAAGGATGGGAAGCCTGAGAGGCCTCAGACCCATGGGGAGATGATGGTCCAACGAAAGACTGGGCATTTTCTCCCATTTTCTTGGCCACCTTGTCACTAAGCCAATGAAAAAAACACCCCACTCCAAAATTCACGCAGATCCTCTTCTCCTTTGAAAGAAATTTCTAAAGCAAATTCTCCTTTGTCAGATTGAGTGAGAACTTTAGGAGAAAAATTATTTCTGAACATGTGTTTATACCGGTCACTTAACACATGCATATCTTATGCCACTCCATGTCCCCTTCTGTCTTCTGTTTTGGTGATACATACATGGATGATCTCTTCTTCTCTCCACCCATCCGTTTCTCTCACTTGGAGGTAATATAAATTTCTTATGGGCTAGCTCTCCAGTGCTTTTTATGGGCTAACAATGCAGAAATGTAATCTGTGAGCTATTAATATTCAAAGAGCATTCCAGCTCACAATAAGAAATTACTCTGGATGAGCTAATTCAATTGTCTTAGTAAATTGCTTTGAATGTACAGCTCAGTCTGGGTGTATAAAAAAATAATAAATCGATAAGCCACAGACGGGGTAATGGCCTTGATTCAGCTGAAGCGAGTTGGGATTACAGTCCTTCGAAAGCAAATTAGTTGCTTTGGTTTCAGCAAGACTGAATTCTCAGCTCTTTTTATCTGGATCAGGTCTTTTCCCCGTTTACAAGCTCCTAATACTTG
Organism: Charina bottae; assembly: GCA_023362775.1. Taxonomy (NCBI): domain Eukaryota; kingdom Metazoa; phylum Chordata; class Lepidosauria; order Squamata; family Charinaidae; genus Charina; species Charina bottae. The sequence goes on from JALMGJ010000003.1 coordinate 120,746,321, forward strand.
CCAATCTCATTAGCTTGAATCCAGCTGTCCATTCTCAACAACTCTCCCACCCATAATTGGGCTACTGTAGTTTTCCAAATGATGCTAGGGAAAGTGGAAGGCCAAAGGAAGAGGGGCCGACCAAGGGCAAGATGGATGGATGATATTCTGGAGGTGACGGACTCAACCGTGGGGAAACTGGGGATGGCGACGGCCGACAGGAAGCTCTGGCGTGGGCTGGTCCATGAAGTCACGAAGAGTCAGAAGCGACTGAACGAATAAACAACAACAAAAGTCCTCCAAAGGTGGGTGCAACCTGAAGGGTCCCAGTTCTCAGAAAGCATTGGGGATTAGCTGGAAGGAAAGGAAGAACGTCATTGCCAATTTATCTCTTATTCTTCACTAACAAATCCTTAGAAAACCTGTCACATTTGTTTCCTTTTCAATACAGAGTCAGTCAACGTGTTGAAGAAATCTTAGCCACCATGAATTGGAAGGAAATACAGCTGCTATTAGTGTATTTTTCATCATGATTAATTCAGTCTCATTAAGATCAAGTCAAAATGTTGGCCGCATTACAAGGGGCCAAACTGGAATGTTCAAAACTTCCTGTAGCCTAAATTCAGCTACCACTCAGCAGCCAGTGTTTTTGTCCCCCCCCCCGCCCCCCAAAATCACATAAAGCAAAGATGGGCATTTGTTTTTCTGTCGAGCGCTATACTGACATGGTCATTCAGGACCAAGCTTCAGTTTACATGATTTCGAGAACAATTTATCTCCAGCACTTGGGAAGCAAGAAATATGTCGTAAATACTGCTGCATCTTGCCTCTTAGATTAAGCTGGGAAAGCACTCATAGCAGAAGAATCGATCCACGGCTCTTCTTCATAATGTAAGGAAGTCTATCTTGGGGAATGTACCACAGCCATACATCTGCATTAATTATTAAGGGCAAGTCAACTCCGACAACTGCAGCTTGGTCTGGATTTCTTGCTTTGACTTCATTTCCCACACAGGAGGAAATGAGAGATGGGCATTTCCCACCAACTCAGATTGAATTGTAAATGATGACCTGTTTATCTCTGCGGTGGCCTTCCTGCTCCAACCAATAATTATCACAAGGTCCTTATCCTTGCTTTGTTCAAGAACTCAGTGGCTTTATTTCATCTCGTCTCTCTTCCTTTCTCAGCATGTACTAGCTTCCTTGAAACTTTTCAGTGTTACACAAAAACTAACCACAAATCTCCTGCTCTTTTAACCTAACAAAACTATTTGCAAAGCATATCCCAGGAGGTATGCCTTCATTGCAAAGAAAAGCCTCTTTTGCTATGCCGAATGGCACTGGAACACTGCTGGGAGAAGGGATGAAAATTCACAGGTTTCACTCCGCTTACAAGCAGTAAATGCCTTCCATGTAAAGCTTTCCCAAACGGACACACAGATAGATGCACAGATATATTCTTCATGAAATAGTTCACTGACCACCATTGGGGCAGACTGAAGAGCTTGTAGAAGGCTTCCACCTGTTGGTCCTATTCTTGCTCAACATGGAAAAGCAACAAAGAATAATTCTGTTCCACCTTCAGTATGACAGCTCTCTAGAGCAGTGTTTCTCAACCTTGGCCATTTTATGTTGTGTGGACTTCAACTCCCAGAATTCCCCGGCCAGCAGACTGGCTGGGGAATTCTGGGAGTTGAAGTCCACACAACTTAAAATGGCCAAGGTTGAGAAACACTGCTCTAGATAACTAACAACTGTTCTCATGTCTCTTGTCGACCTTGTCTGGGCCTAGGAGCTAAGTATGGTTGGACCTGGTCAGTACATGGATAGGAGACCTGCACGGGATCCTAGGGCTGTAGACTAGTTTAGGAAGTAAACAAGGAAAGAAAGAAATCACAGAAGGAGGCAACAGCAAACTAATACTGTGTTGCTGGCAAGAAAAGTACATGGACATGTCCAGGAGTTGAGTTCAACTTGAAAGATTCTTAACCTTTATCATCCTTTAATCTTGTCCAGATTATATGTACTGCTAGGTTCCTGCAGCCCATATCTGAGTGGCAACCTGGAGGTTAGATTAAATCTCTTCTTGTTCTTGATATCTTCCCTTCCACTAACTCAGTTACTACATTCCTATAGAGGTTCATTGGTGTGTGTGTGTGGGGGGGGGTCTCATTCACATATTCAGAGGAAACCAGAGTATAACCTAACTGTCTCTTTTCACAACCACAGGGTTAGAGGATTTCTGAGAGATGATTTAGAATAAATCCTGTCCCCAAACAAAATGCTTTTCTTATATTTAAAATAATGAGCTATCTCAAATAGTAGGATCAGAAAGTCCTAAGTGAAGGATGGAGCTTAAGACTGTTAAGCTGTTAAGTGTTCTGATGGTGAAGCTCTCTGATAAATCCAGTATCCTACTGGAGACCAACCAGTAGCAATGGAAATGAGAAAAGAGCCCTACCAGCTTTTTTAAACAATGCCCTTCTATTGTTAAATGCAGGGAGTTACATGGATGACCAAGAGTGGTTCAGCTGCATGTATCAATGCCTTTCTTTTCTCCTTACCATTTCCCCAAGGGTGGTCATTACTCTACTTGGATAAAGGAGCTCAGATGCTGGGTAAGGAGAAAACTAGGAGGAAAATCTGATGTTAAAGGGTTAAAGAATTCTGACTGGTGGGGTCGAGGAGAGCCTTTTCTGCCGTTGCCCCGCCCTGTGGAACATCTTGCCCCCTGAGGTGAGGCTGGCCCCCACTCTTCTGGCCTTCAGGAAGAGCGTCAAGACCTGGCTCTGCCAACTAGCTTGGGGGTCCAAGAGTGGTCGGCAGCCCTGGGGGTGGTTGGTGGCTTAAGACGCTCTCTCTGCTTTTAGTTTCCTCTTTTATCTTCCATTTTTTGTACCTTTTCTGTTTTTATAATGATTTCATACTTTTTATTTGTAAGCCGCCCAGAGTCACTTTTATAGTGAGATGGGCGGTGTATAAATTTAATAATAATAATAATATTTGTTGTCCTTTCTGAGGCCTCATCTCTGTCTCTAGCTTCAGAGAGCCAATTCTGCTACAGTTTATAGACCTTCTTGACATCATCCCAGGAAACTTACGACTGGAGCAATTGAGTCTGAAAAACCCATTTTATCCAGGGTTCTACACTAAGATGAGATATCTCATCTGCTCCAGCCTGCCCTATGTCCAAGAAATTGACCCACATAAAAAGATATAACCTATAATTATCCCATTTCACAGCTGTCTACAACTACAAAGCAGAGAACATTTTTACAGCAGCCAATGATTCTTGGTACAGTGAGATAATTTTAAAAGGTTGCTATTATTTGCGGGGGGGAATCTACACTGCCCATCAAGCCATGAATCACTCTCTATATTAAAAAGGTCATTATAATGCTATGACAAATGGACAGGAAGTTACGTAGAGTTGCATTAATCATCACCACTTCTGCCTGCTTCATCTGTATCCTGCCCCTCAATCCACCCTCTCCAAGGATATCTGGGATGAGTTAAGTAGAACCCTCTTTATATTTGTATTTTAAAAGTTTTAAATGTCAACTTTATACAATTAAGAGTCACGGGCAGGAGTATTTTAAAGCCCTGTCGGGGTACTTCAGTTTTGGAGCACCCTTTTTTATGCTTTGCGGGCTGCAGATTGGGGTTAGGGTAGAGATATCTGTTTCCAACGGGGCTAATCTAAATATTTAGATCAGCCTTTGAACAAGTATAACATTTTTGTCCAGATTGAGAGCATGGCAAGAAATCAGGATTCCACAGAGGCAAAGCTCCACCCATAATTACTTCAGTTTTTCTCAATCTCAGCAACTTTAAGATGTATGGACTCCAACTCCCAGAATTTAGAACTCATACAGGGTGGCTGTATTGACCTTACACCTGATTGGCTTGTTAATTGGGCAGATGAGGTGTAGATAGTCTTTGGGATGCCTTATAATCATGACTATCTACACCTCAATTGCCCAATTAACAAGCCAATCAGGTGTAAGGTCAATGCAGCCACCCTGGAAGACATATATGGGGTTGTGGTGGCTCAGCGGGTAAGACGCCAGGCTTGTCGATCCGGAGGTTCGAATCCCTAGCCCTGCGTGACGGAGTGAGCTCCCGCACTAGCTCCAGCTCTTGCCAACCTAGCAATTTGAAAGCATGCAAATGCAAGTAGATTAATAGGCACCACTTCGGTGGGTAGGTAACAGCGTTCTGCGCATGTCATGAGGCCACATGACCGTGGAAGCGTCTTCGGACAACGCTGGCTCTTCGGCTAACAAACGGAGATGAGCACCAGCCCCTAGAGTCGGACACGACTGCACAAATGTGTGGGGGGAACCTTTACCTTTACCTTTTACTCCAACTTTTGCCCAGACTGAAGAAGCTACTTGGACAAGCTGCGAACGTTTCAACCAAAAGAAAGAAATCCAGTTGCCATGACTCAACCTACTAACAAATCCACCTGGATGACTGAGAATCTTCATCGACACTTGATGCACTTCTTTCAGCAGACCAACAGAGCAGATTTTGAAGCATCCTTGATATGGGATGCTCTCTGTCCGTGCAAAGTGGAGGTCTCTGCCCCAATTACATCTTAACTCTCCTGTTGCATTTTCCAGGTTAGTCAGAGCAACTTTATGTTTCCCTGCTGCTATTATACAAAAATGACTTTGTTCCGTACAATGTTGCACAATGCTGGTGTGATATCACAATGAATCCCGCATGCAATAAGAACTAGTCCACGCGTTTGACTGTTAGTTGATCATAATTTAATTTTTAACTTGTCTGTTTGGAGCAGTTTTAGATTGGGATGTGTGTGTGTGTGTGTGTTACTCATCCTGGTGTGTTTTCTAAAAAGTGATTTGTGGTTTTCTATGATTGCTCAGCATCATTAAACATTTTATCTGGCTGGCCTTTGACTGTAATAATAAAATTTGACTCAATTTGATTTATGCAGAGAAGGACTTCTACAGGAGGAAAATCAATCACTTGGACCCCTCATTTGCACTGAGTACAAATGGGGACACTTCAAACAGAAGGGCAGAAGAAGGGCAGAGCATCAGCCCATATTATACTCTGCAGTTGTGCTCAAATCCCATCATCCCCAGCCACCACAGTACTTGTGGGCAAGAACTGTATTTGAAGGCACCAGATTAGCAAATGCTACCTTATGTAAAAGGGTATCCCAGTGAAGGCATATTTTCAGAATTTATCATCTATCTATCATCTATCTATCTATCTATCTATCTATCTATCTATCTATCTATCTATCTATCTATCATCTATCTATCTATCTATCTATCTATCTATCATCTATCTATCTATCTATCATCTATCTATCTATCTATCTATCTTGGGATGATGATGATGATGATGATGATGATGATGATGATGATGATGACGACGACTCAGGGAATATTGGATAAACATAGCCTGGGCGAAAAAATAAAGAAAACAATTCAACACTGTCAATTTAGTTAGAAGGCATGTTGTTCCACAACCTTTAAGTGAAAATTATTTTTACTTAGTAAGCAGCAATGTTGTTGAATGACCTTCTGGAGACTGAATTAGAGACAAAGGCTCAACAGACCACAATACTGGCACCATGTTGCATAAAAATGCTTCAGGTGAAGTGCAACCAGTACAAAAACAAGTAAAGTTATCCCTATTCTCCAATCTTAAAAAGTTTGTTTTTGCTGGACTCCCAAAGAGAAATAACACTGAATATTTGCCATTCTGAAAAGAAAAGAAAATCCAAATTTCCATAGCAACCACAAAAATGGTGCTGCTTCTTAGATATGATATCTCTAAGGCTGGGCATATGAATCATAAACACCTCCAGTGACTTTGAAAGATGGGTGGAAATCACTCTCTAACTTCAGCACCATTCTAATTGCTTCAACTTCACCACACAGAAAGTTCATGAACATCCCATAACACCACAAATGTTTAATAATGGTTGCATTAAACCAGGGTTTCCCAAACTGTGAGATGTACCTCCCTTGGGGAGGTGCAGACAATGTCCAGAGGTGTGAAGAACCTTTTAGTTGTACATTGTTACAACAAATGCACCTTTGCCAAAGTTGCATTGTATTGTTTTCATTGCTCAATTGGGTGTTTGGATTTTTAGGGGAGGTGTGTACATTAAGATTCCACTAAAGAGAGATGTGATGGCAAAAAGTTTAGGAACCCCTGCATTAAACAAAGGTTGAAAAGTGCAGAAACAAGGGCCAATTTTCAACTTATTCACTCTCTATATTACAGATAGTCCTTGCTTAACAACCACAACTGGGACCAGAATTTCGGTTGCTAAGCAAAGCGGTCATTAAGCAAATCTGACCCGATTTTACGACCTTTTTTGTGGCGGACATTAAGCAAATCACCACAAGCATTAGGCAAACCATGTGGTCATTAAGCGAATCACACAGTTCCCCATTGATTTTGCTTGCCAGAAGCTGGCCGGAAGGGTCGAAAATGGCGATCACATGACCACAGGACACTGCAATGGTCGTAAATGCGAACCGGTTGCCAAGCGCCCAAATCGTGATCAAGTGACCGCAGGGATGCTGCAATGGTTGTAAGTGTGAGGACCGGTCACAAGTCGTTTTTTTCAGCACCATCGTAAATCCGAACTGTCACTAAACGAATGGTTGTTAAGCGAGGACTACCTGTATAGCAAATATTAAAAATATCTGTACCAGAAATGTTGTTTAGGACAGCCTTCACAAATGTTGGCAGTTCCAGATGTGTACATTTCAATTCCCAGAATTCTCATCAATAGCCATATTGGCAAGGGAATTCTGGGAGTTGAAATCTACATATCTAAATGGTTGTCCAGGCTGAAGAAGGTTGATATAGGGCATATATTCATTGTTCCTTTTTACTTAAAAAAAGGAAAAGATGAAAGTGAGGATTATTTTCCGAAAGCCATCAGAATTTCAGAAAAACGTTAGAATTCTCAACCCCTAGAATTTCCTGACAATGCCCATTTGGTTACAGTGCAGCAGAGGCCATGGCATGGATGATCTCATTTAAATTGATATTCTTGAATGTGCTTCACTCTACATGTGATTACCGCAATTCTGTACAGACACCCTTTCTATCTGTTTTTTTCAACACAGAGAACAACGCTGCACACGCATTTATGTAAAAACTTTTAAACCATTCCCAGTTCACTTCCCAGTTACTCAACTTCTTATACATAATACATGACAAAGCAATTTTGTGCAAAGATCAATGGAGCAGTCCTTCAGAATGAGTTCTTGGCTATCTCAAGGTTTTCCTCCCTTGTGCACCATTTAAAAACACACACAGAGACACACTATGTCAATAAACCTAAGTCTGTGGAGTACCAAAAGCACCCCAGATTATCTCTTCCTCCTCCTCCTCCTCCTCCTCCACCACCACCACCACCACCACCACCACCATCCTTTCCTTTCCTCCTCTCCAGAATCCTCACTTATACCACATTAACACAGGGAAGCCAAATTTTCTGTGATGCATCGAGAAATAGTTTAATCACCACAATTGTGCCACTTCTATTACATCTGAGCAATTGGTCGTCCCAGCTGACACCACAATCTAAGCCTGGAAAATTTCATTGGAGATTTCTTTATTCTCCTTTTTTTAATTTCAGGTAGCCCGAAGTGTTTGAAAATGAAAATGCTGGCTTCCAGCTTTTTAGTATCATGTATTACGCATGATATGTCATTTCTGTTGCATGATTAATCTGCAGCCTTTAGTCAAACCCTATCAGCAGTTAATTCCATAAATTCTCAATTATTAAAATGATGACTTTCTGCAAAGGCTCCAAAACTTTTGGGGGGCTATTGGGCACATTTGGAATTGAGACTATGTCACAGGCACTCTCACAAAATGGCTGCCCTAGAGAACATGGAAACTTCAGTTTTCCTTTGTCTTTTCCCTGGATGGTTGGGCACCTTTCTAAATCAAGCACCCAGCAGGTTTAATTCATTACAGCAGGGGTCCCCAACCTGTGGGCCATGGCCCATTAGTGGGCCGCGACCTATTAGGAAGTGGGCCGCACAGCAGGAGGTGAGTGGTGGTGTCAGGAACGAGCCTGTCCTTACCGCCATGAGTTGGAGGAAGAGAAGCCAGTAGCAGGAAGAAGCTGGGAAGGTGCAAAGACAGAGCCTGAGCTGGAGCAGCTGATTGGTGGGGACCCTGAAGGGGAAACACCTCCACCTATCAGCGCGCGGCAAAGAAGGGTGGAGAGGCAGGCCGAGGAGCGCGAGACCTGATTGGTCCCCACTGGCAACCCCCCCCATCCACGAGATTGGCTCCCGCCTGCAAACCCCACCCCCCAGTCTGCACGATTGGCTCCCACCTGCAAACCCAGCCCCCCGGTCTGCGTGATTGGCTCCCGCCTGCAAACCCCACCCCCCGGTCCATCGAAAAATTATCTTCCACGGAACCGGTCCCTGGTGCCAAAAAGGTTGGGGACCCCTGCATTACAGTATCTCAGAATGCCTCTTAATACCAGGTGAACCAGATTTGTGCCTCTTGTCAATTACAGATAGTTGCCTCCATTTGTATTTTACATGTAAAAATGTTAATATAAGAATAGATTCCTGGATCAGGCTGCTTTTCCTGGCAATAGCCAGCTACAAACTTTGGAGAAATTCCCAACAAGAAAATTCATCCTCTTATATTTCAACCGTCTAGCCATCTATCAGCCATAGTTCTACCTATGCATTCCCTTTTTAAAAACACACTAAATTACAAGAAGAATTTTGTTTATTGTTAGGTGTAAAGGCACTTCTATTCATTTCCTTTCCCCAAAGAAATTCAGGCCAGAAAAAGGAAACCTGGGATTAGAGGACCAAGCTGAACTTGACTGATTTTGGAAGCTAAGTAGGGTCAGATCTGATTGTACTTGGATGGGGAACCACCCAGGAGTTCCAGGGACGATGGCTACACTGGGAAGCTAGAAAAATATCTCAGAAGGAGACCGTAGCAAACTCTTTCCACAACACTGCCAAGAAAACTGCATGGACCCTACCAAGAATCCCACTCAATGGACCCCATCTTTATTTTTCAATAATACTTTTTGGGAAAGTATTATGTTGTGATGTTGTGTTCACCAAGATGTTGAGTTGTACCAATTCTAGACTGATATTCCAACCAATGTTCTGACCCTCATTTGGGACTTCCATGTTTGGATTTCTGGTTATTGTGAGAATGTCCACTTCGAAATTCAAACCTAGGAGAAGAAGAAAGATGACCCCCTTCGCCCTCCCCAGATAACCAAACAGCCTCATAGAATTTATTCCAACCATACTTACAACATCTATAAGCTGTGCAATGGACAATCCAAAACGCACAATGACAACATCAGAAATATTAGCAACTGGCCTGGACCATTTGTTGTATCCAGAGAAAAGTTTCTTCAGGAGACGTTCCTCGGCATGCGCTCGTGTTTCTACATGGCCAAATGCTGCAGAGAAAGCAGATTAGAAATCCATATGATCTATACATATCATACATCTTACACAGCTGGCTAGCTAGCTATTGCTGCAACTGGAGATACCACTGCGGCAGACAGTGAATTAATTTAATAATGTTTCTTCCTTCCATATTAATTTTTTTTTACCTTTTGAAGCTATTCTACATCCCAGTTTTTCAGAATAAAGCATTAACTTTGAGCTGAAAAACAGGCTGGATTCAGATACTGTACCAAGGCAAGACTTCCCAACTTTTGGGCAAGTGGACACATTTTTAAATCATTGGGGAACTGTTCATTATGTGAACATGCCTAGACACCTATCTTTTAAAGGGGGAAGTGGGATCTTGATGGACTCCGTATTGGGGAACCCACTACTGAGCCAAAAAGCTATTTATTTTGTTTTGGCTTAGTGTGATGTCTAATCCTCACCACCTTGTCTTATTCAACAAACCATGGTTTAAACATTCAAAGATACTCTCAAAGCTAATTTTAAAAAATGTAATATCAGCATTGAGAACGGGGAAGCCCTAACTCATGAGCATTTCAATTGGAGGTCAGCCTTTATTAAAGGCGCTACGGACTTTGAAGAAGCACGAGTACAGGGAGAAAGGGAGAAATGAGCTAAAAGGAAGGCACGTCAAGCAAACCCTCATCATGACCGTCTTCCACCCGGAAACATATGCCCTCATTGTGGGAGGTTGTGCGGATCCAGAATTGTTAAGAATTGATCCACTGTTAAGATTTTACCCTTGGAAGACAATCTTACTCGGCTACGAGTGATCGCCAAGAAGGTTTAAACAATCATGGCTCAGTGCAACTATCTTAGTTGCAGGGAGTGATCCCAGAAAGCTCCAAAGCTCACAGAGTTGTGTGAACTGGTCATTCATTCGAAGGGTGCAGCTACGGGAAAGTCATACGCCTCAGAAAGTGGAGTGATGGTTTGAGGGATGGGATATGTAATCCAAAACATCCAAAAAGCTGCTAAGATGGGCTATTCATTCATTAATTCTGCTCCTTTTACGTATCATAGTAGATTAATCAAAAATCCAAGTTGCACATGGAGCAGGCCTTTCAGGGCTGTGCCTTGATCTGTAAAAGTGTTTATGGTTCGAAGTCTGAAATGAGGTGAGTGAAGATGGCAAGTCTGCCAAATAATGCCCCCCCCCTGGACTGAAGCCCTTCTCCCTGGCCCACTTGTTTTCCAGACAAGAAAGCATTCTAATGTAAGATTTCCCCACTCAGAGCCAGCAATCCGAAGGGGGGCTGTTATCTGAGCCATCCACAAAAATAGCACAATTTCAGTTGCTCAAGCAACACCTGAAAATCAGTGCAGGGTCCAGACGGGAGCTTGCCATGCTCTGGAAAGATCCAGTCAATTGATGGAAAGATCCACATATACCTACAGTGGAAGATTGGATTACTAAATTAATGGATTTGGCCCAAATGGCAAAGCTAACAGCTGTAATAAGAGTGAATACTGTCTCCGGATTCATCGCTATTTGGCAACCACTTTTAGAATACTTGCGCGTGATGGGAAAGAATGAAGCTTTAATTGTGGGTTTTAGTGACTAAATGGTTTGCTTTGAAAGAAACAATATTAATATGGTTTAATTATGGGTAAGAGATTATATCTCAAATTGTATTTATATCTGTATTGGAGAAATTGGAAATCATCTTTCGTTTCTTCACTTTTATAGTTTTTTCTTTGTCCTTTAGCTATATTTTCTTGCTTTCCTATATTTTTTATATTGTATTTTAACTATATATGTTGAAATTGAATACAGTTCTTATTAAAAGGCAAAATAAAAAATACTTGTCACTCACTTCAGCACAAAACAGTTGTGGCTACTGACACTGGCAGCCAATTCAGAGAGTGTGAAGGTGTAATGTGAAAGCAATGCAAATACTAACGTACAAAGGCTTGCCTGGTGCAACAGAGTCAGACTTCACCTAGCTTTAGGACCATAATCCATCCTCCCCCACCCTGCAAAAGGAAATTGCGACACAGGTCATTTCGGTAAGGTTTCCAAGCTGCAGCATCAAGTTGGGAGCCTGATATATCCGTCCCTTACAAAAATCCATTCTCAAGACTCATCAAACATGCCGAAAAGCTCATAAACGTAAAATAAGGAGAGGATAACCACTAGACCTATATTGGCCAAAAGTGAACAGGTCTTTGCAAGTGGGAAGTGTGAGATAAGTGACAAGATCACAGAAAAGCTGGACAATCTGGGAGAGCCCAGAAGGATTTCCCTTTGACACAATATTCACACTCAGCCGGTTTTCCTTCCTTCCTAGTGACCAGAATTGTATTTTCAGCTCTCAGACAAGGACACCTTCTTAGTCATGACTTGAAAAGTTTGTGGCGTCTGCCGTTCTAATAAAGAAACTCTCTGAAGTGCCTTTTTTTTGGGGGGGGGGAGACCACGTAAATAAATATTCAAAGCCCAGCCCTGTCTTGCTCAGAAACTGCCAAGGCGACACATTTCCTTTTTGCAGCCCGAAGGCAAAAATGAAAGGCACCAAAAAAGAAAAAAACCCTTAAAAGTGCAAGCCCAGCTTATCCGTACCACCACTGAATACAAAGGGGGAAATCAGGAAAAATCAGGTAGCACCTTTTTCCGACTCACATGGATCTGATGAACAAAAGCTGGTGCCTTCTAATAAAATGTGTTAGTTTTTCTTGCTACTGTAGAATAAGGGGGGGGGGGCTACTCCTACAGAGGGGAGGGAGGAACCTCCAAGGGTAGGGCTTGCCTTGGAAAAGCCATCTCATTAAAGCTAACGAAATTACTCCAGAGCAAACAGACCACAGGCCCCAGGGACCATCTTCACGACAGCTGTTACTGCCGCATCAGCAAAGCATTTCATGTTTCAGCCTGGACGGGTTACGTTAAAAGGCTAATGGAAGGAGGGAGAAGAAATGAATAATTTCTGGGAAATCAGAAAGGATTGTAATATTCCCAGGCAACTACAGACTTCGGAGCCTGTCTCAACACTCCCATTTGTAACGTGATGGCACACGGCGAGGAGGATAAAGCAAAGGGCTGTCCAGAGCCCTTGAACCAGAAGACATCTAAGCATGTCACAGATGGGTCTATTCTGCAGTTGCTTTTGAAGATAAAGACCCATTCAAAGTTGTGGATCATCTACTCGTCTATGTCGATGAAGGTTCTCAGTCATCCAGGTGGAACAGTCTGTAGCTTGAATCATGTCAACTGGATTTCTATTTTCTCAGTGGAAACGTTTCTCTCCTTATCCAAGGAGCTTCTTCAGTCTGAGTAAAGTTAGTAAGGGAATCCTTAAATATGTTTCTAGGGTGGCTGTGTGACCTTGCACCTGGGGCTAGGTCATGGTTATTTGAGATGTTTATTTCTAAGTCCCTTTATCATCCAAACGATCTTATCTTAACGATCCTCCTTTGGATGATAAAGGGACTTAGAAATAACATCTCAAAATAACCATGACCTAGCCCCAGGTGTAAGGTCACACAGCTACCTAGAAACATATTTAAGGATTCCCTTACTAACTTTGCTCAGACTGAAGAAGCTTCTTGGATAAGGAGTGAAACGTTTCCACTGAGAAAATAGAAATCCAGTTGACATGATTCAAGCTACAGATCTACTCGTCTACTTTCTGAATATTCCAAATACACAGGCCTTACATGATGGTGCAAGTCATCCTCACAAGAGCAAACAAACCCTGTTATGGGGGCTCGCGGCAGGAAAATGAAACGAAAAGGAGAAGACCTGTGGGTGCTTAAGTCTTCCCTTCTCATAAGTTTGAAGCTGAAGGGAACCATCTCAGTTTGCACTCGCCGGACATGTTGGCTGGGGAAGATGGGAACCGGGGGTGCCGTTGAGGGTTCCCCAAGTTTGGGGAAATTCCTTTCACAAATTAGGGTTACATCCTGAGCTCCTAATATGCTCCTTGCCTAATGCCTTAGGTCTGAAAGAGAAGTGGCTTTCTTTTCACTGCCAAATGCACTCTGCCCATGCTCTGGAGTGGGAGGCTTTTCCCAGCTGCTCTGTGATTATCCAGGGGCAACATAAGTGTTAGCCCCACAAGGTAGACCAGACTAAGAAACCAATGCCATCAAGGTCAGGACTACTTTTATTGTAAAGCTATAGTAACAAAAACTTGCAAATCTGAGCGTGTTCCCCCCTCCCTCCTTTTATCTTCATGTGAACTAGGGAGGGGCTTATCTGAGACACTTTCTCAATTAATTAATTAATTTTTATCCTACCTTTATTATTTTTATAAATAACTCAAGGCGGCAAACATACCTAATACTCCTTCCTCCTCCTATTTGCCCCACAACAACAACCCTGTGAAGTGAGTTGGGCTGAGAGAGAGTGACTGGCCCAAGGTCACCCAGCCAGCTTTCATGCCTGAGGCGGAACTAGAACTCTCAGTCTCCTGGTTTGCCATTGGCTCCTTCCTAGGGCTGAGAGACAGGGACTGGCCCATGGTCACCCAGCCGGCTTTCATGCCTAAGGCGGGACTAGAACTCTCAGTCTCCTGGTTTCTAGCCTGGAGCCTTAACCACTAGACCAAACTGGCTTGGTTCAAACCCCTCTTATCTGACCATTGCCTTGGTAGCAGCTCTTCCTCCGGTCCTTCAAGGCCATTCCATCTTCCCTCTACAGTAAGTGAACTCCGCACATGCTCTGATGCAGGAGGCTTTTGCCAGCCACTGTGCTGGGAACAAGGAAGGATGCAACCTGAACCACAAAGTGGGTCTGAAAATCTATAAGCCTCCCCAGGCCATGACCAATAAGCATGGCAAACCCACCCATCATCTGAATGCCCCCATAAAGTGATAGCCAAGCAAACTAATGAGTACACTTGAAAAATCTCCTGTGGAAGGAAGGCAGCACGATTCCTTCAATCTCATTGTGCCCACATCTTCCTCGGTGTCTACCTGAAACTAGAATGAATCAGAGCTACTGATGGGAATTCATTCCACCTCATTCCATGGCATCAGCCTCAAATGCCAAAACATGACGGGGTGCTGCTGAATGCCTTGTGGGGTGGAAAATCTGGAGCCCCCGTCCCCAAATCTCTGGTTGGTTCTAGGCTGGTCTATGAGGATCAATGGATAGAACAGTATCTCTGGCTTAAAGCGAACATTTTGCACTCAGAAGCCGCGTTCACACAACACGCTGAAACTTCACCCGTTTTCTGAGTGTGCGCACCACACTGAACCCAACTTGCACTTGCCAAACAGGTGCATTACAAGCTAAGCTACAGGAGGGGGGAACAAATCAAGATTAACATTAATCAAGTTCAGCATGCTGTCTGCAAAGAGCCACCTGGTTTTTAATGAGATGGTTAAGAGTGTTGTATGAATGCAGGCAAACGGGCCCCCGTTTATCATTATTCAATAGAGGGGGATTTTTTTGGCCTGAAGCGCATGGGAAACTCCTTCTGGCTAAGCTCAAGGAAGCTGGGCTGAAAGGTATGAATGGTGGAGCATGGACAGGATGCCCTTGGCTCGGCCATCAGATCTCCCTCTTGTCTCGGTGAGGATAAAAATGGGGGATTCCCCCCCCCTTTCAGGCAACCCTGTTTTCCTTCAGGAAAAGCCCCACATCCATGGAGAGGGAGACATCTTCTTCATGTGCCGGAGAGAACCTAGCTCCGGTCTCCTGATGAGCAGTTGGGGTGACCTTGGGCCAATCTTTCACCCCTCAAGCCAACCCACCTCACAGGGCTGTTGTTATTGTTGCCATTGTGAAGAGCAACAGGGGACGCGGCGGTTGGGTCGGGAGGAGGAGAGATATAAGCAGCAAAGCACCGTTTCTAGTGCCAAGGGACCTTGGTCAGCGCCAGACACCGTTTTTAACATATTTATCATTCATACAATGGGTTGCGTTCACACAAAGCGCTTGCCCCAGGTCACTTCCACACCCAGCGACCGCAGTCACGTAACGTAATTGGTAATTTTAACCTTGAGGAGCTTTTGGAAGCTTACCACGCCGGGCACATCCCTCCCGCGGGATTCGGTTTTGTTACAATCGCCGCGCGAACGCAGCCAAGGGACTGCATCGGCCAGCACGCTGCGCGGGTTGTGTGAACGCACCTAACACGAATGCGCCGGGGACGGGTGGGGAACGATCTGGGGAGGGACCCGGAGCGTCTTTAGGGGACAGGGCTCCTCCGGCAGCGAACGCCCCCCTCCGCGCCCCCTCCTTACCGGGGAAGAAGTTTGCGCAGAGCAGTAAAAGGAGAGGCTCTTGACACGCGAGGAATCCCATTGGGGAGCGCCCCCGACGCCGAGCCATGCCTCCTCGCCCGCGTCAACGCAGCAGGTCCCGGAGCGCCGGCGTGGCTCGCCGCGCCCTCCTCTTCCCGCGATCCCGGTTCATCCTCGGCCGCTCGCGCCGCCGCCGCCGCCGGAAAGCCCCGCTGCGGCCAGCCGCCGAAGCCTCTTCCTCCGGAGGGCGGGCGCGCCTGGCGGGGACTTCGGAGGGCCGCGCTCCGGCCGCCCAGCCGAAGAGGAACGGCGGGGCTCGGCGGCGGCGCTGCTTCGGAGGGGCTGCGCAGAGCCGTGGGGAGCCGCGGGGGGCTGCGGGGGGCTGCGGCTCTTCCCGCCCGCCGGAGTCTCGGAAGTGCGCCCGGGCGAAGCGAAAAGCCGGGCCGGAGCTGCGGGCGAGGAGCAGGACAAGGGGTCTGGCTGCGCATCTCGCCTGGCGGGACCGACCCTCTCCCGGGCGGGGGTCGGAGGGGGAGCCCGGGGGAGGGAGAGGGGGGAAGGGGAAGGGGAAGTGATAGAGGAAGATCATCAAGATCCTGCTCAGCATCATAGCACTTTCACCCCACGGGGACAAGCGACTGCAACTCCCATCTTACCCACCCGGGTGGGTGAGGGGGATGGGATTTGGAGTCCCATGCTCCCGGGTTTGAGGTAGGATGCTTGGAAAACCGCTCCAGGGGAGGGTGTGGAAGGGGTACAATTCCCCCAGATTTACAATACTACAGAAGCTGGCAGTATAATTCGTCCTTGACTAAACTAGAAAGCTAAACAGAGTTAATGTTGGTTAGCATCTGGATGAGAGACCACGAGGAAATCCCAGGGCAATGATGAACCACTTTCATATCAGTAAACCTACAAGGATGTGTCCAGGAGTCAAGCACAATCTGAATATAGTATTTATCTGCATCTTTTTTCCCCTTCTTTTGACGCTTTGCCCCCCACGGCAGTGGCTGCATTCACATAACACTTCACCTGATTACTATGTTCTGAGTTTACACAATTACCTTGAACTGTACACTAATCAAAAAGCCGAATAATCGAGGGCAGTGTTTCTCAACCTTAGCAGCATTAAGATGTGTGGACTTCGACTCCCAGAACTGAAGTTGAAGTCCACACATCTTAAAGTTGCTGAGGTTGAGAAACACCGATCTCGGGTAACACTAACTGAGCATGGCCTGTTGTTCAAATGCAGCCACTAGATTTTTATTTGACATGTTTAAACAAGCCACGCATGGAACTTTAATGGACTTTGTTTCAAGCAGATGCAGTGCACCTCTGTGCAAGGGCCTTCCTTCACTTTTCCAATCAGAATATGGTTATCATAGCCTTAAAGATGGCACCATTCTTAAGCCTATGATGACTCCTATATAGTTATCATCTACAGTATATTGACTTGTATGGGGCGTGGTGGCTCAGCGGGTAAGATGCCAGGCTTGTCGATCGGAAGATCGCAAGTTCGGAGGTTCGAATCCCTAGCCCCGT
Source organism: Charina bottae (assembly GCA_023362775.1). Lineage (NCBI taxonomy): Eukaryota > Metazoa > Chordata > Lepidosauria > Squamata > Charinaidae > Charina > Charina bottae. The sequence continues at coordinate 120,763,513 of JALMGJ010000003.1, forward strand.
GTGACGGAGTGAGCTCCCGCACTCGCCCCAGCTCTTGCCAACCTAGCAATTCGAAAGCATGCAAATGCAAGTAGATAAATAGGTACCACTTTGGTGGGTAGGTAACAGCGTTGTGTGTGCGTCATGCCGGCCACATGACCGCGGAAGCGTCTTCGGACAACGCTGGCTCTTCGGCTAACAAACGGAGATGAGCACCGGCCCCTAGAGTCAGACACAACTGCACAAATGTGCGGGGGGAACCTTTACCTTTACTTTTTTTATTGACTTGTAGCTATTTAACACCCCTGCCCCCATGAAGGCCCCATCCATGGGCTTCTGAAGGGGAAAGCATGTGACATTATGGGGGTCATGAATATTCACGTACTCTGGGGGGTTCTGTAGGGTATGATCCAAAATGTCAAGATGGCGGCCAGGACGATGTGATCAAAGTTCCGCCTGCATTACCTACAAGATGCTCTGCCATCACCCAACCCAAACAAATTGAAGTATGCCATGGACCTCAGTCGGGTGTGTGACTGGTGCAAGTCACAGTTTGATGAGATGATGTGGCCTGTGGGATTTATCTCTTTATTGATTAGATTTATAGGCTGTCCAACTCCATCACAGCTCTGGAAAGACGTTTGTATGATGATGTCCATGCAATGACATCTGTTTGATGTCATCTGCAGAATGGCATCTTGTGCATAATGGCATTGGCATGGTGACTTCTTCTAGATACCTATGCAGGTGTAATGGTCTATGGCAGAGCTTTCCAAACTGTGTGTCGCGACACAAAAGTGTGTCGCCACACACAGTCTGGTGTGTCGCCACACAACCCGGAAGCACTGATCATCATCAGCTCTTCCGGGTTTTCCCGCGGCGACACACCGACGGCAGCACGCAAAAACCCGAAAGCGGCAGCTGCGCTTCCGGGTTTTTGCGCGCTGCCGCAACGGCGGCACTTCCGGGTTTTCCCACGGCGACACACCAACGGCGGTTGGTGTGTCGCCGCGGGAAAACTTTGGAAAGCCCTGGTCTGTGGGAATGACCTTGGGAGACAGGGGGAAGAGCCGCAGACTAGACAACGGTCAGATAAGAGGCAGCTGAGCCCACAGAAGGAATGTGCATGTGGCAAATGTCTCAGAAGGAACCCTCCCTAGTTTCTTGGATTGTAAAGGTGAGGGGGGAGATATGTATTTTCAGACTTGCAAGATTCTGTTAATGTAACCTTACAATAAAGATAGAGCTAGTACTCCTGGGTGTGCTTCTTGTCTGGGCTATGTTGCAAGGCCGACATCAATCTTGCAAGTCTGAAAGTACATTTCTTTCCCCTCACTTTTACAGTCCAAGAAACTAGGGAGGGTCTCTTCTGAGATGTTTGCCATGCCCACATTCCTCCTGCCAGCTCAGCTGCCTCTTATCTGATCACTGCCTAGTCTATGGTTGTTTCTCCTGTCTCTCAAGGTCACTCCCACATACCATTACAGCAGGGCACCTATCTCAGGGGAGGATTTGATGGCAGATCCAACAGTATCTATCTATCTATCTATCTATCTATCTATCTATCTATCTATCTATCTATCTATTGTGTTTATCAAATTTATATAGCTGCCCGTCTCACAACTTTGATCGTCCCCAGCAAGAACCCTCCTATATTTTCTATCTCCCCCACCACCACATTCCTTCCCATTTAAAAAAAATCCAGTCAAGAGGAAATAAATAGTTGTCTTTGGTCTTGCAATCAACAGCACCAGGACTGTCATCTGCAAGTAAGTTTGAATATAGCATCAGCCTTAAGAATAGTTCAATAATGGTTATTATTAATGCTATGAACCCTAACCTCCAGGTTAATTAAGAAGCTCTCTCTTTCATTATAATGGATTGCTTTACACCATTAATTGGGTAACTGTTGCAATAGTATCTGCAACAATAGTACAAATTATATTGTGCTCTACAAAGGAAAGGAATTGAAAGATGGCTGTCTCCTTAAGATACTTATACTGTCGGTTTCAAAGTGAATGGTGAAGGAATCCAGAGGAAGATATATTTTTTTGTCTTAGTACTTCCATCATGGGGACCGATGGCTCAGTGGTTAAGACGCCAGGCTTGTCGATCGGAAGGTCGGCGGTTCAAGACCCGCGTGATGGAGTGAGCTCCCACACTCGCCCAAGCTCTTGCCAACCTAGCAATTTGAAAGCATGCAAATGTAAGTAGATGAATAGGTACCACTTTGGTGGGTAGGTAACAACGTTCCGCACGCATCATGTGGCCACATGACTGTGGTAGTGTCTTCGGACAACGCTGGCTCTTCGGCTAAGAAACGGAGATGAGCACCGCCCCCTAGAGTCAGACACGACTGTCCAGGGGAAAACCTTTACCTTTACTACTTCCATCATATGCAAGTGCTTTTTGATCTAGGCCTCAAAGTTTGCCACTTTAATGATGCAACAGTTCCTTAAATTTTGTGAAAAGGAGCCTCAACTTCACTTGATCACCTCCTGTCTGGATTACTGCAACATGCTTTACATGGGGCTACTCTTGAAGACCACTCGGAAGCTTCAACTGGTCCAGAATGCTGCAGCTCACACAGTGCTGGATGCACCAAGGTCCACTCGTGACATCTCTGCTATGCAAACTGTACTGGCTCCCAGTGGGCTTCGGGGTGCAATTCAAGGTGCTGGTTATCACCTTTAAAGACCTACATGACACAGGGCCAAGTTACTTTTGGGACCACCTGTCTCCAAGGGTTTCTCCCCGTCCCACCAGATCTGGCAGATTAGCCATGCTCCAGACCTCCTCGGTGGAACAGTCTCTGCAGATGCAGGAGATGTGCCTTCCCTGTCACTACACTGTGGAACAGCCTCTCCCAGAGATCTGGACGGCCCCGACCTTCTGAAAGGCTATAAAAACCTGTTTTTTTCCCCAAACGCCAGACTGTTAGTAGAGCCAGACTTTGGTGAATTTGAAGATTATGCTCAAGGTGCCTCAGCTTTGTTATTTTTGCACTTTCTATTTATTTTATTTGTACTTAACGTTGCTTTTATTGTTTTGCATTGTGAGCTGCCCAGAGTTATTTGCTTAAGATGGGGGACCTTATAAAGTTGCTAAAAAATAAATTTCAACTAAGCATAAGACAATGTTCCTGAAATGCAAGTTATTTACTGATTAGTCTTCTCTCCTTTGATACTTTTAAAGAGGCTGGATGGTCAACTTTTAAGTATGATTGGCATCTTAGAACTAGTCTTCTCTCCTTTGATAGAGACTTTTAAAGAGGCTGGATGGTCAATTTTAAGTATGATTGGCATCCACAGGGAATGGGTTGGATCGGTGTTTCTCAACCTCAGCAACTTTAAGAAGTGTGGACTTCAACTACAGTACCAGAATTGCTGGCTGGGGAATTCTGGAAGCTGAAGTCCATACTTCTTAAAGTTGCTGAGGTTGAGAAACACAAGGTTAGATTACCTTTGATACCCTATCGAACTTAATGACCTCATAGCAGTTGGGGAAAAAAAAGATGCATTTGCACTTTTGCACCACTTTGGACTCTTTCAAGAACAATTGTCTGTGCCAAAATAAAGGAGTGTTATTGATTGATTTGATGGATTGATTATGTGCCATCAAGTCAGCATCAACTCTTAGCGACCACATAGATAGATTTCCTCCATGACGATCTGTCCCTAACCTGGTCCTTAAGGTCTTCCAACAGTGCCCCCATCGCCATTGTAACTGAGTCCCTCCACCTGGCTGCTGGTCCTCCTCTTCTTCTCTTTCCTTCCACCTTTCCCAGCATCAGAGCCTTCTCCAGAGATCTGGGTCTTCGCATGTGTCCGAAGTAGGATAATTTGAGGCTGGTCATTTGTGCCTTGAGTGAGACTTCTGAGTGATTTGTTTCATGATCCATTGGTTTGTTTTCTTGGCTGTCCATGGTTGTCAGAGTCTGGCAGACTTCTGCCATTCAGATACGTGCAGGAAGACCCCATGAATAAGACACGTAACTGACAAGCTAGCGCGGAAGCCAGAGATACAGCAACGAGGCGCGAAACGGAACGCATCAGCCCGGGAAGGACTGTCTGAGTACTCCGGAGCCAAGAACTACGCATTTCAATTTCAAAAGGACAATGGGGGGGGAATGCTTAAATGTAATATACAATGCCATACCAGTTCATTCACGTCTTTGTTCCTGTTCCTGTGTACCAGAATAAATCCTTTTACTTGTAAGAAACCAGAGTCCGTGGTTTGCTTTAGAGAAAGGGATTTCTTGGACATCGTTGTGAGCAGTCCTTACAATGGTATTCTCAGGAGTCTTCTCCAACACCAAAGTTCAGAAGAGTTAATATTCTTCCTATCCTGCTTTTTAAAGTCCAGATGAGTGTTATTACCAGTCGTAAAAAATTGGCTGCCACACTATATATCCTATACATGGCAAATAAGGTGTAATGCTTGATAGAATCATGATAAGTATCAAAAGTAATCACAAACCATGGTCTTAAAAATATATCACTATTTGCTATACAAGCTTACATTTTTCCAAGCATGGGCTTTTAACAGCATAATAAAGGTCACGCCCTGGTGACCTTGTGGCTCTCTTGTGCTGCCCCACTCCGCAGGGAGGCTGGACCTATTCGATTGGTCCGCCCCCGGCGACTTATGGACCTGGAATAAGGAGGCGGCTGGGGCCTTGGACAGGATCGCACCTATGCGACCTCTCTTGCCCTGATCGACCCGTCACTCCCCGTGGTTCACGGAGGAGTTGAGGGTTTTGAAGAGGGTTAAGAGATGTCTGGAGCACTGCTGGAGGAAGACGAAGACGGAATCTGACCGGACACTATCTAGAGCCGCTATTAGGGCCTACCTTGTGGTGGTAAGAGTGGCGAAACGTGAATATTTCTCTGCTTTTATTGCATCCGCAGAATGCCACCCGACGGCCCTGTTTAAGATTACTAGATCTCTTCTGGGTCGGGTGGATTTGGTGACCCATTTACAGGGCTGGTCGGAAGAGTTTGCCGAGCATCTGCAGGACAAAATCGCTCAGATTCATTATAAGTTAAACTCTAAGTGTGAGGCACAATCTGGGGAGATGCCAGAGGAACGTACTTGCCCTGTTATCTGGGAACAGTTTGATCCTGTTGGACCTGATGAAGTGGACAGGATCCTCCGGATTGTAAACGCCACCACATGCCACCTAGACCCGTGTCCCTCCTGGCTGGTTAAGTCAGCCCGGGAGGTCACATGTGGCTGGGTCCAGGCAATGATTAATGCATCTTTGGGAGAGGGGGTGTTCCCGGCGGTCTTTAAGGAGGCGCTGGTGCACCCCCTCCTCAAGAAGCCTTCCCTGGACCCCACAGTTTTAAACAACTTTCGCCCT